>OU975481.1:5836979-6474119 GCA_918857605.2 Philereme vetulata
TGATTAAGAATTGTCTGTCTAAGCCCCGTATTGTAAATATGCTTAAAGAATTAGTTCTCAAGAGAAATTATATGTACACTTCATGAGATATAATAGGTTTAAACTAATGTTAAAAATTCAGTGAGCATGCAGAACATTGCAGGTATTGTTGTATTGTAAATCTGTGCTCAATCGGGAATCGAGACTCGAACGATCACATTCTTTCTAGCATAACTTAACTGTTGGGACTGACGTGTGTACACACAGAAAATTAAATTATAGATTTTTTATATATATATTATAGGCTTGCGTTGTACACGCTTGCCTAGAAGAAACCTATTCACTCGCGACTTAAAGATGCCCAGGCTGTAGCTATCTGGAAACACAGACTCTGGTAAGGCGTTCCACTCTTTGGCGGTGCGAATAATAAAGGTTGAAGAGAACCGCTTTGTGCGAATGGGAGGTATTTCTACCATATAGCGGTGGCGCACCGCAGAGCGTCTGGTTGTCCGTTGGTAGAAAGGAGATGGTGGGATCAGGTTGAAAAGTTCCGCCGCCTACTCCCTGAAATACAGGTGAGATAGCAATGGAAGGTAGTGAAAAAGCACTTAAAATTTAACAAATCAAAAAATACCCACAATTAAATCCCTACCTATTGACTTACTTTACTTGGTAGATCTATCTATAAAAACTAGCTAAACTATGTATGTCAGGAGTGCCTCTACAATAAAATTTAAAACCTTAGTATGGTCTGAACTGAATATGAATTTGCGAAATATATGTATATCAATTCCTGAGATTACATATTCAAATTTTTCAGTGTATTGAAGGATTACTGCTTAAGGTTGATTCAACACATACCTACTTACACAAAAAAGTTGCATGGCACAGCATGTTAATTTGTTTAAGTTTTCTTTATATATTTTTCTTTTATAAATCATTTTTCTAAATGGGTCAGAAACTCATTTAGTTGTATGTCGCGGCACTGGAAACTGCGGCACAGTATTTTACTAATGCGTTTTCCAGTGTTCACATTGTTATTAATCACATATAAAATGTACACTGAAATAAATAAATTACAAAATGTTATATTTTAGTCTTGGAAATATTTGTATACTAGCTGTTGACAGCGGCTTCGAACGCGTGGTTTTCCAATAAAAAGTAGCCTATGTGTTATTCCAGGTTATGATCTACGTACATGCCAAATTTAAAGAGCGTTAAAGAGTAACAAATATCCATACATACAAACTTTCGCGTTTATAATATTTGTAGGATTCTTTCTGTTAACAAAATCTTAGTACAACTCTAGCAATTTAACACCAAAACGAGTATCAAATCAAAATGGACCATAGCCATTATCATCCGACTCCATTATGCGGAATATCCGAAATCAAGAGCAACACTTTAGCAGTCGTGAGCACTCTGACGAGAAATTGCGCCGACTCTTTGCATTTATAGCACCGAAAATGAAAGATCGCGGGAAATAGAATGTGAGATGTGAACGTGGATGTAGGACTGGCAGAGGCGGGCTCGATATTTGAAGGTTGCAGAATCAGTTCGAATTTTTGATTTGCTTTTTGACGCGTTATAAGATGGGCCTTCGCCACGCATAGACAATCAACGCGATAGCGTAGGAGGTGAGCGTCCTGTCCAGGGTTGACACGACTAATAACGCTATCATTAGATGTCGTAATATACGACGTTGAGTGGATGTTGCTACCATCTGCATAATTATATACTATCTACACTAATATATAAAGAGGAAAGATTTGTATTTTTCTATGTTTCAAAATAGATTAGAGTAGCTCAACGGGCAATGGAGCGTGCCATGCTCGGTATATCATTCTTGGACCACATACCCAATGCAGAAATCCGACGTCGCACAAAGGTTGTGGACGTGGGTATGAAGATCGCAGGGCTGAAGTGGAGATGGGCTGGACACTTGGCTAGGAGGGATGACGAGCATTGGACGAAGGCGATTACAGAGTGGTGGCCAAGAGATGCTCGTAGACCAAGAGGTAGACCACCCGCCTGATGGTCAAATGATATTGAAAGCGTAGTTGGGTGTCAATGGATGAGACTCGCAAGGGACCGGAAAGAATGGCATAATAAAGAGGAGGCCTATACCCAACAGTGGGTGCAAACGGGCTGAGATGATGATGATGATGTTTCAAAAATTACTGGTCCCATTTTGAAATTTCTTTTACCATTAGAATGCTACATTATCTTTGAGTAACATAGGCTATATGTATTACTAGAAAAAATTAGGGATCCCTAGTAAAACTGCAATAATGTAACCCAAGGTGTAAAAAAATTGCCAAAAAATATATTTCATCGGATGCGCTGCGGAAACTATAATAATATAAATTCGAAAGTAACGTGTCTCTCTGTCTGTTTGCCACATTTTCACAACTAAACGGCTGGACCGATTTTGATGAAATTTTGTATTTTTTTGAAGTTTATGACCGAGATTGAGAGCAGATGGAAGGGTAATGTTTTTATTGGAAAACTACTCGTGCGAATTGGTGGCTGCGCATTTGTCAGCTAATAATATTTAAGCTCAGAGTCGCTCAACGAGCTATAAAGAGGGCTATGCTCGGGGTTTCTCTACGGGATCGAATCAGAAATGAGGAGGTACGTAGGAGAACTCAAGTCACCGACATAGCCCGACGGATTAGCACGTTGAAGTGGCAATGGGCAAGCCATATAGCGCGCAGAACAGATAGCCGATGGGGCCGGAAGGTTCTCGAGTGGAGGCCACGGACCGGCAAGCGCAGCGTAGGACGTCCACCTACAAGACGGGCAGACGACTTGGTAAGAACCGCAGGTCGGCGTTGGATGCAGGCCGCTTCCAACCGCAGTTCCTGGAGATCGATGAGGGAGGTCTTTGTCCAGCAGTGGACGTCCTGCGGCTGATATGATGATGATGATGAATATTATAACTTAGCATTTTCTTTATTTGGTGAACTATTTAATGAGTATGGACCATGAGTCTGTAATTAACGAAAAAAAGAGCTTACGGGCTCACTAATCTTAATATATTCTGAGGCAATTTTAGATATATGATAATTATATCCCTGTTTACAAAAAATTGTATTTTTAAACAAAAAGAGCGGTGTATAAGATCGACGTCTAGGTCTATTTAGCTGTACGTAGCTGGCTGCGGCATCGTTTTTCCTATATGGATGGACCGATTCGAACTCGGTTATTTTTTATTGAAAACTAGTTTAACTGGGGTGGTGCTTAGCTGTGTTTACGTGGTTTTACGGGTTATTCATGTGACGGGGGTTTTGAAGTAAAACTTCTTTACGGCTTGACTTGGGAAGTATGCTGGTGAATGCGTGACGAGAGTGTTACGAAAAGTGTGATCGGACGAGGCGAACGGAAGTTGAGAGGGAGATATAAGTTAGTGAAGATATAAAGAGAGAGAGTTACGTTTCGTATATTACTGTAGGAGAGAGAGGTACGAGCACACATTGTCTTTCTCTCTTTTTCGCATAGCCAGTTACATTTCGTATATCTAAGACACAGTGCAGGCCTATTGTCTATATCACACTGTAGGAGCCGTACACGGGCACATTTTCTTTCTCTCTTCATCTCACCTATTTTGTTTGTGATCCGTTCTATGTTTCTTTGTGTGTGTCAAATAAATCATTCTATTATATTCTATTCTATTTATCTAGCCAATGCATAACATATATATATATATAGATATATACATATCTCAGCCAGTAGTTTGTTTGTGAGTTAGCTAGGTTACGCGAAAGGTGATTTCTTTGATTATTTTTCGTAATTTCATATCGTTCTTGAACAATTTTATAAATTAATATTTTGAAAAAGATGTGGTCTAAAGTACACTCGTTTTTTTTGTTAAACTTTAATATACAGGCCTCTCTGCCAAGCCCATCGCAAGCCTTTCACCGTAGCAAGTATTGTATTTATTAATAACATTTAAAAGTTGTTCACAAAATTATCGCCTCCACAAAATCATGCGACATATTGGCAAGTACGAAATATTACTTGCCAGTGGCTCGCATGGCTACACTTCTTAAGCTATCACTTAGCATGCTAGGAGATTACAGACCGATGATTTTTTCCAGTCACAGACGTATCATTTCAAAGCTCAACCAATTTAAGAGAATGTCAGTACTTGATATATTAGTTTGCCAGTGCCTAGCATCTTATAAATATAAATAAATAAATAAATATTTCTGGACATTTCACACAGCGCTATCTAGCCCCAAAAGCAGAGCTTGTACTATGGGAACCAGATAACTGATACAATACTTATATACATTTTTTTTGTAAATACATACTTATAATATAAAGAGAAACTACCAGACCCGGAACAAATATCTGTAGACCACGCAAACATTTGTTCCGCAGTGGGAATCGAACCCGCTACCTCCAGCATCTCAGCCGGCTATTCGCCCACTGCACCACGGAGGTCGTCGAAGTCGGAGATATACTCACCTGTATCATCCGCCTATATTTTTTTTATCAATATATATTAGGTCTAAGGCCGCAAATTCGGAACGTCGCGTGCAGCGTCGCATTCAACGTGCATGGAATTAATTTTAGCTAGTAGACCGGCAGCTCGCGACAGGTTTTATCGATTAATCGTACCACGTATGCCTTTTAAGTTGTTGATTATACAGTAGGTTTAACTAAAAAATGGATTTAAGCGAGATCGTGAGAGCGGGACATGTAGCGTTCAATGCCATGTGAAATCGCAAAAAAAAAATATTTTTTAATCAATCGTATCACGTATGTCATTCATGACATGACGAAGTTTATGAAGAATAAATATAGTGGACCAGCATTGGCATACGTGTAGGTCGGGTCCATGTGGCTGAACTCAATCCTCGCATTTGCAAAAAAAATAACAATTTTTGCCAATCGTATCACGTATGCCTTGTATACTAAATGTTTATATTAATTGTTAAAATAATTTGTAGCTAGTTTGCATACGATTAAACTTGGGCCGACATTGTTTTTTCAATTATCTCGTTTGTACAATACAATTTATTTTTAAATCAATTGAACCAGTAATGTGTTTGTACCCTTGGTTATTTCTGATTTTAATATGTTATATATTTTTACGGCATACTTATTTTCGAGACCTTATCCAAAGGCATACGTTGTAATACTGAAAAAAATCTAATTTGTTTCATATCCATCGAACCATGTACATATGTCCTATTGAATTTAACTTCGGAAATATATACTTCTTATAAAATTCAAAAGGGCATACAAATTGTGCTGGGCAAAAACGCGAATCAACATTTTTTTAGAAAACGAGATGTTTTTTTAAATATTTTTCAATCGTATGTATATAAAGTATGCCCTTTGCAATTTCTCTGCAATATTATGGTATTCAGACAAATTTTATGAAGGCTGACGGGCTTAAGGATTCATGTAGACAATAGCCGTATGCGATTAGAATAACAGCGGGCATTGAATGATTCATAAATAAAACATTTTTTCATCACTCCTTGCGGATAGTGCGTAATATCGCTCTTTCCACTCGCGATGAAAAATTCTGTATGAAACACGTACGAAATTGTATAGTAACTATTGAATAAAGGACGGATTTAAAGCGAGAGCCATGGATGAATCACGAGCAAGTGAAGGTTTCTAACGACTGAATCACGACCGTAGCGAGTGATTCAAGTGTTAGAATCCTAAGCAACGCGAGTGATTCATGGCCCTTGATATAAATCCGTTTTATTGTAGTGTTCGTACAACTTACAGTATTCCAAATAGTGCCAATTTACTAATAATACTAGCAAAGAACACAAAACAGTTTTTATTCTAATGCTAAACTCCTTGTCGAAAATGTTGACCAATCAAATCTCGAGGAGTTTTTTGCACAAGGAGTTTGTATCGGGTAAAAATGCTTGATGGAGGTCAAATATATTGGTGTGTTCTAAATTCACCGAAATAAAAGTGCTTTTTTCACTGTTTTCAGTGAATAAAATCAGCTTATTAGAGGGGGAATGGTTTATGGTATGAAGATAATCTCGACTCGGGTGAATATCACCCTTTACTTCTTTAGGCACGTATTGTAATATTACTTCTTTAACAATCGAAAAAACGTGTTCTTTCTCTGATCTTATCATTATATACAATAGAAATGCATATTATATTATTGTAAACTATATAGTATATATTACATATTAATAATGTAAAAATCTGTAGCTTCAATGCATAAATATGTATAAAACAAATGATTAAAATACTATTTTAAACAGCAGAATGTTATTACATTTCATGCTGAACATACTTAAAAAATATGACATAATTTGATTGCTTTTGAAATCGATTAACGCATAACACTGCGTTATCAAATTTCAAAATTATCTCGCCTTCGGAATACATCGATGGAAACGCGTCGCTGTTTGTAATAGAAATGAGCCCTTAGAATACGTTCTCTTTCATCTACGAAAAACACGGAAAATCGCGCGCTTCTGGTACTCGGTTGTCCAATGGATCAGTTGCTCTAGGGTCACTTTACAAAATGGACAGCAAACCCGGAACGTCCAGCGATGAGAGGAAGAGAGACCAGCTGGAGAGCGAACAAAATAAAGAAGTTTCAGTACAACTAAAATGATTTCTCTGCCAAGAAGATACCGGGAAAGTTAAGCAGTTTAGTGAAGTGATCTATCAGAAGTGTATATTGTCTCAAAACTTAAGAATAGCGCATAAATTAAAGTATGAAAAATGTGTGCTGGCCCCCTTTTCGTCGAAAATGGAAGTGGGCTACCACAGCCATTGCTATAGTAATGCGCTGAAGCCACAGTACGCTCGTTACCTTCAGATTTAGCAAAGTAAGTATATAATTATTTTGAATTATTCATTTCATTAGACAATTGTATAAACGCGCGTCAATTGTTTATACCAATGTAAAAAAAAAATTTTTCAATAATTTTTTTTATTAGTAACTCAATAACTAAGCACGATTGTGTAGGCTAAGCCGAGCAGCGCCTGGTCATTATGGACCGTCTGCAAAACTTTTAAAATATTCATTACATAAATCAGTCTTCTTTTGGCATTTGTAAAATGACTACGTATTTTTCAGTGTATCCGCAGAACAAGATTGTCACCAAAAATCTACCGCGGAAGACAACTTGACTGAAGACGCGTCTATTGTAGATGCTACTGTAAGTATTATTGATGTCTATTTTTTTGTCGTGTATGAAGTGTTCATGCGTCGACTGCGTAACTGTATTTGTTGTAGGAAACTTCTTGTGGCGCTGAGAACTATAACATAATAATATGCTGTCTTTTAATTGGTTCGAAGGAGAACAAGTCCCAGTAGCCGTGGAAGAGATACTTGGCACTCCCGCTGACGAAGGTACAATTTGCACAATGTAAATACCGATTATTGTCGAATCTATTATTCTTTTGAATGCTTGAAAGTATGTCTTTTCCATATTATCAGTTATATTTGCGTGTTTATGCTCTTTTAAAATTTACAAGTAGGTCAGCTTTTCGCAGCAGTATATAAAAACCATTGTAAATGTCAGTGTACTTATTGACAGATTTTCACGAAATATTTCACATTATGTTTTAGTGTTGGACAGTGAAGATGAGAACTTCGCTGAAACTGCAGATAATACTGACAATGAAGACTGAGAAATTGATGCTACTGACGAATCAGATGAAGAGGACAGCGAGGAAGATGATAATGATGAAAATAAAATTAACGAGTATTTTAATCCGAAGAACTCGAATCGTCTAAAAAAAGTCTTTCCTAAAAAAATGTTTATACGCGTTTTTGCTCCGCGGAATTTATATGACCTTTTGAATTTGATAAAAAATGTATGATTGTACAGTATAACCTGGAAGGGCATACGTGATACAGTTGAAAAAAATTAAACTCTTAATTTACAACTTCTTAAGTTTCTCCGACCACCGGACCCTAAAATAATTGTATGTCAGCTTGTATTTGTATGTTTTACAATGAAAACAGTGTTTTGCAATAATTTTTAATAATGATACAATTTGCGGCCTTAGGGCGTTTGTGCACTAGGGCGTTGTGAGTAGCTAATAAAGCCAGCAACTGCCGACGTTCCAAGGAACTCATCGTTCCTAGCGTATTTACGCGTGCTTGGCGTGTAGTTTCAAAGAGAGCTACCCTAAACTAGTGTTGCCGATCGATAGTGGACTATCGATAGTCTATCGATATTCACAAAAATTCAATAGTATCGATACTATCAATAGCGTGATATAAGGCAATAGTATCGATTTCGTGCAATACTATCGATAGTAATAGACGTCAATGGTGACGAAACTATCGATAAATAAATAAATAAATATTGCTGGAAATTTCACACAGTGCTATCTAGCCCCAAACTAAGCAGAGATTGTACTATGGCAACCAGATAACTGATAGAATACTTATATACTTTTTTTTGTAAATACATACTTATAATACATAGAGAAAGAACCAGACCGGGAACAAATATTTGTAGATCATGCAAACATTTGTTCTGCTGCAGGAATCGAACCCACTACCTACCTCGATAGTATCGATACTATCGATAGTATTGCATAAAAACTATCGATAGGTGTGTGCTATCGATAGATATCGACTTGTATATAAAGACAAATACTATCGAAATATAATGCTACTATCGACAGTACACAACTATCGATAGTATCGATACTATCACTAGTGTCGATAGTTTTTATGCAATACTATCGATAGTGTCGATACTGTCGATAGTTTCGTCACCATTGACGTTTAATACTATCGATAGTATTGGACAAAATCGATACTATTGCCTCATATCACGCTATTGATAGTATCAATACTATAGATAGTGTAACTAATTTATGACGTCAACTATCGATAGGGAAACTATTAATATTTCGGCAACACTACCCTAAACTGCGCCGCACCTGCGAGTAAAGACGGTGCACAAAAATCGGACTGCCGTACAGTAAAATTCCTTGCAGTGCACAAGCTAATTATCCGTTTTTTATGCCACACTGGACCGTAAAAAATCGGACTGCCGGACAGTAAAATTCCTTGCAGTGCACAAGCTAATTATCCGTTTTTTTATGCCACACTGGACCGTAAAAATCGGACTGCCGGACAGTAAAGTTCCTTGTAGTGCACAAACGCTCTTATGAAGTTGACAAATTTGTGTACCGAAGCGCGAACATACACAGAAACAAACAGATCTTTGCCCTGTTTTCGCCATAGCAATTACGAGGTAATTCAATACGAGGTAAAACTTTTTCGTGTTTTTGCCGGCAGTTCCAGATTATTTCATCGTAAGCGGTCAGCGCTGAAATTATACCCTTCACTGTGTCTGGTTGTTATTCTCCGTCCGGTTTTTTACCCAGTTGTAATATTCATGTCTGCGGGTTCTAACGAGCGCTTTGAGTCTGGACACGTATTTATAACACATTTACGAGGTCGCCACTTCATTTTTGCGGTTTAGTGGGTGGAGTATGTAATACCCGTGCGCGATAAGTTGGGACCTGAGCGCGGTGACGTCATATTGGCGTGTTTGTACCGCCCGAAAAAAAGCGAACATAACAAGCAGCCGTCCGCGGCTTCGTCTTTGTTTTTTTTAACCTAATTTATTATGTTACTCAGGGAGGACGCTGCTTTTTATCTAATCTTTTTTACACTATTTGAATAAAATAAAAATACAATGTTTAAGTTTATACATTTATTTTATCTATTATTTACATTATCTCATCTTCGTCACTACTTAGTGGATTTATGCCTTCTAGAGGTTGTTCTTCGTCCTCAGTCTCACTATAATCACTTGACGAAGAGGTATCCGATAAATTTACAACATTTACTATAACAACAAAAACTACAACAACAAAACAATGACACAAACTATAGCAACAAAAACTACAACAACAAAACAATAACACAAACGAAAACTAAAAGAATTCCAGAGCGCGTCGTTACGTGACGTAGGCCAGTACGAGACTAAAAACCCTAGTAAAAATAGTGATGCGAACGGTACAATACGGGCGCCATCGGGGAAGTGCAGGGGAAGCGGTCGGGGAGTCGCATTCCTAGCAGGTCCCAAGTTATCGCGCACGAGTAATAGTTGTCTAATATCACGCCATTTTCTTTCTATTTTGCCGCAAAGTTATTTATTTTCGTATTTTTCAGATGTACCTACCTATTATTTGTTGTAGGTAACGTTTGAGATATAACTTTCAACTATTATACGAACAAACTGAAAAAATTATAAACTTTAAAAAAATCTATTATTGAAAAAATACTAATTAAATAAAAATACTATTTTTAAAAAAATCTTATATTTAAGATGATGATTATATTGATTGATTGATATGCTCTTTGTTACACACCAAATAAAAATACAGTAACAAAGGAAATATAGTATTTTTCAAACTTTCGCGATCACTGTACATACTTATTGGTTAAAACGGGTATTTATCGCGTATGTACTTTTTTTATCTGTTATCGGCGGTCACGGGTGGACTGTAGTACTTGGAGCTACTTGGTCTTCAGAATTAGGAATGTCCTCTTTCTTTACGACACAGTAACCGTATCTACGCACTGAGACTACCGATCACGACGATCATAAATATACAATATATAACGGTACAATGGACGGTTTTATCACTAAAAGTGATCTTTTTCAGGCAACCTTTGAATGGACAGGACTTTGAGCTTTTATTGAGCCTTAGAACCCTAGACTGAGGTCATCGTGAGACACACCAAGGAATAAATTGGTTTCGCCATTAAGGAGTACATTAATAAAGTCTAAATACATTATAATAACCAAGGGACAAGTGCGAGTTTGACTCGCGCACCGAAGGTTCTTATTTTTTTTTAATATAATAAATAATAGGTTGGGGAAAAAGTCTTTTCACCTTATACATGTATGAACTTGTAATAAAATCTCTTTGGCTATACTATTTGTATAGTTCCTGGCTGGTTTTGGTATCATTCAAAGTTTAAATTTTAAAGAAGATAATTCCAAATTCAAATTATGAAAATGTGTGATTTTGATTTTTTTTCGTACTGTAAAGATGAATGAATCTAATGAAGAAATTCGATACATTTTCAAATTTTACTACAAAAAAGGTAAAAATGCAACGGAAGCCGCGAAAAAAATTTGCGATGTTTATGGACCTAGTGCAGTGTCTGTGAGAGTAGCACAAATTTGGTTTAAGCGTTTTCAATCCGGAAATTTTGATGTCAAAGATGCACGTCGCTCTGGTCGCCCTATTACGGATAAAATTGATGGCATTTTTGAAAAAGTAGAGCAAGATCGGCATATCAGTAGTTACGACGTAGCTGAAGAACTGGGAATGGGCCACAAAACAGTTCTGGCGCATTTGAAAAAAACTGGGAACACAAAAAAACTCGATATTTGGGTACCCCACGAGCTCACTGAAAGAAACCTATTGAACCGTGTACTCATTTGTGATTCTTTATTACGACGTAATGAAACCGAACCATTTTTGAAAAAGCTGATAACTAGTGATGAAAAGTGGATCACGTGCGACAAGAACATGCGAAAAAGGTCGTGGTCAAAGGCCGGTCAGGCTTCACAGATTGTGGCGAAACCCGGGTTAACTCGCAACAAGGTGATGCTGTGTGTGTGGTAGGATTAGAAGGGCATTGTTGATTATAAGCTGTTACCACCAGGCAGGACCATCGATTTTGAACTCTACTGCGAAGAACTGATGAGATTAAAGCAATAAGTTGAGAGAAAGCGGCCGGAATTAATCAACAGAAAGGGTGTGGTTTTTCATCATGATAACGCTAGACCTCTCACATCTTTAGCCACTCAGCAAAAATTAAGAGAGTTTGGCTGGGAGGTGTTAATGCATCCGCCGTATAGTCATGACCTTGCACTTTCAGATTTCCACCTGGTCTCTTCAGAATTCTTTAGGCAGTGTCAGGTTAACATCACGAGAGGACTGCCAAAACTACTTGTCGCGGTATTTTGATCAGAAGCCCAAAAATTTCTATAGCAATGGGATCATGTCCCTACCTACAAGATGGCAAAAAGTTATCGAACAAAATGGTACCTACATACTTTAATTAAATGTAAATAAACTATATTAATTTTTTTTTTTAATTTTCATAAAAATTGCGAAGAAACTTTTTCCCCAACCTAATATAACAACAAATTAACCTTTTTTGGATTATTTCGTTTACTTGTGCCGTGAGACTTTGCTTCTTGCTTTTTATGATGCTAGGTCAACGGAAAGTACCAAGGTATACGGCATAAAAGGGCGTATTTTTTGATTTAGTTAACTTAGAAGCTTAATTTTTACAGCCCTAAGGTACCTACCATATTTGATATTAATTTCAACTTACCTCCACGCTTCCTGAGTAAAAGGGACTTGCCAGGCGGACAGACAGACAGACAGCCGAACAACTGAGTGATTAAGGGTTCCTTATTTCCCTTCCTAGGTATGGAACCTTATAAATAAGCATCTGAATCGAAACCCCTCCTTTTTAGGGTTCGTTACCCAAAGGGTAAAACGGGACCCTATTACTAACGCTCCGCTGTCTGTCTGTCCGTCTGTCTGTCTGGATGTCCGTCTGTCACCAGGCTGTATATCATGAACTGTGATATTTAGGCAGTTGAAATTTTCACAGATGATGTATTTCTGTTGCCGCTATAACAACAAATACTAAGAACAGAATACAACAAACGTGATTTTTTTGCTCGATATTGATAACGGCAACAGGTAGACGCTTGAAATATTCACAGCATATTTAGTTATATATTCACTTTAAAAATAACTAACTAAATTAAAATAAAACAAATATTTAAGGGGGCTCCTATACAACAGACATGATTTTTTTGCCGTTTTATAGATAATAGTACGGAACTTTTCGTGCGCGAGTCCGACTCGCACTTGCCTGGTTTATTTATATTATCGTTAAAAATATATTTTTAAATTATTTAGAATACCCTTTTCTATAAAGTCAAGATGTTCCCTTCTTAATAAATGCCCTATGTACCTAATACGCGTCATTTTTATCTTAACATCTAAATGTAATTTCCAAAACTGTAACTGTAAGAATAACATTGTCCTTGTCCTACCCTATCTCGTTTCGCCAGGCTGCTTAGAAACAAAAGTAATATTTACTCTGACATAGCTAATTGAGTGAAATTAAACACACGTTGGCTCAAATAAACAAGAATTTATTACGTCGTATAGGCGTGCCGACATCTAAGGGCTGAATCTTCTGAGACAACAATAGATTTTAAGTCCGTATATGAAAATTACTTAACATTTTTGTCGATTAATAAAAATGGTAATTGATAAGTACAGTGTGATAACTCTATATAACGACACTCAAGGGACTGAGCATATTTTGACGTTATAGAGAGTTGTCGTTAAATGGAGAGAAGTAAAATCTGTATGACAACGTATAGATAAAATCCATCACTTCTACTAACAACAGTCTGCAGCTACACGTGCAAGCAATCCCATTTTCTAAACAAAAGAACGGATTTCTTAGAAAGTTTGGTGTGTATGATGCCGACAGTCGAGTTTATTATGGTCTAGGATAATAAAACGACAAAAGGATATACACAGCTGCGCAGTTTTTACTAATTTGGCAACATATAAAGAACTTTTTATTACAAATTGTTGTCGTTATTGAGAGTGGGTGTAATGCTATACAGAGTGTACCATTGTATGCAAGACAAGCTAAACCAACCAAAGCCGAGTGATTTCGACGCTTTAGAGAGTTTGTCGTTAAAACGAGTGACGTTACATAGAGTTTACACTGTAGTTTTTATTTATTTTGTCAATAGAGGGACAACAAATCCTAAAAAGTAAACTTATCATGTAAAAACTAAACCATATTCAAGTGACAGTTTCTCAAAATATTAAAAAAGAATTCTCGAAAAAAAACTAATAGTTATATTATAAAATTTTAAAGAAAACCGACTGAAGTTTAAGTGATTAATTCAATGTAAAACTTACTGCCTACTCTTGCAATCGACATCCAAAAAAGGCCGATTTGATATGTCTTTCGGAAATGGCTGCGGGATTTAGGTTTTTTTTTATACTACTTATATGGCAAACGAGCATGCAGTCCATCTGATATTAAGTGGCTACTGCAGCCCATGGATATCCACATAGAATTCAAAACAAGCTATTATGTTGTCTTGATCTCTATGTGGATACGTTGTCATACTATAGGACTTAGCTGTTATGCCTATGTGCCAGTAATTACAAGAACATACCATTACCATCTAACCGGAACACAGCAGCACAAGTACTACTATTTGGCGGCAGATAAAGGTAAGGCGGTGGTGCCCACTTCCTCGAGTCCGTTCACAAAAGCTCTACCACCAGTACAAAAGCTCTACCACCAGTAGGTAAGGTTAGGTTAGGTTAGACAACAACAAGAGATATCTCGAGACGTCACTAATACAGTATCTGTGGTTAGATGGAAAGCATTATGCAATAGCACAACATAAGTTTGATAAAGTGAATACTAAAATAAATATCACATTTCTATGGTGAACATTTCACAAATTTATTTATTATGCGCACTAAAATAACCCCTTTTATTTATGTGCGTATATTATCAAACACCGTGTATACCTACATACATGTCATATTTTTAAATGTTAAACAATAGATAAAAAAAGTTATTGACATTTATCCGCTGTCTTTCCACAGATGTAAAATTAAATCCAAAACCTGGCTTCTATTTATTTTTTATTTATTTATTTGTTCAAAAAACAATTAACCAATTGTATTTGAAACTACGTTATACATTAAATTATACCAACTATACATTAAAATTTTAAAAATAATCATCTTTAAATACAAAAACAATCAATAAACCGACACAATTTAAAACACAAGTCACATTAAAAATCACAAAAACAGCACTTAGGTTAAAAAGTCGAGTTAAAAAAATAAATGCAAAATGTCATAAATTAATTGAATAAATAAATCATTTTGAATTGCATTGTGACTTGAACTCATCCACTGAATAAAAACACCCTTCCAGCAAAAGCTTTTTTAGCCTAGTCTTAAATATGATTGGACTATCAATAATTTTCATGTCAATGGGGAGAGAGTTGTATAAAATAACTGCTTGATACCGAGAGCCATGCATCGCTACATTTAATTTTGGACACAGTGGAGCATCAATATCTTTCCTTCTTGTGCTCAATCTTAGCAGTTTTTGTTCCGGTGTCTCATACTTATTCACTTCAGTCACTATATGATACTGATAAAATTTTGATCTCTCCTACCTAGCAAAATTAACAACACGCGAACACACAAACTCGCGCACACACTCACTTCTACACACTAACACACACCACACAAACACACACCCACTCACCACACACATACTCACACACACGCAGTATTCAACTTAAAAACATAATCATATTTAGAATAAACATTTACTTGTATCGTCTTGTTTTATGCTGGAACGTTGTTCGGTTTGGTGTTGGAAGAGAGCGCTGACACGGCTTCACAGTTTATTTAACTGTTGCAGTTGTCAACGTTTTCATTTGTCTATTGTACTTTGTTTATGTTCCAAATAAATAATTTTGAATTTTGAATACATAAGTTTAAATACGACCGGTTTCACTTGACCAATCTTGATTAATAAGAGCGAATTCCTTGGAAAACATTTAAAGTTACTTAAAACGCTACCCCTGTTCTCACAAAAAAGTTAAACTACTGTTTAGCGCGCGTTTAACCAATTCCTTACAAAATATTGGATTTTTTTAAACATGCGCTAAACAGTGTTTATGTTTTTTTGTGTATCCCTCCAATTGTAGCGGCTAAAATACGGCAATTTGCGGCTTTTATTTCTTTTGTTTCGCACGATAGAATTAAAATAGGAGCTACCTAAATAGTTTCTAAATCCACATATTCAGTATTCAGTATTAATTTATTCACCATGTCATTATATTTCATAATATTGGTATGTCAAAAATATATTACAAATTATGTCATCTACGTAAGTAACTATAGAATAAATAAAATCAATACAAAATATTTACAACTAAACTAAGAAGTAACAGCAGATACTACTCATGCAGATGAGAAAATTAACAGCTCATATAATCATTTAAATGATAAAATGGGTGGCTTTCTAAGAAATTTTTTAGTTTTAATTTAAATCCTTTCAAAGGAAGTCGTGTTATTTCTAACGGAAGCTTATTGTACATAGCGAGCTTTATACAGGTACCTTGTTATAGATTTTGACAAGTCTGGTTCTTGGTATGCATAATTTTTCTCTGTTTCGAGTATCATAATTATGTATGTGCATTGTTATAGGTATTTCATCATTAATTACATGTATTTCTATCGGAATAATATTATAATCCCAATATCCAAATAAAATTGACAAGAGAGTTGAGAGTTGTTAAAATTTACAAGAAGCAGTATCTAATATGTATTATCAAAATATATCGTTGTCTGTTTACATCCTTAGTCAGAGTTTCCTATCTAACAAGTAAGTAACTTATTGTCAAGCTCGAAGCTGGTAAAAGTACACATAATTGCGAAAGTTTGTCGAGTGACTGGATGAATTATGCCTGAAATATACAATCCGAACCATACAAAATTGTTGCTCCTTTGGGTAACATACTCGTAAGTCTTTGTATTGCTATTGACTTTAATATTGTCTACGCAATAAGGTTAAAGAAATAAATATTATGACATTCTTTTATCAAATACATGTCTGAAAATCTGATGCTGTTCACTAAAATATTAATTTGTTTAAGAAAAATAGCGATAATCATAATTTTAATACTAGAAATGAAGTAAACTCGCTGTTGCGACTTGTAGACTCCGTAAAGTTAGTAAATCGTTTAATGGGCAAGGTGTTCGCTTTTATAACAAACTCCCAAGTGATGTACAAAAATTGACAATTAACAAATTTAAAAACGTAATTAAACAAAATCTTTATAAAAAAGCCTACTATAAAATATCGGATTAGTTAGATGATAGAGAAGCTTGGGATTAAAATTGCTCCAACTCGTTCAAAATGTTACAATTTACACGTAATTTATTTCCTGTATTGTTATGTATTCTAAACGGATCATTAAAAAAACGACCAGCCTTGTTTCTTGCCTTTCTTTCCTGGGACAGGCAGTAAAATTGACGTTTCAAAGTGATCCTTGTGATTTTAATGAATAAAAGGTTTTAACTTTTGATTTTTTTGACATTAATTGGAATACTAGCTGACCAAACCGCGGCTTCGCACGCGTGGTTTGCCAATAAAAAGTATACGCTATGTGTTAATCCAGGTTATGATCTACGTACATACCAAATTGTATCGCTATCGTTTCAGCCGTTCAGGCGTGAAAGAGTAACAAACATCCATACATCTATACATACAAACTTTCGCATTTATAATAAGTATTAAGTAGGATTTGGTAGAAGATAAAATTATTAGGATTATTATCATTAGGATGAAGAGAAAATCCTTAGAGGATGCCATTGTCGAAGGACTAGATTAGGACATAGTAAAACAGTTGCAGATAACTTAATATTGAAAATTTATAAGAACTGCAACAAAGACTTATCCTTAAATATATATCAAACGAGTTGTGAATTCAGCCGCTAAGTGCCACACTACTGCACAGCATTCATAACTTGGCACATGGCGCTTTTGGAATTAAATCATTTTCGTTTTATAGACGTAAAAAACTCAGTTTTATAAGGGTCGGATCAGATATTGTCTCCGATAAATATGAAAAACATTTTAAACTGCACAATCCTCTAGGTTTTGGCACATGCTTCAGGAACGTGCGATAAAAGTTGCGACAAGCTGACAATTCAGAAATTCAGCAGAAGATAACCGTGAAGCGAAAATGCAAAGTAAGGTTTTACTCCATTCCCGAAATTGTACCCCACTAGTGATGTAAACTGAAAGGATATCTGCAGCATAATGTTTACTTATTCGCAACTGTGGCTTCTTACATACATATCTTACGTATATCAAAAGTTGATTATTTACACTTGGGAATAAGTTTTAGTGAAGGACGCAACCGCTGTTATTCCTGAGACAGTATTCTCCATCCCTGAAATTGTACCGCACTAGTGATGTAAACTGGAACGTTATCTGCAGCATAATGTTTACTTATTCGCAACTATGGCTTCTTACATACATATCCTACGTATATCAAAAGTTGATTATTTACACTTGGGAGTAAGTTTCAGTGAATGACGTAACCGCTGTAATTCCTGAGACAGTATTCTCCATCCCCGAACTTGTACCCCACTAGTGATGTAAACTGAAAGGATATCTGCATCATCATCATCATCATCATATCAGCCGTAGGACGTCCACTGCTGGACAAAGGCCTCCCTCATTGATCTCCAGGAACTGCGGTTGGAAGCGGCCTGCATCCAACGCCGACCTGCGGTTCTTACCAAGTTGTCTGCCCATTTTGTGGGTGGACGCCCTACGCTGCGCTTGCCGGTCCGTGGCCTCCACTCGAGAACCTTTCGGCCCCATCGGCCATCTGTTCTGCGCGCTATATGGCCTGCCCATTGCCACTTCACCGTGCTAATCCGTCGGGCTATGTCGGTGACTTGAGTTCTCCTACATATCTCCTCATTTCTGATTCGATCCCGTAGAGAAACCCCGAGCATAGCCCTTTCCATAGCTCGTTGAGTGACTCTGAGCTTATTCATAAGGCCAATAGTGAAGAACCACGTCTCGGATCCATATGTCATCACTGGTAACACACACTGAGTGAAGACTTGGCACTGAAGTATGTTCGACGAAAAGACGTTGCGAAGTTTCCCAAACGCTGCCCATCCGAGTTTGATTCGACGATTGACCTCTTTCTCGAAGTTGGACCTACCTAATTGGACTGTTTGTCCTAGGTATACATACGCGTCGACAAGTTCAAGAGCCGAGTTCTCAACCATAACTGGGGCAGGGACGACATGGACATTCGACATGATTTTCGTCTTGTCCATGTTCATTTTAAGCCCTACCCGTTGGGAGACCCAATTGAGGCCTTCGAGCATCGTGCTGACCTCTTCCATCGACTTTGCCATGACCACAATATCGTCGGCAAACCGAAGCCGAAGGTGAGTGATGTATTCACCGTTAATATTGATGCCCAGTCATTTCCATTCCAGAAGCTTGAAGGCATCTTCCAATGCGGTCGTAAATAGTTTCGGAGAGATTACATCTCCCTGTCTTACGCCTCTTTTTAAGGGAATCGCCTTCGAGCTCTGTTCGTGTACTCGGACTGACATAGTGGCGTTTTCATACAAACACTTCAACACTTCGATGTACCGATAGTCAATACGGCATCGTTGGAGAGACTCAAGCACTGCCCATGTTTCGATCGAATCGAAGGCTTTCTCATAGTCCACAAACGCGAGACATAGCGGCAAGTTATACTCTTCGGTCCTCTGTATGACTTGCCGCAGCATATGTATGTGGTCCATGGTACTGTAGCCTTTACGGAACCCGGCTTGTTCGGGAGGCTGGAAGTCATCAAACCTGCGTTCGAGACGGTTCGCGATGACCCTCGAAAACAGTTTATAAACATGGCTCAAAAGCGAGATGGGTCTGTAATTCTTAAGCAAGGTGTTGTCACCTTTCTTGAAGAACAGAACCACCACGCCCCCGTTCCGTGCTTTTGGCGTCGTACCTTCAAGCAAGGCGGAATTAAAGAGCTTCTAAAGGACTTTAAGTACCGGTGATCCACCCGCTTTCAGAAGCTCTGCAGCATAATGTTTACTTATTCGCAACTATGGCTTCTTACATACATATCCTACGTATATCAAAAGTTGATTATTTACACTTGGGAGTAAGTTTCAGTGAAGGACGTAACCGCTGTAATTCCTGAGACAGTATTCTCCATCCCCGAACTTGTACCCCACTAGTGATGTAAACTGGAAGGATATCAGCAGCATAATGTTTACTTATTCGCAACTATGGCTTCTTACATACATATCTTACGTATATCAAAAGTTAATTATTTACACTTGGGAGTAAGTTTCAGTGAAGGACGCAACCGCTGTTATTTCTGAGACAGTATTCTCCATCCCCGAAATTGTACCGCACTAGTGATGTAAACTGGAAGGATATCTGCAGAATAATGTTTAATTATTTGCAACTATGGCTTCTTACATACATATCCTACGTATATCAAAAGTTGATTATTTACACTTGGGAGTAAGTTTCAGTCAAGGACGCAACCGCTGTAATTCCTGAGATAGTATTTTCCATCCTCGAAATTGTACCCCACTAGTGATGTAAACTGGAAGGATATCTGCAGCATAATGTTTACATATTCGCAAATGTGGCTTCTTACATACATATCCTACGTATATTAAAAGTTGATTATTTACACTTGGTAGTAAGTTTCAGTGAAGGACGCAACCGCTGTAATTCCTGAGACAGTATTCTCCATCCCCGAAATTGTACCCCACTATTGATGTAAACTGGAAGGATATCTGCAGCATAATGTTTAATTATTTGCAACTATGGCTTCTTACATACATATCTTACGTACATCAAAAGTTGATTATTTGCACTTGAGAGTAAGTTTCAGTGAAGGACGCAACCGCTGTTATTCCTAAGACAGTATTCTCCATCCCCGAAATTTTACCCCACTAGTGATGTGAACTGGAAGGATATCAGCAGCATAATGTTTACTTATTCGCAACTATGGCTTCTTACATACATATCTTACGTATATCAAAAGTTGATTATTTACACTTGGGAGTAAGTTTCAGTGAAGGACGCAACCGCTGTAATTCCTGGGACAGTATTCTCCATCCCCGAAATTGTACCCTACTAGTGATATAAACTGGAACGAAATCTGCAGCATAATGTTTACTTATTCGCAACTGTGGCTTCTTACATACATAACCTACGTATATCAAAAGTTGATTATTTACACTTGGTAGTAAGTTTCAGTGAAGGACGCAACCGCTGTAATTCCTGAGACAGTATTTCTCCATCCCCGAAATTGTACCCCACTAGTGATATAAACTGGAGGGATATCTTAATCATAATGTTAATGTTATGAAGGATCATAATGTTTACTTATTCGCAACTGTGGCTTCTTACATACATATCCTACGTATATCAAAAGTTGATTATTTACACTTGGGAGTAAGCTTCAGTGAAGGACGCAAGCACTGTAATTCCTGAGACAGTATTATCCATACCCGAAATTGTACCCCACTAGTGATATAAACTGGAAGGATATCTGCAGCATAATGTTTACTTATTCGCAACTGTGGCTTCTTACATACATAACCTACGTATATCAAAAGTTGATTATTTACACTTGGTAGTAAGTTTCAGTGAAGGACGCAACCGCTGTAATTCCTGAGACAGTATTTCTCCATCCCCGAAATTGTACCACACTAGTGATATAAACTGGAGGGATATCTTAATCATAATGTTAATGTTATGAAGGATCATAATGTTTACTTATTCGCAACTGTGGCTTCTTACATACATATCCTACGTATATCAAAAGTTGATTATTTACACTTGGGAGTAAGCTTCAGTGAAGGACGCAAGCACTGTAATTCCTGAGACAGTATTATCCATACCCGAAATTGTACCCCACTAGTGATATAAACTGGAAGGATATCTTCACCATAATGTTTACTTATTCGCAACTGTGGCTTCTTACATACATATCCTACGTATATCAAAAGTTGATTATTTACACTTGGGAGTAAGTTTCAGTGAAGGACGCAACCGCTGTAATTCCTGAGACAGTATTTCTCCATCCCCGAAATCGTACCCCACTAGTGATATAAACTGGAAGGATATCTTAATCATAATGTTAATGTTATGAAGGATCATAATGTTTACTTATTCGCAACTATGGCTTCTTACATACATATCCTACGTATATCAAAAGTTGATTATTTACACTTGGGAGTAAGCTTCAGTGAAGGACGCCAGCGCTGTAATTCCTGAGACAGTATTCTCCATACCCGAAATTGTACCCTACTAGTGATATAAACTGGAAGGATATCTGCAGCATAATGTTTACTTATTCGCAACTGTGGCTTCTTACATACATATGTTACGTATATCAAAAGTTGATTATTTACACTTGGGAGTAAGTTTCAGTGAAGGACGCAACCGCTGTAATTCCTGAGACCTGTATTCTCCATCCCCGAAATTGTACCCCACTAGTGATATAAACTGGAAGGATATCTTAATCATAATGTTAATGTTATGAAGGATCATAATGTTTACTTATTCGCAACTATGGCTTCTTACATACATATCCTACGTATATCAAAAGTTGATTATTTACACTTGGGAGTAAGTTTCAGTGAAGGACGCAACCGCTGTAATTCCTGAGACAGTATTTCTCCATCCCCGAAATTGTACCCCGTTAGTGGCATAAACTGGAAGGATATCTTAATCATAATGTTAATGTTATGAAGGATCATAATGTTTATTTATTCGCAACTATGGCTTCTTACATACATATCCTACGTATATCAAAAGTTGATTATTTACACTTGGGAGTAAGTTTCAGTGAAGGACGCAACCGCTGTAATTCCTGAGACAGTATTTCTCCATCCCCGAAATTGTACCCCACTAGTGATATAAACTGGAAGGATATCTTAATCATAATGTTAATGTTATGAAGGATCATAATGTTTACTTATTCGCAACTATGGCTTCTTACATACATATCCTACGTATATCAAAAGTTGATTATTTACACTTGAGACATCTGCAGCATAATGTTTACGTATTCGCAACTGTAGCTTCTTACATACATATCTTACGTATATCAAAAGTTGATTATTTACACTTGGGAGTAAGTTTCAGTGAAGTACGCAACCGCTGTTATTCCTGAGACAGTATTTTAGTTGGACTAGGCTGGTCCATCACCTATATCATCCTCGCAGCTTACTCAGCCATTAAATTCTCGGGTATAAAATTAAACCCAGAAACTTTCCCGCATATAAATTTGTTCGAAACATTCAGCACAAATGCAACTGAAAAATAAACGAAGCCGCGCCGTCAATAGCACATAAGCAAGGATTATGCTTGCTATAATTTACCGCGACTCAGTAATTTCCGTCGCTATTTCGGATCGAAAAATAAATATGGAACCTTTTTAATATTTAACGTTTTATTTCAAATATGCTCGCTCGTGTAATAATTGGAGAATGCTCAAATCTGGTTGAGTATTTTTCTTACCGCGCGCGTTGTTTATGAACAAATGTTTTCCTCGTTTTTCCTTAAATATAAACGGAATTTTCCACTCCTGGGAGTTTTTCAATTGTAATCTACTGTTGCAGTCTAGCGATCCCCATTTTAAAAGAGCAAATGCTAGATGTCGTTTCAAATAACCCTGCTCAAAACAATGATTACACACAGTTCAGTTCAGACTAAAATTGTTTATATCTCCTCCAAATATTTGGTTTAGTCTGAGGCATAGTTGGATTACGTTAACCCACGTTTGAGTCGCTTATCTTAGTTTCACATCCTATGCCATGAAATGGAGTAGTTGTGATACGAACCACTAAAGACCGGAATATTAGAGATTGTATGTCCTGCAGTGTTGAATGGACGCCGGGGGCAAATTGCATTTATGACGTTCACAAAATACATTGCAACTGTTTGGGTACCAAGAGCTGTATGCAATCTGCAGTTGAAATTGGTTGCAACGTGATTTATCAAGAATATTGCTGCCAAAACTATTTCTTTCGCAAATAATCCTTAATCCTTCTTTTGCCCAGTTCCGAAAATAACTGGAAGGATTTTCGTAACACATTATTTCGAGAAAGTTTTTCGAGGCTTATACTTGGCATAAGGGGAAAAAAAGTACAATTTAAATGTTGGCTAAGTGCCAAATTCTGCTTGGTCCTTGTGTAAACGCCTCTCTGAGGAATGTGTTCATAAATAATTCGATATAGCGGTTTTTTTACATAAGGAGCGTTTACACACTAATGTAACTGTTTCGCATGCTTGCGTTCGCCATACGTACACGTGTCTATTTAAAGATTAAATACAATTCTTTACAAAATTACATGTATGGAGAGATTAAACAATTACATGCGGCATAATTTACCTTTCATGCGGGGATTAAGACGGCTTACATCTACGCCAGTATCTTTGCAGGTTTTTGAACGACTTGATCCGAGATCCTTGTACACACGGCTACACATCGAACTATATTTTTCCAGTATAAGCTGAACTCGCATTGTGTAGGTTTTGCCTAGAATCAGAGGTCAGCGTATACTGGAAAGCTATAGCTTGATGTGTAGCCGTAAGTACACGCGCATCTACATGTGCGTGCGCCTATTTTCGCTCGTTGTAACCTAACCTCTTTACCTATCTATTTTTTTTAATTCTTGACTTATTCGCGAGAATGTTGATGCAATGATCGGTACGTTCGTCGATCACTTATTTCGAATAGATAACCGTGAATTTCACTTTAATCATACTTACCTATTTTAAGACGTTATTAGGATTCCGTACCCAAAGAGTAAAACGGCACCCTATTACTGAGGCTCCGCTGTCTGTCTATCACCAGGCTGTATCTCATGAACCGTGATAGTTAGACAGTTGAAATTTTCACAGATGATGTATGTCTGTTGCCGCTATAACAACAAATACTAAAAACAGAATAAAATAAATCTCTCTCCCATACAACAAACGTGATTTTTTTGCTCGTTTTAGCTCGAAATTAATAACGGAAAAAGGTAGACGCTTCAAATATTCACAGAATATTTAGATATATATTTACTTTATATTAAATTGAAATAAAACAAATATTTATGGGGGGCTGTCATACAACAAACATGATTTTTTTGCTGTTTTTTAGATAATGGTACGGAACCCTTCGTGCGCGAGTCCGACTCGCACTTGGCCGGTTTTATTGTAACATTAACAGCAAGGAATAAATGTCTTAATAAGTCTAATTTGTTGACTAATTTGACAACCTGTTTAACAAATCTGTAATTAAAATCAAATGAGGTAAAATACGTTCCAGCAACCCAATTTGCACTTGACAAGAGGTTTAACCAATGGTCAACTAATTTTCGAGTTAATCATCCTTACAACAACCGGACGTAAGTTAATTAGTATTTAGTCGTATTTTGATTGATGAACTGACAGCTATCCTTTAGTCAGTTAGGTTTCTGGGGTAAAATCATAGCTAAGTATGGATAATAATATTAATCAACAAAAGAAAAACAACATTATGTAGACACAGTAGATATAATGATAAAATTTAGGTTAAGATACTTAAAACATTTTCAGTTTCGGTGTATGAAAGAGTAAGTAACCACCTATTTACTACACATTTTGTCTCTTAGACTGATTTGTCCTTTAAATCACAGTATTTAAGAACACTGTTGTATACTTGTGACTTTATGAAAAGGCCAAATCGTTGTGCGAAAGATGTTTTGCATGGAGGTGTGGGTATCTTAAAGATCCTTTTCTCAATATGGGTTTCATAGTTTAGAGAGGTCAATGCGGTCTTATGGACAATGGCTTGTAATAGTTATTTGTTATAAAAATGTGCAAAGTTACTTTAACCGCGTCCTCGAATGACCGAGCAAGCGAAGGATTCTAAAATTTATTTAATAAAAAACATTAGAATCCTGAGCGTTAGCGAGGGCATCAAAAGAGCACGAGATGTAAAATCTTTGCATTCGAGTGCAACACGTAACTTTTCATCCCACCTCAGCGAGGAAATGACTAAATGCAAAAAAAGTAATACACCAAAAAGTTTCCGAGTCTAAGTTTTTAACAAATTAAAAAAAGGTTATATGATAAATTTGGCACCATGGAGGTAGGAGTAAATAAGTTTAATGATGTTTTGCACAAACTTGCACACAAATTGCACACGATGTTCTAAATTCAGTTTAATTTATCCTCTAGTAGATAAAAACGGCTTTTGATCGAAGAGCAAACATACTCTTTCCGAGATGGGGGGATGAAAAGAATTTTAGGTAAGTGTACAACTTTAGATATTAAGATGAAGTTGTTTGTCCACAGGTCACAAGCCCCGTCCTCGTGGTAGAGCTGACGCTGAACCGGCTGGAAGGCACCCAGCTGAGGGCACTGGGTCTGCTCTCTGTGTTCGGGTTCAACGTGACGTATGCCGTGCGGGCGCCCACAGACCCTCCCGGACCCTCTTCGTGCAGCGCCATTGAGTGCAGGCTACTGGGGCACTGCAATGCTAGGCAGGACTTTCAGTAAGTTAATTTTATACTTTGCTGGCCACTTTTAAACACAGTCTAGAGATATGACGACCTCTGTGGCGTAGTGGGCGAATAGCCGGCTGAGACGCAGGTTACGGGTGCGATTCCCGCTGCGGGACAAACGTTTGCATGGTCTACAGATATTTGTTCCGGGTATGGGTATTTTTTCTATATATTATATGTATGTATTTACAAGCAAAAAAGTGTCATCTGTTTATTGTGGTGGTCTGAATCAATGTTTTTTTTTCATTTTTCTTTTCTTTACCATAGTACAAGCTTTGCTTATTTTGGAGCGAGATAGCACAGTGTGAAATGTCCAGCATTATTTAATTATAATATTAGTATTTATAACTATTGTTATTATAAGCCCTTTGACTTCCTTTATTATAGGCACTGCTTTAAAAATTCAATGATAAAGTAAATCTCAAGGAAGCGGAGTCCAATATTCAAGTTTAAATTTCACAAAAGCGATACTTCAGTCACTGGCTCTGTTATACCATTAAATTTATTAAAATTTTCCTTTTAAAATTCTAACCGCATCAAACCGCTAACTGTAATTTGAATAAGTGAATAAAATTCTGCTTAAACGAAATACCTTCAACATGATGCATTTTACGCGTAATTTATTGTTAAATCGTCGAATCAACATCAAATTTTGGATGTTTTCGTGGAATTTATCAGCTAAATCTTGGGAACCCATTAGGGCAGTCAATAGGGCGTGAAAATTCAGTGTGAAAGGCAGATTGGGCGAGAGAGCAGACGATAAGGGTGTAAACCATTTACTTGCGAAATTATTGTACAGAGATTACATAAGTAAGTAGATATCGTGCAAGTAAAAGGGATTTTTGTACTTACATTTATGTAGTCTGGCATATAAAAACTTTATATATTCAAGCAGAATGGTTTTAAATTTCGAATAAGCTTCAACACAGTTTTACGGCCAAACCCTAAATAGATAGATAGATAATTCTTTATTGTTACACCAAATTACAATAACTAAACCTAGAAAACTTAGACTAATACATGGTGGTACAATGGGCGGCCTTATCACTCAAAGCGATCTCTTCCAGGCAACCTTTGGATGGACTGGATTGAAAAACGTGTGAGGAGGCGGCGTTACAATAAATACCTATTTATGTAGGACACAGATCAATACCAAAATCTAAAAAAAAATCTTACATATACTTACATAAATAAATATAAAATACATGGATATGTGTTTATATATATACATATATACTTTAACAATATATATCAAAAGGAAGTAGAATGTTCACTGTAAAGAAGCTGCTAAGTACAGTTTATAGACCTCACTTTTAAAAATAGCTAAAGATTTAGCATGTCTGATAGAAACGGGCAAGTTATTCCATAATCGTACAGCTCGTACCGTAAACGAGTTACTAAATAAAATACCTATATACCATCTAGTAAATAGGGTTCAGCCTTTAATGTTCAAAATTCAGACTGCGCAACCTCTTTTCACTGACACATGCTTATCCAAAACTCAAGAGATTTAAAAAAAATAGTAGTCGTTTACAAAAGAGACTGATGAAAATATAATTAGAGAGGCCGTATCAGGAATATCTATGTTAGACGTTACGAAGATGATAGATATAGTGTGACCATTAGTGCTGTGCACTCCCTGAGGTATGCGCGCGGCGAGACGGGGGGGATGTGTCGGCCGCTCCGATCTATCAGTCTGCCGTCAACGCTCACGGCGGTAGGTAGCTTTTGTACCGGACGGTCTATGTCAGACGCACACGGGATAAATATTCAAAGATGGGTCGTGCGTTATCTCGTAATATGAAGTTGAAACAGAATCTATGTCAGAATAACTTTCGTTAGAATATATCATTGTTTGTAAATATAAAAAATGTTCAATCAAACATGTACTTTGAATTATAAATTTAGTTCTTATTTATCACCTGCATATTTTTAATAAAATATGAGTATATTTAAGTCACATTTTAATCAACTAAGTAAGTATAATATATTACAGATAGATAGCCTCCGACCATCGTCCCGCCACAAGTCTTGCCTTAGAAATGCAAACTGATATCGTAAGATATGTCCGACATGTATTGAACTCATGCAGTTTTTTCTTTGCCCCCCACCTCGCCGCGCATACCTAAGGGAGTGCACAGCACTAATGGTCACACTATAGCAACAAAACAATTAAAATTAACATTATTCTAATAAATGTAATAATTGTCGTCTTATCGCGTCGATGATGTACATGTAGCATATTAACTAATAAATCAAATAAACTAGGGCAAATCGATGTTGTATGTATGTATTATGTATGTTTGTTTATCCAAAGATAACTTTCGAAGCGTTTATCCAATCATCGTGAAATTTGATACATAGGTAGGTAGTGATGGCACAATTTTGTTGAGATTAAATGAGCTGTAATGAGATGTTGGGGGGTTGTTGAGATATTGGGGTTCAACAGGGATAAAATTAAAATGAGACAATTAGGTCAAGTCGAACGTCAAATGAAAGGTCTTGATTAGTACATTTCAACCCTGTTTTTATTTTTAGTTTGTACCTTGTAGTTTTTGATTTATTAGCCATAATAAAAACAAAACTTTGACAAAATTCACAGGGTACACCAGTGACCCCATAATGCTGAAATTTGGCATTCGTGTAGCTTTAGTAACACAAATATACGGAAATTTCTACCCCTAAAAAGAATACCAAATAACATGAACCGCCACTATCTCTAATTGAAACTGTAGGACAAGTTAGTTAGGTATTCATTTCGTGGCACTAATTTATTAGTCAAAGATTAAGGCCGCCATGAACAAAGATCACTAAACGTATTTAGCGAATAAACATGTTTAAATTCGACGTATTTGTACGATATGACCACTTCTTAAATCATATTTAGCCACTAAATACATCGTTGTGCAAGTCGCCCTATGAATAATAGTTATTTTGTTTTTTTGGGAGATTCGCGAGATCTTAGTTCGGGGCAAACCACGAGTGTAGTAACATTTTAGTCAATGATGTTAAGCAATTACAGCCTTTGAGGGTGACTTGCACAAGTATGCCTAAATGATTTATTTAGTTTAAAGTATTTAGTGGCTAAATATAATAACGAGTTGTCAAATCATGCAAGTACGTCAAACTTAAACACGTTTAGTCGCTACATACGTTTAGGGATCGTTGTGCAAGCCGGGCTGAGTATCTAAAACATAATAATAAATAAATAAAATATTGCTGGACATTTCACACAGCGCTACCTAGCCCCAAACTAAGCAGAGCTTGTACTATGGGAACCAGATAGCTGATAGAATACTTATATACTATGTTTTTTTTTGTAAATATATACTTATAATATATTGAGAAACAACCAGACCCGGAACAAATATCTGTAGATCATGCAAACATTTGTTCCGCGGCGTGAATCGAACCCGCTACCTCCTGCGTCTCTGCCGGCTATTCGCCCACTGCGCCATGGAGGTCGTCATAATGACTACACATTGACTCTGTCATTAATTAAAATATAACCATCGTCTAGCTAAAGTCTAACGTAAATATTCTTACTAAGGCCACTGATAAAATTTAATGTCAGTTGGACTTTTTTTATGTGGCAAACGAGCATGCAGTCCACCAGATGTTAAGTGGCTACTGCAGCCCATGGATATCCACATAGAATTCAAAACAAGTTATTATGTTGTCTTGATCTCTACGTGGATACGTTGTCATACTATAGGACTAAGCCGTTATGCCTATGTGCCAGTAATTACAGGAACATACCATTACCATCTAACCGGAACACAGCAGCACAAGTACTGCTATTTGGCGGCAAGTAAAGGTAAAGCGGTGGTGCCCACTTCCTCGAGCCCGTTCACAAAAGCTCTACCACCAGTAAACGTGTTATGCGAAGTTATACATCGAAGCTGTTTACAGCCTACGTTACATTTATAGCCCTTGTAAAATTTTTAATTGCTTTTCAGAAGTTAACAAAGAGCTTAAATCCGTCACAGAAAATTGCAATTCTATAGACCCCGTATTGACTGTACACTAGTGGTGAACACTCTGAGTAACGAAGGAATTTTGAACCTTAGTTCTTCTGCATAAGGTTTAACGAAGGAAGTTCATTGTATCTTTGTCATACTCAATATTCTGCAAACAGGTGCTTTCTACAAAACTTAACCAGCGGACTTTTGTGTGCGAGGTTATTTTACGGGATTTTTAGGTAGTTAAAAATATTGAAAAATAACCTCTTTCTGTTTTTAGGGTTCCGTATCCAAATGGTAAAACGGCACTCTATTATTAAGACTCCGCTGTCTGTCCGTCTGTCTGTCCGTCTGTCTGTCCGTCTGTCCGTCTGTCTGTACGTCTGTCTGTCCGTCTATCTGTCCGTCTGTCTGTCCGTCTGTCTGTACGTCTGTCTGTCCGTCTGTCTGTCCGTCTGTCACCAGGCTGTATCTCATGAACCGTGATAGTTAGACAGTTGATATTTTCACAGATGAGGTATTTCTGTTGCCGCTATAACAACAAATACTAAAAACAGAATAAAATAAATATTTAAGAGGGACTCCCATACAACAACAAATATTTTATTGCTCGTTTTAACTCGATATTGATAACGGCAATAGGTAGATTCTTGAAATTTACACAGAATATTTAGTTATATATTTAGTTTAAAAATAAATAATTAAATTAGAATAAAACAAATGTTTAAGAAGGGCTCCCGTACAGTAAACGTGATTTTTTGCCATTTTTGTAGGTAATGGTACGGAACCCTTCGTGCGCGAGTTCGACTCGGTCTTGTCCGGTTTATTAATGATTTATCGATGAACGTTAGCCATTGCAGCACCCGACCACCGTCACGTTTCATCTGCTACAATACTTTTTACAGCTTTTTCTTAACCATAAATTATCAATAAATTATTTATTTATCAAAATCCGATCCAAGTTGGACTTCTTTAGGCTATAAAATGAAATCCAAGATATTTATTCAAATAAAAAAGATTTATTGGTAGCTCACTTATCAATAAGTCTATTAATATTTTCTGCTGCCAAAATCTAAGTCTTGACCCAAATAAACCCAATAAAATGGTAAAGCGAAAACCGCTTCGCTACTGGAAATTGCGTGATTTCTTATTTGCAAATTTGCGGCAAATTGATCTATGGAATCGTAGAAAGATGTTGGTTCTTAAAATTTCAGAACAAATGTTTATTTATACTCGTACTTGCGCTTAGTATATTATATCTCTCTATTATTTCTAGAAATTAATACTAATACGTAATAATAAATATTAATATAATTAATATAATTAATATTAATACGTTTAATCACTGATTAAACGTAGGTATACCTACCTTCGTTCATATTGTTATATTCTTATAACGAATCCTTTGTTATATGTTTTGTTGGACATTTTCAAGAACTGTACTGCTATAGTTTTTGATACTAACATGTTTATGAACACTATCATAAGAAAAAGGATATATAGACATATCTACCAATAACCATCCCCAATGATGGGTGTACGCGTCGTTAAAGTCGCGGGCCGTCAATGGGTGAGACTAGCGCAGGATCGTGGCGGATGACAACTTGGGGAGACCTATACCCAGCAGTGGGTGAAGTCAGGCTGTGGATGATGATGATGAACCATCCACTCGGAAAGACTTCAGTTTACCCGTGATCATGGCGCATGTTTTTCCGTGGAAATATCGGGGTACCCAAAAATTCACAAATCATGCTAAATATCCTGTTTTTAGTGAAAAAAGTGTAATGCTGCTATATATCTATACTAATAGTATAAAACAACTTTCGCGATCGTTGTACATAATTACTGATTTAAACGGGTATTTATCGCGTATGTACACACGGCTACACATCAAGCTATACATTTCCGGAATAAGCTGACCTCGCATCGTGTAGGCTTTTCATAGAATGAGAGGTAGGCTTATACTGGAAAAATATAGCTTGATGTGTAGCCGTGTGTACCTTTTTTATTTGTCATCCCGATGTATGACTGTGTTGCATTGCATTGCAACAGAGTCTGTCCGCGACCACGGCTGTTGCAACAGGGTCGAAACGTCGGGATTACAAATAAACCTACTTATTGTGTTACGTCCTGTGTTCCTTTATATCGATTCTTTATGTATGAATTTTATATCTTGCTATAAAACCTGCCTATACGTATATAAGTGCTATGAAACTAGTTGTCTGTAATCAAGATTTTATTATTATTTTTTTATGTTATTTGTGGGGAAACAGGCTTACGGTCCACCTAATGGTAAGCGGTTACCGTCGCCTATTGACAGCGGCAACACCCGGGGTATTGTCGAAACGTCCCCTACACTGTAGAAACCTCTTTATATTTCTCTTGAAGCGTGCCATGTCGTAGTCTAATGGGAAAACCTCAGATGGTAGCTCATTCCACATTTTGCAAGTATGGGGTAGAAAAGATCGCTTGAAGCGTGTGGTGCGCGATACCCAATTGTCAATTATATGTGGATGAGCTTTATTACGTTGTCGAGAAGTGCGGTGTTTGCGGTGAAGTGTGATTAATAATATTAATCTTGACTTATTTTTCCAGAGAGTTCTTCTGCTCGTGTTTCGAGGGTTACTCCGGCGCGGACTGTGGGGTCGGCCCCCTGTGCCCGAGGACCACCAACATGTGCAAAAATGGAGGCACCTGCAGGTAAGCTTTATTGAGCAACCTTTTATTATATCACTAGCTGTTGCCCGCGACTTCGTACGCATTACACTACTAAATGTGTAGGTAACCTAGAAATAAAACTAAACTCGCTGTTGCAAATTGACTTGACACCCCATTTTTATCCCTTGGGACCTGATTTATGAGATTAAAAGTAGCATATATGTTAATCCAGGTTATAATCTACGTACATACTAAATTTCATCGAAATCGGTTCAGCCGTTACGACGTGATTGAGTGAGGCCGTTTGTCCGCCGTCACCGTCACCGGGACGTCACCGAGAACGAGGACGGCGCCGATTTAGCGATATATACGTTTACTTTAGGCCGTTTGTCCACCGCCGCCGTCGCCGGCACTCGGGTGACGGGCGCGCGGTGGACACACGGCCTGTATTAAATGAATGTATGGCTAAATCGGCGCCGTCATGTCGTTCTCGGTGGGACAAACGGCCTAACAAATAAATACATAAACAAACATATTAGTGGGATGTTATGAACTCTAAAAAAAGAAAATGATTTATCCGAACTCCACACGACTTGGGGTGGCTATTTCCACGGCTAGTAATTTACCTAAAATTAGAGAGAATGGAAACGGACGTGCGAAACTAACAGCCGGTTTCTATTAACATCGGTTACCGTTAAAGACCAAGTTTACAAATTATAACACTTCAAAGATAAACGTGTTGTCGGCGCTTTACTGCGTATAAAGGAACCGGCCATAAATCAAGTACCTTTGCAAGTTAAACCAAGAAGTTTTGTTCAAAGATGTCTTGAAAAACTAGATTATATACATTAGTATTTTAAAAAGAAAACTGACCAACAAGAGCGCAAGGTGACATCATTTGCACTCATGCAAGAGAAACATCAAGACACCTCAAGGTGTGTCAGTAATTTGCTGGGTGAAAATGGCCTGCAGCAATATGACGCACGAGCGAGTATTTTATTATCTTAACCACTGCAAACCATTGTCACTGCAAACTAAACTCCACTTTTACAATAGGCACATAATACATACAAGCCAACTTAATAATAGTTCTTTGAAAAATAACCAACTCATAAAAAAGTGGCCAAGTGCGAGTCGGACTCGCCCATGAAGGGTTCCGTAGCAGCAAGTAACATAATATAAAAGTTCTTGTAGTTCGTTGTAACTTTTTTTTATATTTGAGTTGATTGAATGAAAGGTAAATTGCGGTTTACGATTTATGATGTATTAAAAAAAACTGCTAACTAGATCTCGTTCAAACCAATTTGCGGTGGAAGTTTGCATGTTAATGTACATCATATATTTTTTATAGTTTAACATTCTCTTATTTTAGAAGTTACAGAGGGACACACACATTTTACCACTTTGGTAGTGTCTCTCGCGCAAACTATTCCGTTCAGAAAAAAAATGATATTAGAAACCTCAATATCATTTTTGAAGACATATCCATAGATACCCACACGTATGGCTTTGATGAAAAAAACATTTTTGAGTTTCAGTTCTAAGTATGGGGAAACCCCAAAATTTATTGTTTTTTTTTCTATTTTTGTGTGAAAATCTTAATGCGGTTCACAAAATACATCTACTTACTAAGTTTCAACACGATAGTTCTTATATTTTCGGAAAAAAGTGACATACGGACGGACAGACAGACAGACATGACGGATCCATAAGGGTTCCGTTTTTTGCCATTTGGCTACGGAACCCTAAAAAGACATGAATTGCTCGTTTCTTCAGATATATATGTTGCTTAAATTTTTATTATAAACTAGCTTCCGCCAGCGGCCTCGCACGCGTTGTTTGTAAACAAAAAGTAGCCTATGTGTTAATCCAGGTATCATCACTTCTAATCTACGTACATAACAAATTTCATCGAAATTGGTTCTGCCGTTATGACGTGAAAGAGTTACAAACATCAGCACATACATCCATACAAACTTTCGTGTTTATAATATTAGTGGGATAGGGTGACTGCGATCCGTTCCGCACTGATGAAAGTTCCCGAATTTAACCGAAGCATTGTCGGTCGAGACACCGTTAAAACGGTACGTGATAAATCCCGTATTTATAATAATGATTGAAATCAATCACGATAGTCTTCTAAGTAAAATTGCTTAGATCTAGTTATTGGCAAAACTATTTTATATAGAAAAAGAAAAATTTAGTTTGCTTTAGTGAGAATGATTAATAGGCTACCACATTGTTTGCTTTGTGCTTTCATGTGATGAAACATTGTTACAAATATACATCCGTACCCAATAAATAGCCCGTTGCTGTCGCCCGCTTGTCGTTTGGCCAGGCCATCTCTTTCACACCTATAGTACGTATCCTACGTGTGTAACAAGTAACTTTTTATCAAAAATATAACCGACTTCAGATAACACAAAAAACAAACTACTGAACCGATTTCGATGAAATTTCTATGGGATTCAGCTGAAAGTATATCCTTTCAAATAATAAAAGAACCAAACCGGTTGATAAATGACGGAGTTATGAGGTAACAAACATAAAAAAATACAGTCGGATTGAGAATCTCCTCCTTTTTTGAAGTAGGTTAAAAAGACGACAGCGAATGCGACCGGCTTACATTATAAGACTCAAAGTCAAAATCTTTTATTAATTAAAATCACAAGGATCACTTTGCAACGTCAATTTTACTGCCTGTTCCTTCGCGACCAAGCCAGGAAAGAAAAGCAAAAAACAAGGCTGGTTGTTTTTTTTAATGATCCTTTTAGAATACATAACAATACAGGAGATTAATTACGTCTAAATTGTAACATTTTGAACGAGTTGGAGCAATTTCAATCCCAAGCTTCTCTATCATCTAAATAATCCGATATTTTATAGTACGCTCATTTATAAAGATTTTTGTACATCACTTGGGAGTTTGTTGTACCAGTATTTTCAAACTTAATTTGTTTTTAGAAATGGAGATTGTACTCCACCAGATTTAAGATCAGAAGCCAGTGAACATTTTCTCCGAAACAGTATATTTGGCGTATTTTAATGAGATTGCTAAAACTAAAAAGCCCTCCACATTATGGGCAATTTATTCCATGCTGAAATGTACAGTTCATGTTAAAAACGACATTAACTTTAAAATTATAGACGTTTAACTACTTTTAATATAAATTAAATTAAATGTATAATAAAAAGTATATTTTATTTCCCTGCATTCTTTTGAGAAAAGCACTATATGGCAATTGCCTGTCTCGTATAAGTGATCCTCCTTAGTGATCGACAGTACGGCTTTCGTCATAAACAATCCACTGGAGATCTTCCAGTGTATGCTACTCACATCTGGAGTGAAGCCATCGAAAGGCACGGGGAAGCTCTTGCAGTTTCGCTCGACATCTCAACATAACTCTAATCAATAAAAAAAAGTGAAGTCCTCGCTTACGGTTCGGCCTTCAAACTCCTCATACTCGACCTGCAATTGCCTATTTCTCGGCTTTTGCAATAATGTACTATTTTATCAAATTCATTACCCTGATTATTTTTTTATTTTTCATTCTACCTTAATTTCAAGTCCTAAATATCAATAAAACAGCCTATATAAAATAGGTAAACAGATCATATTCATTCATCATGTAAGTAGGTACCTGTTAGACTGACTATGCGGTATCGTCGCAAAGGCGTCGCCGTTTTACGTAAAAAATTGGTTATTGGAAATGTATCGATTACTGGATAAAAATTCAAGTTTCCGGTATTAAACCAATCTCTAAAATCAGTAAATGCGATTCTGCATATGTGATTTAAATTAATGTCGTAAATGCAGTGACACACAGTATAAACTATTGTCTGTTTTTGTCCCTGTTTAGTGACGAAGTTTGACCACGCAGAGCGACAGTGATAGCAATACAACGATTCTAAATTTGATTAGATTTTGACCGTGTTCCGTAATACCAAAAATGATGACTGAAAACTTGTTGTATTTTTCTCATTGTGTTGTTAATCTGTAACTAGATGATATAAGCTATGTTCCCATAACTAGGATACGTAAGATGTTGTTGTTTTTAATACGAAACAATTAGATTGAAAACAGGTCTTTTTTGACGTAAAAACATGCAGAATGCGATAAGCTTCTATTTCATTTTAGGTAAGTATTTTGATCTAATATATGGTTGGGAACCTAGATAAATACTATTCAAATTAAAATAATACCTTATTAAGGTAGAAATATGCCCCAATTAGAAATGATCTTGGTAGTACGTGTTGTATGGGCGATTGTCCCTCCGGTGTAATAGGGCCGGTTGTTGGAACGATGATGAACTCGATAATCGATAATCAGATTGGTCAAACCTCTTGTCAAGTGCAAATTGGGTTGCTGGAACGTATTTTACCTCATTTGTTTTTAATCAGATATTAGTTAAACAGGTTGTCTTTTTTTTATACATTTTTTTATACAAAATATCAATAAAACAGCCTATATAAAATAAGAAAACAGATCATATTCATTCATCATGTAAGGCTTGCGTTTGACCACGATCTCGCCTGATGGTAAGCGATGATGCAGTTTACGATGGTATTACCCGTGCGCGATAAGTTGGGACCTGAGTGCGGTGACGTCATATTGGCGTGTTTGTACCGCCCGCAAAAAAGCGAACATAACAAGCAGCCGCCCGCGGCTTTGTCTTTGTTTTTTTTAACCTAATTTATTATGTTACTCAGGGACGACGCTGCTTTTTATCTAATCTTTTTTACACTATTTGAATAAAATAAAAATACAATGTTTAAGTTTATACATTTATTTTATCTATTATTTACATTATCTCATCTTCGTCACTACTTAGTGGATTTATGCCTTCTAGAGGTTGTTCTTCGTCCTCAGTCTCACTATAATCCCTTGACGAAGAGGTATCCGTAAGTCACTAAAAAAGTCTCTTGTAAGAGGTCATCGTCCCAATACTTTTGTCGAAACCTGTCCACATGGTTGACTTCTTTTTTCCAGACAACAAAACAATAACACAAACGAAAACTAAAAGAATTCCAGAGCGCGTCGTTACGTGACATAGGCCAGACGAGACTAAAAACCCTAGTAAAAAATAGTAATGCGAACGGTACAATACGGGCGCCATCGGGGAAGTGCAGGGGAAGCGGTCGGGGAGTCGCATTCCTAGCAGGTCCCAAGTTATCGCGCACGAGTAATACACGCTTGCCTAGAAGAAACCTATTCACTCGCCGCGAGTGAATAGGTTTCTTCTAGGCAAGCGTGTGTCGCGAGTGACTCGCGACTTAAAGATACCCAGGTTGTAGCTATCAGGAAACACATGTGTTGTGAACACAAAAAATTATGTTTAAAAAATATTTTTGAACAATTTCTCTTCTGACAAAAGGATAATAATGAAATTGTATTCTTTGGGTACTTACAAAAAAAAATTGTATTTTTACTTATTGCATCTAGATCTGCTATAACTGAGATTGGTGTTTTAATTATCGCTTTATAAAACGCGTTCTGCGCATATTTTGTGAAAGTTAAACAATTTTCCGTCACAATAGGCTTTCTGTAGTCCTTTCCAAACAAAAAAAAAATCAACAAACGATTCGATTCGTTCAGTTATTTGAAGGTCAACAGCAAAAAGTGACTTTACTCAGTTGTAAGGGCTTGTTTGGGTTGTTGTTGGCCCAACAAACATACCCTTTTTTACGCAAAATATCACTTAGGACCCTGACAAAAAGTTTCATAAAGTCTGTGATATTATTTGTCTAAGCATTTTCAAGTTAGAAACGCGAGTATGTAAATTCTATGGAAATGAGCCGTTTTAGTAAACTAGTGGTTCGCCCCGAACTGAGATCTCGCGAGTTTCCGATTAAAACAGAAAAATATAATTTGTAATCTTTGACTATCAAAATAGTGCCACGAAATAATAACCAAACAACTTGACCTACGGTTTCATTCAAATTACAGGTAACGGGAGTTCATGTATTGTGGTTCCATTTTTTTGGGTTCAAATTGCAGTTATTCTTGATTTCAAACGTTCGCCTATTTTTGTGCTACTGAAGCTAGACACATACCAAATTACAGTACTGTGGAGTCAATGGTGTACCCTGTGAATTTTGCCAAACTTCAGTTTTTACTATGACTAATAGCTCAAAAAATATAGACTTTATCATAAATAAAATTAAAAAAAAATAATTACTTTTAATTTGACGTCCCACTTGACCTAATAGTTCCATTTTTTTATCCCTCTTGAACCCCAATATCTCAACAATCCCACAACATTTTTAGCTCATTTAGCCACACCAAAATTGTACTATCACTTATGTACCACATTTCACGATGATCGGATTAACGCTTCGAATGTTATCCTCGGACAAACAAACATACATACAACGGCGATTTGCCCAAGTTGATTTAGAGTTCTCGTTTCGCTTATTTTATTCTTTCATATTTCTTGTATAATTGTCTGGATGTTGATGGGCTGATTAGTGGCAAGGATTAGTTTGATATTAAAACTTTGAGTACAAAATAATATTACTAGCTTTAATGAGAGCACTGCTACATAAAGTGGTTTAACAAGTAGTAATCATAGACCACACTAGAGTCACCGGAAAGCCTATTAGCTTCAACTTTTAAACAACTTCAAATAAGAGTAGGTTCTCAATTCGACTGCATTTTTTTATGTTTGTTACCTCAGAACTTTCGACTGGGTGAACCGATTTTCATGATTCTTTTTTTTTATTTGAAAGTTGGTGCTTCTCGTGTAGTCCAATTTCCATTTGGTTCCGTTCTGATAATGACATCCGTGAGAAAACCATATAAATAAATAAATAATAAATATAAATATTGCTGGACATTTCACACAGCGCTATCTAGCCCCAAACTAAGCAGAGCTTGTATTATGCGAACCAGATAACTGATATAATACTTATATACTTTTTTTTTGTAAATACATACTTATAATACATAGAAAAACATCCAGACCCGAAACAAATATCTGTAGATCATGCAAACATTTGTTCCGCGGTGGGAATCGAACCCGCTACCTCCTGCGTCTCAGCCGGCTATTCGCCCACTGCGCCACGGAGATCGTCATTAGTCATAAGTCACATAAGTCATCATAAGTCTTAAATTTGTTTTATTTTTATGTTATGTTATGTTCGTTAGCTCAGAACTCCTTTAAATATCAACCGATTTAAAAAAAATACTTTTCTATTTGTTAGAATATTCTTTTAGATTAATCCCGTGGAAATTTCACCAAAATTGGTAGAGTAGTTTGGTTTTTAATGCAATCTGAAGTCTTTTATATATTTGTTAAAGTGTAGCTTGTACACACGGCTACACATCAAGCTATAACTTTCAGTATAAGCTGACCTCTTATTCTACGAAAAGCCTATACAATGCGAGGTCAACTTATACTGGAACGAATAGCTTGATGTGTAGCCGTGTGTACAATATTGGTTTAATTTGTGTTGGTCGGGGATGCCAACATTTCTGACATTATTATAAATTAACTTATAACAGTAGGTTGTATTTATAAAATAAACTAAATTCCAATACATTGTGGTCTAAGAGAAGCAATAAAATATTTTTACATCCCCCCCATCACGGAAAGAGTATTTTTGCTCTTCGATATCTGAGTGCATAAGCCGTTTTTATCCGCTAGAGGATAAAGTAAATTGTATTTAGAACATCGTGTGCACTAAGTTTGTGAATTCAAAACATCATTAAACCTATTTACTTCTACCTCCATGGTGCCGAATTTGTCATACAACTTTTTTTAATTTGTTAAAAACGCAGACTCGAAACCTTCTTGGTGTATTACTTTTTTTTTGCATTTAGTCATTTCCTCGCTGAGGTGGGATGAAAAGTTACGTGATGCCTGATGCACTCGAGTGCAAAGATTTTTCACCTCGCATTAAGATTCCCTCGCTAACGCTCAGGATTCTAATTTTTGAATCTAATTTTAGAATCCTTCGCTTGCTCGGTCATCAAAATTGAGCACGCGGTTAAAAAGCAACTTCGCACTCTTGTATAACAAATAACTATTTATTATTTGAGACCCGTATTTAATAAAATCTCGTCAAATTCAAATGAAAGAGAATGCTTTCTAGCATTATGTTCACATACTAGTATACGTGCAGATTTATTTGGTGCAAACAATACTGAATCATAATTTATTACATTTTCGATTAAATCTGTTACGTCAATGCAGCATTTGTACCTAATTGTAGGTAACCAACTTGCCTCTATTAGATCGTAATACAACCAAAAGTTGATAATAGTACGTAAATTGGGGAACTGGTTTTCAGAAATAAATCATTTGTTAAAATCAAAGATAAAATTCATCCATCCAAGGGTTGATCGAAATCGTTTTAGCGATAAGGCCGCATTGTATCTATGATTTAAAAGTGTATTTTCTTTAATATGTTTATTTTTAATGGTGTGCAATAAAGGCATTATCTATCTATCACCAGAAGAAAAGCGATGAGCCTTCATTCAATACCTAAGGTTATTTACTTTCGTGATTGATTTCAATCGTTATTATACATACGGGATTTATCGAATAACGTTGCCTCGCACACTCGTTATTCGGAGCGGATCGCACCCACTCTGATGAAGGTTCACGAATTGAACCGAAACATTGTCGGTGGAAACACCGATAAGACGGTACGTGATAAATCCTGTATTTATAATAAGGTTATTTAAGTGATGTGAGTACCTAACTTGTACGAAGATCTCTGCTCTTTTCTATCACAAGTCAATACGTACTTTGAGTTCCAGATTCCAGAATGTACTATAAGCTTCTAATCCATTACCCATCAGATACATGCCGGCAAAGGCGCGCCATTGTTTGCGTTCCTTTGCCTGATCTAGGCTTGATTTGTAAGCTGGAAGCCGATGATCAAAATAGGAATGCTCTTTGAGGGAAAACATACCTAGTACATAGTATGAATCGGGAACTTTTTCACTGCAAATACGTCTAGGTACACACGGCTACACATTAAGCTATAAATTTCCTGTATAAGCTGACCTCGCATTCTGTAGGCTTTTCGTAGCATGAGAGGTCAGCTTATACTGGAAATGTATAGCTTGATGTGTAGCCGTGTGTACCTCTGTAGTCTTTTGTGTCGTTACAACCTAGGTTACCTAGACATACCCCTTACAAAATGTTATTTAAATACCATTGTTAATACCTACATAACCAAATTAAAATATTCTAAACCTTTTGTAATATTTACAACCTCCGTGGCGCAGTGAGCGAATAGCCGGCGGAGACGCAGGAGGTAGCGGGTTCGATTCCCGCCGCGGAACAAATGTTTGCATGATCTAAAGATATTTTTTTTGGTTGAAATTTCCTTTATGAAAGTTTTGCTAGGACTTTTTTCATTTGTAGATATACATAAAAAAAGCCTACATGTGAAGTGGCAACTTGCGCAACCTTATAGTTTTTGAGATATTAATTTTTAAAATCCGAGATCGATTGCGAAATTCGCTCGGAAATCAGTGTCCGACCTTTCAGTTTGCGTTCTATCGATTATTGCGACACTAAATTGACATGACAGTGACAGATAATACGGTTTTTTTCATAGATTTTACATTTTTATTGGCAGAAATTTCGAATTTGGCAATGACAGTGGCATAAGTTTTACATTTTTATTGGCGGGAATTTCGACATTCTTTTACAAAGTTTACATTAGATTCGTTCTTTGTTGCATGGATATTTATATTAATGGTATTATTAATATTTTTTTTAATAATATGTAACCTATTTAACTATGAAAAATGGTACACTGAATCGAGACGGGGCATCCCAACTTGAGTAGGTTAGGTTCAAAATGAGTGACAGAATCGACACGAAGCACCCGGACCCCACGTGGTCTTGTACGTGACACCCCTAGAGTGTATATAAAGAGCGCGGGAGCCAGAAGCTCGCGGGAGGTCCTGAGTGCTTCATTCAGGGGCGACCTTAAGAGCTTCTGGTGGGAGCCCACCCAGAGTCCGGGGGGTTGGAAGAAAAAGTGGTCTATGAAACCTGGGGACAACGTTTTCATAGACTACTTTTTCCTCCAAACCCCTGGACTCTGCTTTTTTTCAATATAAAAAAATTGTTTTTTTCATACTTAACCTCAATTTTTTTTTTTTTTTAATTTCCTTTAAAAATTATAGGTTTTCGCAAGTCCTCACACACTAGGGGGGGGGGGGGTTTCAAGCCCCCCCCCCCCATCCCTCTATCAAACCGTTCCTAAAGGAAAGCCCTTCCTTTTTTATGCTATTTGTGGGGAAACAGGCTTCCCACCTGATGGTAAGCGGTCACCGTCGCCTAATTGACACCGGCAACACCCGGGGTATTGTCGATGCGTTCCCTACACTGTAGAAACCTCTTTACATTTCTCTTTAAACGTGCCAAGTCGTAGCCAAATGGGAAAACCTCAGATGGTAGCTCATTCCACATCTTGCAAGTATGGGGTAGAAAAGATCGCGTATTTATTCCGGGTCTGGATGTTAATTTATATAATATTATAAGTACTGTATTTACAAACAAAAAAGTATATAAGTAGCCTATCAGTAATCGGTTCCCATAGTAGATACAAGCTCTGCTTAGTTTGGGGCTAGATAGCGCTGTGTGAAATGTCCAGCAATAGTTATTTATATATTTATTATTGTTGACAGTGTACCCACTACCAACTGATTCGTACCAAATGTAACCCCATATAAAAATAAAAACATAACAATTTATATTTTCCCCAAAAATCTAAATAAAACCCCATCCACCTGTATTTAAAGTTGAAATTCTTTAGTTCTCCTTTTTAGTGAACCTCATAACATTGTAGTAAGACGCTCAGAATCCCTAAGGTATTGTTCAAACGAGCTCCACGACAGAATTCAGCTGATAACAAAAACTATTCGAAATTACTTTAGGATCGTGCGCTTGCTGTACATTGAGTAGATAGATAAAGTGCCGGCATTCTATAAAGTCACTTTGACATTTCTTATATTATGTACCGTTTTGTTAACCGGGTCGAATGCTGTTAACACTATACCTACGTACGAGTAAGTTGAATACATATTCCTAGTAGCTTTTGCCACGTAAAGTAGATTTAAATTAGAAATTCTGAAGCCAATTTATACCGTCAATACATTTTTGGTATGATAATTATATAGTTGTGGTACCTGACCGATAAATATACCTAACAGTATTTAGCTAACTCCAAAAACTTAAGATTGGTGTGGCAGTTTCTTCCTGCCAGCCGGAGCGGTAGCCTAATTACATATGCCAAATTGCTGTCGTGTCGCTATCGCTAGTCAGGTCATCCCTTTCAAACATGAGGTGCGTACTGTACATGTAAAAGGCATGGCCTGTCTAACAATAGCAACACGACAGCAATTTGGCTTAGGTAATAAGGGGGCGGTTCTACTCAATGTGTGTGGACTGTACTCGGTACGTTGAAGCTCTGCCCGCATTCCTAGGAACCTGACGGAAGCGACCCGCGAGTGACTCTATATTGTCTTGGATCGGCTCGGAACAAAAAGTATTCTTCAAAGTTCAAAGTTTCCAAACTGAAAAAAAAACTTTGGAAAACTTGCATACATTTTTTTTTCGAATGGACTAATCTCACAGTTGGCTTCTGAGGCCGTTGCAGCTTAACCGAACTTTTGGCGAGCACAGAAGGCGCTCAGCGCTGTAAGTTTTTGATGAGGCAACTAGCGCAAGGGCACCACTTAGATACGAACCTCGGCTTGGGCTGTTGACAGAATGGGGATAGGAGAGAAACGCCCGGGTACATGCTTGTACCTCGTATAGGCGGTGACTAAAGGGACTCGTTGACCTCGCCGGCGAGGTCGGTGTATCTGTGGAGTGTTTGCTCTGTCTAATGTAGATGACTCAGAAATCTCTTCCGCGTCAGCGGAGGTGATTTCGTCATCCGGGTCTCCGAGACAGTGTCTCAAACGACGGAGGGTTTAACTTGCATTCAAAAATTCCGCCCTATATTTATACTGTAATCGCGTCTGTCTGGCCCTCGCTAATGCGGCAAGGGTGATTTATTTTCATTATACATTATATTGTCTAATCTGTGGTTACAATGTTAGCGTCTGTTTTCCGTCTGCCAATCAGAGACGCACTTTCAATTCGTTACCTTATTTGGGCACGTTTTTTGCGTTTTTGCCCACACCCCCGCACGTGTTTCAGAACGTGCCTTGCTTTTCATGTTTGGACATGTTCTGACATTTTGCCTTCCTACGCAGGCTTGCACAGTGCACGTGCGTTGGTTATATAAACATATAGATATCTACGCACTTAGCTTCTCTCAGCCTGAATGGTTGGTAGGCCAGGTCCCCAGTTATTCAGCCACCTGCGTGGCCATTTCGAATATCTCTAACGTAATTCACAAGGGGCTAGCGTAGTTTATTTTATTCTGTTATTTTATCCTAGACATCGTGCTTAATACAAACCCTAGGTAGGCAGAAAGACCTGTCTTGGTGCCTAGCTTTATTTATGTAGTAATGTTAAGCCCTAGGTAGGCCTGAAGTATCTGTCTAGATATCTAGCTTTTATGAGACATGAAGTGTCCTAGTTTCATTAGCTGAAGGCTTTTCTATCAATGAAATACATTAACGACTCAGGATTATTTCTTAAAGCTTAAACTATAACTGATCATTTGTACTTTTTCTAACTCAATTGCGGGTTCCTTATGAACGAAAATCTCAAACTTAAAACTAGCTTATACTACAGAAGAACTTTTAAAATTTTTGCGAACTATACCTACTCATGTTTTTAAGACAAAACGGATCTTTTCGCGCAAAGATTTATATCAAAATTATAATTTTGACTAACCCCGACGTTTCGGCCAAGTGACACGGGCCGTGGTCACGAGAGACTGAAAGCTCTCTGTCAGTCATTGCCGGGAAGCGCGACTGTTGTCACCAACTACCCGCACTTGGTTTTCTGAATCGCACATATCACTGTTTCGACATACAATACTAACAGTATCTGAAGTTACGCGTGGATCTAAATCGCGACGTGAACACCTAAATATAACTGGATTCCACGATGCAGATAATCTAAAGCCGTCCTCACGATTAAAATTGCGATATTTCCATAACTCGACGGCTTCTCGAACGATTATTCGCTATATACTACGTGGTTCGTCGTGAACAGTTGGCATGCTGTGCTCACTTTGAGAAGATAGATGTAAGTCATTAAGTAAGGCACAAAATAAAAATGTACATTTAGGTAATTTGTCGTGCTAATTACTGATACTGTACCTATGTATGTAGGTACTCTTTTAAGTATGTTTTAGCTTTAGCATACAGAATCATTAATGAGTATTTGCAGTACGTATCATATTTATTTAACTTGAAGTCAAGAGTTCCTTATAATTTTATCTTTTGGATAAAATATTTAGTTGATTGTTTTCTTCACATCCATATTACCTCTATTTTTTGAGTCTGTCAAATGTGCGTCACAGGACGCCGGTACTATAAGCACTTCATCGAAATTTAATCAATCGGCCTCGAATAATTACCGTTAATTCGAGTAGTGTCGAGGATTTGATACTGTTTAACGTGTGGTTTTATGCTGATTCACACCAGAAACATTTAGGAACGGGCATAATTCATGCCCAATTTACACCGCGTTATTTGCTAAATCCTAATCGAGTGCGTAGAAATTGTATAGTTTTTAGTAGTTCTACTGCTATAGCACAAGTCCAGACCAGATGAACTTCTTAAGCCTTGTGAAAGGGTTCGCTCAAGGAAGTACTATGATCGTAGCTATCTCTGCTGCCAAATGATTGAAATGCTGCGTTCCGATTTGAAAGGCATGTGTGCCAGTGAAATTACAGGCACATTAGACTTTTCATCTGCATGTCTCAGGGTGACGGAGCAATTCAATGGCATGTAGGCCAAGTCTTAGTTGATCGTAATCTTTGATGTAATGTAATTGTTATAGATAGTGGATAAAATCCCTTCACTGTTATGGAACCTCCAAACCGGTTATGGATTTCGATTTTTTTTAAATCGTTTGTGTCGTTTTTAGTTTTTTACGGTTCCGTACCGAAAGGGTAAAACGGGACCCTATTACTGAGACTTCGCTGTCTGTCTGTCTGTCCGTCTATCACCAGGCTGTATCTCATGAACTGTGATAGTTAGATAGTTGAAATTTTCACAGATGATGTATTTCTGTTGCCGCTATAACAACAAATACTAAAGACAGAATCAAATAAATATTTAAGGGGGGCTCCCATACAATAAACATGATTTTTTTTGCTTGTTTTAGCTCGATATTGATAACGTCAATAGGTAGACACTTGAAATATTCACAGAATATTTAGTTATATATTTACTTTAAAAATAAATTATTAATTTAAAATAAAACAAATATTTACGGGGGGCTCCCATACAACAAACGAACGAATGATTTTTTTCCCGTTTTTATAGATAATGGTACGGAACCCTTCGTGCGCGAGTCCGACTCGCACTTGGCCGGTTTTATTTATATTCTCCGTTTCATCTATTGAAATTTTCGTTTCTTATTTTTGTTCTGTATTAAATTTGATTCTATGATACGTTCATGGCTTTGCCCAATGGTCCTTGAAGACCAGCGCTCGCTGTTACGCCAGCCAGCAGCCAGCACCATGCTGAACAAGGGTCCATTTTGCGACATTCTCTTCAGTTTATTGATTGTGTTTGTGATTGATAGTAATAAAGCTCACGACTATATTAATCATTATGATGGACATCCTCGGATATCTTACTCAGTGCGCACCCGTGAAGATATCCCACAAGGAGCTAGTACGAGGCAAGTTCAAACATTACGTTTGACGCATGCTCTCATTTTGTAGATCAGACATATATTCTGCATTTCCTAGAACTGTAAAATTCTAACACATTGGCATGTATATAAGTAATGTTTGGTCATGCCTACAGGCTGCATCTTCATGGGTCTACAAAATTAATAAAATCTATTTGTAAAAAGACTTGATCCAAGCAAAAACTAATAAAATCACACTCTTAATATAAGAAAGTTTGAATGCTTGTTAGTTCGTTTAGGGGTTTTAGTGATTATCATACTAATGATGCAACCCCTAAGGCAATGATTAATTCTTTTCTTGGAATGAGTAGATGCATCATATTCATTCATATTCATATCATTTATTCATCTTTAGGCATGGTAACATGCACTTAAACAAGTCAATGGTTTACAAGTTATTAATATCTATTACAGATTAAACTTACCTATATAACACATACGATTTCAGTTCTTATAACTTACAAACTAGATAAAATAATGTTACCAAACATGCAATAAATTTTCTGCAATAGCATTGTCAAATGAATAAAGTAAAAAATCTTCTTCCATTTACCAATTTATATTTCCACAACTGTACATGTATGAACTGATTGAGCGGGGAGAGACGACTGGCGCGGGCACACTACAACAGCGAACATCTACTTAGGTACGACTTACGCGAGTCAGCTATTCTGTATGTAGTGTGTACCTACAGTACACCGCCTCTTACAAAAAATTTTTTGCTCAAAAATTACAAAATATAACATTCTGGTTGGTTACTCTATCACGCCGTAACGGCAGAACCGATTTCGATGAAACTTCGTATGTACGTAGATTATAACCTGGATTAATACAGGCTACTTTTATTTGTCAAACAATGCGTGCGAAGCCGCTGGCGAAAGCTAGTAAGATATAAACGAGTACTTGCATAGGTCCTCCCCTGTACTTTATACTTGCGCTCTTTTGATCTTAACATTTCATTTGAGCATTTCTTTTTCCCTTTACCGTTTCCACACTAAATGTAAAACAAATGTTTCGACAGACAGATGGGCCCGGCCGCAGTGAGCTGTGTATGCGCCCCGGGCTACACTGGCGACCTCTGTGAATCACAGATTGCTTCACCAGGTACGTAGCTCTTCAAATTATTAAAGGGGAAAATATGCTGGAAAACGGCAGCGATGGATTTTACAGTCAGTTAAATTCGTTGTCATGAATTGAGCTTTTAAAACCTGAACTCTGTACGCGCAGTGAGAGTACAATTTATGAGTAAGAATAATCATAATTGATAATATAAGACTTTTTAAATATTCGCGAACTATACTCATGTTTTGAGCGACTCTGAGCTTATTTATAAGGCCAATAGTGTCATCACTGGTAACACACACTGATTGAAGACTTTCGTCTTAAGGCACTGAGGTATGTTGGACGAAAAGACGTTGCGAAGTTTCCCAAATGCTGCCCATCCGAGTTGGATTCGACGATTGACCTCTTTCTCGAAGTTGGACCTACCTAATTGGACTGTTTGGTGCGAGCTATGGAGAGGGCTATGCTCGGGGTTTCTCTACGAGATCGAATCAGAAATGAGGAGATACGTAGGAGAACTCAAGTCACCGACATCGCCCAGCGGATTAGCACGTTGAAGTGGCAATGGGCAGGCCATATAGCGCGCAGAACAGATGGCCGATGGGGCCGGAAAGTTCTCGAATGGAAGCCACGAACCGGCAAGTGCAGCGTAGGACGTCCACCTGATGGACCACATGATGGGCAGACGACTTGGTAAGAACCGCAGGTCAGAGTTGGATGCAGGCCGCTTCCAACCGCAGTTCCTGGAGATCAATGAGGGAGGCCTTTGTCCAGCAGTGGACGTCCTGCGGCTGATATGATGATGATGATACTCATGTTTTTAAGACAAAACCGCTCTTTTGGCGAACAGATTTATATCAAAATTATAATTTTGACTAACCTCGACGTTTTTTCGGTCAAGTTATATCGGCCGTGGTCACGAGAGACCGAGGTTAGTCAAAATTAATTTTGATATAAATCTGTGCGTGAAAAGACCCGTTTTGTCTTAAAAACTTTTAACAAAATATATTTTTATTGACTCTAAAAAACACTTTGTAACAAACATCCTATGAAGTCTCTGATATCTGAGCTAGATACAAATACTTGTCTTACAGAAGTCAGTGACATTTCCCTTAACTTAGTCTAGTCACTTAGTTCAGTATTATATTTTTTAACTGCATAGTGTTATGATTGTTCTATCAGAGCGTGTGTGTGTTTGTGTATAGGTGTATGCATGTGTGCGAGTATGTGTATCTTTACCTCATTCTATCAGGTAAGACGTTACACTACTGAACATAAGCCACTGTCTAAGGCCTGCATCCTTCGTCTCTTAGCAACTTTTTTAGGTTAGTCTTCTAAGAAACATACTGTTTTTAGGCTTCCGTACCAAAAGGGTAAAACGGGACCCTATTACTAAGACTCCGCTGTCTGTCCGTCTTTGACCAGGCTGTATCTCATGAACCATGGTAGTTAAACAGTTGAAATATTCACAGATTATGTATTTCTGCTGGCGATATAACAACAAAAACTAAAAACAGAATAAAATAAATATTTAAGGGGGGCTCCGATACAACAAACGTGATTTATTTGCTCGTTTTTGCTCGATGTTGATAACGGCAACAGGTAGACGCTAGAAATATTTACAGAATATTATGTTACATATTCACTTTAAAAATAAATAATTAAATTAAAATAAAACATATATTTAAGTGGGGCTCCCACACAACAGACATGGTTTTTTGCCGTTTTTACAGATAATGGTATGGAACCCTTCGTGCGCGAGTCCGACTCGCACTTGACCGGTTTTATTTTTCCCTTAATCGTGCGAAAACTATTATTTTAAACGAAAACGATTTCTCGTTAAAACTAGATTTTAAAATGGAATTGTGTATTTTGATGTTCAAACTCTTAAAATTTTTAAAGTCAGTTTAAACTGATAATTTATGGTTAAGAAAAAGCTGTAAAAAGTATTGTGGTAGATGAAACGTGACGGTGGTCGGGTGCTGCAATGGCTAACGTTCATCGATAAATCATTAATAAACCCGGACAAGCGCGAGTCGGACTCGCGCACGAAGGGTTCCTTACCATTATCTATAAAAAAACACGTTTGTGTATGGGAGCCCCCTTAAATAGATGTTTTATTTTAATTTAATTATTTATTTTTAAAGTGAACATATAACTAAATATTCTGTGAATATTTCAAGCGTCTGCCTGTTGTCGTTATCAATATCGAGCAAAAACGAGCAAAAAAATCACGTTTGTTGTATCGGAACCTCCCTTAAATATTTATTTTATTCTGGTTTTAGTATTTGTTGTTATAGCAACAACAGAAATACATCATCTGTGAAAATTTTAACTGTCTAACGATCACGGCTCATGAGATACAGCCTGGTGACAGACGGACAGACAGACGAGCCTCAGTATATGAAAGAGTAAAAATATGTTAACCAATAAAGCTTTATTAGTTAAATAAAGTATTGTAATACAAAATGCCTGTAAAAATAGCGTCATATCAACCTTGGACATGCAAGACCCTATCCTACTCAGCAGATATTAAGAGATATTCAGCAGGATAGAATCAAGCAGTTAAAAATTCTTAGTTTTTTAAAATAGGCTGATTGAAAAAATTACTTTGATTAAATAATGTTACATGTTTTACTCCCGTTAAATCCCGTTCTTTAGTCCGTTTTCGTGATCGCTTAGAAAGCTGCTTAGTTCTAAACCACACAGAGATCTACGAAATTCAATCATTTATTGGTGTTGACCGTTGACATTGGAGTTAGTCCAGAATGGTTGATATAAAATTGAGCTACCAACAAACTTTTTTACTGTATTCAAAATCTGCACATTATATTCATTAAGTTGGAATTGCAGTTACGGGGACCACTATGGGCCTAATACACATCAAAGATTTATTTTGCAAGCACTGAAATTTTAATTAATTTTTCCCACAGAGGCTTGCACGTTGCTCGGAGAACTGCAGTCCTTAGGGCAGAACGGGGGGGGGGGGGGAGGTAATTACCTAATACCAGCGACAACAACGCGGCAAGAATTGGTCGCGAAACGTCACTTTGCACATAGAAACCAGCGCCACTAGCAAAGAGACGGCAATAGAACTGGTGGTAGAGCTTTTGTGAACGGGCTCGAGGAAGTGGGCGCCACCGCCTTACCTTTATCTGCCGCCAAATAGCAGTACTTGTGCTGCTGTGTTCCGGTTAGATGGTAATGGTATGTTCCTGTAATTACTGGCACATAGGCATAACAGCTAAGTCCTATAGTATGGCAACGTATCCACATAGAGATCAAGACAACATAATACCTTGTTTTGAATTCAGTGTGGATATCCATGGGCTGCAGTAGCCTCTTAACATCTGGTGGACTCCATGCTCCTTTGCCATATAAGTTATATAAAAAAAAATAGATAGAACTACTTCCCATAGTAAATATGACGTTACGTGACCCTATAGCTGCCGTGTTGGTGTTGATGATTTTATGTGATTAGGGGGCGGTTCTAGAGTAGAGATCACGCACAATCTATAGACATTTTTCTATGCCTGTGAGATCGCACACCGGAAAGCCTAGAAGCGGGTAGATGAAAAGAATGACTAATAAAGTTTGCTGAGAGTCGTTGAGTCGGCAGCACAGGATCGGTCGTTTTTAAAATGTATGATTTAGGTCTATTTATACATAGGTTTAGCCGTGGACATTTACGACCGATAATAATGTATGATTGAACTGCAGTAATTTAATGGATCACCTTCTGTATAGTCCTATGAAAGAACTTCATTCTATCTATCTTCTCTGTAATATAGAGTATTGATAATATACGCCCAAAAATGAAAGGTGTTATTTGGATGAGTATAAAAAAGTGAAATGTTTACCATAGAAATGTGAAATTTATTTTGGCATGTATAAACAAACACTTTATTAAACGTATGTTGTGCTATTGCATAATGTTTGCCATCTAACCACAGATACTGTATTGGTGACGTCTCGAGATATTTCTTGTTGTCCCTTCCTAACCTAAAACCCGCAGCCATTTCCGAAAGAGATATCAAATCACCTTTTATTTTTGGATGTCGCTTGCAGTAAGTTTTATATCGAATTAATCACCTAAACTTAGTCGATTTTCTTTAAAATTTGGTAATGTAACCAGTAATTTTTTTTCAAGAGGTTTTTATTTAATGTTTTGAGAAACCGTCACTTGATATTGATATCGTCAGTATATTACCAAACACCCTGTATATAAAAATTTCGTGTCACGGTTGGTGGTTAGTGGTCGCACTCCTCCGAAACGGGTAGACCGATTTTAATGTTTTTTTTTGTGTATTTGGTAGGTATGGGAATAGGTCGTAAAGTATTTTCACCCTTCTACCCCTACCCCCCATTTTTAATCGTGATTTTAGTATTTTTGTATGAACAATATCCATATAAGTTTACCGCCGTTCATTGATATGAAGTCATTTACATGAAGTGTCGCTCACGCAGGAGGCTGTGTACAGGTTAATAGAGCGTACCATACTCGGCATCAAACTCTTAGATCGAGTTCCAAACGTCGAGATCCGAGGTTGATGACGTTGGGAATCGAGTTATGGAGCTCAAATGGTCTTAGACCGGACACTTGGCAAGACGTGATGATGACAGGTGGAGCAGGGTAGCGACTGAATAAAGTTTTTGTGTGATTTATTATAAACTAGCTGTTCCCCGCGACTTCGTACGCTACTAAATGTGTAACTTTTTACAAGAGTACGTGTAGCAACACTGTTGCAATTTGACTTGACACCCCATTTTTAAACCATGGGACCTGATTTATGAGATAAAAGTAGCATATGTGTTAATCCAGGTTATTATAATATACGTACGTAAATTTCATCGAAATCGGTTCAGGCGATACGACGTGATTGAGTAACAAACAAACAAATTAATAAATAAACACACATCCAAACTTTCGTATTTATGATGTTAGTATGATTTTAACCACATATTTAAATGTCAAGTATGATTTTGATTACTGTTTTGATATGTTTATTAGGGCGACTACTAGCGCAACCATGCCTAAACGTATTTAGTGGTTAAACATAATTTAAGGAATGTACCTATACATGTTTAGTCGCTAAAAACGTTTAAGGATCGTCGTGCAAGCCGGTCTTGTTATTTCATTAACCTCACAGATTTCTTCAAGTGTGGTTTTGTTATATTTAATTGTTCTATTTTGTACCGAATAGTTTTATATATATACCTAGTCAGGTCATAAGTATTGTCACACAGTAAAAACTTTTCTTTTAAAATGCTGGCCACAAAAAAGTTTATAGAATTCGAATTTCGAATTGTTCATGAAAATAAAAATGAAGAATGCTTTTTAGAATTTTACTCATTTTTAAATATGGAGTGGACGCTTAAAGAAGACCGTGTTGCAGTTATTGCGTTGCATCGTTGCGGTTACGCGCCAATTCAAATTTTTGACATACTGAAATATTTGAATATAATCAAAAGATTCGTTTATCGCACCATCAAACGATAGAATGAAGACTCTAGTGTAGATGACAGGTCAAGAAGTGGTCGCCCTCGGTCTGTTAGGACTCCAGCAGTGATAAAAGCTGTGAAGGCGCGAATTCAAAGAAATCCCAAACGTAAGCAGAAACTGTTGGCCCTTCAGATGGGGTTAAGCAGAACCACGGTGAAAAGGGTGTTAAATGAAGACTTAGGGCTTCGGGCATATTGAAGAAAAACAGGACATCGTTTGAATGCTCGTCTAATGGACCTGAGACTGAAGAGATGCCGCGCTTTGTTGAAGCGGTACGCGGGAAAAAAATATCGGGAAATTCTTTTTTCGGATGAAAAAGTTTTTACCGTAGAAGAGAGCTACAACAAACAAAATGATAAGGTGTACGCACACAGTAGTAAAGAAGCGAGCAACCGTATTCCGCGTGTCCAACGAGGTCATTTTCCATCCTCGCTCATGGTATGGTTGGGAGTTTCTTATTGGGGCTTAACAGAGGTACATTTTTGTGAGAAAGGTGTAAAAACGAATGCAGTTGTGTATCAAAATACAGTCCTGACGAACCTTGTGGAACCTGTTTCTCATACCATGTTCAATAACAGGCACTAGGTATTCCAACAACATTCGGCGCCAGCTCATAGAGCGAAGAGCACACAAGACTGGCTGGCGGCGCGTGAAATCGACTTCATCCGGCACGAAGACTGGCCCTCCTCCAGTCCAGATTTGAATCCGTTAGATTACAAGATATGGCAACACTTGGAGGAAAAGGCGTGCTCAAAGCCTCATCCCAATTTGGAGTCACTCAAGATATCCTTGATTAAGGCAGCCGCCGATATTGACATGGACCTCGTTCGTCCTGCGATAGACGACTGGCCGCGCAGATTGAAGGCCTGTATTCAAAATCACGGAGGTCATTTTGAATAAACTTTAGTGTCATAAGAATCTATATTTTGTTAAGTTCATTTTGGTATATAAATGGTTACATAATGAATAAACTTGTTTCAATTATTTTATATTAAACATGTGACAGAATTTATGACCTGACTAGGTATAATATTCAGTTTAAAAAATACTGAGTTAGGTTTTGTACTGAATCGTTTTGGCTATTAATCGCAATTTATAGGTTGATCTTATATAAAAATATTATTAATAATAGGTCCTTACATAATACGACAAAACGTTTTGTCGTACTGACCACTTTGATTTGAAATATCTCCTCTTTGGTTAAGAACTCCAAATTCAAATTTATAAATTCATTTAGCTGGTACATTTGAGTTTTAAAAACAGTCATTCATTTGTTTTTTCCTTATTATTTTTTCCTTTGGCGTCGCTTATTACCGCACAATGGAAAACATGATATATCGGTATATTTATGAGTACGAGTTCTACCGTGGCACAAAAAACAGAAACAGCTCGAAGGATTAATGATGTGTACGGCGCTGGTGTTGCAAAAGAAAGCACGGTACGTTTTTGGTTTCAACGTTTTCGTTCTGGAAATTTCAACCTTCAGAAGCAACCCCGTGGACGTCCGGAGACCAAAGTGGTAAATGAAGAATCACTCAATACTCAATCGTTTATTGTATTCCATAATGTAATAATAGGTGGTAAATAATAGGTACATGTTCATTATGTACCCTGTTGGGCACAACAATATCACGGAGAGAGGAGGACGTCATTGTTCTTGTTAGGTTATATTTATTTTAAAAACGAAAACACTCAAATCTAGTGTCAAAGTAGATATGTAGTAGGTAAAGTATCTAAAATTTGTCATTTTTCATTAAATGTATCATTAAAATATTCGTCAATTGTATAGTAAGTTTTTTTAGTTAGTATTTTAATTGTTTTATAAATGTTATATTATTAGTCTCATTATTCAACGCGTCAGGTAGTTTGTTTAATATGTTGATCGACATTACGTAAGGGCTTTAAGAGTGCACTTTGAGTCAGGAAGCAGGTATCATAACCTTGTTTTTGTACCGCAATGAGTGTGTCGTATTCATTTCTTCTCGTGTTGTATAGAAATGCTTGTATTTCCTAGCAAATTTACATACTTCCATAATATAATTACATGGTAGCGTAAGGATTTTGTGTTGTTGAAATTTAAGGCTATTGTGGAAGCGGATCCACCACAAATCACTTCAGAGATAGCTGCAGGCTTCGGGGTAAGCGATAAAACTATACTAATCCACTTGAAGCAAATTGGGAAATTAAAAAACCTTAAACGATGGGTACCTCATGAATTAAGTGAATCGAACTTGCAAACACGCGTCGACTGCTGTGTTACTTTGCTCAACCGACACAATCATGAAGGGATTTTAAATCAAATCATTACGTGTGATGAAAAGTCTACGATAATCGTACACTTTTCGATAATCGAGATACTGTACGATAATCGGAAGCGCTCGTCACAATGGCTGAACTCTGGAGACCCAGCTAAATCTGGCCCTAAACGAATATTGACTCAGAAAAAGTTATTTTTGAGTGTTTGGTGAACTACTAGCGCCGGTGTCGTTCACTACAGCTTTCTAAAATCTGGCCAAACGATTACGGCAGATACCTATTGTCAGCAACTGCAAACCATGAAGGAAGAACTAGCTGCTAAACAACCAAGATTGGTCAATCGCTCTAGGCCACTGCTGTTTCACGACAACGCAAGACCACACACTGCACAACAAACAACCACAAACAGATTACAATTTTTTCCGGAATTTGGACAACTTCTTACAAGGAAAAAAATTCAACTCCGATGCGGCAGTCCAAAGCGCCTTTAAAGAGTTTATTGATTTTCGTCCCCATGGTTCTTTTAGTAAAGGGATCAATGAACTACCCATGAGATGGCAAAAGTGCATAGATAACAACGGTGCATACTTTGATTAGTTAAATATATTGGACAAAAAGAAATGACTTTATCTTCGTACAAAACTCCATTTTCATATATTATATAAGGATCTAATATTTAAATCGTAATTAGTTTACTAAATTGAAAATACAACAGGAAACCTTCATACATCTAGGAACTAGAATAGGAGAGGAAATTACATGTAATTTATTAGGTAAGTTTCTGCAGTGAGATTTAACAAAGCTGTTAATACGATCATAACAACCTATTCATTTGCTGAAGTAGCAATTTCGCCGCAATATGTAGAAATTACGTTGGTTTCGTAGAAACTCCGAGTAATCGCAGAGGCGTCTCTACAATTTATCATCATTACCCCTATTCTCCCAAATGTGAGAGCTATTCGCAAGAAATTAATAAGGATTTTATCAGTAATAGGCGGAGCGCATTTTGCCTAAACAAGCTCTTTAATCTTTGCTTAGGTTCAATATTAGATTTTTTTTAATATTTTTTTTTTGTTAGGTACGTACATACATCGTAAGTGTACTCTAGTTTAAGTACAATCTAGCCAAGTAGGCTAATGAGCAATTTTATGCTAACTTAGTTTTATAATAGAGTTATGATAAAGAATGTGTCCATTGGCACTTTCCTTGCAGTCTCTATTTAAGGGGAAGACACTTTGTCATTGTGTTTTAATGAGTAGCACTTACATTGACACTACGTAGTCAGGTCATAAATTCTGTCACATGTTTAATATAAAATAATTGAAAGAAGTTTATTCATTATGTAACCATTTATATACCAAAATGAACTTAACAAAATATAGATTCTTATGACACTAAAGTTTATTCAAAATGACCTCCGTGATTTTGAATACAGGCCTTCAATCTGCGCGGCCAGTCGTCTATCGCAGGACGAACGAGGTCCATGTCAATATCGGCGGCTGCCTTAATCAAGGATGTCTTGAGTGACTCCAAATTGGGATGAGGCTTTGAGCACGCCTTTTCCTCCAAGTGTTGCCATATCTTGTAATCTAACGGATTCAAATCTGGACTGGAGGAGGGCCAGTCTTCGTGCCGGATGAAGTCGATTTCACGCGCCGCCAGCCAGTCTTGTGTGCTCTTCGCTCTATGAGCTGGCGCCGAATCTTGTTGGAATACCCAGTGCCTGTTATTGAACATGGTATGAGAAACAGGTTCCACAAGGTTCGTCAGGACTGTATTTTGATACACAACTGCATTCGTTTTTACACCTTTCTCACAAAAATGTACCTCTGTTAAGCCCCAATAAAAAACTCCCAACCATACCATGAGCGAGGATGGAAAATGACCTCGTTGGACATGCGGAATACGGTTGCTCGATTCTTCACTACTGTGTGCGTACACCTTATCATTTTGTTTGTTGTAGCTTTCTTCTACGGTAAAAACTTTTTCATCCGAAAAAAGAATTTCCCGATATTTTTTTCCCGCGTACCGCTTCAACAAAGCGCGGCATCTCTTCAGTCTCAGGTCCATTAGACGAGCATTCAAACGATGTCCTGTTTTTCTTCGATATACCCGAAGCCCTAATTCTTCATTTAGCACCCTTTTCACCGTGGTTCTGCTTAACCCCATCTGAAGGGCCAACAGTTTCTGCTTACGTTTGGGATTTCTTTGAATTCGCGCCTTCACAGCTTTTATCACTGCTGGAGTCCTAACAGACCGAGGGCGACCACTTCTTGACCTGTCATCTACACTAGAGTCTTCATTGTATCGTTTGATGGTGCGATAAACGAATCTTTTGTTTATATTCAAATATTTCAGTATGTCAAAAATTTGCATTGGCGCGTAACCGCAACGATGCAACGCAATAACTGCAACACGGTCTACTTTAAGCGTCCACTCCATATTTAAAAATGAGTAAAATTCTAAAAAGTATATTTTTTTATTTTCATGAACAATTCGAAATTCGAATTCTATAAACTTTTTTGTGGCCAGCATTCTAAAAGAAAAGTTTTTACTGTGTGACAATACTTATGACTTGACTAGGTATATTACACTATTGTACACTATAATAACTAAAAAGGTTTTGTCCTTTTCAGTCTTCTCACTATATCCGTGTTGTCGAGGAGCTGGATTGCCTCGATGTTCACATGATGGATATAAATATGGCTGGACATTTCACACAGCGCTATCTAGCCCCAAACTAAGCAGAGCTTGTACTATGGGAACCAGATAACTGATAGAATACTTATATACTTTTTTTGTAAATACATACTTAAATATATATAAAAACATCCAGACCAGGAACAAATATCATACAAACATTTGTTTCGCAGCGGGAATCGAACCCGCTACCTCCTGCGTCTCAGCCGGCTATTCGCCCACTGTACCACTGAGGTCGTCAGATAAATAGAAAACATAGGGTTCAAATCATTTATTATTATCTAAGTTGGTTGTGGTCTTTATAAATAAATAATTTGATTTGAACTATTTAAATAAAAATATTTTGATATTCACGTCGTAAACCTGTAAAATTTTAATTATTTTCTTTTGTTTTATTTTGAAAATAAACAGCACAAGAGACTATTTACTGTCTCAATATCTCGCTGATTTACGTCGGACGGTTGACGAGTCCCTTCAGTCGCCGCCTATACGTGGTACAAGCATGTACCCGGGCGTTTCTCTCCTATCCCCGTCCCGGCAACAGCCCAAGCCGAGGTTCGTACCTAAGTGGTGCCCTAGCGCTAGTTGCCTCATCATCAAAAAAAATTACAGGGCTGAGCGCCTTCTGCACTCGCCAAAAGCTCGGTTAAGCTGCAACGGCCTCAGAGGCCAACAGCGAGATTAGTCCATTCGGAAAAAAAAAGAGAGAGCACAGTCGTTTAAACCCTCCGTCGTCCGAGACACGTTTATGGAGACCCGGATGACGAAATCACTTCCGCTAATGCGGAAGAGTCATCCACATTAGACAGAGCAAACACTTCACAAATACACCGACCTCGCCGGCGAGGTCGACGAGTCCCTTCAGTCGCCGCCTATACGAGGTACAAGCACGTACCCGGGCGTTTCTCTCCTATCCCCGTCCTGGCAACAGCCCAAGCCGAGGTTGGTACCTAAGTGGTGCCCTTGCGCTATTTGCCTCATCAAAAAATTACAGGGCTGAGCGCCTTCTGCGCTCGCCAAAAGCTCGGTTAAGCTGCAACGGCCTCGGAAGCCAACAGCGAGATTAGTCCATTCGAAAAAAAAAAGAGAGCTCAGTCGTGCTAGCGCCGCCGCCGTTTCCAGTATTGGAAGGGTGGTCCTACTAGCCTAGACGCTCTCACCCGGCTTCACCTCGCGCTGCGTGCGGTCGTTTCCTTGTATTGTTTCGTGACGTACCCCGTCACGAACTCACCGGGAACGCACCCTTTCGTTTAACTTACTTACCTGTTGTAATTATCTGTTTGGACTGTTTGTGGACGAACATTATAAAAACTGATTTGTACAAGCGGTGTTTGCTTTTTTTATAACAACGCCCCCTATAAGTATGTATTTACAAAAAAAATGTATATAAGTATTCCATCAGTTATCTGGTTCCCATAGTAGCTCTGCTTAGTTTGAGGCTAGACAGCGCTGTGTGAAATGTCCAGAAATATATATATTTTATTTTTATATTTAGATATATATTTCGAATTTGTTTTTTTTTTCAGAATGCGACTTAGAAGAATGCTCAGAAGGATGTAAAGATGGAACCTCTTGTGACTGCAACCCAAAAGACACTGATATGTGTAAGTACCTTTACATAAATGTTGATTGAGGCATCTGCATTCTCAATAATCGATGCGGATGTAGCACAAGTCACAACAAAAAAGAAATTGGGTGGAGCCTGCGAGTGGCGCGTGCCATGGGCACTGGGTACGTGCTGATTGACCAATAGAATCGAAGATGTCGATGACAAGATCCGGCGCGTTTGTTATTATTTATCAGTTGTATCTCGTAAATCAATCATAACGTGTTTACTTGCGCTCATTAACTTTGCAGATTTTTTATTGTTATCAATAAATCTGCATCCGCAACATCTCTGATTGATTTAACACTTGATAAACCGATTTTTTAACGAAAAGTACATTTATTTGCGAATATGCGTAGAACAATTATTTTCACGGAAGCACATTGGAGGCAATTATGTTGGCACAAACTAACTAAAGGTACAGTTACATATGCTCATAAAATGTCATACTTATTAGCATGCGAGCAATGAGAGAGCGTGCTCTTCAAACTGACACATTTGCTTTTGTTTAGCATGCTTTTTTAAGCATACTTTTAAATAAGCGTGCTCAAAGCAAACAATTGAACCACAGAACATAAAAAACAATAGAACTAGCATGATGACTTTTTACTAAGAAAACCAGTGTAGCTAAACTCACACATGTAAAAACTAGCACACTTAGAAATAAAAGTTATAATTGGTTGAAACAGAACGTTCAAAGAGGCCTAAAACCATAAAACTAATTTAACGGATATAAAACCTTAGCTACTATGGAACATGGTTTAAAATTCAATAAAATAAACAGTAACAAAAAATTAAAGTTTACTTCTTCTACTCGGCAAAAGATGGCGCTTTAGAAAATATTTTTATTTTAGTCTCTATTAATTAGAAATAAGACTGATAATGCAATGGCTGATACTTGATTACCCACAAAACAAAGCCACTCAACAACAGATGGCGCTGTTGCTAACGATTTTTGTTATAGTCTCTAACAGCAAAGTATAAGATCGATAATGCATTGGCTGTTACTCAGTGGCGTAGCGTGCCTTGTCGGGGCCCCGTATAAAAATTTTTTTGGAGGCCCTTATATGGAGGTAAAGATTTTTAAGATGAAGTAAGTAAAACGGGGAAGTCCCGCAGCCTGCCATAACGATGTAGTGTTGCCAACTTTTGAACGCACGCTTAAGGCGGGAAAAAAAGGAATTGCTTTATAGAATTTTGTCATTTGTAAAATAAAATAAATTAGAAAGTTTTTATTCTTTTTCCTTACACACTTTGGGGGCCCCCGTGGCCCGGGGGCCCCGTATAATTGATACGGCAAATACGGCGGTAGCTACGCCCCTGCTGTTACTCTCATGCTTAAATAACAGCGCTACTCACTTAGTGACGTACAAATGAGCATACAAGACGAATGTATCGATATCGATTATCACCTACCTACTACGGGTAACGAAATAGGGTACGTCAAGTTATATTTGTGGTGGTAGAAATAAAAAGCTTTTCTTTTCTTTCTTTCTTAACATAATCACAGGTATCCAACTCATAAATACTTACTTAAAAAAATATTATATTACTGGACTATTATAGTGTTTTTTTTAACTGTAACAGTACGGCAGCACCCATAACCAGAGGAGATACAGATGCAGTTTCTTTTAAAACATCAGCTCGTTTTCGAAGAAAAACATTTTTGCATTCAATTTTTTTTGGTCAAGTGTGAGTAGCGCCTTAAAATGAATCAAGTTGGTAATTTTTTTTTGATGCTTGGTAATTTTTTTTTGATTTGACTTAATTGAAGCATACTTCCTCAATCGCGGTCTGGGTAGCTTTCCTGATACCACTTCAGCGCATTAATTGAGCTTCGTCAGTTTTTTTTTTGATTTGATTTTTTGATTTTAAGGCGCTACTCACACTTGACCAAACAAAAATTTAATGCCAAAATGTTTTTCTTCGAAAACGAGCTGATGTTTTAAAAGAAACTGCACCTGTATCTCCTCTGGTTATGGGTACTGCCGTACTGTTACAGTTAAAAAAACACTGTATACTGAATTATTATTTGATGGGCACACTAAAAGTTTCCGGAATCAATAAAAAAATACTAATAATGGTCAAAAATGAATTTATTGTTTCTCAAAATAATCTCCCTTTGTGTCAATGCACTTTTTCATAAAATTGAACAAATTTTGAAAACATTTGTGCCACTCCTCCGGTGGTGACGTCAGATACATGTTATTATCATACTCTTCGACAACCTCTTCTGGTGATGAAAACCGTTGATCGGGTAATTGGTTCTTAATTTTTGGGAACAGAAAAAAGTCACACGGTGCCAGGTCATGACTCTCTATGCTGGATGACTCATAAGTTGTACATTTTTTTAATTTTTTTTATGTCTTGCGCTTGGGGAAACTGAAAACAGAAGTTATTATATTATTTCACACCATAGGTCTAAAACACATTCAGAAAATCATCAATAAAACAACAAGGAATTAACGCCCAAAAACTTATACACCTTTTAATAGGGGGGTAACTAATTAAAGCTATCGATAACACATTCATCAGTATATTGGGTCACATCCCTAATTGAGTAGCTTAAGTTGAGGTTTAAGAGAAACACGACCTTAAGGAGTGTGATTCACAGTCTATTTTGTTTGACGATTTTGCATTTAAAACAAAACTAACAAAAAACAATAAAATAATACTAACCGGTGATAGGATATGCCTCCTTTTGTTGAATTTTTGGTTCGGCTATAATATTTACACTCCAAAACGACACAATATGGCTTTTTTATATTTTTTTGAAGTACGTTTACCCCACATTAATTGAAACACGACTGAAGTGAGCGAAGCTTGTAGTGCGCGGAACTCCGCGTACTTGGTGTTACGCGGGCCCCGCCTACTTACGACTTCTATTGTTTTTTGTGTTCTGTGAATTGAACACACATGCTTTAAGCGCGGGCTAGAAGCTTCGGTATTCAATGTTCCAGTGCAGGTAGTGAAAAATGGAAAACCAAGTGGCCCTCTCCGCAGAACTGAATAAAATCATTATTTTGGTTGCAATACAATGTACAATGTGTCCAAAAACTTTTGTCAAGAAAGAAAAAGAGAAGGAATAAGACAATTTGGGTTCGTGATTGACTAAATAAGCAGACCTGTTCAGACGCGCTAAAAGCACGCCCCTTCCACCCACGCTGCAGGTAGCATGCCCGAAAATCACACGATTGTCGATTTTTGAGCAAACTCGAAATGAGCATGCTCATCATTAGCAATGTTTCGACACACATATTACTAAGTAGCAACTGCTCAATAGTGGCATGCTTTCATGCTAGTAATGAGCATGTGTACCTAAACCTAAAATTTGGTATGATAGCATCAAAATGACAACTGGCAATCTCTCTTTATTTATTTATTTTACTTCAAATGGTAAATATATTTTAAAACCCAGAGAGGTTTGACGAAGGTGCAACAAAAAGTATTCCACTAAAGTATTCCAATTTTAAACTATGCTATTCGTTAAGTAATGTAGTAAACTCTTTCTAAAAATATTACCTAATGACAAAATGTATCTAGTCAAATAACTCTATCATCGGACAACCAGACGCTCTTCCACCTTTATTATGCGCACCGCCAAGAAGTGGAACGCCTTGCCTGAGTCTGTGTTTCCTGATAACTACAACCTAGGGGTCTTCAAGTCGGGAGTGAATAGGTTTCTTCTAGGCAAGCGTGTACCATCGTAGATTGCATCATCGCTTACCATCAGGCGAGATCATGGTCATATGCTAGCCTATAATTTATAAAAAAATAAAAAAGTGGCACTCCGGGCGTGCCGACAGAAGTGAAACCTTGAATAAAAGCAGACTACACTACAGATACTTATATACTTATATATGGTGTCAGTGTCAGTAGTCAGTGACATATGTCGGTATAATAGTGTTGGTGAAGGATTCTCTGAAAACAAATCAGCAATGCTCGCAGAGCTTGGCAGTACGACACATTGCGACATCTGATGTGTCCAAGAAATACACCGTGGCCACGAACACCAAAGGCCACATATACCTGGATGGATCCTAACGGCTGAGATACCGCATGGTAAGCACGGAAGTGCTATTTTCACCAAACCCAACATAAAAGTCTCGTCCGTATCTTGCAAGAGTGATCATTGCATAGAACTGATAACAATTGATATTGGAACTTGCACAATTACATCCATTTACAAACCGCCAAACAAGCCATTCGAATTTAGTAAAACCTCGAACTTTGACGACCGAGACGTAAAAATAATTATCGGCGACTTTAACAGTCATAGCCTATCGTGGGGATATAGAGAAACCAATTATATATAGAAAAATGGGCGGACTCCTTAGACCTCGCGCTGCTCCATGACCCAAAATTGCCTCCATCTTTTAACAGCTGTCGATGGAGAAAGGGTTACAATCCTGATCTCATATTTACCAGCTCAAACATCAGTTCTCTCTGCTTAAAATCAACATGTTCTCCGATTCCCAACACACAACATAGGCCAATCGCATGTCAAGTTCAAGCGGCCATCACACCGAGGCAAGTTCAGTTTATTCGCAGGTTTAACCTCTCAAAGGCAAACTGGGACCGTTTTTCAAAGTGCGTAGATTCAGGCCTCAATGAACTAGATCCCTCGCCTGATAACTACGATAAGTTTATTGAAGTTATAAGAACGGCATCCAGGCAAAACATTCCGAGAGGCTGCCGTAGCTCATACATCCTAGGGCTAACGAAGGACTCTGCTATTTTGTTGCTAAACTACGAGCAGCTGTACTCCAACGACCCGTTCTCAGAGGAAACGTTGACGGCTGGCAATGAGCTGATGCTCATGGTCAGCGAAAGCCGGAGAGAAACGTGGATGTCTACAGTCTCCAACATTAACATGACGCACAACAGTAAAAAGGCCTGGACTACAATTAAGAAGCTCACAGGGGACCCACTTCCTGCTACAAATCAAGGCCAAGTAACAGCTAATCAAGTAGCTCATCAACTTTTACTTAATAGCAAACCACCGAAAAGACTACCCAGATTACAAAAACGTAACGCATCAGTAAGCAATAATAACTCAATAGACATCAGCAAGCCATTCACAATCAACGAAGTAACAATTGCAATTAGAGCCTTAAAGAATGGAAAGGCTGCAGGGGTGGATGATCTACTGGTTGAACAAATAAAACATCTCGGGCCACTTGCTGTGTCCTGGCTTCTAAAGTGTTTCAACAAATGCCTCGAAACACAAAGAATTCCGAAAATATGGAGACGAGCTAAAGTAGTGGCACTTCTAAAGCCTGGGAAGTCCCCCGACGATCCTAAAAGCTATAGGCCTATTTCGCTCCTGTGTCACCTATATAAATTATTTGAGAGGCTTCTCCTCAACCGTCTTACCCCGTTTATAGAGCCGAATCTCATTCCTGAATAAGCAGGCTTCAGACCCGGGAAAGCGTGTTGTGGTCAGACCCTCAAGCTAACCCAACATTTCGAAGATGGTTTCGAGGCAAACAGTATCACTGGTCTGGTTCTTGTTGATCTAACTGCCGCTTATGATACAGTCAATATTAGAAGACTTCTCCGTAAAGTCGAAGACCTGACTTGCGACATTGGGCTCGTTCAAAGTCTGGGTGAACTTCTTCGTAACCGTCGCTTCCAAGTTCATCTCTTATCAGACAAAAGCAGATGGCGCTGCCTTAAGAACGGTCTTCCCCAAGGGAGCGTGCTTGCACCAACTCTCTTCAACATATATACAAATGACCAACCCAGCAGTCCATCTACTACTCGCTTTTTGTATGCATTAACTACCCAAACATCCACTTTTGAAGAGGCCGAAGTCAAGCTTATGGCAGCGCTGACTGAACTGGAGGAGTACTACGAAGTCAATGGCCTCAGACCAAATCCGTCAAAAACCCAAACCTGTACCTTTCACCTGCGCAATCAACATGCCAAGCGGACTTAAAACATAACCTGGCAAGGAGTAACTATCAAACATGAAAACCTCCCAAAATACCTGGGGGTAACGTTAGACCGGTCTTTAAATTATAAGGTTCACTGCCACAAGACCAAAATGAAAGTGGGTGCACGAAACAACCTCCTCCGTCGATTAACATCTACCAAATGGGGAGCAGCTCCAGAGGTCCTACGCACGACGGGTCTGGCATTGTGCTTTTCAGCCGGCGAATATGCTTTCCCAGTCTGAAACCGGTCCGCACACGCTAGGGTCGTCGATGTTGCGCTGAATGACACATGCCGTATTATAACAGGATGTCTGAAGCCAACCCCTCTAAACCTCATCTACCCTTTGGCAGGCATACCACCCCCCGGAGTGCGTCGGGATGTGGCCTGCTCCATAGAAAAATATAAGCAGGAGCATGACAGTCGACACCCTCTATATAGCCATCAAATTCCACAAGGCCGCCTGAAAAGTCGTAAGAGTTTTCAGCGTTTCACGCTGGCCACCAGCGACGATCCATCCGTTGCTAGACGCGCACTGTGGATAGATAGTAACCCCCCACCACCAGACTTCATTCCCCCTCAAGAACAGCTTCCACCAGGGCACGACCTGCCGTGGCCAGTGTGGAAGTCCTTAAATAGGCTTCGCACACAGGTTGGTCGCTGCAGAGTCAATATGTGCAAATGGGGGTTCAGGGATCCCAGACAAACGCAATGCGACTGTGGTGACCCCACACAGTCGATGAAACACCTGTTAATGTGCCCTCTGTGCCCGAACACCTGCACAATTGTTGATTTAAAAATGGCTTCTCCTGACGCCATCAATGTAGCCAAGTACCTATCTAACACAATATAAGTAGAACTATTGACACGCTAAGAAGAAGAAGATAGTGTTGCCGAAATATCTATAGGGAAACTATCGATATTTCGTTCGTAGTTGACGTCATAAATCAGTTACACTATCGATTGTTCTATCGATCTATTAATATCGATACTATAGATACACCTATCGATACTATCGAATTTTCATGAATATCGATAGACTATCGATAGTCCACTATCGATCGGCAACACTAGTCGGTAACAGTCTCGCAAATTCCCTGGTTTTTCCCCCATCTCAAAAAATGTTCAACGCGCCTAAAGAAGTTTTCACTTCAAAAATTATTATGAAGTGACAATAAAACTTGAATGCTGAATGAAACAATTACCGATCTTGGTAATCATGTTAGTGCTGGCAACCATGTTGAATGTTGTGCTAAAATAATTACCCTCAAGGACTTATATTGCGATGAAACCTACATACCCAAAATTTGTCTCAAAATTTGAATCATAGAGAATGAAAAATAGTATTTTGTAAAAAATACTCGTATTGAAATATCCATTACTAGCTGACCCGCACCGGGCTCATACAGATTTTTAATAAAAATAAAAACCAGCCAAGTGCGAGTCGGACTCGCGCACGAAGGGTTCCGTACTATTATCTATATATCAAGAGCGAATATTCTGTCAATATTTCAAGTCTATCTGTTGTCGTTATCAATATCAAGCAAATCAAGCAAAAACGAGAAAAAAAATCACGTTTGTTGTATGGGAGCCCCTTTATACATTTATTTTATTCTGTTTTTAGTATTTGTTGTTATACCGCTATAACAACAGAAATACAGCATCTGTGAAATTTTAAACTGTCTAACTTTCACGGTTCATGAGATACAGACTGGTGACAGATGAACAGACAGACAGCGGAGTCTTAGTAATAAGGTCCCGTTTTACCCTTTGGGTACGAAACCGTAAAAGTAATGGCCTATAGCCAAGAGGATTATCAAGCTGAAGTGGCAGTGGCCAGGCACATAGCTCGGCCGTTGAGACAGAAAGGTTCTCAAATGGAACACGTAAGATGGCCCCCCTACGAGATGGAAAGTCGACCTGATGAAGGTTGCTGGGAGCCGTTGGGTGCAGATCCCACAAGTTCGGCCGCTCTGTAAATCTATGGGGGAGTCCTATGTTCTGCAGTGGACGTTCTATGGCTGATATGGTGCTGATGCAAGGGCGGATCCAGGGGGAGGGTCATGGGGGTCATGACCCCCCCCCCCCCCCCCTGGGCCGGGTTCAGGACCTAGGTGGACCACTAATTAAAACTGTTAAATATAATGTTTTCTATATATATTTTTGTCACAATATAGATTTTATGTAAGTACATTCAATATTTAATTAATATAATATAATATTATGATTTGAAAAGTTGATTTTGTTATTTAAATATAGGTATTTTTAAGTACAGTATGTAAGTACATTAATAAAATACCTACTTTTTACTTGTATCTATGATTGTAAAAATTTAATTATAACTTCTTGTGACTTGACCACGACTATGTGACCCCCCCTCCCCCCTGGCACCAAAGCTCGATCCGCCCTTGTGCTGATGAATAAAAACTGTTGTTACCACCTTTTGGTAATTACACCACCAGCTTGTGACTCAGCAAGTACCGATTTTTATGTTAATTTAGTTTATTTAATTGCAATTACCTGTCTACAAACATAATTCTTAGATTGTATTATTGTTTACTAACAAAATAGATGACAATACATGTCTGAGTACTAAATAAATTGAATTTAAATACAAAAGAATACAAAAATATTTATATTGTGTCCATTTTTACAGTAAGGTTTAGCCACTGTAGCGCTGGTGTGTGACGCCTTTAGTGCGTGTCAGCACCAGCATGGCTAACATGGCAGGCACGAGATAAAATCGAGACGAGACGAGAAAAATTTGTCGATTTCTAGTCTCTATATATATCTCACAGTCTCTCACAAGTCTCTCGAGACAAAATGACAATTTTTACAGGCAATAGCGTCGCCACTCCGAGGCTCGAGGTCCACTCGCAGTTTCTCTATTAGATACAAAGCCATTGGCTTAGATATGCGCCAAAGCGCTTGAAACTCGCTGTCACGGAGATCAAACGGGTTGCAGATATCCCGTATCCGCGTTCGTTGAATTTTCCGTTGAATCATCTCTCTTCATAAATTGTTGCAATATAGTTATAATACGGCACTGCCATTTGCACAGCAAATTGAACCGATTTCAACTTATTTTTTAGAAAATATCGCTGCTGTCTCTCAATCTCATCGAACAGAATGATCGACGACAAATTAGTCAAGTCTAGATGTCAAAAGTCGACTAGCCATGAGAAAATATGAAGCGTATGTTACGCTTTTAGTAAAATTTGCCACGAAGTCTTCGTTTGACAGAACGACATGATATAAGTGAACTCTAAGTTACCGACAGTCGAGATGCAGAGATACGACGACAAAATGGCGTGACAAAATTATCTCGTGCCTGCCATGTTAGCCATGCAGAACATAGAAACACGCGTCTACATTTTTATTGAACATATTCCCAAATACAAGTTTACAAGATTCCCAAATAACAAAATATTTTTTTATTAAAATATTATTACACAATAACTTCTAAACATTGCACATAACTTATTATAGCAAGGCTATTTATGAGATCACAAATAACAATAAAATAAATCAGTGTTCCGCAAAGTGTGTGCCTAGCACACTGGTGTACCGTGGTCATTAATTGGTGTGCCGCGGGAAAAATCAATTTCTTATGAAATTATAAAGGCGGACGGAAATTCCCAGTCGACGATTACTCCAAATTTGGATCGCCTTTGCTAAATAAAACTAGCTCATATTTCGCATTCAATAAAACTTATGCTCTAAAATTAAGTGCAAGTTTCTGAATTGATTATAACTAAAGAATAAACGATAAATATAATGATTAAAATTTGATTTTTTATTTATGGTGTATACATCTGAAATTGCCCGATTTCGTAGGTGTACCTTGAACACAAAAAGTTTGCGGAACACTGAAATAAACAATAAATTTCTGAAAATTATTAAATAAATATCTAAAATTTTAAACAGTTTTGAGGACTTATTAATTTAACATACAGATCAAAAGTAACCTTTGCAACTAAATCAAACTAAATGTAGGCTCAGAAGGACTATCTACTGATGGAGTCATTTGTAAAAGCAATAGAAGTTTCTTAAATACAAATATCATTTCATTTCAGCATCAGCTCGATTTGAAACAAGACTACAAGTAGTGGAACAACCGAATAACAACGTTTCCCTGGAATTAGTCAAACAGGTAAAAGCACGGGTGGCTTGCGCAACGATACCTAAACGTGTTTAGTGGCTAAATATGATTTAGAGAGTTATATATAGAGCATATTAGTTAAATACGTCAAATTTAAACATGTGTAGTCGCTATATAGTTTTAGGGATCGATGTGCAAGTCGATGTACACTAGTTCAACGCATGCACATTGCAATTGAGACACTGCAACCAGTCTTTTTACATAAGTTTAACTAAATCAATATATTTTAAATAGTTACCCATATTTATTTATATATATAACAATTTACCATAACCTTAGAAATCGTAAGAAAGTTCATAAGGTGTATGTTTATATATATAGGTATGTAATATTATTTTAGTAAAGTATGTTTATAAAATTTATATTTACATTTAAACAAAACTCTACACACCTTTTATTTAATCAGTTCTTTATTTTTTTATTTTTCTACGTAGCTGCTGCACTACCTATTGCTTCTGGTTTCAGCTGAAAATCAGCGTTGGGTGCTTAACATCCAACATTATGCTGAGCTGAACGCTATTTTGGTACGCAGACACATGAGTCGAACTTGTTTTATTGGATTCAATTGTATCTACTGTTCCTTTAAATTGTTTCATGTGTCATTTTGTGTGTACCAAATAAATGATTATTCTATTCTATTCTATTCTATTCTATTCTATTCTATTCAGTGTCTTGGGGACGCTTCCGCCTGGTGATCTGGAGCAGTTGAACTATCAATTGCAATGGTCTTTATATACATTTCCTCTGTTTTGTTTGTGTTTTGTATAATACGTTGTAAAATTAGGGATCGGTAGTGCATAGTACAATGCCAGCCTCTTTGATAAAAATGTATTAGCTTTGTTACGTCAAAGACCTTATAAGTTCAGTCAACAGCAAGGACCTGAGCGATTCCTTCAGAAACTTGTTCAGGTTGCTTAGGGAGTCATCATACTAAATGTCCTGACGTCTAGGAAGGGGGGCAAAGAAGGACCCACTTTTAGTGTTTTCACTTATAACCAACGTAGTGGTGTGTTTTTGTTAGAGTGATACAAAACTACCCGCTCCATACAAATATTGAACGAAACCAACAGAAAAATTGTACCTACTTAATTTTATTGTTAATTTAATGCGCTCGCATACTGTCTTAGTTTTAAGCACCTATTTAGTTTTTTATAAGTTCTCATATTAAGTGAATGCGTAATTCTTTTTTCAGAATAAAGTTTCTTTAACCGTAACCATAACCTACTGGCAAACACATGGATTGTAACTATTAGTGGCTAAAATAACATCTGAGTCAAGGTCATTCGACAAATTCGAGATTATGCTCGTCATTATTACGTCCTAACTAACTATGCAATACTAGAAAACGCCTGACACTTCATCTGATTGAACTTTCTAAACGTTTTCAGATAACGAGCTATCTGAAGGCATCAAATATCACTTTGGAGGATGAAATCGAAGTTTTAAATATAAGGTGAGTCTTTGAAATTGGCATTCTCACCCGTTCTGGCGCGAACCCGCCACGAAAACGGCTCGTCACGGAGCCGATTGCAGTTTAGTGACTTGAAAATTCATAGTGTTCCGTTATTTGCATTCCTGATGTCGTTTCTATGGACTCCGGAAGGTATGAATAGACTGAGAAATTACTGAAGTCCAGCCTGGTAAGTCCATCTATCCATTAGTCAGTTCCAATGGTGGTACTGGCATGGCAAATGTAATATTACATGTAAAACCAGCAACATCAATTTTTTCACTATAGCTACTTTGAATGTACCTATTCTGAAAGCGTTTTTTTATATTTATGTGGGCAGTTAGTACAAACGTAGCAAAAGCATCAATATCCCATACAAAACAGACGTTCAATCATAAGTTATAGTCAGGCCATTTTAATAGGTAACATTTGACAGTTCATCAAAATTCAACAATGTAACCTTGTAACGGCGGGCATAAAATAATATATTGTTTCGTTTTGTTAGAACTGCACAATTGCTTAACTTATTTCAATTACGATTACATATTTATTGTAATAATGACCGATACGAGTACGAGTTCGGTACGAGTTGTACCGAAAGCTTTCGACCAATCAGAGCACAGTATTTCGACGCCACTACAAGGGCGACTTTTCTTGTTATTGTATTAGTGCGTTCGAGATATAACAGGATCCATGATGCAAAAACAGCAATATCCTAATTTATTTATTGTTTAGTTTGCAGATTATTAAATTTATTTCAAAAGTTTCGTACAGTTAAACCATAAATATATTTTTCAACAACATGATGTAGTTATTATTGATTGGACACTGTTGTATCAATTATTAATGAAAAAAATCTACTGCACTCATTTCCGATAAAATGGATGTTGATGGTTTTGCATCATTAGAGCTCATTTGTTTTCCGTGGTAATCAAAATGTGATTCACAAAATTGATTTACCTACTTACAAACAATGTTAAAATAAATAAATGGCGTAATTTAAAAACTAAATAAATTTAACTGCAAAAAAACCTAACTACCTACTGTCATCTGGCACTACCACTCTGGATAGCAGTAGGTCTTAAGACCCAGACTCAGGTATAAATCGCTTATTTAGAAACAATGTTTTGTTTAACAAATTTTGTGCTTTCAATTTGTAATTCATATATGTTATAGTTAAGGATACATGCTAGAGCGCCTACATCGTGAAAACACGATTCCGTAAAATTTCCTGGAAAAAAAAAATCCAAAGATGACTCCAAATTTATCTTAAAACCGTTATTATGCGAAGAATACTTCAATTTAGATCATGAAACTTTATACAGTGATTCAACATAATATAAAGTAATTATTAAATTAAGTATACTGTAATTTACATTTTCAAAATTCCTTTTATTTTTATCATAAAATGAAAATACAAATGAATGAGTATAATTCGGAGTCACTTCAACGTTATGTCGCACTCTTCTTACCGATTAACTTGCGTATTTCACTTCTCGCTCATCCTAAATGATAAATGTCTGCGCCTTAACGTTTTTATTAATTTTTTGCATAGTACCATAGATAAAACGAAGGCAAAAAAAAATTATATCAATGAAGCTTATTGTTTTGTTATTAAAACATTATAGGCTCGCGTTTGACCACGATCTTGCCTGATGGTAAGCGATGATGCAGTCTATGGTGGATCTGTTCACACGCGAATGTAAGAGTGTTACTACACCAATCAATCGAGAAACGATCGATGCCATCGATCGATAGTCAACAGTATTTCTGTTGTATGCTTTTATCTTAAATTTTTATATGTTGTAATTTTGTTTTTATTGTTTTATGCATACACGGCGACACATCAAGCTATACATTTCCAGTATAAGCTGACCTCTCATTCTACGAAAAACCTACACAATGCGAAGTCAGCTTATACTGAAAATGTATAGCTTGATGAGTAGCCGTGTGTACTAGTGATAACGCTTTGGTTTATGTAAACTGTTATGTTATATCTGGAGTAATAAACTAATTTGAATTTGAAATCAGTCGACGATGTGGCATCGTAGGAACTGTCGATCTACGTCGACTGATCAATCGATGGCATCGATCGTTGATCGATCGATTCATGTGGTAACACCCTAGTGCGCTGTCAACTGGAACATATGGGCATGTATGAGAGCGTGCACGTAGAAGCGTTGCTGGCGCCGCGTCTCCATAATCGATGCATTTAGTACTTCTAAACTACGCCAATCAATTATTGTTTTTTTAGTTCAGTAGAGCCCAACGGGGCTCGGACAATCTGGCTTCGAGTGTGGGGCTCCAGAAAAGAAGCTGGTGCATTGAGGGCAGCGTTATCAAGACTGGCAGCGACGCGATCCAGAACTGACAGGCTAAAGCTACTTCCAGCGACCCTACATTTCGATATGCAGCCTGCACTGAGTTTACAAGTAAGTACAATGACGAAAGAACTGACGGCCGTTAGGGCAGTAAAGTTCTCGAGTGACCACGCACTGGAAAATGCACCGTAGGGCACCCCGTTCCCCTTTCCAGATGGAAAGACAACCCAACAAAGATTGTTGCAAAAAGTTGGCTGCACAAAATATGTTTCTCCCAAAAGGTGACATATTTTTTACTTATATAAGAACTATTGACCTGATAAGGTTTGCAGTAGCCGTGGAATGCAGGCTGTTTAAGATCAGTATTACTCGTGCGCGATAACTTGGGACCTGCTAGGAATGCGACTCCCCGACCGCTTCCCCTGCACTTCCCCGATGGCGCCCGTATTGTACCGTTCGCATCACTATTTTTTACTAGGGTTTTTAGTCTCGTACTGGCCTACGTCACGTAACGACGCGCTCTGGAATTCTTTTAGTTTTCGTTTGTGTTATTGTTTTGTTGTTGTAGTTTTTGTTGTTATAGTTCTTGTTAAGTGTTTTTGTTATCATTATGAAGGGTAAACCTTTGCATAGCGGAGAAAGAAACCTCGTGCTAAAAGTGTTAGAGTTTTTTGAAAACGAAAAACGGAACAAACAGTTTTGTTTACCTGTTGACCAGGCAGTAAAACGAACATGACGAAGATGAGATAATGTAAACATTAGATAAAATAAATGTATAAACTTAAACATTGTATTTTTATTTTATTCAAATAGTGTAAAAAAGATTAGATAAAAAGCAGCGTCCTCCCTGAGTAACATAATAAATTAGGTTAAAAAAAACAAAGACGAAGCCGCGGGCGGCTGCTTGTTATGTTCGCTTTTTTGCGGGCGGTACAAACACGCCAATATGACGTCACCGCACTCAGGTCCCAACTTATCGCGGACGGGTAATACAAGATCGGAAATCTATGAGGTAGGCCTATGTTTAGGACTTCCTATGGATGATATGATGATCTACTTTGACGACCTCCGTATTGCCAGTGGGCGTATTGCCAGCTGAGACGCAGGAGGTAGCGGGTTCGATTCCCGTCGCGGAACAAATGTTTGCATATTCAACAGATATGTGTTCCGTGTCTAGGTATTTTCTATGTATTATAAGTATGTATTTACGAAAAAACGTGTATAAATATTCTATCAGTTATCTGGTTACCATATTACGAGCTCTGCTTAGTTTTGGGGCTAGATAGCGCCGTGTGAAATGTCCAGCAATATTTATATTTATTTATACTGGTCAGCGACTACGGACACAGAAACGAGTATCTATCAAAGAAGAGCTGTAACTTTTAATTAAATTAAACAAAGGTACGTCCTAACCGAACAAAATATCCCAAAACTCATCATCTGTATTAATATTATCACCTAAACAAAAGCAATTAAGAACACAATATGTTTTCTTTTCTTTTTCTCACACATCCCAAAGTTTAGATCCAATTCACCGTCCAAAACCCAAGAAGAATCACATTTCAAACAATTAAACTTCTCCGTGACCATATTTTCTAAGTTGTGAGGAAAAATGAGGCAATTTATTACCCCGAGCTGCGAAGTTTCAGGGTTCTTGATTGAGACGGTTATATTCACAGAGCTATAGTAAGAAAGAGAGCGTAAGCGACAGTACATTTTTTTATATATTGTTATAGGTTCACTTTTGACTACAATCTCTCTAGTAGTAAGCGAAGATGCGGTCTACGATGTAACACGCTTGCCTGGAATAAACCAAAATCATGTCTTACTAAAACAATAAAAAACAAAAAGCAGCCAAGTGCGAGTCCGACTCGCCCATGAAGGGTTCCGTAGCAGCAAGTCACATAAATTAAGATCCTGTAGTTCGTTGTAACTATTTTATACTTGAGTTATACTTGGTTTTATCATTCTCTTATTTTAGAAGTTACGGGGGGGGGGGGGGGGGGGGCAAACATTTTATCACTTTGGAAGTGTCTCTCGCGCAAACTATTCGGTTTAGAAAAAAATTATATTATAAACCTCAATATTATTTTTGAAGACCTATACATAGATATTGCCGTGTGGTCCCGGCGTAATAATAGGGCCACCCCTTCTCATCCCGCGGGAGCCGTGTGAGCCGGCAAAGGGAGTTGTTCCAGAGAATGTGCAGCAGCATTCTTCTGTGTACTAAACACGAACCCCTGCGATCACCAAGCCGCCTGCCAAGCGTGGTGATTATGGCGAAACCCCCCCTATGACAGACACAACACACAAACGGCCCCCAGTCCCCGGTGGCTCCGTCATCCCTGGAAGTGGTAGCAACCAGGGCAGTGGCGGAGCAGGGGGTGCTAAGAATCCCCGGCAGCGATCCAGCTACCACCACCGACGACTGGACCTGGCAACGTACAACACACGAACGCTCAGGGCTGACGAGAAGATTGTCGAGCTGGAAGAAGAACTCTTATTAGGGTTAAGCTCGCCTTTGTACATGTCCATTTTGTAAGCTATTTTTATCTGTAAATCTATTTGTGTACAATAAAGAATAAAGAACTGAGCAAGCTACGTTGGGACATCCTAGGATTGTCGGAAGTCCGAAGACAGGGTCAGGACACGATGATCCTTAACTCCGGTAACTTGCTCTTCTACCGGGAGGGAGATCAACTATCCCAGGGTGGTGTCGGGTTTCTCGCCCGCAAGTCCCTCGTTAACAACGTGACAAAAGTCGACAGTGTGTCGAACAGGGTAGCATACCTTATACTCAGAATTACCGAAAGGTATTCGTTGAAGGTCATACAGGTATATGCGCCGACCTCGACACACCCAGACGATTAAGTGGAAGCCATGTATGAGGAGATCTCCGAGGCCATACTACATACTTCCAAGACTCATTTCACGGTTGTAATGGGGGACTTCAAAGCAAAGCTAGGCACAAGGAAAGACGATGAGCTGAGACTGGGGCCATTTGAATTCGGGCGGCGGAACCGAAGGGGCCAGAGACTGGTCGACTTCATGGAGAAGGAGGGCCTCTTCATGATGAACTCCTTCTGTGAGAAGCGGCCAGCCAGAAAGTGGACGTGGATAGGCCCCGACGGTTTCACTAGAAATGAGATAGACTTCATTATGACGACCAAGAAGCAAATATTTAATGATGTCTCTGTGATCAGCAGGGTGAAAACCGGGAGCGATCACCGCATTGTTAGAGGCACATTGAATATCGATGTTAAGCTTGAAAAGGCACGTCTGATGAAGTCTGCGCTCCGTCCAAATCCTGCCCAAATCCAAAACCCCGAGAGCTTTCAGCTAGAACTGCACAATCGCTTCCAGTGCCTAGCCAGCTGCAATGATATTGACGAGATAAACAACGGGTTGATGGAAACTGTCCAAGCGGTGGGATCTAAGTTCTTTAAGGCCCCCCGCCGAACTAAGTACCAGAAACTCTCAGATGAAACCATTAAGCTAATGGAGGACCGGGATGAAATGAGATTGCAGTCTTCAGCTGATATGTCGGCATACGGCGTGCTTAATAGACGAATCTCGAAATCTATGCGACACGATCTGCGTACCTTTAATACATCTCGTATTAAGGTCGCAATAGAAAGGAACAAAGGTTCAAAAGTGTTTGCAAAGCATTCGTCTATAGGGCAAAGCCAAATGACTAAGCTGAAGACCGATAGCGGCACTATCATTTCGTCGAAACCGGAGATTCTGAGAGAGGTAGAAAAGTTCTATGGACAGATGTACACCTCAACACAAAACCCCGTTGGTCAGTTGGCTCAGGACACCAGAGCCAAACTAACCCGACACTATACCGAAGACATCCCGGACATCAGCCTGTACGAGATTAGGATCGCTCTGAAACAGCTTAAAAACAACAAGGCACCAGGTGAGGATGGAGTTACGACAGAACTTCTGAGAGCGGGTGGAAAACCGGTACTTCAAGTCCTCCAGAAGTTATTTAACTCCGTCGTCCTCGAAGGAACCACGCCAAAAGCGTGGGATAAGAGCGTGGTGGTGCTTTTCTTTAAAAAAGGTGATAAAACCTTATTAAAGAACTACAGGCCCATCTCGCTCTTGAGCCACGTTTACAAGCTGTTTTCGAGAGTGATTACGAACCGTCTCGCACGCAGGTTCGATGACTTCCAGCCTCCCGAACAAGTCGGTTTCCGAAAAGGCTTTAGTACCATAGACCACATCCACACGCTACGCCAGATTATACAGAAGACCGAGGAGTATAATCGGCCGTTATGTCTAGCGTTTGTGGACTATGAAAAAGCCTTCGATTCAATCGAGACCTGGGCGGTACTGCAGTCTCTTCAGCGATGCCAAATCGACTATAGGTATATCGAAGTGTTGAAGTGTTTGTATAGTAACGCCACTATGTCAGTCCGTCTACAGGACCAGAGTACGGAACCAATCCAATTGCAGAGAGGCGTGAGACAGGGAGACGTAATTTCTCCGAAACTGTTCACGAACGCATTGGAGGACGTTTTCAAACTCTTGGTCTGGGACAGACTTGGCATCAATATCAATGGCGAATACATCACTCACCTTCGTTTTGCCGATGATATAGTCATTATGGCCGAATCGCTCGAGGAACTCGGTACCATGCTCAACGACCTCAGTAGGGTCTCCCAACAGGTGGGTCTTAAAATGAACATGGATAAGACGAAAATCATGTCAAATATCCATGTTGCGCCCGTACCGGTAGTTGTTGGGGGCGATACTTTCGAAGTTGTCGACGAATATGTATACCTAGGACAAACTGTCCAATTAGGTAAGTCCAACTTCGACAAAGAGGTCGCACGAAGAATCCAACTCGGCTGGGCAGCGTTTGGGAAACTTCGCGATATCTTCTCGTCCAAAATTCCCCAGAGCCTGAAGACTAAAGTCTTCAACCAGTGTGTGTTGCCAGTGATGACCTATGGCACTGTAACGTGGTCCTTTACTCATGGCCTCATGACCAAGCTCAAGGTCGCTCAACGAGCTATGGAGAGGGCTATGCTCGGGGTTTCTTTGCGTGACAAAATCCGCAATGAGGAAATCCGCAGAAGAACTAAAGTTGCCGACATAGCTCTCAAAATTAGCAAGTTGAAGTGGCAATGGGCAGGCCACATCGCTCGTAGAACCGATAACCGTTGGGGAAGAAAGGTTCTCGAGTGGAGACCACGGACGCAACGTAGGCCGGCCCCCCACAAGGTGGATCGACGATCTAGTAAGAATCGCGGGGAGCCGTTGGGCGCAAACGGCTACCAACCGCTCGTTGTGGCGATCTAAGGGGGAGGCCTATGTTCAGCAGTGGACGTCTTTTGGCTGATGATGATGATGATACATAGATACCCCACACGTATGGGGTTGATAAAAAAAAATATTGAGTTTCAGTTCTATGTATGAGCGACCCCAAAATTTTTTTTTTTTCTATTTTTGTGTGAAAATCTTAATGCGGTTCACAGAATACATCTACTTACTAAGTTTCAACAGTTCTTATAGTTTCGGGAAAAAGTAGCTGTGACATACGGACGGACAGTCAAGACAGACAGACAGACATGATGAATTTTTTGCCGTTTTTTGCCATTAAAAAAACTTAAAAAAACGTACAACTTATGAGTCATCCAGCATAGAGAGTCATGACCTAGCACCGTGTGACTTTTTTCTGTTCCCAAAAATTAAGAACCAATTACCCGATCAACGGTTTTCATCACCAAAAGAGGCTGTCGAAGAGTATGAATAACATGTATCTGACGTCACCACCGGAGGAGTGGCAAAAATGTTTTCAAAATTGGTTCACTCTTATGAAAAAGTGCATTGACGCAAAGGGAGAATATTTTGAGAAACAATAAATTCATTTTTGACCATTATTAGTATTTTTTTATTGATTCCGGAAACTTTTAGTGTGCCTCTCAAATAATAATTCAGTATATAATATTCCAGTAATATAATATTTTTTAAGTAAGTATTTATGAGTTGGATACCTGTGATTATGTTAAAAAAGAAAGAAAAGAAAAGCTTTTTATTTCGACCACCACAAATATAACCTTACGTACCTATTTCTTTACCCGTAGTAGGTAGGTGATAATCGATATCGATACATTGGTCTTGTATGCTCATTGGTATATCACTAAGTGAGTAGCGCTGTTATTTGAGCATGCTAGTAACAGCCATTGCATTATCAATCTTATTCTTTGCAGTTAGAGATTATAACTAAAATCGTTAGCGACAGCGCCATCTGTTGTTGAGTGGCTTTGTTTTGTGGGTAATCAAGTAACAGCCATTGCATTATCAGTCTTATTTCTAATTAATAGAGACTAAAATAAAAATATTTTCTAAAGCGCCATCTTTTGCCGAGTAGAAGAAATAAACTTAAATTTTTTGTTACTGTTTATTTTATTGAATTTTAAACCATGTTCCATAGTAGCTAAGGTTTTATATCCGTTAAATTGGTTTTATGGTTTTAGGCCTCTTTGAACGTTCTCTTTCAACCAATTATAGCTTTTATTTCTAAGTGTGCTAGTTTTTACATGTGTAAGTTTAGCTACACTGGTTTTCTTAGTAAAAAGTCATCATGCTAGTTCTATTGTTTTTTATGTTCTGTGATTAATTTAGTAGTGTCTCAGTAGTGGACCCTGTCTTCTGTTACCCGTTTTATGCATAAATACACCCAAAGTTTGGTTAATCAAAACTTAAAAGATCGAAAAAAAAATTTAAAGATATCACATTCGTCAAATAAATTAATTTGTAACTCGCGTTCTCGTAAAATGAGCAATTGAGTGAACTATCTACTCCTGTTTTTACCCAAAAAACGAGTCGTAAAGTTTTTAACAAAAATAACATCACAAAAAAAATTTTGTCTTCTTTGAAATGCGCTTTAAAAATTTTTGTATATTAATACAATATTTCAAAAAAAATAACGAATAAAAACTGCGCAATTTTTACGCTTCAAAAGATGTCGTTTATTCGAAAGTAGAAAGTTTATAAGTTAAAATTCACATACTATAACAAAGTTCAACCTTTTATTTACATATAAAAAAAAACTAGAAGTACTATCCATTAATTATTATAATATGAATTTTTTAAAATCACATTAAATGATGAAACGCAACGCGGCCACTGGCAGTCGGCGCCGAGCGCTTTTGGAGGGAGGACGTGTCGCTCTTTGTCACGAGCACTATACATAGTTACGTATATATAATACTATAGGCAACAGCATACAATTATAGCGCGACCGAGTGATTTGATCTGTATGGATACTTACAGATCTATAAAACTCATTGACATCATTGTTCTCCCAGATGCCCCCTCGTAGGGTAGAAATGTTTGGTGTGATCGTATAGAGGGAGTTTCGGTGAGTTGGGAATATACCCTAAAGTCTCTTTTTTGTCCCCCATTCGCTCCCATCCACCTCGTATCTCGGAATGTATAAGACTTAGAGCATTAGCGCCAAAACTAATGTTGCTCAGGACATTTTTTTATATACGAATCTAAAAAAAAACAGATCTGTCATACAAAAAAAATTGTCCTAAAAAAATATTTTTGTACAAATACCGTACACCGTATATTTCATTTGCCGTAACTTTCATACTGTTTTTGTAGGGAGCCAAACGGCTTGTGGGTACTGTGAAATTTATATTACTGTATTTTATTCATTGGTGGAGGGGCATGAGATAACTAAATTTTCAAGTTTATGCGACATCTACAAGGATCACTTTGAAACGTCCAATATTTTTTTTAGTTTTTGGCGGGGCGTAAGGCAACTTTTTTAGTAAATTTTCAAGTATATGCGACATCTACGAGGATCACTTTAAAACGTCCAATGTTTTTTTTTTTAGTTTTCGGAGGGGCGTAAGGCAACTTTCTTAGTAAATTTTTAAGTATATGCGACATCTACAAGGATCACTTTAAAACGTCCAATATTTGTTTTAGATTTGGGAGGGGCATAAGGCATCTTTCTTAGTAAATTTTCAAGTATATGCGACATCTACAAGGATCACTTTGAAACGTCCAATATTTTTTTTAGTTTTTGGCGGGGCGTAAGGTAACTTTCTTAGTAAATTTTCAAGTATATGCGACATCTACGAGGATCACTTTAAAACGTCTAATATTTTTTTTTAGTTTTTGGAGGGGCGTAAGGCAACTTTCTTAGTAAATTTTTAAGTATATGCGACATCTAAGAGGATCACTTTAAAACGTCCAATATTTTTTATTAGATTTTGGCGGGGCGTAAGGCAACTTTCTTAGTAAATTTTCAAGTATATGCGACATTTACGAGGATCACTTTAAAACGTCCAATATTTTTTTTTTAGTTTTTGGAGGGGCGTAAGGCTACATTCTTAGTACATTTTTAAGTATATGCGACATCTACGAGGATCACTTTAAAACGTCCAATATTTTTTTTTTTAGATTTTGGAGGGGCATAAGGCAACTTAGTAAATTTTCAAGTATATGCAACTTCTACAAGGATCACTTTGAAACGTCCAATTTTTTTTTTAGTTTTTGCGGGACGTAAGTCAACTTTCTTAGTAAATTTTCAAGTATATGCGTCATCTACAAGGATCACTTTGAAACGTCCAATTTTTTTTTTAGTTTTTGGAGAGGCGTAAGGCAACTATCTTAATAAAATTTCAAGTATATGCGACATCTATAAGGATCACTTTGAAACACTTTTTTCCTCAGCAAATTATCCAATTGATGTTAAGCTTTGCAAACCGGTAGAACTAAAATAAAAATTCCAGACTATATTAAAAACGTTCTGATCTGATGATGGAGTCAGGAGCTGTTCCGTGGAACTCCTCAGTAAGTTGTCCGATTGAGGTCAAACTATGCACACCAGTAGAACTTAATTAAAAATTCTTTACTACAAAAATAAACATTTTTAAATTACATTTTTAAATTTCTAAAAACGGTTTGATCTGATGATGGAGCCAGGAGCTGTTCCTTGGAACTCCTCAGAAAGTTGTCTGGTTGAGCAGAAATTTTGCACACCGCTAAAATTAGAATGGCATTACTTTAATTGATCGAGCAAAGCGAGATCTCTAAATCAACTTGGGCAAATCGGCGCTGTATGACGACGAAATCTCTGTTCGGGGCGAACCACTAGTTATTTTACTTGTAGAAATCCTGTCAGACCATTATAATCTCGGAGTCTTCAAGTCCAGAGTGAACACGTTCTATCTAGGCAAGCTCGCTCCTTCTTCGACCTTACCATCAGATGAGTACCTAAGTGGTCAAGCGCTTAACAAATAAAATAAAAAAACTGTATAATACAAATGAAGATACGAAGATACACAATATGCTATAAATAAACATTTTCATTCGATCTACATGACAAAGGATCAAAATTATTTGTCCTATAATGAGGTGTATAGGTTCCGGGAGTCGCGTGCCTGCCGGACTTCGTAAATACCTAAACTTGACAGCGGCAGATTTGGGAACGGATTCTTAAAGGTGATGCGGATTAAATTACGAGAATTGAGCGGAATTCTTACTTCCGTTCATACCCGTTAATATTACGAGTAACAAACTCAAAGACGGTTCTTTATTTTGACTCTGCCGCGAGGCCTCTAAAGGAATTCGTCTGGTTAATAGCGAAATTAGGAAAGTAATCTTGTGGAACTTTGCGAGTTTTTAAAGATCCTATCGTGGTATAATTTGGTTTCTGAGCTGAGAATTTGATTAGATGAGCCTTTGAAGGGTTTCTGGATTATAAATGTTCAGGCTCATTTCATGTTTGAGTTTATCTTAGGTTACTCCTACTACTTTCCGATTTCTTCATATTTCTACATACCTACGGCATTTAGGACGAATAGGGTCTTACTATATCTAAAATTAAACACAGTTTAGTACGCGTTTAAAAATATCCGATACAAAAATTGGTAAGGAACTTGTTAAACACGGTCAAAACGGTTGTTTCTCTTTTGTGTGGTAACAAGTTAAAAGTTATTTTAAAAATAGTCAACCTACCCTGACCTAACTATTTTATCGTGGTTTCCTCGCGCTTTTAATGAACCTTAATTAAAGGAAATCGTTTGTCAAGTATAAACTATGCTAATGTATAAGTATTCCTTACAGACAATGCATCTGCAGTGATAATGCGGCAGATGTTTTAAGTCTATAGTTACATACAGCTGTGTTAGCGTATTTATATAAAGACTTTATGGTAGAAATATCTCCCATACGCACAAAGCGAGCATCATCGCTTACGAACAGGCGAGACCGTAATTAAACGCGAGCCTAATGTATACAACTTGTTTTGTCATGTATGACATTAATTTAAAACACACGTCCGGAATCGTATTAACTGATTTTAGGGTTTTGATTTAATAACGGTAGCTTGAATATTTATCCAGTAACCAATACATTTCCCATAAACAAATTTTAACGTAAACCAGCGGTAAATTTGCGACGATGCCGCTTAGCCAGTTACAGGTACCTACTTACATGATGAATGAATATGATTTGTTTACCTATTTTATACAAGCTATTTCATTGATATTTTAGGACTTGATATTAAGGTTGCTTGAAAATTAAAAAAATCTATGGTAAGCAATTTGAATAAAACCAATTTTACAATAATACTAGCCATTAGCCATACCCGTGTTTTCATAAAATGTCGTACGTAGCAAAACACGTAGTATACACAAAAAACTAGTGTGCTTTAGAGCACACGACTGAATTAAAACTTCTGCTGCTGCCTGCCATCTGTTGTGGAATAGCTGAACTTTTTCCTAAATCGAAGCTGGTAGATTTAGAATACAAAACGTCGTAAATACTTTTTTATCTATATCAAAATGAACTCTATTATAATAGCATGCATGAAGGAGTGTTTTGTTTCTGCAGTTTGTATAATTTAGGCTGATTTGGGATAGGAGATATGCGACAAATCACCTGGCTATGAGAGAAAGAGAGAAAGAAAATATGTGCTCGCACCTCTCTCTCTTGCCCATACTGTAATATACATTTACATTTATTTACTAAAAGTTTACAAAAAATATAAGTATAGACTTAAGTTGCTAATGGTCCCCGCACTAGGTCTAGAGGTCTAGCATGTATCGCGGGAAACCGGATTACAATAAAAACGCTTACCGTCTATTACCTAACAAATAACAAAACAAGAATCTAATAAAATTTAAAGAAAACAAAAGAAGAAAATAATAAAATTTAAAATATAACACAAAATGAAAACCAATATACTAAAATCAGTTGATCTCAGCTCAGCTAGTATGAATATATGAAACGTAACTCTCTCTCTTTCTATCTTCACTGATTTATATCTTCCTCTCAACTTCGGTTCGCAGTTTTCGTAACGCATTCACCAGCTTACTCCCCAAGTCAAGCGTGCGTAAAGAAGTTTTACTTCAAAAAGTAAATGAGAACGACAGAAATATTTTATAATCGGTCATCACGGTAACTACTGTGATGACCGATTATAAAATGTTTCTGTCTACAGCTGTAACTACAGCTAATAACTTTATAAAAAGATCATTGGAATATACTACTTAACGTTAAATGGAGATAACTTAGAAGATAAAACTATCTGGCTGCAATTTCTAAAATTGTACTGGTAGAACTAATTTTAGAAATTGCTTCATCCACTCTAGTTTCTGAGTAACTAAATCTATTACCAATTTATGAAAACCAACCCAATTGGCCAGTTCCTGTAATCGGTTAACTAAGGTCAAATTACTTTCAGTTAAATGATTGTGTTTTAAGCTGCCTACAACTTTCTAATCCATCTATATATCAAGAAGAGATGGCTTTTAGCGATAAGGCCGCACATTGTAACATCGCATATTCGTTTTATTGCAAAGTAGTAACATTAAATTAGGTAAGAGAGAGAGTTACGTTTCATATATTACTGTAGGGGTAAGAGGGAGAGGTGCGAGCACACATTTTCTTTCTCTCTTTCTCTCATAACCAGTTGATTTGTCGCGTATCTCCTATCCTAAATTATACAAACTGCAAAAACAAAACTCCTTCATGCTGTATAATAGAGTTCATTTTGCTATAGATAAAAAAGTATTTATGACGTTTAGTATTTTGAATCTACCAGCTTCAATTTACAAAAAAGTTCAGCTATTCCACAACAGATGGCAGGCAGCAGCAGAAGTTTTACTTCAGTCGTGTGGTCTAAAGCACACTCGTTTTTCCGAATCTGGGTGTTTCTCTACTATCGTACTAATATTATAAATGCGAAAGTTTGGATGATTGTTTGTTTGTTATTCAATCACGTCAAAACGGCTGAACTTATTTCGTTAAAATTTTGTAAGAATGTAGACTATAACCTGGATTCCTACATAGGCTACTTTGTATCTCATAAATCAGTTCTCATGGGATAAAAATGGGATGTCAACGTTTCTATATATATTTTTGCACCCCCAGAACAACGCGGGCAAAGCCGCTGTCAACAGCTAGTTAATATATATTTAAGAAAAAAAACCATTTAAGTATTTTATCAGTTATCTGGTTCACATAGTACGAGCTCTGCTTTGTTTGGGACTAGATAATGCTGTGTGAAATTTCCAGGATTATATAAAATTAGCTGCCGCCGTGTAGTTAGTTAATATAAAAAACTGGCCAAGTGCGAGTCGGACTCACGCACGAAGGGTTCCGTACCATTTTAATTATTTATTTTTATAGTGAATATATAACTAAATATTCTGTGAATATTTCAAGCGTCTACCTGTTGCCGTTATCATATCGAGCAAAAATGAGCAAAAAAATCACGTTTGTTGTAAAGGAGGTACCCTTAAATATTTATTTTATTTTATTTTTAGTATTTGTTGTTATAGCGGCAACAGAAATACATCATCTGTGAAAATTTCCACTGTCTAACTATCACGGTTCAGGTTAATGAGATACAGCCTGGTGACAGACGGATAGAGTAGTTATAAATATCAATTAACATAAGTATTCTATCAGTAATCTGGTTCCCATAGTACAAGCTCTGCTTAGTTTGGGGCTAGATAGCGCTATGTGAAATGTCCAGCAATATTTATTCATTTATTTGTTTAGACATGTGCGTGATTTTACTTAATTTTTATTAAGAACAATAATAAATTCACAGAGGAAAAAGGGTAAAGCCTAAAAAGCTTATGAGTACGAGCTATTTGCCCGCGGCTTCATTCGTTTGCATGGAATTAAACTATTGTCATAACAACACTATAAAACTTAATTCTATACTAACCTGAATACGAAGAAGGCCTAATGAGCAAAACCGTATTGTTTACGAAATGATTATGCCAAAAAAAACCAAACGAATATTCTTCAACAACTTCACAGCGCATGGAAACGATATCTTTTATATAAAAATTGGTTGCGTCTTTTTCAGCCAATATTTACGCCTTTCACGTGAAAAATTATACAAAACAAAGGTAGGTAGCGTTTTCAGACGCGGGGCGTAATAAGTTGATTCGAGGCTTTGAATTTTTAATCAGTTTTTTTTTCATATTTCGCTAAACTTTTCGCATTTCTGCCTGACATCCGCGAATGAACACTTTGTTGCTTTTAACGTGGGTAATGGTAACGAATAAACAATATTCGGTGCGCGTTTTTGTATTGCTTGTGTTATCAAATAAAGGCTGACTTTTATTTGGTGAGTGTGTGATTGTTATGTTGTTGTCTGAGTCCTGTTATTGCGTTTATGGTTCCGTTAGATGTGTAAGCCATCTCTTCATAACTTTACCATTTATTTTTAAGGTCTTACATACGCTTTCATAAGTAAGTAAGCTCGTGTGAACAGTTAGCCGTTGGGTCTTTATTCATAGGCCAAAAGTATCCGACAAGACTTAGTTGGTTTTTCTTTTAAACTGGATAGATCTTCGTTTGACCACAATCTCACTTGATGGTAAGCGATGATGTGGTCTAAATTGAGGCACAAAGATCTAAAAAAAACCTATTTACTCTTACCTTAAAGAGGCCGGGATTGTATTCTATAGGAAAAACAGACGACGGTAAAGTGTTACATACAACGCGGTACGCATCAAGAACGTAGAACCAAAACGGTGTGTGTGAATGGGTGGTATATCAACTAGGTACGGATGGTACTGAGCCGTGCGCCTGCTTGTACTTTGATGGAAAGCTGGTGTAGCCAGTAGCCTACTTTCTACGTTCTTCCTCCGTGCTCCAAAGCGTGGTAGGTCTTAGTCAATAGAAACTGATTTAAAGGCAAAGTAGTCAATAGTTATTTATTTATTCTCATTTTTAGAGTTCCGTACATCAAAAGGTAAAAAGGAACCCTTATAAGATCACTCTCTTTTCCGTCTATCTGTCCGTGTGTCACCACCGATTTTCTCAGGAACGGGTAGACCTAACAAGTTGATATTTATACCAGAGACTGAGGTCTATAGTACCTATAAGATGTATAAAAATCAAGGTCCCGAGTCAACACGATAAAAAGATATGGGCAAATTTAGATTATCGTAAAACTAATAAATTCCAAAATTTACCATAATTTTCAACTTTTCTTATTTTTAAATTTTTTTCCTTTACTTGTGCTACCATGCTTTCAACCAAAATTGACAACTCTAGGTCAACCGGAAGTACCCTATAGGCTTTGGGTCGAAAACCTATATGGTAGTTCCCGTTGATCTAGAATCACGAAATTTGGCAAAAAGCAAGGTACAAATAGCTTACAGCACAAATAAAGGAAAAGTTCCAAAAAATAGAAAAAGTTTTAAATTAAAGGGTTCTCTATACATACATAGTTGACGCCAATTAAGATAGTCCTCTGAGTTGTATGGGCGCTCATACAATTTAGAGAACTAGCCTAATCGGCACCAACCTCAAATAAGGTAAATAAATATCATTGTGCTATTGACTAAAATAAATATTTAAGTGGGACTCCCGTATAATAAACATGATTATTTTGCCGTTTTTATAGATAATGGTATGGAATCCTTCGTGCGCGAGTCTGACTCGCACTTGGCTGGTTTTTCAAGAAATAATCAAATCTAAACACTATCAAAATTCCTTGTGAGTTTGTCTCAAGTGTTGCAGCATCTTAAAATTTCTAGACAGTTTCAGATTTCTCTCTGGATTCAGCAGATTAAAATCACGACATGCTCATGGTATTAATTAAGACGATCACAAATACTTTCATTCCGGAACAAAGTTTCTCTCTAATTGAGGAATAAAAACTGGGACCCACAGCTCCAATATCGTCCTTGGTGAAACTTTAATAATATAAATGTGAATTTTCTAGCGTTAGGTACCTAGTTGGCAATGCGCCAACTCTCACACTTCTCGCCAGGGTTATCAGACTTATCTTTAATTGTAAGTGCTTGATAAGGGACACTAAATACAATAGATTCGGAAAGACAAATGTTATAATCTAACGTTCACTAGAATAAAGGAATTGACAAAGCGAAGTACGCGTCGCGCTAGCTTTCTTGTCTTACCTAAATGTCGTACGAACTATGGCAAAAAAACAATAATTCACGCAGGCGCACAGCTTTGTAGTAAATTACCCTGTGATATAAAAAATGTAAGCTCATTTAACGTATTTAAAACTAAACTCACTCAACATATTACAACTAATATTTACTAAATAAAGTAGTTATATGACTAACGAACGATCTACCTGAATGCGTCAATTGAGTACCTACCTACCACAACTCGAACGAATGACATTAACTTTTCTTTGTGTAATGATTCTCATGTTAGTGATAATTGTTATATTTTTGAGAATAAATGATTATTAAACCTAAACCTGTAATCAATTTACTTAACCTACACAGTTTTGTATACAGTCTGTCACCGCATTCACGACATTAATTTAAAACACATTTATCGAGAATCGCATTAACTCATTTTAGAGATTAGTTTAATACCGGCAGCTTGAATATTTATCCAGTAATCGATACATTTCCAATAAACAATTTTTGACGTAAATCGGCGGCGCCTTTGCGACGATGCCGCTTAGTCAGTTTAACAGGTACCTACTTACATGATGAATGAATATGATTGGTTTACCTATTATAAACAGGTTGGTCTATTGATATTTTTAAGCTTGAAATTAAGGTAAATTGAAAATTTAAAAAAATCTATGGTAATGAATTTGAAATAAGTTTTTCTTTAAAAATTACTTTTTCAAAACAAGCTTTTATAAAATTCATAATCGGAACCGCAAGCAGATTCAAATGAGCCCAAACACTAGTAGCCTACTATAATCCGTTCAGAAGTTCCGTTGTCTAGCATCCGTCTCCATCATGACACCTACCTCTATGGTACCGTATTATTGCATTGTCACCGAAGTAACATATATATTCCAAATTTCAGCTCAATCGGTTGAGGGGAACGGGTTTAAAATTCAGTTGCAAGATTCCACCCGGACAAATATACATACATTGCAAGTTATTAAAAAGCTTAGAAAACTTTCGTGATCGATTTCAATTATTATTATAAATGCGGGATTTATCACGTACCGTCATATCGGTGTTTCGCACATAGTGCGAGGCGAGACGTTATTCGGAGTTGATCGCACCCACTCTGGTTCAAGAATTGAACCGTAACATTGTCAGTCGAAACATCGATAAGACGGTACGTGATAAATCCCGTATTTATAGTAATGATTAATAAAAAGCTTGTAAATAATCTTTTTTACCATACAATACTAGCCATCAGCCGTACCCGTGATTAAAATTAATGTCGATAATGCAGTGACAAGCAGTATACTCGTATTTATTAATTTACCACAGGTTTGTACAATTTGGGAGGTACTTAACGATTATGTGCAAATATCGTATCTTCAAAAATAAAAATACATTTTTTGTTTTTATGTACTTCCATAATTTTTATGTTAATGCCTATTATTTAAACGAATATATCTATATATATAAACAAATAGAATATTTCCATGGATATGCGTATTGGAGAACTAAAAATGTCCATGATGAAGATTAATTTCTATCGCGTGGCTGCGGAATTTGAATATTGACTTATAACTTTCATTTTATTTCCATTTAGTATTAATTATACTTAATTTTAATTTAGTGTAATTCAATAAAAATAGTTTATAACTTTACAGTACAAGACCAAAACGTTTTATCTAGGTACATACTACAAAACAAATATAAAATATGAAACACAGTTATCCTCACATTATAAAAACCAATAGAACACAAAAAAGTTATACAAACAGGAAAATACAATAAAATGAACACAATAGTTTTAATTTTAATTTATTTCGGAACAACAAACATTTACACTATAAAGGTTAGGTAAGATACAGTATTCATGTGATATAAGTAGTATTAATGTAACCCACTACGTTATCCACATATTGGTAAGAATCTCTCTGTCTGTCTCTGTCTTGTAATGTAAATTTAGATGCAACTAGAGAGCCAGAAAGGCCTTATATATGTATCTATTTCAAACAAAACTATAATTATATGTGTAGGTATATTAAAAGTATACAATGTAAATATAGGAAAAGAAAAAGTTAAAGGAAAAGCACTGAATGGAATTTCGGTAAGACAGAAGCGACAGAAGGTCGTGTTTTGAAAGTATTATAGACACTTAGTTCTTAAATTGATAAGTTGAGCATGCAAATATGTCTACAGCCTCGAACGTTGTAAGACTCAACCATACGTCGGATGGGCGCGCGTAGTTCCGAGTTAGTGTGGCAGGTGCCAGTTGCAAACAGAGAACGAGAGCGAACTGCTCTTAGATTGCACGTTCTGGGAACTACCTACATAACACAGCTTTTTCACTAGTTCATTGCAGTCATAGTTATGAATGTTGTACAGGGAAACGGCCTCGAGATATTTACGTCTAGATTCCAATGTTAATAAATTGTATTTAGAAAGCATTTCGGAATAAGATAAGTATGTGCGGTAGGACTTGTAGGTAACTGTACACAGGTACTTACGTTGAACCTCCTAATAGCCTCTTTGTATTTGTTGTAAAAAGGGTTCCAGATGGGGACAGCAAATTCTACTTGTGAGCGTACCAACGTTTTATATAGATAGAGGTAAGTAGACGCTCGCTTAAATGAACAACAATATAACACTAAATTACTCAATATACCCAATAAGCAACCTTTACACCGATAAAACGAATGAAATTGATATGGGTTAACCTAATGTGTATTAGTACCTAATGAGATACATTCTCATTAGGTACTAATTAATACATATTAGGTTAGGGAAAAAGTTTCTTCGCATTTTTTAAGAAAATTCAAAACAATTTTTAATATAGTTTATTTATATTTTACTAAAGTATGTAGAAACCATTTTGTTTGATAAGTTTTTGCCATCTTGTACGTAGGGACATGATCCCATTGCTATAGAAATTTTGGGGCTTCTGATCAAAATACCGCGACAAGTAGTTTTGGCAGTCCTTTCGTGATGTTAACCTGACACTGCCTTAAGAATTTTGAAGAGACCGAAACAGGTGAAAATCTGAAGGTCCAAGGTCAGGACTATACGTCGGACGCATTAACACCTCCCAGCCAAACTCTCTTAATTTTTGCTGAGTGGCTAAAGATGTGTGAGGTCTAGCGTTATCATGATGAAAAACCACACTCCTTCTGTTGATTAATTTCGGCCGCTTTCTTTTCTTTTTTTTAACTTCTTGCTTTAATCTCATCAGTTGTTCGCAGTAGAGTTCAGAATCGGCGGTCCTGTCTGGTGGTAACAGCTCATAATGAATAATATCCTTCCAATCCCACCACACACACAGCATCACCTTGTTGCGAGTTAACCCGGGTTTCGCCACAGTCTGTGAAGCCTGACCGGCCTTTGACCACGATCTTTTCCGTACGTTCTTGTCGTACGTGATCCACTTTTCATCACCAGTTATCAGCTTCTTCAAAAATGGTTCGGTTTCATTACGTCGTAATAAAGAATCACAAATGAGTACACGGTTCATTAGGTTTCTTTCAGTGAGCTCGCGGGGTACCCAAATATCGAGCTTTTTTGTGAACCCAGTTTTTTTCAAATGCGCCAAAACTGTTTTGTAGTAAATTCCCAGTTCTTCAGCTACGTCGTAACTACTGATATGCCGATCTTGCTCCACTTTTTCAAAAATGGCATCAATTTTATCCGTAATAGGGCGACCAGAGCGACGTGCATCTTTGACATCAAAACTTCCGGATTGAAACGCTTAAACCAAATTTGTGCTACTCTCACAGACACTGCACTAGGTCCATAAACATCGAAATTTTTTTTCGCGGCTTACGTTTCATTTTGACCTTTTTTTGTAGTAAAATCTTAAAATGTATCGAATTTCTTCATTAGATTCACTCATTTTTACAGTACGAAAAACAAATAAAAACCACACATTTTCCTAATATGAATTTGGAATTATCTTCTTCCGGATTGAAACGCTTAAACCAAATTTGTGCTACTCTCACAGACACTGCACTAGGTCCATAAACATCGAAATTTTTTTTCGCGGCTTACGTTTCATTTTGACCTTTTTTTGTAGTAAAATCTTAAAATGTATCGAATTTCTTCATTAGATTCATTCATTTTTACAGTACGAAAAACAAATAAAAATCACACATTTTCCTAATATGAATTTGGAATTATCTTCTTTAAAATTTAAACTTTGAATGATACCAAAACCAGCCAGATACAAATAGTATAGCCAAATAGATTTTATTACAAGTTCATACATACTATAATGCGAATAGACTTTTTCCCCAACCTATTACGTACTTCACAAAAGCTGAGACACATTAAATAGTGTTTTAAGTACATACTATTTGTTATTATGCATATTGTATTTACGCTCTGATGTTTTGTTTTATTGTAATTCCTAAATGGCTATTAATCATACAAATAAATATAAATACAGACAAACCTGGATAAGCGAGAGTTCAAGGGAGCACAATCTCATTCTCGCTTATAGAGGTTTCTCACTAACCCGAGTTTCTCGCAATTTCTCGCAAATGCAGGTACATGGGTAGCGTTTCTCTCTTATGGTGATACAATTTTATAATAGGTCGATTCTGGTAAATTAAACTCCCTCTGAATTTCATTTCGCGATTTTCCGGATTCAAACGCATTCACTATTTTAAGTTTATCACTTAATGACAGTACTTTAATTTTAAGTTTTGACATGATGCAGAACAGAACTTTCCTTCGCAATTGACTAACTATAAACTGAGTAAGTCCGACCAACAGGACGGTACACAGGCACACGTGTCCATTCGAAAAGAATGCGATAAAATAACAACGTTATTTAGTTCCACGAAATACAATAGGTACAATATTGACGAGAAAACAATACAAAAACAATGGTAGGAAGTTTCACGAAAGTTAAGAATGAGTTATAAAATAGCAGATGTTAAATTTGTAAATAAAGCTCGACTGTCGCTTATAGAGGTAACTCTCACTTACGGAGGTCCAAGAGGGAAAAACGACTCTCTCTTACTGAGGTTTCTGTTTCTCGCTAATAGAGGTTTTGGGAGCTTAAAATGACGGGTCCTGGCTATTACTCTCACTTATAGAGTTTTCTCACTTATCCAGTTCTCACTTACCCAGGTTTAACTGTAAATAGAAGATTTTCACTTGTCTGCGTACTGGAGAACTAAATGATGAAGATACATGTATTTTATTCATTATTTGAAAACTCAATGCTACCCAGCATTTTCTACCAGTCATCCACTATTAATAATAACTATCAGTCAGTATTGCTAAAGTCGTGAACATTGCCGATGAAATTACAGGCACATGAGGCTATAATATTTATGCCTCCAGTCGATGGACGCAGGGCCATTGATCATAGGGCATGTTTCTAAGGTGAGCGACTTGCGAGGCAATACTTTGTTATAAGTAATAGTTACCACTTAAAATCCGGTGGGCCATATGTTTGTAGATCGTATAAAAAAACTTAACAAAGCTAAAATCGTTAGGTTATCGAGACCACACAGGATCGAATGACCTACTCTACTGCATATTCATAAAGATTAGAAAGTTGTATCCCTTGTGGAAAGCAAGGTCTGACTTTCCGTGAGCTAACATGCCATGTTAGCACTTAAGATAGAACGTGCTAGGCTAAGGGAAAACTTGATTAGATTTTCATCCTGTCTTAGGCACGATTACACTGGTACGATTGAACACGAAAATCAACTTCAATGCGTTTCTATAAGAAATAATTGGAATAAATTTAAACTTAACAAGTGTCTCTGTTTTTAACGTTATAAATAAGTTGCAGGGTTTATATTCCCCGTTGGCAACCCTACAGAGACAGATATTTCTCGTAAACCTGACTTAGCACCTTATTATTACACCAGTGTTGCCATCATCGCGCGTTGTTCCTGCTAAATTTTAATTGCGAGCAGCTTGTTACCTGCAATAACTTATTTTTATGCTCCATAGCACAGAAATATAATGATCTAGAAACGCTATACAGTGCTGTTACATTCTCACCATTTATGTAATTGGTGTCATTTGTTAAGTAAAGAATCTGGCATACCAATGAACCAGAACTTCTACTATGGGAACCGGATCTTTTTTATGTAAATACATACTTGTAATATATAAAGAGAATGACCCAATTCCGGAACAAATATCGGTAGATCATGTAAACATTTGTTCCGCGGCGGGAATCGATCCTGCAACCTCCTGCGTCTCAGCCGGCAATTCGCCCAATGCGCCACGGCGACCGTCAAATGTGTCGTCACTTGCATGAATATGTGTATAAAGAAGTGGGGCGCGCAATTTGCGATTAAAATATCTCGTAGAATATAAGTTACTGAATAGATGTCACGTTATTGAAGTAAAACTTCTTTACGCACGCTTGACTTAGGGAGCAAGCTGGTGAATGCGTGACGAGAGCGTTACGAAAAGTGTGATCGGGCGAGGCGAACAGAAGTTGAGAGGGAGATATAAGTTAGTTAAGATAGAAATATACATACATATAGATGGAGCTAAAGAAGTTTTACTTCAGTCGTGTGCTCTAAAAAACACTCGCTTTTGAAGTAAAACTTCTTTACGCATGCTTGACTTGGGGAGTAAGCTGGTGAATGCGTTACTAAAAGTGAGAACGGAAGTTTAGAGGCAAGTTAGAAGTTAATGGGCAAGTGCGAGTTGCGTCTGTCCAGAATGAACATAGACTGATCGACCTACAGACGTGTCGACAATTTTGAAAAAGAAGATTTACTTCAGTCGTGCGGTCTATAGCACACTCGTTTTTTTTAGACTGAGAGCGTTTCTAACTTTTTAGTTCGGTGTTCTGTATTGCCAGCTCTCACGTGCCTTGTTTGCGCGGTTTTTTGTAAAAATAACAAGCTCTTAACAGTTTTAATTAATAATGCTTTTATTAAGGGAAACTATTTTTATCGAAATCATTGGTTAGGAAGCTTATTGTATTGAACGTGGGGAAAAGCTTCAACGTTAAACTAAAGCTCAACTTTTAAGTTAAAGTGGTAAACACTTCACTCGGAACGAAAGAAGTTAAAGGAACAGTGTTTTGGTGCTTAAGTTCTTTACCATTGTTTGTTTGTTTGTTTTAATTATTTAATGCACAAAAAGAAAAAAGTACGAATTGAGGACTCAATGCTAAAAGCATTTTCTACCAGTCAACCGTGTCAGGTAAAAAACTTAGGTTGGCGTGCTTAACTAGATACTAAAAAAAAATACAAGTAGAAATAAAAAAACTAAACACTACCTAATTTCCTACATAAATATAATAATACTCACAAATACAATATAATTATAAAATACACAAATATAACACAAAAATAGATAACATAAATTAATATATTATATATATATATATACTAGCTGACCAATCCGCAGCTTCGCACGCATAGTTTTTCAATAAAAGCATTACCCTCCTTCTGCACAGTTGGGTAAAAAGTAGCCTATGTCACTCGGGGATAGTGTAGCTTCCCAACAGTGAGAGATTTTTTTTAAATCGGTCTAGTAGTTTCGGAGCCTATTCAAACAAACAAACAAACCTTTCCTCTTTATAATATTAGTATAGATATTATAAATCTAATAAATATATCTAAAATCAAATCTATATTTATACTTTGTATACTTTTAATATTATAAAGAGGAAAGATTTGTATTTTTGTGTGTATGTTTGTAATGAATAAACTCAAAAACTACGGGTCTGATTTCAAAAATTCTTTCACCGTTAAAAAGCTACATTCACCCTGAGTAACATAGGCTACTTTTTACTCAACTGCGCAAAGGAGGGTAATGTTTTTATTGAAAAACTACGCGTGCGAAGCTGCGGTGCGGTCAGCTAGTAATAAATAAAGTTAAACGGAAGGCTCAAATGGAATTTAGAATTTAAATAGTGACTATGGACCGAACGTTTGAAAGTTGGTTTCGATTATATTTTTCTAATACTGAGGGAAAAAGATCGGGATCGAATCAAAAATGAGGAGATACGTAAGAGAACCCAAGTCACCGACATATTCAAAATTCAATTCATAGCCCGACGGATTAGCACGTTGAAGTGGCAATGGGCAGGCCATATTGCGCGCAGAACAGATGGCCGATGGGGCCGGAAAGTTCTCGAATGGAGGCCACGGACCGGCAAGCGCAGCGTAGGACGTCCACCTACAAGATGGGCAGACGACTTAGTAAGAACCGCAGGTTGGCGTTGGATGCAGGCCGCTTCCAACCGCAGTTCCTGGAGATCAATGAGGGAGGCCTTTGTCCAGCAGTGGACGTCCTACGGCTGATATGATGATGATGATGAGGGAAAGAGCGTTCCATAAGCCCACTGCCTTAACTTCAAAAGAGTTTGCTCGGTAGGCAGAGGAGTGCTTAGGAGTGGCTAGGCAGAGGGAATCTGTTGACCTAAGATTACGATCGTGAGTGTCAGCTAAGAAAGTAAACTTTTATTTTAGGTAATGATAAGAGTCTGGGTCTCTCAAAACGGAGAACAGGAGACACAGTATTCTTAAATTTCTCCTTGCCCTAATTGGGAACCATTTCAACTTAAAACGAAACTCCGAGACGTAAAGAACGAAAGAACACAATTTCTTCTTCTTTCGTTTTTTTTATACCACTTATATGGCAAACGAGCATGCAGTCCACCAGATGTTAAGTGGCTACTGCAGCTCATGGATATCCACATAGAATTCAAAACAAGCTATTATGTTGTCTTGATCTCTATGTGAATACGTTGCCATACTATAGGACTTAGCTGGTATGCCTATGTGCCAGTAATTACAGGAACATACCATTACCATCTAGCCGGAACACAGCAGCACAAGTACTGCTATTTGGCGGCAGATAAAGGTAAGGCGGTGGTGCCCATTTCCTCGAGCCCGTTCACAAAAGCTCTACCACCAGTAGTTTCGTGTCGATATTTCAAGACTATAGCCATTTTGGCCAGTACGTTGCCACGTTCATGGCAATGTCGGAGCAGGTCATCAGTTGCTCCATCGTGCAGGGGGTAGGGCAGGATAAGCATGCAAGGACGTGTGCCATTGTTTGGAGCTGGGCACCACATTGGCATTAATAGACAAGAATGATTTACTATTGCAACACAATTGATACACAATATAGGCAACGTTATCGCTAAAAATGATCTCTTCCAGGCAACCCTAGCAGGTTAATGAACAAAACAAATTACAATTACTCGTTCAATTCAACTACAGTTACTGTATTTTAAATCTTTTCGATTACACAAGTTTACACCACAGACTCTGTCAGTACTAATCCAGAAAAGGATAGCAATAATAATTTAAGTGATGTCAAACCTAAATATAGTTTAGGCAAGATTTCTTCTCACGCTAACCGTCAGCGCGTAGTAAGCAGAGTTGTTGAGAAAAAGAGAGCGCTGACGCTCATCAGGACCGAGGAGTCAGCACTATTCAGAAACACTTGATAGCAATAAATAAATAAATATTGCTGGACATTTCACACAGCGCTATCTAGCCCCAAACTCAGCAGAGCATGTACTATGGGAATCTGATAACTGATAGAATACTAATATACCTAGTCAGGTCATAAGTATTGTCACACAGTAAAATCTTTTCTTTTAGAATGCTGGCCACAAAAAAGTTTATAGAATTCTAATTTCGAATTGTTCATGAAAATAAAAATGTGTACGTTTTAGAATTTTACTCATTTTTAAATATGGAGTGGACGCTTAAAGAAGACCGTGTTGCAGTTATTGCGTTGCATCGTTGCGGTTACGCGCCAATTCAAATTTTTGACATACTGAAAAATTTGAATATAACCACAAGATTCGTTTATCGCACCATCAACCGATACAATGAAGACTCTAGTGTAGATGACAGGTCAAGAAGTGGTCGCCCTCGGTCTGTTAGGACTCCAGCAGTGATAAAAGCTGTGAAGGCGCGAATTCAAAGAAATCCCAAACGTAAGCAGAAACTGTTGGCCCTTCAGATGGGGTTAAGCAGAACCACGGTGAAAAGGGTGTTAAATGAAGACTTAAGGCTTCGGGCATATCGAAGAAAAACAGGACATCGTCTGAATGCTCGTCTAATGGACCTGAGTCTGAAGAGCGGCATCTCTTCAGACTCAGGTCTATTAGACGACTTATTGAAGCGGTACGCGGGAAAAAAATATCGGGAAATTCTATTTTCGGGTGAAAAAATGTTTACCGTAGAAGAGAGCTACAACAAACAAAATGATAAGGTATACGCACACAGTAGTGAAGAAGCGAGCAACCGTATTCCGCGTGTCCAACGAGGTCATTTTCCATCCTCGCTCATGGTATGGTTGGGAGTTTCTTATTGGGGCTTAACAGAGGTACATTTTTGTGAGAAAGGTGTAAAAACGAATGCAGTTGTGTATCAAAATACAGTCCTGACGAACCTTGTGGAACCTGTTTCTCATACCATGTTCAATTTCTTTATTTTTATCTCAATTAATTTCAATACCAAATTCGCCAGCTCATAGAGCGAAGAGCACACAAGACTGGCTGGCGGCGCGTGAAATCGACTTCATCCGGCACGAAGACTAGCCCTCCTCCAGTCCAGATTTGAATCCGTTAGATTACAAGATATGGCAACACTTGGAGGAAAAGGCGTGCTCAAAGCCTCATCCCAATTTGGAGTCACTCAAGACATCCTTGATTAAGGCAGCCGCCGATATTGACATGGACCTCGTTCGTACTGCGATAGACGACTGGCCGCGCAGATTGAAGGCCTGTATTCAAAATCACGGAGGTCATTTTGAATAAACTTTAGTGTCATAAGAATCTATGTTTTGTTAAGTTCATTTTGGTATATAAATGGTTACATAATGAATAAACTTGTTTCAATTATTTTATATTAAACATGTGACAGAATTTATGACCTGACTAGGTACTTTTTTTTGTAAATACATACTTATAATATATAGAAAAACAACCAGACCTGGAACAAATATCTGTAGATCATACAAACATTTGTTCCGCGGCGGGAATCGAACCCAATACCTCCTGCGTCTCAGCCGGCTGTTCGCCCACTGCGCCACGGAAGTCATCGAGCAATACATACATATGGGCCTATTAGCGCCGACGGTCAGCGTAAGAAGATAGCCTGTACTTTTTTATTTTTATGTTTGTTTTTTTTATGCTTTTGTGGTGTACAATAAAGTGTTATCATTCATTCATTCATAACCCCCCTTCGTTTGTACCAGGATTGCCCCCATTATCTTTAAAAGCGATACTAAGGATTTATTTCAACGTTGTTAGTGCCATTGTTGAAGTCGAATCCCATTTGAATGTCAAAGAGCAATGCTTATTAACATACGATCGCACGGCTGTGAACTACAGACGAAACGACTCGTGTACACTCGCTACCATCTGTGTTTTATTCATTCAGAGTTGAAGTTCAATGGACTCTTACAGTGAGTTTTATTTGAAATGTATGTTAATATGTTGAATTGTTTCTTTAACAAACTGTTTTAGCCCCTGACGTAAAAAGAGGGGTTCTAAGTTATAAGTTTGACGCCTGTCTTTTTATCTGTGTCTGTATGTCATCGTACCTCGCAAATGGATGGATCGATTTGGAAACGGTTGTTTTATCTGGAATTAGCTGTCAGTTTCTTAGCCCTGTCACACAATGAGGGGACTGGATGATTTTTAAATCTAAATATTTAAAACAAAGTCGGATTAGTTACACCATTTATAACAGCTGGCAAATCCGCAGCTTCGCACGCGTAGTTTTTCAATAAAACATTACTCTTTTTCTGTGCAGTTGGGTAAAAAGTAGCCTATGTCACCCGGGGATAGTGTAGCTTCCCAACAGTGATAGAATTTTTTGGATCGGTCCAGTAGTTTCGGAGCCTATTCAATACAAACAAATCTTTACTCTTTATAATATAAGTTTAGAAGGGGCTGTCCGATTTCTATGAAATTTTGTATATAGATAGATTATTGTTGGGATTGACACATAGGCTACTTTATTATCATTAGAAGATCGGATTTCTTTTGTAAACATCGTTTGTGATTTCGTAGCAGTGCTTCGCCGTAGCAATACAATGTCAACTGCATAGGTGCACAGATTATAGAATTATAGATTTAGTTATTCGCCAGAACATGGGAAGGATTACACAGATGTTACAAAAATATCAGCATATCCAGCCATAGTGGCGTGCAAATCATATAAAATTAAGTTATGTATAACTAAGAAATAAATATATTATAATATCAGTACATACATAATAATACAGTGTAAACTCTATACAACGACACTCAAGGGCCTGAGCATATTTTGACGTTATAGAGAGTTGTCGTTAAATGGAGAGAAGTAAAATCTATATTAGAAAAAGAAAACGTTTATTTCTGATTTGTCTTGTTAAATAGTACCTACAATAAAAATCTGTTTTATTTTTCTCTCCCGCCTCTATCGCGCGTATCATCAAAACTTTTTCGTCAATACACAGTGATTTTCTCTTACTAGCCATGTTTACAATTTGAAAGTTTGTGAGCTACTAAGAATATGACAACGTATAGATAAAATCCATCACTTCTACTAACAACAGTCTGCAGCTACACGTGCAAGCAATCCCATTTTGTAAACAAAAGAACAGATTTCTTAGAAAGTTTGGTGTTTATGATGCCGACAGTCGAGTTTATTATGGTCTAGGATAATAAAACGACAAAAGGATATACACAGCTGCACAGTTTTTACTAATTTAGCAACTTAAAAAGAACTTTTTATTACAAATTGTTGTCGTTATTGAGAGTGGATGTAATGTTATACAGAGTGTACCATTGTATGCAAGACTAGCTAAACCAACCAAAGCCGAGTGATTTCGACGCTTTAGAGAGTTTGTCGTTAAAACGAGTGACGTTACATGGAGCTTACACTGTATATTTATATTAAAATATAAACTAGTCTCGAATATCATTCTGTATCATTTAAATATTAATTAATTGTATATATGCTCTTTAGGTCAGTTATTATTTTTAGTTTTATCTTATACTGCGTGTTACCGCATTTACGACATTAATTCAAATCACGGGTAGTATTGTTGACGAATAGTTTTTTTTTTCAATTCACGGTTTTTTTTTTTATTTTCAATCTACCTTAATTTGAAGTTCTAAACTATCAATGAAACAGCCTGTATAAAATAGGTAAACAAATTATATTAATTCATCATGTAAATAGATACCTGTTAAACTGACTAAGCGGCACCGGCGCAAAGGTTCCGCCGATTTACGTTAAAAACTGTTTATTGGAAATGTATCGATTACTAGATAAATATTCAAGCTGCCGGTATTAAACCGGCAAAAAAAATAATCTCTAAAATCAGTTAATACGATTCTCTATATGTGTTTTAAAATAATGTCGTGAATGCGGGGACAGACTGTATAGATAGAAACAAGGTATAAAGAACAGATAAACTCTTTATCATAATTAATAAACACATCAGTACACAACATAACTTAATTAACTAAAAAGCTGCAGAAATGCACAATGGGCGGTCAAGCTATTTCTTCCAGACAAACTTAGGGTAAAGGACTTCATGTAATGGTAAGTCTCTATGTGTTTGACATTTTTGCGTCGGACATATACACCGATAACACTTAAGACTTATTTAGCGACTAAACACATTTAAGTTTGACGGATTTGTGTGATTTGACATTTCCTTATTGAAATAAAGAATTTTAATTTAATTTAGCCACTAAATACGTTTAGGTATCGTTGCGCAAGTCAAAAGTCGTTCGAAGTCGAACCAAAATGCTCACAAAATGTCAAAACGCCGATGATACCGATGTTCTGTTATACTTGCTCATCGAGCATGAACGTATGAACGTTTATAAATACGTGATGTATAAAAGAAAAAAAATTAGTCCATAACATAGGTAATATTAGGCCCCTTCTAGGGAATCTTCAAATCCAAACTCTTTAACACTTCATCTCTCTTCAAGATACCCAACAAAATTGAGCACTTTATGTAGATATATTTGTGTATTTCGTTTATGTATGTATATTATTATTTTTAATTTCTGTAAGTTTATTTCTAAGCTGAAGTTTGTTTAAATTTCCATTTTATAGCACTATCATTTTCTCCACACTACACAAAGGTTAGCTGGAAGAAAATGCTAATTAGCATTAAGTTCGCCTATGTATTATTTATTTAGTGCATTAAAGATTTTTCTAATCTAATCTAATATTTTTCAGGCTCTAATCGTGAACCAAAGGCCGGAGGTATGGGAAGGGTCGGAGTTCATCCTCAGCTGCATGGCGTACGGCTCTCCTAACATCGCTTTCACGTGGTACAAGGATGGCGTCAAAATCAACTTTAATGGGACCACGAGGTACAAATCACAACTTTTTTATAGTACTAAGGTGGCAAACAACCTCACGGCCCAACTGATGGTAAGCAGTTACCACAGATTATAAAGGTTTGTAACACCAAATTAGGTTTTTAATATAATAAATATGGCGTCGGTGCACAATATACTGCGTGTCACCGCATTTACGACATTAATTTAATACACGGGTAGAGCTGATAGCTAGTATTGTTGTAAAATAGTTTTTATATCAAATTCATTGACATGATTTTTTTTTAAATTTCAATCTACCTTAATTAACACTTAGAAGCAAAAGCTGTGCTCACCTCCAAAAAACTTGGAGTCGTTAACCGTGCCAAACAGTATTTTATGGCACAACAACGGCTATTGCTGTACAAAGCGCAAGTTCGGCCGCACGTATAGTACCTGTTCCCATCTTTGGCACGGAGCTCCAAAGTACCAATTGTTTCGTTTTGACTCCCTTCAGAGAAGAGCCATTAGAATCATCGGTGATCCCAAACTCGCCGACAGACTGGAACCGCTGAGTCAACGCCGTGACATCGTGTATTTTACCGCCTGTATAATGGGGAATGTTCTGAGGAGCTATTTGATCTCATCCCGTCATCGAGATTTTACCACCGCACTTCTCGACAACGTAATAAAGCTCATCCACATACTATCGACAATTGGGTATCGCGCACCACACGCTTCACGCGATCTTTTCTACCCCATACTTGTAAGATGTTGAATGAGCTACCATCTGAGGTTTTCACATTAGAATACGACATGGCACGCTTCAAAAGAAATGTAAAGAGGTTTCTACAGTGTAGGGAACGCATCGACAATACCCCGGGTGTTGCCAGTGTCAATAGGCGACGGTGATCGCTTACCATCAGGTGGGCCATAAACCAGTTTCCCCACAAATAACATAAAAAAAATTCAAGTCCTAAAATATCAAAAAAACAGGTTGTATAAAATAGGTAAACAAATTATATTAATTCATCATGTAAATAGATACCTGTTGAACTGAATAAGCGGCATCAGCACACAGGCGCCGCCGATTTACGTTAAAAATTGTTTATTGGAAATGTATCGATTACTGGATAAATATTTAAGCTACCCACCTCTAAAATCCGTGAATACGATTCCGCATATGTGTTTTAAATTAATGTCGTGAATGCGGTGACAGACTGTAAAGGTTTTTTCTAGGTAAGCGTGCTCCATCTTCGACCACACAATCACTTACCAGCGGCTAGAGTAGTAATCAAGCGCTTGACTATCGTCAATACAAAAAAAACACGGTTTTTACTTCCATTTCATAACAAAAAATGTTACTTTTTCGTATGGTAATTACAATTATATAAAAATATCAATGATTTAGTAAGTTTAAAGGCACCTACATATAAAAATAGTTTCTTAAATGTACAGAAAAAAAGAAAGAAGAAATCTCTGTAATTCATGTATAAATACTTTTTTTCCAAGAGTATTTTTGTTTTAAAACGTAGTCATATAGAAACTAACAACTGTACAAAAACAAAACGGTCTATTTACCATTTGCATCCTTAATAAAATAAAAAAATACTACTCCATACAACAATAAAAAAATTACAGTTATTTCAATTCCATAAGAGTTTACGATCGCCTGCAATCTTAAGTCTCTTCAAGTTCCCACTCGTTAGTACTTCAAATGCAGTCGAGTGAGAAAATGCTTGAGTAAAGTTTCACTTGGAGCTGTCACATCACCACTACTGTACGAGTATTGTCGACTTACATGAGATAAGTGCTAACAGCTGGGGCTAATCCTTATCTAAAAATCTAATAAAACATAGAAGTGAAACTCAGACTGTAGACCCAGGAGCTCTAATATTCAGCATACGAAGCGCGGTAGCTAAATGGCAATTAACCTGTCAAAAGGCCAGCGCAGATGGGGTTCAAAGACTGAAACGGTAACGATCATTTTGACATTCTCATCTAGACTTACCAAATTTGCTAAAGGAAAACTTTATTTTACCTTCAAAGCTTATAATCATACATAAACATATAGATACTTTTTCACTAAGTCTTACATAGTATAAAATAAAGTCGCTTCCGCTGTCTGTTCGCTTACATCTTTTAAACTACTAAACTGATTTTGATGCAGTTTTCAGCAGTAGATAGAGAGATTCAAGAGGAAAGTATATATGTATAACTAATTTCCGCCAGCGGCTACGCACGCGTTGTTTGTCTGCAAAAAGTAGCCTATGTGTTAATCCAGGTTATAATCTACGTACATACTGATTTGAAAGAAATTATGTCTCTCTGTCTGTTTGTTACCTTTTCACGACTGAACGGCTCGACCGATTTCGATGGAATTTGATGTACTTACTTACTTACTACTACTTACTTTTCGATGTACTTATATACCTAGATATATTATGAATGGATTTGAGAAATAGGATACATTTTTATGACAATGATGTTTTATTGGCAAACCACGCGTACGAAGCCGCGGGCGGGTCAGCTAGTAAGAAATAAATCTCATTATTGAGATGACGTCAGGTCGCATTTTGACTCGGACGACTAAAGAGTAGATTTCCCCGAGATTACGATAAACGCCATTTCGTGAACGTATTTTTTTTAAATCACCGCAGTGACACGAAATAACGTGGTAGGCAATAATCTCGAGTTTCGTTTCTATACACTAGCTTTAATACAAATTATGTATAAGCTGTTATCTTATTTCTACATCCAGAATTATCGCGAATAAGTTGGGAAACCGGATCCCTTTTACAAACAAATGAAAATAGCTTACAAGCTTTCCGCTAGTGTTTGCTTTTAGTTTGTTAACTCTAAGGATATTTTATAAAATAGGTGTAGATGAAAAGGATTTGCGAAGCGTTGTCTATTTCTGCCCGTATTCCGAAGACGCAGGTCCTTATTACACGTGTCTTGGGAGACTAATATATTTTTTGAATAGTTGGTCTCTTTGTAAAAGCGTTCATCCGGGGTAGTATTACCACCTTACCTCTTTCTGTCCCCAATCAGTTTTATGTTAATTTTTTTATGTTTATACGTACTCTTAGAAAGAAAATGCTCTAGTTTTCGCCATAAAACAACAATTTAAATAATAAAGAAAATCTATGTTACTTATAAAATTCGCGGTCTTCTTGTTCTGAAGCGATCTCAACTAAACAACATTTGAATGGAATGGACTATGTGTTTTTCACCTGGAGTGTCTAAGTAGTGTTCTAGTTCTCTAGTTCTTCTTCTTTCGTGTCAATGGCTATTTGACTTTTAAATTTGATTAGCCCAATAGAGAGCAACTTCTACGCCCCTCTCTCTCTAGTAGTGTAATAATGTGAATGAATAAATAAAAACACATGTACACCATATATATTATTTGACGACCTCCGTGGTGCAGTGGGCGAATAGCCGGCTGAGACGCAGGAGGTAGCGGGTTCGATTCCCGCCGCGAAACAAATGTTTGCATGATCTACAAATATTTGTTCCAGGTCTGGTTGTTTCCCTATAAGTATATAAGTATGTATTTACAAAAAAAAATGTATATAATAAGTATTCTATCAGCTATCTGGTTCCCATAATACAAGCTTTGCTTAGTTTGGGGCTAGATAACGCTGTGTGAAATGTCCAGCAATATTTATTTATTTATTTATATAAACAAAAATTACAAACAAAATAGAAAAAAAAAGCAAATAGAAAAATGGGCGGTCTTTTCGTTAACGTTGTGTACGATACAATCTTATATCTATTAAGTACAAAACAGTTGTGCCATCTAAAGGCAAATGATCTATAGATAGCTTAATTGCTCAGAGTACCACCAGACTTAAAGAATAATTGTTAAATTACATAATAGGTAGGTCCTTGTTAATTCACGTCGCGCAGTAGTGATGGAACGTTTCGCGAGTAGCATGTGAAAAATCATATGACTTTAAAAATCATATGTCACGCCTGCTATTTTCTATTTTCCTTCATCATCATCATCATCATTTTCAACCCGTGTCGACCCACTGCTGGGCATAGGCCTCTCTTTGTTTTTGGCATTTTTCCCGATCCTGTGCCAGTCTGAACCACGTACGACCCACGGTCTTATGGATGTCGTCGACCCATCACGCTGGTTGACGTCCCCTATTTCGATGCCCAGTTCTCGGCCTCCACTCTGTTAGGACCTAAGTCTACCTGTCGTCACTACGTCTGGCCAAGTGTTCTGCCCAACTCCACTTGAGCCCCAATATTCGCTTTCGTCTTTTTTTTTACTTTTGTCTTTACTTTTGTCTTCCTTCGCATAACCTACTAAAAATCATTCAATTGAAATCAATCGGTTTTCATCGTATCTATATCGGTCGCAGTTATTCGGTTATGCTACAAATCACAGTCGTTCGCATTTCTTCGGAATTCATCGGGCGTTTCCGTTGTCTGTGATTTTTCACATGTGAAATGCCACTAGCAAGAATAGCAAGTGTGACATTACGGCATCGTCATGAAAAATAATTGCCTGTGATTTTTTACATGTGAAATAGCAGTGATAAAAAAAATCATACCAAAATGATTTAACAGCAGCAATCATTTCCATGCCTGTCGCGCAGTAAGTAGTTAGGGTTCCGGGAAACGAGATTGAATCCGGCCATCATAAGACCCTCGTATTTATTACCCTATTAAATTATTTTATTTACATCTTTCCTCGCGCTTATATCCTTTGAAGTGTAATCTTCTTACAAACTGGTTTAAAAAGACGAAATCATTTCATTCTTTTCAGAAGTACCGACAAAATCGTAATATAGTAAGCCTTCAGAAATGTTTTACGACAAAGTGTTATTTTGAACTACAGTCTTACATTTTGTTTCACGACATTGAGAAGTAGCAGTAACATCACGGTGTGGTTCAATTCTAACTTTTAAAAATTAAATTCCTTGACTAAGTTATTGATCGTGTTAGACCACGTATATTGAAGGGTTTCGTAGTCAATTTACGGCTTCATCTTAGTCATTTCTCAATACAAAATTATTTTTGCACTTGATTTTGGTATGAACACTATATGAACTATTCACAACCAACTACAGACATAAGTTGGTCGACGACTGCTCGTAAACTAGAGATTACTCAGCTTTGAAATTTCTCCTTACAACTACAGTATATGACTACTCTTCTGTATATTTCTTAAGTATCCAACACAAGCTTTTTGGCTGGTAAGGGTAACGAAAATTAGCAACTTTGAAGCTTAATATTTCGTAAAATAATTCTTTTATCTAAAAAGTGACGAGGAAATCTTGTACTGTTTGAGAAGACCTATTCAACGATACGATACGGGTAGGTAAACAAAAAAAACATCCTCTTTCATATTAAAGGGGGGGTACCCTGAATATACAAGGTTTTTTTTAGTAAGTTATTAAAAGTTACTAGGCATCACCTACCATCATGCCAAATTTCAGCTTCATAGCACTCATAACTCTACGATTAAAATGGCTGTAATTGTTCGGACGGACAGACAGACGTAAGGATAGACGGACATGGCGAAACTATAAAGGATCCGAGATCGACTATGGAACCCTACAAAATAATCTAACAACAGTTGTACAAAAGAATCTACGGTTTAGTGCTATTAGGTAGTGTAGTGTTCATAAAATTTGTAGACACTCGTCCTTATTTTAGTAGATTTCTATGTTCAATCAAACTTAGTATTCATTTAACAAACACAATGTCGAAAATTACTACAAACGCTATATTTTATTATTTATTGTACACAAATATATTACATGTTTTTAAGACAAAACGGGTCTTTTCGCGCACAGATTTATATCAAAATTATAATTTTGACTAACCTCGACGTTTCGGCCAAGTTACATCGGCCGTGGTCACGAGAGACTGAAGCAGGCGGGTGTCATTGTCGGGCAGCGCGAATGTTGTCACCAACTACCCGGACTTGGTTTTCTGAATCGCACGTATCACTGTTTCGACACACAATACTAACAGTATCTGAAGTTACGCGTGGATCTAAATCGCGACGTGAACACCTAACTATAACTGGATTCCACGATGCAGATAATCTAAAGCCGTCCTCACAATTAAAATTGCGATATTTCTTTATCTCGATGGCGTCTCGAACGATTCTTGGGTAATATTGGCGTTCGGTGGAGAGAATTTTGGGGTCGTGAAGTTCTATCCAGTGGTTTGGTCCAGATTCATTGTCTTAAAAACATGAGTATAGTTCGCGAAAATTATAAAAAATAATATATTACAGACAAAAACTGCTTACAAAATGGACATGTACAAAGCCGAGCTTAACCCTAATAAGATTTTACCTTGATCATTATACTTTCAGAGACATCTGGACCCGAACAGTTTCTGAAGACGCGCTAGGCAGGCGCATGTCAGTGCTAGGAGTATCAGAGGCGAAGTCGCCTGATGGCGGCAAGTGGTCCTGCTCCGCTGATGACGCCGGCAGGAGGAGATGTAGGGCTTTGCGGTTGGCGGTGCTGAAACCACCTGATATCAGACTGGTGCCTTCGACTTTCACTGTGCATAAGGTACATTCATAATCGTCCGGTTGATGGTTACCGGATGTAATGATTAGCAAACTGATATTTTTTTTTTAACCTGCACTTTTCCACTAATTGCATGTCTCCCCTATTATATCCTCCCCATGTATTTTTTTATTTCTGAATGGCTGGTGGGACGTGGCGAGACGAGGCCCATTCTGAGAGGCATTAAGGTAGTCACGCCAACGCTTTTTCTGCCTGCCCTAGCGTCGATGCCCATCGTGTGACTGCTGTTACACGAACGTAACTCGTCCAGACCCACTCCGAGTTATAAATAGCGAAAGCAGAAACTGTGACAAAAATGAAACACCATCTCAGGATTTTACTGGCACATTGTTAACAAGTTATGTTTCGAACAAGTAAATGATTTTTCATAAATGTTTTTTCAGGGTGATAATGTAAGCATAACCTGCTTAGCTGGAGCGGGCAGGGTCCACGGAGTCCTGGGGTTCAGCTGGGCGAGAGAGAGGACGTTACTCCCGTTGGCGCCAGGCCGGGAAGTCTGGGAGGATCTGTACCCTGCCGGCAGTGTTTTGAAGCTTTATAATGTTCAGGTAAGCCTATTTCATACTCCGTCCAGTATTGATTTAAATAGATACATCTGATTTATTTACGGATCCCTATACATTACAATTACGTTTCGAGTACTTCACAGGTTACGTCAAATAAAGACGTCTTACATTGATTGTAAGGCAATCAATTATACATGACAATTCACGGCAAATAAGTAGAGACAAGCGAACCTTTAATTGAACTTTGTTTGAAATTCACCCAGTTTCACTTCAACGACGGGTATACCTACTTTTAATTTTGTATCGCACATCGTCCGTCGGAGGGCGCTAAGGGCTGGGATAAAGTAATCTAGTCTGGCTCATAGCACAACCCTACCCTACCATTGTAAGGTAATTAGGAGCGTAGTAAATGAACCAGATATAAGCACTATGTTTTTAGATTTATGCTTGCTATGTACCTACTTACGTACTTGTATTATTCTTGTGTCCAAAACAATAATAATTTGATTTGATTTATTTGATTGAGCATCAAAACTGAAATCATATAACGTTATTTTTAACAGAAATCAGGGGAGTTCCGATGTCAAGTCTCCTCAATAGCTGGGACCAACGCCAAGGGGGTGACGATGTGGGCACTAGGACCAAACGATGGGGCGTGTGAATCCGAAGCTTCCCATGGTCTCCGCTGGCCGAAAACAGCGCCTGGAGCTCATGCTTCCGCGTCCTGTCCACCTGGACATAATGGAGAAACTACTAGGTAAAATCCTACAAAGTTAATAATGTAGGTAGAATTTACATATCGAAAGTAGTTCTGCCCTCGGTATCTGTTTAAAATGTACGAAAATTAATAACTATAATATTAACGAATACCCCAAATAGCACCTACGAGTAAGTACCTTTTTATTTGTTATATTAGTAGGAAACAGTATAGAATACATTCTTATGTATCCAATTATGAGAACAAACTCTAATAATAGACACACAATAATAGACAAACATCCAGAATTCGCGCAATAAGAGCCCAATCGATTGTTTTGCAGATTCTGCGAACCGAAATCTGGCCAACGTGGTGTCAAATGGATGCTACCTGATTTCTCCGGCTGCGTAGCTGACTCTTTGAAGGACATTTTTGAGCAGGTAATGATTTTTGCAGTTATCCTTTGTAAAGTTTTTTGCATTTATCATCGTCTCTTATATGTCTTCTATATTTCAGTTCACAAAAATTTCTTATGGTTACTCCTGGGGTAATGTCTCCAACGTGGCTCGACAGTACGGCGCCGTTCTTCGCTCCTTACCCTCTCACCCTGGAGAAGGAACCCAGCCACTCTATCAGTCAAGAGAAATGCTGTACTACCTACTCTCTTCTGCCGGGCAACCCAAGGACAGATTAGAGAGTGCCGAGCATCTACTGAAGATCTATGATATGCTTCTAAAGCATCCTGATGCGTTTTTGGATGAAGAGGTAAGGTATTCATAGCCAGTGTTCTTGCTTATTAGAAGGCAAATTGTTAACTGCTCCAATTAGAACGTGGTTCTTTACTAAGAATTGGTTCTGTTAGTTTGTCTGCTTTTATCTGCTAGCTTGTGTCAGTTATGAGGGATCTTACACTGTCAAGACACTTTAAGAGCCATCATACCACATTCTGATCAAGTGACCAAGAAAGAGCTAGTGGCACTACGTACGAAGTAACAATACGAGTAATTATACTTTGGCGTTACATCATTAACACTTTGCTTCTGCTTTGCATCATAAAACTTCATGCAGAAATTATCCTTTTGTAGAAAATCTACGACCTCCAAAATGCAGTGGCAGACACCGCTGGCATGAAAGACAGCCTGGACCACCGCTACCACGAGTTCACAATCAAGACCAAGATACCCCGAGATGAAGCTGCCCATTTCGATCTTCAATCCTCTCATGTTGGGATGGAGGAGTGGAACCTTGCTTCAGCTGGTGTGGAACTTATAGGAAGGACGGGAAATGTTTCGGTTGTGGCTGTGCTGTACCATAACCTGGCTGCGCGACTTCCGTCTTTGCGGAGATCTATTGAGTTCAAGTAAGTGTTCACGCTGAGTGATTGAAAAGCATTCTGCGTTTGAGGACGCATTAGTCATTATTCTGGAAACTTCTGTGCGTAATATTTTTGTCACGTATAATCCTATTCCTTATCTCAAGCGGTCTACTTGAAGAGGCCCTCAGCCCTCAGTGTTCGCTCTGTTAGTAAATTAAATATGTTATGGTTTAGATATAGTAATGTAATAAATTTATTTATTGTTTAGAATATTTAGATTTCTTACAGCAATACCAGAAATGAAACCTCCCTTTATTTTCTCAATAATTTTCATCATCGTTTTCATATAATTTATTTCGAGTGGCATCATTCATTGTAACCATCAGCATTTTAACTTATTTCTCATTGTCTTTTCTTTTATTCATTTATGTTTGTATTTTTATTTTGAGCCCAACTTATCACTCTCTTGTAGCAATACGTCTTCTAGGACCGGGCGGGAGATGGAATACCTGATCGCGTCACAGCAGATCCAGTTGACGGCTAGTGGTCTTGGTGTAGACAAGTCACTTCAACATAATGTGAAGTTGATCTTCACACATGTGAAAAACTACAGTGCTATTGGTAAGTGAAAGAGAAGGAAGACTACAATGGCTAATTTAGTAATGTCCCCTTGATCCTGTATTAAAAAAAAATGACAATGGAACCATAGACGTTCTGACCTTTATTAGTTATTTGTTAGACAAGAGTGCAAAGTTGCTTTTTAACCGCGTGCTCAATTTTCATGACCGAGCAAGCGAAGGATTCTAAAATTCAGAAATTAGAATCCTGAGCGAGGGAATCAAAAGAGCACGGGGTGAAAAATCTTTGCAATCGAGTGCAACACGTAATTTTTCATCCCACCTCAGCGAGGAAATGACTAAATGCAAAAAAAAGTAATACACCAAGAAGGTTCCGAGTCGGAGTTTTTAACAAATTAAAAAAGGTTGTATGATAAATTCGGCACCATGGAGGTAAAAGTAAATAGGTTTAATGATGTTTTAAATTCACACACTTAGTGCACACGATGTTCTAAATTTAATTTACTTTATCCTCTAGCGGATAAAAACGGCTTTTGCACTCAGATATCGAAGAGCAAAAATAGTTTTTCCGAGATGGGGGAATGAAAAAAAATATATGCACATTTAATAATTAAAAAGGTAAAGAAAAACTTCTTGTGGAAACCCGCGGTTAGTGAACTTGACGCGTATTAACCATGACATGTTTTTCCTGCGTATTAAGCTAAGAAGATGGTACAGGTGCTGGGCAAGCTTACTCAATCTAAAATTCTGCACCTGAAGCAATGCAGCAGCTGCGTCTATTTCCTTGCTAGTGCTGCCACTTTATGCCACCCCATATACAGTATAAACCATCTCCAATTGATAAAGAAAAGCTCCCATTCACTTAACTGTGATTTAAGTGAATGAGGCCTTTTCTTTAGGAAAAAAGATATCTGATCTTATCCCATCTTTACAGCATCTAAACTAGCGTGTGGACTTCGCACGTCAGCAGAGCCAAGGTCGTGGAGCACGAAAGCTTGCGAGGTTCGGGTGACAGAGCCTACACACGTCAGTTGTCGGTGTCGTGGACTCGGCACATTCGCACTCTTCACCATCGCACGGTCTACCCTTGTAAGTTACGAGTATTTTGTTCTGGAGAATATACTTGAAGGAAAATAACTATATTTATCGTTGCCGTTTCTAGGTTTTTTCTTTTGGTAGGTCTCTGTAAAATCTCGTAATGAGGTAAAAGAATCCCTCGAAAAGAAATAAATTATGGGAATTGCATCAGTTCCACCGACAGAAAAACTGATGCAAAATAGAGATAAGATGATTATAAACGGTTTTCTTTAAATAAATTATTTTAATAACTATAAATTTAGATGTCTCACATCTGTCGGGCGTCCCATGACGGCCGAATTTTTTTTCTACGCTACACCAGTTACCGTCTAAGATGTAATAGGTAATATTTTTCCATTCCTATTTCAGACAGATGCAGAAAAAGATCTTCGCGGCATAGTCAAGATCACCGCCAGCCTAGGAGGTGCCATGTGCTTAGCTGCTGCTGTATTACAAATTCTGGCTCTGGTACCTGGAAGGAAGGAAAGGTTACCAGTGCTGTTGAAGGCTGCTACAGCTGGAACGCATTCTGCGGCTATGTTGACTCTGCTGGAGTGTGATACCAGACAGGTAGATCTATGTTATAAACTTGAACTGTCAGTTGTGAAGCACATGTTACAAATCCTTGCCGTATTTAATGAAAATAATTTTATTGCGGCAAAAACACATCTAATCATCTTAAAATCAGGTACATGTTGTTACTTTTGCATTAGTACAAATCAAAAATCACTAAATAATTCTAAAATACAGGATTCAACATTTAAAAGTTTACAGTACACAGCATGACCAATGATGTAGGCATAGACCAGCCCCCCTGTTCTCTATCCTGAAAGTTACACAGTGACCAAGTCGTTGGACATGTTTATAAATAGTAGTAACTTAGAGGGCAGTTAATCAGTGTTTTTATTATACGTTAGTTACAGGGTAATTTTCTAGATAGGGAATATAGAAAAGACCCTAAAACAAATTTTGCTTTGTAGTGTTCAATGGTTCGCTTCATAACTTCATTGCCATACATTCGAAACTAACTCTATCTGTCTTTTTGCTACGTTTTCACGGCTGATTTCAATAAAATTTGGTAAGTATATAGATAGATAGGCCAGATAGTGCAAATGGGTAGACACAACTTCGAGAAGGAGGTCAAGAGGAGGATCCAGTTGGGCTGGGCAGCATTCGGGAAATTAGGTCGAATCTTCTTGTCACCTATACCGCAATGACTGAAAACTAAAGTCTTCAATCAGTGCGTCCTACCCGTAATGACCTACGGTGCTGAGACGTGGACGCTCACGGTAGGACTAGTCCACCAATTTAAGATTACGCAGCGAGCTATGGAACGGGCTATGCTTGGAGTTTCTCTGAAGGATAAAATCCGTAACGAGGTTATCCGACAGAGAACCAAAGTTACCGACATAGCTCAACGGATTAGCAAACTGAAGTGGCAGTGGCCATAAATGCCGGAGAACCGACATCCGTTGAGGTAAACGAGTTCTTGACTGGAGACCGCGTCTTGGAAAACGTAGTGTGGGGCGTCCCCCAGCTAGGTGGAGCGATGGCACAAGAAAGGTGGCGGACAGAAATTGGATGAGAATAGCCGAAGACCGGGCTCAGTGGCGCGTATTGGGAGATGCCTATGTCCAGCAGTGGACTAATGTAGGCTGACGATGATGATGATATAGATAGATTATGACCGGGACTTAAGCTACTTTTACCACCACTGCACATAAGGAGTATAATATAATATTAACAAATCACACGCACTAAGCCTCGGGCGAGTCAGCTAGTAGAGAAATAATTATATCAAATAGGTAATTGTATGAAAAATATGAGCATTTAGTAATAAGCAAACGGCTAATACCTACCGCAAATTACTTCTTAACAATCCTTTTTCGGGATATTTATTTTTAAAGTTTTTGTATCTACATGTGGCTAAATTGGTGTTACAAATTTCCTACGGTAACCGCCATAGGCTAAATGGCTCTATTTAGCCTATGGCGGTTACCGTAGACTTAAGTAAGCTTGTTTGCCTTAGCGATATAAAAAAATTGTTCCGATAAATGCCATTTTTAGGTACTAAAATTGCTATGCGTTCTTTACAGGAAGAAGCATGTCCCGGGACCTTAGGCTGGGTCTGCGCTGCGTGTTGGTGCGCTGGCTGCGCAGCCCTCTGTGCTCAACCATTGATTCTCCAAGCTGAGCTCGCGGGAAGGGCTCAGAGGGCTCCATCTGTAGGACTACTGGCAGGTATGGTGCTTATCATACTTAAGTACTTCAAATTCAAAACCTTTATTCGTGAACACAGGTATCCAGGATGAAAAGGCTCTACACGCCGAAGCCAGCGGCACAACCCGGCTAGTCATGCCGACGGGTAGTGCTGGCGGGTTGTACCGCCGCCGGCAATGCGACCGGCTCCGCTCTCGCTTAGTTGCCCACCGGCTTCCATCGATGCCATGTGCAAAGGATCTGCTTGAAATGTACAAATTTTAAACAAAACTTACCATAAGTACGTTGAAATTAGCTTTGCTGCTGTAGGAATCTGGCTCGAAGTACTACAAGATGTAATTACTGAACTGTCGTTAGTATTCATTTACTATAACGCGTTTATTTATTGCAAGAAGAACTTGGATGGGATCCGATCAGAGTAGAGAAAGTTGCCATAAATTGGAGGGGGCCTATGGCCAGCTGTAGGTAGATGGGCTGAATGTGAAGATAATGATGATCTCTCTGAAAGTTCAAAGAGTTGTGTTGCATAACGCATCATTTTCAAATCGGTTTCCTTCGCTATTGTAGGAATCCGGCTCGAAGGACAATAACGAAATCACTCTAAATTTGAAAGAAATATCTTGAAGTGTTGTTTCTTGTTTTCCCAGGAGTCTGTACACTGGCATGGCTCACTGCTCGACTATGGGGCGGCGCACCGCTACAGATAGGATCAGCGGCGGCAGCGGTCTGTGCGGGAGGCTGTGCGCTATTAGCGCTGTTGTGCCTAGCGCTAGGGTTGTGTGCGGCGCTGCGTCTACGCACTATCACGCACAAGGTTCCCGCGGAAAGGCGGAACTTTCTCAAGGACAGGTTAGTTTGTTTGATCGCATCTGTTGAAGTCAGTATAGCAGCGATCCCTGGTAGACTGATAAGGGGTGTGGCCAAATAAATAGAGCTAGAGAGCTAACTTGGCGAAATACTACATTGAAAACTTATGTGAAGCTATTATTAAGTTAGTAGTTATTAATTTATTTAGTAAATAATTTAGATGTTTCCATAGGAATTAAGGGGAAGGCCTTTGCCCAACATGATGATCTAAATTAGGTACACACGGCTACAGATTAAGCTATAAATTTCCAGTATAAGCTGACCTCTCATTCTACGAAAATCCTACACAATGCGAGGTCAGCTTATACTGGAAATTGTTAGCTTGATGTGTAGCCGTTTGTACATATATTTTTTTTTTATTTTAATGAAATGTATAAACTAGTGGTTCGCCCAAAACTGAGATCTCACGAGTCTCCCATAAAAACAATAAAAATGTTATTCGTAATCTTTGACTATCAAAATAGTGCCACGAAATGTATAAAATACTTGACCTACAGTTTCATTCAAATTGCAGGTAACGGGAATTAATGTTACTTGGATAGTCTTTTTTGTAGTACAAATTGCAGTTATTTTGGATTTCAGACTTTTTCCCTATATTTGTGTCACTAAAGCTACACGCATACCAAATTTCAGCACTGTGGGGTTACTGGTGTACCCTGTGAATTCTGTCAAATTTCCGTTTTTATTATGACTAACTATTAACTCAAAACCTGCAAGGACTAAACAAAAAACAAAAACGGGATCGATATCTTACAAAGACTTTTTATTAGACATTTCACTTGACCGGATAGTCTCATTTTGTTTGTTTTTACCCCCCGTGAACCAGAATATCCCAACAACCCCCCCCCCCCCTCCCCCCACATTTTTTGCTCATTTAGTCACACCAAAATTGTGCCATCACTACCTACATGTATACCAAATTTCACGATGATAGGATAAACGCTTCGAAAGTTATCCTCGGACAAACAAACATACATACTCGTACATACATACAACGCTGATTTGCAAGAGTTGATTTGGAGACCTCGCTTCGCTCGATCAATAATTCGAAAGACGTCAAATAATAGAATTAAGTGAAATTGTAAACCTAATAAATCTAATGTAGAAAAGAATTATTAACGGCAATAAAAATAATTTGGATATTTCCAGGAGCAGAATAGTACGGCACACGTTAGTTCTTCTGTTCACAACATCAGCGGCGCAGGCGGCTGGCGTTGCGTACGCGCAGCCGGGGGAGCGAGAGATTGCGCACGTCGCCGCTTTATCGGTTGCTGCCTTAGCTAATGTGAGTACCACTGGTGGTAGAGCTATCGTGAACGGGCTCGAGGAAGTGGACACCACCGCCTTAACTTTATCTGCCGCCAAATAGCAGTACTTGTGCTGCTGTGTTCCGGTTAGATAGTAATGGTATGTTCCTGTAATTACTGGCACATAGGCATAACGGCTAAGTCCTATAGTATGGCAACGTATCCACATAGAGATCAAGACAACATAATAGCTTGTTTTGAATTCTATGTGGATATCCATGGGCTGCAGTAGCCACTTAACATCTGGTGGACTGTATGCTCGTTTGCCATATAAGTAGTATAAAAAAACCTAACTAAGGTTGGCTGAAATAGATCGCTTTTAGCGATAAGACCGCCCATTGTACTTATGATTCAAAAGTGTGTTTTCTGTTATACGTTTATATTTAATGGTGTGCAATAAATAAATTATCTATCTATTTATTTAACTTAACAATTTGCTTAATATGAGTGAAGCTTCCCTGGGCATTACTGCTGCTGGTAGGTACTTAGTCCAGCATGGTGCTGGTAGGTACTTAGTCCAGCATGGTGCTGGTAGGTACTTAGTCCAGCATGGTGCTGGTAGGTACTTAGTCCAGCATTGCGCTGGTAGGTACTTAGTCCAGCATGGTGCTGGTAGGTACTTAATATTTTCAAAATTGTCAACATTTGGACGGGTAACTATTAAAAGTAAAGTAAATATGTAAAAATAATTTATCTTGAACCTAACTTAAAAATATTTTTAGCTTTTAGGTGTAATAATGTAAAATGCGCGGAGCCAAAGATGAGACTTGACGGGTCACGTGGTCATACCTGCGCAGTAGATAGTTCTTGGCGGTTTTGGCGGTATGCGAGGCAAGCGGGGAGGGACGGCGAGGTATGGAGTCACGCATGCGTATTCAGTCGTGTGTCGTTCCCCGCAGCCCGCGCATACGCCGCTGTGGTCCGAACTTAAGGTGGGTGACAGGTATGACAGGTCTCATCTTTGTCTGCGGCGCATTATACCTACCTACATTAATTCTGTGGTCTAGTTTAGTGCCAGATATGGCTTGCCCTCGCCATATGCCAAATAAGTAGGTATAACCAATAATTATTTAGGTATTTAATTATTAGTTAGATCTACTCACCAACGTAGGTAGGTACACACGGCTACGCATCAAGTTATACATTTCCAGTATAAGCTGACCTCGCATTGTGTAGGCTTTTCGAATAATGAGAGGTCAGCTTATACTGGAATTTAGCTTGATGTGTAGCCGTATGTACTGTTAGATATTGGTGGCTCTTAATAATTTTCATTATTGTAAAAGGATCATTAAAAAAACCAGCCTTGTTTCTTGCCTTTCTTTTCTGGCTTGGTCGCGGAGGAACAGGCAGTAAAATTGTTTCAAAGTTATCCTTGTGATTTTAATGACTAAATATATTTTGATTTGAACTAAAACCTCTGCTTAATCTATTGTGTGCCTCTCACTTACTTACTTGACAGAGCTTACGTATTTGAGCCATTTGTGATCGAGACCCAGGGTCCATGGGATAGCGGGGTCCATCGCAGTTTCAATATTATTTCTGAGCGTCTGGTCGAAGCGACGTGTGATCCGAGAGCCGGCGCTTATCTGGGTCAACGCATAAGCATTACAATTCAGCGGGGCAATGCAGCAAGTGTCTTGGGGCCTGGTAGTGTTCTGGAGCAGTTGAGCTATCTAGAGACGTTTGCGACGGTCTTTAGATGATTCAACTGTTTCTTCTGTATTTTAGTCTTGTAAATATTTATTTTTTCTGTAATTAAATAAATAGACCTTATATTAACGACCTCGATATGACGACGACTTATATGACGACTTTGACGACCTCCGTGGTGCAGTGGGCGAATAGCCGGCTGAGACGCAGGAGGTAGCGGGTTCGATTCCCGCCGCGGAACATATGTTTGCATGATCTACAGATATTTGTTCCGGGTCTGGATGTTTTTCTATCTTCTTCTATAATATAAAAATGAATCGCAAAATGTGTTGATAAGCGCATAACTCAACAACGCCTGGACCAATATGGCCAATTCTTTTTTCAATTTCTTATTGTCAGGAGAAGGTTCTTATGAAAGAAAAAATTAAGAAAATTGCGCGCAAAATTAGAAAATTTAAGAATACTTAACCACCATATAAAATTATTTATAATCTAACCTTAGCGCTTTTATAATGTAACCTTATGACGTTTGACATAGAATTGACAGAATGCGTGCTGCAAATATCATCAAAGAGGATGTAAAAAAATTAATATCATTTGAAACAGATGCTTCGGTCGGAGTTATCCCGAGATATATTGTCTATATATATAAAAATTAATTGCTGTTCGTTAGTCTCGCTAAAACTCGAGAACTGGTGGAGTGATTTGGCTAATTTTGGTATTGAATTATTTGTGGAAGTCATTCATTTTCTCATACATATTGATGGCCGGGGACAACCATTGACAATTCTAGCAGGGTGACTTATATTGACAGCCCGCGTTATACCTATGCATGTCAAGTCGATACGAAGTTCAGGGGGTCCACTAGTATATTATAAGTATGTATTTACAAAAAAAAAGTATATAAGTATTCTATCAGTTATCTGGTTCCCATAATACAAGCTCTACTTAGTTTGGGGCTAGATAGCGCTGTGGGAATTGTCCAGCAATATTTATTATTATTAACAAACTAAATCTATACTCGTTTAAACTTCTTCGTTAACTTCCAGGGTGTCGCAATGATAGTATGCTACGTGATCAGAGACGAGGAGTGTCTGCGATCAGCTCGAAGGGTTCTCTCTTTACCTTCAAGCAAGGAGTGGCAGGAGTCGCCAGCTGGCGACACTTCTCTTAGTTGTAAGTATATAATCCATCACCATTATCCATAAGATGGATGAGACTATTATAGCGCAGAATCGTGGTGGATGGCACAAACTTGGGTAGGCCTATACCCAACAGTGGTTGAAGTCTGGTTGTGGATGATGATGATGATCCACAAGATCCATTATTATAGAATAGCTGTTGCCCGCGATTTCTTACGCGTTACACTACTAAACGTGTAGGTAACCTAGAAATAAAGCTAAACTCGCTGTTGCAACTTGATTTGACACCCCATTTTTATCCAATGGGAACTGATTTATGGGATAAATGGTAGCATATGTGGTAATCCAGGTTATAATTTAAGTATATACCAAATTTCATCGAAATCGGTTCAGCCGTTACGGCGTGATTGAGTAACAAACAAACAAACATCTAAACTTTCGCATTTATAATATTAGTGTGATAAATAGATTTAGCATTTATTTGTAACATCGAATCAAATCAAATCAAATCAAAAACATTTATTTGTGAACAACACCAATAGTACAACAGAACAAACACACACAGGAGACATAACAAAAAGAACAAAGAAACAATAACTACAAGATTAAAATTAATAAAAAATGCAAAATATTGCAGTGTGTGTCTCATCATACTCACTGCATGTGTCACAAAAAGACTTTAACTCAGCATGTGGTGGGTTGCACTGGCTACCCAGCGCTGGTCTTCCGTTAGAGCCTTTTTGAGTAGACCACGGATATCCGCCCACTAACTAAGCATTGAACAACTAAATACAATTAAATATACTATGGGTATATATAAATAACATAATAAAATATAACAATAATAATAACGCCTATTTATTTACTGTGAAGCCGGAGAGAGTCAACAAGAACTAAAATAGAACACACGACAAGCTAGCCCATAACAACGCACTAGCTGGCCACCCACTCATACGAACCTACTCCTAGCATTTACCAATAAAGTGTAGACACGTTTAAATGAATGACACCTCATTTTTGAGGTGTTCGCTCTCCTTTTGCCGTTTACTGAGGAACATTTTAAGCCTTTTTCTGAACCCGTATAAAGTTTGTTGATCACGAATAGGCGGAGGGATGTTGTTCCAGCACTTAGTTGTAGCGTACCGGAAGCTGCCTCTAAACGCTGCCGTACGATGCCGCTGCACGGACAACTGTTTAGAACACACACACATACGTATTACCATATTAATAAAAAGACTCATTATGAAACAATTTAGAAATGTACAAAAAGGGTGCAACATACGTAACATCATATACCTAGTCAGGTCATAAGTATTGTCACACAGTAAAAACTTTTCTTTTAGAATGCTGGCCACAAAAAATATTATAGAATTCGAATTTCGAATTGTTCATGAAAATAAAAATGTATACTTTTTGGAATTTTTAAATATGGAGTGGACGCTTAAAGAAGACCGTGTTGCAGTTATTGCGTTGCATCGTTGCGGTTACGCGCCAATTCAAATTTTTGACATACTGAAATATTTGAATATAATCAAAAGATTCGTATATCGCACCATCAAACGATACAATGAAAACTCTAGTGTAGATGACAGGTCAAGAAGTGGTCCCCCTCGGTCTGTTAGGATTCCAGCAGTGATAAAAGCTGTGAATGCGCGAATTCAAAGAAATCCCAAACGTAAGCAGAAACTGTTGGCCCTTCAGATGGGGTTAAGCAGAACCACGGTGAAAAGGGTGTTAAATGAAGACTTAGGGCTTCGGGCATATCGAAGAAAAACAGGACATCGTTTGAATGCTCGTCTAATGAACCTGAGACTGAAGAGATGCCGCGCTTTGTTGAAGCGGTACGCGGGAAAAAAATATCGGGAAATTCTTTTTTCCGATGCAAAAATTTTTACCGTACAAGAGAGCTACAACATACAAAATGATAAGGTGTACGCACACAGTAGTGAAGAAGCGAGCAACCGTATTCCGCGTGTCCAACGAGGTCATTTTCCATCCTCGCTCATGGTATGGTTGGGAGTTTCTTATTGGGGCTTAACAGAGGTACATTTTTGTGAGAAAGGTGTAATAACGAATGCAGTTGTGTATCAAAATACAGTCCTGACGAACCTTGTGGAACCTGTTTCTCATACCATGTTCAATAACAGGCACTGGGTATTCCAACAAGATTCGGCGCCAGCTCATAGAGCGAAAAGCACACAAGACTGGCTGGCGGCGTGTGAAATCGACTTCATCCGGCACGAAGACTGGCCCTCCTCCAGTCCAGATTTGAATCCGTTAGATTACAAGATATGGCAACACTTGGAGGAAAAGGCGTGCTCAAAGCCTCATCCCAATTTGGAGTTACTCAAGACATCCTTGATTAAGGCAGCCGCCGATATTGACATGGACTTCGCTCGTGCTGCGATAGACGAAGGCCTGTATTCAAAATCACGGAGGTCATTTTGAATAAACTTTAGTGTCATAAGAATCTATGTTTTGTTAAGTTCATTTTGGTATATAAATGGTTACATAATGAATAAACTTGTTTCAATTATTTTATATTAAACATGTGACAGAATTTATGACCTGACTAGGTATAAAAGATATAAGAAAGAACATAACTAATATAAATAACAATAAAATGTGTGCATTGCGGTGTTACAAAATGGTCATTACTCGAGGAGCAAATACTGTTTTTCAGTATGATTGTATTGATTTTCCTTGATTTTTCTTTGCTATGGTCCTATCTCCAGCTTATCCAGATTAGTCCCGTACCGATACTCTTCATCGCTAGGTCTATTCTCCGCTTTTAAACGCCACAAAAAGACAGTTAATACTCAAGAATATCAAACGGCTAAAAACTTTTTTTTGATTAAAACAGTTCACCTCAGCATTCAGGTTTAAGAATTACGGTTGAGCTCTTCACATGTCAATAGAAATATGTTACTTTCGATAATTAAGTGTACTTTGTTACTTTGTTTTCAGTGTACATAAAACAAGGGGGTGAGGTAGAAAGCAGAGGAGGAGTAGGCATCCTTGAATCCTCTTCATCACCGGTATCTCCAATCACCTCCTATTGGAGAGCTCCTGGTCTTGAAAGTCCTGCTAGAATAAACAGGTAAAAATATTCTATTTCATTTAAAAAAATTATAATACTTAATAAATATTGCTGGACTCTATCCGCCATTAGGTACCTACTTACATTTCGGATACTATTTTTACCCTCAAAAGAATACAAGGAGAACGAAAGCTAAAACCAACCGTGACTTTGTTTTCCAGTTAAATATATTTATATATGATATATATTCATTGTAAATAAAGATATACTAATTGATCGAGCGAAGCGAGATCTCCATATCAACGCAAATCGGCGTTGTATGTATGTATATTTTCGTGAAATTTGATACCTATGTAGGTAGTAATCGCACAATATTGGTTTGACTAAAGGAGCTAAAAATGTTGGGGAGGGGGGGGGGGGGGGGGTTGAGATATTAGGGTTGAAGGTTGGATATTGGTAAACAAAATTAAAATTCGACTACTAGGTCAAATGGGACGTCAAATAAAAGGCCTTTTTTAGTACATTTCGACCCCGTTTTTATTTTTAGTTAAGTCCTTGCAGCTTTTGAGTTATTAGCCATAATAAAGACTGAACTTTGACGAAATTCACAGGGTACACCAGTAACCTCACAGTGCTGAAATTTGGTATGCGTATAGCTTTAGTGCACACATATAGGGAAAAGTCTAAAATCCACAATAACTGCAATTTCTACCACAAAAAACAGTAACCAATTTACACGAACTCCCGTTACCTGTAATTTGAATGAAACTGTAGGTCAAGTTAGTTTGTTCATGATTTTATGGCACTATTTTGATAGTCAAAGATTACAATATAATATATTTTTGTTTTTATGGGAGGTTCGCGAGATCTCAGTTCGGGGCGAACCACTAGTTGTTAATAAAATTATACTTATTAGGGAGTTTTTTAAAAACTACTCTCTTGTTTGTTCCAGAAGACAGTCGAACCCAGACAGTCGCGCTGACATCGTCCGGTGTGTTGAATACAAAGACTCCATACTCAGCCCCCACCGCTATGAAGGACGTCATTTAACGACACATGCAGTCTGCGACCTCATACCTCACACCCCAGTCCAACCCGAATACATGGCCCGTGTCTGCCTGGAACTCGGGGTACTGAACACCCCACCACCCAAAGTAACCACGCCATTACTAACCTGTTCTGTAGACTTCGAGCCTTACGACAAGCGTTTCGACACGTCGAAAGAAAACTGCTCAATATGTGTCCAATCCAATCCCGACGTCTCACGAATACCTTCCCCGCCTATCAAAAGTTGTTTGAAAAAAAGTAAGTCAGAATTCACGTCCACTTCCCTCCCGTCCATTGAGGTGAAGGAAGAAAAGAAATCTGATATAGATCAAGTGAACAGAGAGTGGAACAAAGCGTACGATTCGCCAGAGACCGATCGTATGCTGAACAAAATTTCTAATGATTTGGATTTTCTTTTAAATCGGACTTTAAACACGAGTAATATACTAGATCAAATTGAAGAGGCGCCCACTTAGAAACAAAATGTAGATTTTAAGATTAAGGAAACAGGGGTGCGTTTAGTGAAGTGTAATGTTATTGAACTTTTGTGTACCAATTGAATGTACTTGTACTTAATTGTTTTTGTAAGACATTTTGTAAATAGCGTAAACCCTAAGACCGTTATAGTTTATTCCCTATAAAGTGTTATCACACTATCATAATCACATTTGTTTTAAAATCATCTCCTAAATTACGAGCCCGTTTCATTTAGAAATTTTTGAGTTGATTTACAAATCCGAAGACCGTTATGCTCAATTTCATGAACTAACCAATACTTAAACTTCAGGACTTGCTATTGTTTCAATTGACTGTTTATCTATCATTGTAACTATTGTACCACTTATGTATTTTCTTTTGTCATTTAATTTGAGAAGAAACTTCTGACACACAGCTCACGCTAGTTCAGGAGCGGGCTTCAACCAGAATTGTAAAAATTGGTATAAAACAAATATTTTTTTTTTATTTTTGTTTAGGATACTTGACGAATATCATACTGACGATTTATCCTTTATACTTATTGAAACTCTCTTTAGTAGTTATTTTATCATTTCCCCTGACGATTTATTCCTAGTAGGTATGTAAGTAGTTCCTTTAGATAATTCCTTTAAACGTACTACTGGGGACTGTCAAAGAAACTACTAAAAGGAACTAATAAATCAACTTGGCAGATTTATATGAGAACCTCTGTTCGATTTCTGATACCTAAGTGTCTCATATACCTAAGTTAAATGTCCCGTAATTTGTTTGTAAAAGTGCGAATGAAAACTAGAAACACCTTTTTGTTTACTTATACCTCATCTCATCATCATCATCATCATATCAGCTGTAGGACGTCCACTGCTGGACAAAGGCCTCCCTCATTAATCTCCAGGAACTGCGGTTGGAAGCTACCTGCATCCAACGCCGACCTGTGGCTCTTACCAAGTCGTCTGCCCATCTTGTAGGTGGACGTCCTACGCTGCGCTTGCCGGTCCGTGGCCTCCATTCGATAACTTTCCGGCCCCATCGGCCATCTGTTCTGCGCGCTCTTATCTTGATCTTATCTGTTATGCTCGGGGTTTCTCTACGGGATCGAATCAGAAATGAGGAGATACGTAGGAAAACTGAAGTCACCGACATAGCCCGACGGATTAGCACGTTGAAGTGGCAATGGGCAGGCCATATAGCGCGCAGAACAGATACCTCATCTACGGACGTCTATTTATACAGTATTTTCTTGTGATATAATACAAATTACAATTTTACATGAGTGCAATATCGTTAAATAGTTTTAAACTTGTGATAATCATACAAAATATATCCCAAATTATCATTTTCTTTGAGATAGGTAATATTTTTATCTGTGTTAGAACATTACCCGATTTACTTAACTTGGTTTTCAGTAAATTTTAGATCGTAATGCGATCCAAAATTTAGATTAATTTAAATTTCCAAACTCTCATTCTATAGGCAGAATCATTCGATGCTTTGAGAGATTGGTTGTACAAAATGAACTGTCAAAAGGACCTTTTGGATACTGACGGTGATAAACTGCCCCAGTAGTTTTTTTTTCTAAATTGTCCTCTCAGTAGTTCCTCCAAAGGAACTGTCAAAGAAACTACTAGGAATAAATAACCCGTTTCAGCTGTAAAGTTGAACCAAGACTAGCTTGTTTCAATGATATTAATTCATTAACAATATGCAATTCTTAAAAAATTAACAAAAATCTCAGAAACAATAGTTATAAATAAAAATGATAACTTTGAAAATGTACATCACCAGTTTTAGTCTGTAGTATCCAATCACAACATTAAAATAAGTAACTAACTAGGTATATATAAGACTTATCAACCTTTTTGCTTAAACCAATAATTTTAAAAATATCTATTGTTTTGACTTTATTTCTCCATTGATTTTGAAACTTTGTCAGACTTTAAGGCCGGTTCGTATAATCGTCGGTTACCGACCATTAATCTATCAGTTCGCAGAAGATTTATACAGCGTCAGGTTGCAAGTAACAGCACTGGATAAGTGAAGAACCCCTGTAATTGCCAAACCAATACCCCTGTAATTAACTAATGGCCGATTCCTGCAAACGTGGGTAACCACCAGCGACATATTTCTTCCCGAGAAAATTCTTCTTTAAAAAGTGTCAGAAAGTAACGTATCGTTAACGGTTAACAACGTTTATAGAAACCGGCCTCATAAAAAGGTTTATAAAATCATTAAGGAAGTTAACTATGTACTTACCTGTATTAGTTGAAGTATTTAAAGGCTCTATAAAGTATTAAAACTTAAGCCTTAGGTACTTAATTTAATTATGCATTTTATTGAACTATTTAGCATAAATAAAACAACGAAATAAAAATATTAATTATTAAACTGACGGGTGTAATAAAAATTAAATATGTTAGAATCGCTTATAACTTAAAAATATTTTAGGAACGCATTGCACCAATATCTTTATTTATTATTGTGACAGTATTTTATGTGGATAAGTCCCCTGTCCCACCTGCCCCTACCAGACTATCTCAACTGGCAAAGACAGGTACGTGGATGTTTTCTTCACTTTTCCCTACTAGTGCGGAAGGAAGGAGATTCTTTGTACTCCTATCTCTACCGCATATAAGTATGATGGGGTATAAAGACTTGATACAGTACCCTCCATCGACCGAGACACGTTCTCGGAGAACATCGTCATCCGGAGATGACGAAATCACCTCCCCTAACGCGGAAGAGATTTCTAAGTCATTTACGTTAGACAGAGCAAACACTTCACAGATACACTGACCTCGCCGGCGAGGTCGACAGTCCCTTCAGTTGCCGCCTATACAAGGTACAAACATGTACCCGGGCGTTTCTATCCTATCCCCATCCTGGCAACAGCCCAAACCGAGGTTCGTACCTAAGTGCCCTTTCGCTAGTTGCCTCATCAAAACTTACAGGGCTGAGCGCTATCTGCGCTCGCCAAAAGTTCCGTTAAGCTGCAACGGCCTCAGAGGCTAACAGCAAGAAATCCATTCGAAAAAAAAACTTTATACATTTAGAATCACATCCACACACGCGCTAAAGCCGTTCCAGATTGGATTAGTCACCTTACAGGGCCACTGTGCCACATTTTAAAGAAACCTCTCCACCTACTGCCATTCAGTGTGACTGGTTTGTAGTAGATCGATAGGGAATCCATTACAAGATTCTTTCTAAAAATAAGTTTCTATGCGTTCCTTGGATGAATCAGTCAACAGTATGAAACAGAGATGTTTATCAGTAGAAAAAAGCGGAAAAGGATCCCTACTAATAGGGAAGAGTAGAGAAAAAATCCTCCCTACCAGCGGGGATAGTCTAATAGGGACAAGTGAAATAGGCCGGAAAAGTCTAGTTATTGTCACTTTGGTCTACTGTTCAGCCAAGCTGTACCTAAAATATGTAACATGTTTTCCCCTACTGTGTATTACTATACTCACATAGTGTAAGCACATGATAATTATGTTAAAATAAAATTGTAAATATGTATGTTGAATGTAAATACATTATTAGTACGATAAGATTTTATTAATAAACGAATTATATTTTATGTTAAATCGGGTACAATATATTTTTATTTACAATACATTTTTTACTATTGATTTTTGTGTTTTAATTGAAAAATCTTAAAAAAAGAATTAATTCAAAGCGAACTTGTTACTTCTCCACTACATGGAAAGACGATCTGATAACTAAAGATTGCTGGGAGCCTTGGGTGACTGCACCAGATTGGTCGCTCTGGAAATCTATGGGAGTGGCCTATGTTCAGCAGTAGACGAACTATTGTGGATATCATCATCACCACCCATGGGACGTACACTGCAGAACATAGACCTCCCCCAAAGATTTCCAGTGACCAAACATCAGCATACATTATCAACTTCAAAGAAGTTATAACTCAACTCAATAACAGTCATTTAAAATTTAACATCTGTTATTTTTTTAATAAATTATAGGCTAGCGTTTGACCACACTCTCGCCTGATGGTAGACGATGATGCAGTCTACGATGGCACACCGTTGCCTAGAAGAAACCTATTTACTCGCGACTTGAAGACAACTAGGGGAGGTTGTAGTTATCAGGAAACACAGACTCGGGCAAGGCGTTCCATTCCTTGGCGGTGCGTCTGGTGACGATTGCGCATACAATTTAATTGAAACAAAAATAGGCATAGATAAAAAAATAATACAGGCAACGAATGGTTAACATACCGGCAATCATGGCCTTTGGGGCAGAATGGTTCTAGAGTGGAGACCACTCACTGGAAATCGCAGCGTAGGATGATCTTATGACTTGACGACCTCCGTGGCGCAGTGGGCTGATACCGGCTGAGACGCAGGGGGTTCGATCTCCGCCGCGGAACAAATGTTTCCATGATCTACAAATATTTGTTCCGGGTCTGGATGTTTTTCTATGTATTATAAGTATGTATTTACAAAAAAAAGGTATATAAGTATTCTATCGGTTATCTGGTTCCCATAGTACAAGCTCTGCTTAGTTTGGGGCTAGATAGCGCTGTGTGAAATGTCTATCAATATTTATTTATGTATATCTCAATTTTATTATATCATCAAATTTACCCCTCAATTCAAAAAATAATAACTTTGTGTAAAATAATAACTCAGATATATCTAATGTCAAAACTATGGGCTTCTTAGGGCGCCTTCTAATTTGAATTTGACCGCGCTGCCGTCCCTAGGTTCGAGAATCGTAGTGTTGTACATAGTTTCACGATGGAGTTTGACGAAGAAACACTGCTATTAGTGCCTCAAATATTGGTTTGCCTGAAATCATTACTATTATTATAACGCTGAAGAGTTTATTTGTGTGTAATTACCTCGATTACCTTTTTTCCTCGAGACATCGAGGTCGATATTGATATTTTCATAAATATCGACACATCTTATCTATCGATCATTATTTACTGGTGGTAGAGCTTTTGTGAACGGGCTCGAGGAAGTGGGCACCACCGCCTTACCTTTATCTGCCGCCAAATAGCAGTACTTGTGCTGCTGTGTTCCGGTTAGATGGTAATGGTATGTTCCTGTAATTACTGGCACATACGCATACCACCTAAGTCCTATAGTATGGCAACGTATCCACATAGAGATCAAGACAACATAATACCTTGTTTTGAATTCTATGTGGATATCCATGGGCTGCAGTAGCCACTGCAGTAGTACACATCTGGTGGACTGCATTCTCGTTTGCCATATAAGATGTATAAAAAAAAACGTCGATATATCGATATTTTTTTCACTTTCGACATCCCCAGAACAAATGCACGCCCGCAGCGTGGGTGTAGCGCTGCAGTCGCGCGTTTTTTATTCATATGGATTTACAAAGCAGCGCGGCCGCAGCGCTGCAGACGCTCTGCCTCCGCGCGGCACGTTGCGGCAAATTTGAAGGCACCCTAGTTGGACGTAGGTAACCTAATTTTAAATAAATGAAAAATTTCAAGACTGACTCATACAGGTTACAAATTTTGAAATTACGACCCACACCATTTTGGCTCTTTTGACCATCAAAATGAAAATATTTTTAAATGTTTTTTACAAACAATAGAGGAAGGTCAGTATTATTTATAACAATTTCAAATTTCAAGTCGATAGGTTCAGTAGTTGCTGAGATAATCAGCTGTGACAGACGGACGGATAAAGTCGCACCATAAGGATTCCGTTTCTACAATTTTGGACCGAACCCCTTATTATATCCATATATTATATATTTACTGCAAAATTATATGTAAGAAATGGCACCTATCCCTCTCCTACGAAGAAACAGAAGGCTTTTTGTTATCTCCCTGAAACTCCCTAAACAATTGGAAATTCATAATAGCTCACGCATGCTACACACCCCCACACGCACGCATACACACACATAATCAATTTTAGAACACTCGCCCACACACACACAGACACAAACACACGCACACACCCTCACACTACACTCACAAACTCACCCATTCGCAAAATTATAAGTACCATTATATCTGTATCTATATAGGTATAATTGTTTCTATAACTTTCATGTTTTCTTTACTTTTATTTATCAATCTTAATTTTAAACCTAAATTATTCTTATTGTTCATAATGTTGAATGAACGATATTCTCTGAGGAGGTGGGCGTTGAAGCTGCTCCACAATTTTTAAAATTTTTGCAGCTTCATCGTGCTACCAGTAATATGTTTGTACTATTAGTTCTAAATAAATGAATTTGAATATCCAAAGACGCGGGTGAGTTACCGCGGCGTCTTAAATAAAACACCCGTAAAACGAGTAATAAAATATTATTTATTAAAGCATAACTAGCATAAACAAACAAAATGGATAATTTACAAAGGTAAAAGCAGACTAACTCGCAACCTATAATAACAATTGTTCGCTATACAACATATTACACCTAAAAACACATAACATACAAACGTACATCTTTACTTTGTTACAATATAATTAACAGTTTGTATATATGATATCACATATAGATAGATTTACAATATTTTAAACGATTGGTACCAAGGTTTTCATCGTACTTGATAAATTCTCTGGTTATTTGATACTACAACGCCGCACCAGATGACAGACAGATTACTAAATTAATTTTAATTAAAATACTACCTGTTTTTTTATGCACGACATTAATTTTGAACACACATCCGGAATCGTATTTACAGATTTTAGAGGTGGGTAGCCGGTAGCTTGAATATTTATCCAGTAATCGATACATTTCCAATAAACAATTTTAAACGTGAATCGGCGGCGCCTTTGCGGGGATCCCGCTTAGTCAGTTCAACCTACTTACATGACGAATAAATATAATTTGTTTATTTATTTTATACAGGTTGCCTCATTGATATTTCATGACTTGATGTTAAGGTAGTTTGAAAAATTAAAATTTTCTATGGTATTGAATTGGAAAAAAACCTATTGTACAACAATACTAGCCCATTAGCCCTAACCGTGTTTTCATTTAATGTCGTACACACGGCTACACATCAATCTATACATTTCCAGTATAAGCTGACCTCGCATTGTGCTTTTTGTAGAATGAGAGGTCAGCTTATACTGGAAATGTATAGCTTGATGTGTAGCCGTGTGTACATAACAAAACACGTAATATACGTTAGAATCTATCTGGAAAGATCAAAAAACTAGTAGATGTATCTAATAGGTGATTTTGTTCGCTACGTACACATTCCGAAATTCTAATTCCGGATCGCATATTGTTTTGAGCTAAACAGTATCGACAAAAAAAATCTTGGTGTGGCGTTATAGACCGGGAGATGGTGACACAAAATATTAGGCCATTTGTACCAGTATGGCGGTTCTTCAGGGGTCTAATTACGTAAAGGCAAAAAGGAAAATGATGGTCATAGCGCTCGCACCGGCGGCCCAATCGCGTGGGCGTTAAACGAACGCGTCGGATAAATAACGAGTGTCGAACGATTTGTTCCACAAAAATGCTTGTATTTTCAGATAGTCGAAAAAAAAAGTAGGCGGTAGCGTAATGCCATACTTCTCGGGTGTGACTTACAGATCGCCATACCGACGCGAATACATCAATTTAAATAAAACAATTCAACCATTTATACCAGGCTAATTTTTGCATAGCTAATCATCGTCGAGTAGCCATTCACGAAAATCACCTTGCCATACTTTTCCGACAGTTCCCAATGGCCACCATACCACTGCAAAGGAGTATTTTTTTCGCCAAACGATTTGTACTACCCTGAAACTTTTTTAACAGTTCCCTGTATGATCATAAATAGAAGTCTGATAATGCCATACCTGTGGGAGGTGGCGAATGTGAACAATATTTTTTCAAAATACTAAGATTTTATTCGTAATCCGAACGATTTGTACCAGTATGACACTAATTTTCCCTGTAAGTTTGAGGTTTAACGAATATAAATACAAAGTTTCAAACACCTAGGTGGCGGCAATGTTGTCTTAAGCAGATGTTATGTTGTATAATATTCTGCGGCTCCCACCGCTCGAAAGATTTCTCGAATTGTAGGGGTCTTGGCTCATCGTGTTAGTAAGACATAATGTATGGGACCGCAGGTATACGGCAGCTGTTAAGGCGACTCACAACTACATAGCAATAAAAGTAGTTATATGTATTAGAATAAGTCGACCGTTATAGTGCCCGTAAGGGTGGAGATGTGACGCCGTTCAGTTTACCAGTGTTGCCGTTTTATCTATCTGAAAATACAAGCATTTTTGTGGAACAAATCGTTCGACACTCGTTATTTATCCGACGCGTTCGATTAACGCCCACGCGATTGGGCCGCCGGTGCGAGTGCTATAACCATCATTTTCCTTTTTGCCTTTACGTAATTAGACCCCTGGAGAACCGCCATACTGGTACAAATGACCTAATATTTTGTGTCACCATCTCCCGGTCTATTATACAATATAATAGCACAATCAAAGTAAACCGTGAGATTAATATTACAAGCAAATAATCTTATCACATAGCACCAGTGGTTCAACAAAACTGATAAAGATAAACTTTCCTCTTAAAATTACAGTTGTGTAAACTACGAGTACACTCGACACCAAACCGAGCCACCCGCTACCTAACTTTGATTCGATGTTCTCAAAAAGTATAAAACTTACAATATTTACAATTCACAATGTCCAGCGGTAGAAAGTATAAAACACCTGAACAAACATGATACTGAAATCTGCAGCTACCTCTTTCAAGCAGAGGTATCTCTTAGAAAGGACTATACTATATCCAATGAGAAAGTTGAGGTGATGTGGCTAAAAGTTACAAGGAACAATGGCCTAATCTACAAAGACTTTAATTCAGCAGATAAAGAAAATTGGTACGGAACAATGGGGCCGTATCTTGACATGTTTTCTGCATACTCCTTGCGGATCAATGAGCTTAGATTAGGTCACAACAATATGCCCATATCGAAGTCCGATGGAGTGCAGTTTCCTGTTAGTAAATACGGGCTTTCAGGGGCACATCACGTGTTGCTAGAGGAGACTTCCTTTCCACCAGAAAGAAGATCTTCAATAGTCCAAGGCATTGGGCCAATGACGGCGTGGCTCTGCATGCTGAGAAGTGAAGGTATCTACCGCAAGAAGTACGCCACAGCAGTCAAACGCGCTATACCTATGAAAGTTGTAAACTACAGAAAGTGTGTTTCATGCTGATTAAAATGACTATACACTATCGTCGTCTCAACGCAGTTCAATTCCAACAAAGTCAAGTAGTCATAAGTTTGAATACCGTCAGAAGGAGACTTGCTGAACGAAACCTGACTCCAAAAAAAACTGCAAAAGATCCAGCATTAACGGTAGCCCACCGTCGACCGCGACTTGAATTTACTCGAAAGCATAAGGATTGGACGGTCGAGCAGTGGGCTAATGTACTCTTCACTGATGAGACCAGGGTGAGTCCACATGGAAGTGAGCGACGTCAGAGCCGATATCGTCGCCCTGGATAACGTTATTCTCAGTGTTGCATCGAGGAAACTATTGCTTATGGAGGAGGATCTGTAATGGTCTGGGGCGGCATCTCGTTAATGAAACATACAGCGTTAGTTTTCATCGAACCGACGGGCCGTACACGTGGATTGACTTATCATCGCTACATTACTGAAATCCTCGAAGACCATTTGGTATCTAACGCAGGATATATCAGGCAGGATATGCTTTTGATGCATGATAATACACGGGCCTCATGTTGCTCATGTGGTGACCCAGTATCTACGCGACGTCGGCATTAGTACGATGGACTGGCCAGCTCGAAGCCCGGACTTCAAATCCGATAGAACACTTATGGGATGAGCTAAAACGTCGGGTTCGAGCCCGGGCACCTGCTCCATCAAGGCTTCCAGAGCTTCGAATCGCAATTGAAGAGGAGTGGAATGCAATTCCTCAAGGTTTCATGGTCAGGCTTGTGTGAGCGATGAATTCAATGATTTTAGCAGTTATCCGAGCAAAGGGAGGGGAATACTAAATATTGATATAAAACATTTTTATTTTTTCTTTGTTTCTGGCTTTATATTTGATTTTCATTTTATGGTTATTAACGATTAACACGACTGAAAAACAACTCCTCTTTGTAAAATCCTTAAAAAACACTCAATTAATTGATTAATCCCAATGAGTTTCCATTCATTTTAATCGCACTTTCTGTATGTGTAACTTAGATAGTTGTAAGTTTTATACTTTTTGAGAAAATCGAATTAAAGTTCCAAAGTAGCGGGTGGCCCGGTTTATTTGCTGTCCAGTGTATTTTCGATAACCCAGATATTTGAGAAATAATTTAAAACATAAGCTGCAAAAACAGTCTATTGTAACATTTATCACAAGGCACTTAATCGTAAGTTTAAAATTAGCGCTAAATTACGATCCGCTTAAGACTGACCAGCTGACAAAATACATCGCATAACTAGAACAAACAAACCTTAGAAAGTCAGAATCAGACGAAAAACTACGTACCTAAACAGTTTTATTCAGTGACTTTCTGGAGAATGTATAAGACTTAACTAACTTTACTCTTAAACCAAAATAAAATACAGAACATAATTTTTACAGATATATTTAGTACAATGGGCGGTCTTATCGCTAGAAGAGATCTCTTCCAGACAACCTTTGTATGGACAGGAACGAAGGGAAAAGGCCAAAAGATTATTTTCAGTAGCATGATTAGTTTGATAGCTGAGATATTGTGGTTGACTAGTACGGGTTCACAGGTTAATAAAATTGATGGAGGAAGGTGTCATTAACTTAAAAGTGATGCACGTAAAGTATGCCGATCCGCTTGTTAATACGGTATCACTATGCCGATTCCTAATAAATATTGCTAAGCCTATAAAATATTGTTGGCTGTTGGTCACAGGCCCCACAAGATCGGTCGCTCTAGACCTGCGACTTTTTCTATTATTCTGTGCATAATTACAGATTAAAACGGGTATTTATCAGCAATTTGCAACAGCCGAAACGTCGGGATAACAAACAAAAAGGTACATACGCGATAAATACCCGTTTTAATCAGTAATTATGTACAGTGATCGCAAAAGTTTTAAAAATACTATTCTTCTGTGGTCATGGGATTATTTTAAGACGATATGTAAAAAAATTGAGCAGCTAAGTAACTGTCTGTATTCAATAACGGAAAATGATACTGATTTCATATTTAAGCAATATTTACTTGAGGTTTTAAATTACATAAATGAAAGTCAGAAACGCTCAATTGGTGATACTTTTCTCGATACAATTATTTGTCAAAACCGGATCTTCTAAAACACGAATATCGTTTATTCTCCGACTCTAGAAAAGATTTCAAGTATTTTTTACATAGTTATGTAGGTAATTATAGTACCTAAATTAATGGAAAAGCATTTTTTTTCATTTGTTTGTTCTCATGCAATTCGAGTTTTTATTTTTTGTCGCTTACGTCATTTACTCCTGAGACAATGCGGCGCGGCTATGATACATGTTTGTCTCGTTCTTCACCTAAGCAAGTAAATAGCACTGTCACTTTTTTGCATTTCCGGATAGTCGGCTATATTGCTCCACCCAATCGTCGCCGAAATTAAATTTGTATATCGTCTTAATCTGTCCTACTAATCAGTCTTAGCGGATCCTTCGTTCTGTAGCGTCAGTACTCACACAACATTAATGTTCAACATTTTGCTAAATAAATACTGTACATTGGGCCTGAGCTACACATACATGGATACAGCTTGGCAAAAATGTCTTGAAACGAAACTAACATTCAAAAACGCAGGCAAGCCAAGACACTTTTATGTGTCCAAGAACAAGTAAGATCAGTCAGTCGTGAATATCTTGCATTTGTAATTTAATTTATCAATTTCGGTAATTTTTTGTGATTACAAATGTTTAAAAATGTCTATTGACAGTGACGCCTCCATTATCCATACTAATATTATAAATGCGCAAGTAACTCGAAAGTTTGTTGGAACGAAGTTTCCTTATCGCGCGTTGCGAAAGGGGACTAGACGGAAAAAATTAAGACTAAAAGTTGTAACGACACTTTTTGCTATAGTTGTAAGCCGTGCGGCGTGCGCGTGTTTCTCTGTCTGTCTCTCTCTCTCTCTCATAGAAAGCAAGCCAGTTATTTTCGTTTCGTCTTTCTATTTCGCATTGAACAGTGTGGTGTCGCGATGATAATTTTTGTTGAGTGTATACAGGTTTTTATTTTTCATCATCATCATATCAGCCGTACGACGTCCACTGCTGGACAAAGGCCTCCCTCATTGATCTCCAGGAACTGCGGATGGAAGCGGCCTGCATCCAACGCCGACCTGCGGTTCTTACCAAGTCGTCTGCCCATCTTGTAGGTGGACGTCCTACGCTGCGCCTGCCGGTCCGTGGCCTCCATTCGAGAACTTTCCGGCCCCATCGGCCATCTGTTCTGCGCGCTATATGGCCTGCCCATTGCCACTTCAACGTGCTAATCCGTCGGGCAATGTCGGTGACTTGAGTTCTCCTACGTATACGTCTACGTTCTCCTACGTTTTATTTTTATATTTGTTAATAATAAAAAAAATATTATTATAACTAAAAAAAAATAACATTTTTTACAATTCCTTCACTAATTAATCGAAAGGAACTTCGTTCCATCCGGGTGTCCCTTGACACCTCTCAAGTTTTTTGTTTGTTACCTTTTCACGACTAAACGGCTGAACGGATCGTAATGAAATTTCGCAAGGAGATAGATTATATCCTCGAGAAAGACATAGGCTTTCTACGTCTTATCTTTAGTCTCATAAAATAATCTTAAGATTATTTTGGGGATTTATTTATGGGCAATCCATAATTCCTTAAGTTAGGGATCTAAAAATTCATATTTAGGCGTTTGGTAAGAAATAAAGAAATACTTGTTTCAACTTTTTTGCTAAATCATCCCTAGGTGGGGATAAGGGGCTAAAATTATGAGGTACTACTACTCCCAATCTACCGTTGGTATATTTAAATATGTTTTTTTTTTAATATTTAATATTGCTGGACATTTCACACAGCGCTATCTAGCCCCAAACTAAGCAGAGCTTGTACTATGGGAACCAGATAACTGATAGAATACTTATATACATTTTTTTTAATACATACTTATAATATATATATATATATATATATAGATAGAATGTGACCGGGATTAGGACATAGGCCACTTTTTACCCGACTGCGCAGAAGGAGGGTAATGTTTTTATTGACAAACCACGCGTGCGAAGCCGCAAGCGGGTCAGTTCGTTTTCTATATTTTTTTGCCAAGCTGTACCTAATTAGGTAAGAGTACGTAGATATGAGCGAGACAGATAACGAAGTTGACCATTGGCATAGTCATCTCTGTCCCTCTTGTACGTTATTTTATTGTTATAAAAAAGGTGTGCATGGAGTAACTAACAGATACATTACTGGTCCGACCTAATCTGACCAGAAGCCATCGGATTTTTGCGCAGGTTATCCCTTTCTGTCGCCCAGAAACCATATTCGCAAGAAAGCGAAACATTGCTAGTGAGCTAGGAAAGTTTCTCTTTCTAGCGCATAATGTTAAAATTTAATAGAATATAATGTATTATTTTCACCAACAGGAGTACATCTAAAACACATCAAATATTAAATAACGTAGCTGTGGTTGCGATAAGGTGCATAGCTCAGCATAATGCAGGTATTTACCAGTGATGTTGCGGATGCAGAGTTTTTGCCATCCGCGGATGCGTACGCAGATCTTATGGTAAACAATAACAAACGCGTCGGATCTTGTCACCGAAATCTTCCCTCTTATTGGTCGATCCCAATTTATTTCTTATCGCGCACTGAAAACCCGAATAGGTTGAACTCCATAATGTTGATTCCATATAAGTTGCGTTACGTTATTATTATGTTTAAACAACTATTATAGTACATTTATTTCTACAAAAATAAAATTGTTTAAAATTAATGGGTTAAACCAACCATTAAAAGAGGTTATTAGGTAAGATTAACTGATAATTTATTAAAGCCAACATGTTATCGAAGTAGAGTAAACAAAATAACTAAGTTAAATATATTTATTCAGGTCAAATTTACCTTTATAGTTCAACTATTTTTATTTTGTTAATTCAACAAATCATGTCGGTAGGTGCTATATTAACCTAAAGTATAGGTTGAAAAAGGGTTAAAACAACCTATTCGGTATTTCAGTGCACTGCAGCTGCATCCGCAATAATCGATGCGGATGCAGCTGCAGTGCAGGTGTCCAAATCGATGCGGAGGCTCGCATTCGCGGATGCGAATAATCGCAACATCTCTGGTTTTAACGAACAGCAATTGAGCATAACAGTTCGTGAGATAGGGTTCATCCTTTTCTGATGAACTGCTACGGAAAATCGTATGGCATTCAGTCAGATGAAGGCCAATTTTACTTCACATTCGTTATTTCTACACTAACTTTTTTATTATATTTTGTGACTGATAGTTTCCACTTACAAACAGTGCATAGCCAACTGACAAACTTGTTCAAAATCATTTGTATAAGTGCTAATTGTTTACAAAGTTACTTCAAAATGCCGTATGATATCGTTTAATGACTGAAATTAATTAAAATCCTCGACTGGGGAAAATGTCAGCACTTTCAACCAAATGTACACAGCGTTGACTCATCGCGACTTTCTTTTATTAAGGAACAAACTTGTAGCTTTGTTTTTGTACAAAATCAACATAAATCCTTTTGCATAGGCCGATTCAAATTTGATCAATGAGATAAAACTATGCAACTATTAAGTTTCGCGTTTTTAAATGGGCTCATAAACGGACTACAAAAATTAGATTTTACTTATCGGAATAATTGCTGAGAACAATTATATTTGCTTCTGCTACAAGCGATAAATTCTGCAACACATTGCATAATAATTGCAGTAATGTTGCAACAACTTTATCTATGAACTCAGGTGTTGCATAATATAGACGGCAACCTGATGGCTATACAATTGCAACTAGAAATTGCCTTTCTTTATCAGCGCCTTATGGGACTCCTAAACGAGTAACATTGGTAACAGGAAATCTCCAGTACTATCGTCCGGCATCATAATATATCCACTAGTTGTCGTGTAATGTGGGGCTCAATTATTAGTTGCTGTTTAATATAGCCCACTATTTAATATCCGACTTTATCGGCAATATAGCCGAGCGATATAGTAAAATTGACCGGCATTACGAACATATTTTCATAAAATTGCAGTGAAAATGTTACTCGTTTGGGACTCCCTTGAATAAGTTGACAATTCCTAAAGGTGACTCTTCTTGATACAGCTGAAAAATAATAAATTACTAATAACATTTTCTGGATATGATTTCCAGCGCAAAATAAACAGTTCATATCATATATTCCTTACATTAATAGTTCTTTAGTTATTATTTCATACGTATTGCATTTAATTTCCTAATATATTGTACAATAACTACATACGTCTATAGGCTTATTCAGTTAATTTCGTAAAGGGTGTAGAAGACTATACCCGAAGAAACAGAGGTTTAAAATACTCAAATTATACTAACTAGCAATAAAGAGCGGGGAAAACCTGCTGTTTCATACATTTTGGGCGGCTTAGATAGTTGGAATTCGGTTTTGTGGCCTGAAATAAAGTTATTTTATTTTTATTACCTTAATTTTCTTTTTTTACAAGCTTTCATTCAGCTTGCAATGCTTGTTTGTTAGTTGGTTTAGGTCTAATCTTGCGAGCTGAGTAGCCGGGTCCACACCAGACGATCCAACGCGCTCCGATCGCACGCGGCAGGAGCGCGCTCCACAGGAGCGTCTGGTGTGCATGTGCCTGGTGCGATCCAAACTAAAAATATGGAGCGCGCGCTCCTCGCCGCAAGCGATCCGATCGTTGTCGGTTTTTTGTCCATGCTCAAAGGCGCCGTCTCTTAAAGCGCGCGGTGTGGACGGCTGTTTTTTGAATTGCGCGATGTGTAACTTCATAGCGAGTCAAAGTTCAACTGACTTTGATTCACTATGGATCGAATGGAGCACATTGGAGCAGCCCGTCAGGATCACAAAAAATTGCCGCTGGATCAGACGAGTACGATCCGTGATCCATGCTCCTGAATCACGGATCGTGCGATTACCGATCCAAGATGGATCGTCTGGTGTGGACCCGGCTAATTGAACCAATTCCTTATATCCTACGGTGTTGAAATTGGACATGTTGGTTCAGTTCTGATGACAATTTATTTTTACGGTAAGCATGACCTGATTCTACATCCTGGATTGGCTCAAGGCGAAGGAACTCCTCAACGATCGCGACATTTTGTATACGCATCTTAGTTTTAGCATTTGCCCTTTCTTCTCTATATAAACATTAATTATGTCAAATCTCACATCATCACCTCCTCCGCGCGCACCATAACCTTAAAAAGGGGTACAAATGGGTTTCCCCTTCGCGTATTCATATAAAGATTGTTACTGTTTTTGTATGGGACAGCAATTTTTTTACTCAATCTGCAAAATTTTAACAAATTGATAAGTAATTTCAGTCCTACACTTGTTGGGGGTAGTTTTTTTACACCAAATACACATTTGTAAGCTCAACAACTCTGTAAGGCCTACTAATAAATTCGTATTATCTTTCAAATAGTTCTACCATGTATTCCTTTTCATAGAGGCAGGTGCGCGTTCGATTCCCGCCGCGGCACAAATTTTTGCAGGATCTACAGATATTTGTTTCGAATCTGGATGATTCTCTATAAGAAGTTATCTGGTTCCCATAGTTCAAGCGTTACTTAGTTTGAGACTAGATTGTGCTATGTTAAATATCCAGGTATATTTAGGAATATCTGCATGTCAATGCAAAGAACCAAACACGATGTAACTATTCTAAGGATAATCCGAATTCATTAGAAACGCGATATACCTAGTAAACTTACATCAATACGATTAGTGCCTGTCTAAGTAAACAACGTTTATAAGATAAATCTATACAAATTCACTATCTACATATACATACTGGACTTTTCATAAATGTATGATACAAGTATTTTTTAGTACAGACAGCAAAATTGATTATAACCTGGTCAATTATAGAAACGAATCTAAAATAGCGCCGCTAATCATTACATCTCACTCGCACACTATAGGCAGCAACAGCGTGCGAGTGAGAGGGTAATGATCTAAAATAAACGATTCAAGATCATAGAATCGAATCTATAATGGCGCCGCTAAACATTACATCTCACTCGCACACTATAGGCAGCAACAGCGTGCGAATGAGAGGGTAATGATCTAAAATAAACAAATCGAGAAAAAAAACGATCATAGAATCGAATCTAAAATGGCGCCGCTAATCATTACATCTCACTTGCACACTATAGGCAGCAACAGCGTGCGAGTGAGAGGGTAATGATCTAAAATAAACGAATCGAGATCATAGAAACGAATCTAAAATGGCGCCGCTAATCATTACATCTCACTCGCACACTATAGGCAGCAAACGCGTGCGAGTAAGAGGGTAATGATCTAAAATAAACGAATCGAGAAAAATAAACGATCATAGAATCGAATCTATAATGGCGCCGCTAATCATTACATCTCACTCGCACACTTTAGGCAGAAATAGCGTGCGAGTGAGAGGGTAATGATCTAAAATAAACGAATCGAGATCATAGAAACGAATCTAAAATGGCGCCGCTAATCATCTCACTCGCACACTTTGGCAATATTGAGTGAGATGTAATGATTAGCGGCGTCATTATAGATTAGTTTCTATAATTTACCAGGTTATAATTAAACATGCTGTTTTACTCGTTTTTTTTAATTTAGAGTCGTTTTTGAAATTGTAACACGCGCGCAGATGTAACACAACTAAGTTAGTTTTTACGGTCCGAAGTTATCTAAGTGGTGCGTAACTGACATAATTATACTAGTTGTTCACGCCAAACAAGTATTTTATCACATGTTACGTGCGTAACTATATACACGTTTTTTATAGCGTTTATAAATATAGCTGCAACAGAAACTCATGACAAAATTTACAAATAAAAAAAATCTATTTAGTAATGTTAAATCGCGCATGCGTGGTATTTCCTAATATAACTGGTATGTAAGGGTTAATTGACACTTAGAAGAACAAAAATTATTAAGTAAATATCAAAGCTTTTAATCTACCACTCGGACTCGGATTTTTTGTCATAAGTTTCTGGTCAGCCTTAACAATTATTTGAGTACTTGCTAACTTGATAATAATTAAATGAAATATAATAAAATACCTGCACTTATTTTTAATTAGTTGTTATTTATATATTTTAAACGAATAAAGATGAGCTTATATGATGATATTTGTAATTGTAACCTGGTTAGTTAATAAAACGTATGTAAAATGGCGCTATTCTCACTCGCACACTAAAGACAGCACTAGTGTGCGAGTGAGAGGTAATGATTATCGGCGCCATTTTAGATTCGTTTCCATGATCTCGATTCGTTTATTATAGATCATTACCCTCTCACTCGCACACTAAAGACAGCACTAGTGTGCGAGTGAGAGGTAATGATTATCGGCACCATTTTAGATTAGTTTCTATGATCTCGATTCGTTAATTATAGATCATTACCATCTCACTCGCACACTAAAGACAGAACTAGTGTGCGAGTGAGAGGTAATGATTATCGGCGTCATTTTAGATTCGTTTCTATGATCTCAATTTGTTTATTTTTGTTCATTACCCTCTCACTCGCACGCTATTGCTGCCTATAGTGTGCGAGAGGTAGTGATTATCGGCGCCATTTTAAGTTCGTTTCTTTAATAAACCAGGTTATATCAATCTCTTATCATCGTCAAACACATTTACGAATATACAAGGTGAATTTTAAACAAATGTAAAATTTGGAGAGCTGGAAACATGATCAAGAATATTAATCCGTCATATTCTTGATTAATCCGTTCACAAATTCTCTACAATATTAATCCGTTTACAAATTCACCCTGTACAGTTTTATTTTATCTAACGGTTATTGATAAGTTACTATTTTATTAAACTTTTGAGTTGTTAAGTTTAAGCTTTTATTCACTTTTAACTTATTGGCAATTAGCACTTAATATTATTCAACGGATAAATATAGCACTTCCAAACTACAGTCCGTAAACGACTCACCAGTCATGCAATCGATCTGCGATATCTCGAGATAGTTGAGCCGATCTAGATCGTAGGGCGTGACCGGAGTCTTCAACATAACGCAGGCGTACCGCGTTCATTGAAGTCGCGCGTATCTGGAAAAAAACACATACTTTTAATAATATACTCGTAACTATCTGAGCCCGTGAACTTCGTACACACGGCTACACATCAAGCTATACATTTCCAGTATAAGCTGACCTCTCATTCTACGAAAAGCCTATACAAAGTGAGGTCTGCTTATACTGGCATTTATAGCTTGATGTCTATCCGTGTGTACCGCCTTAGAATCAATAAATTTTGTGTTTTTTTTTCATTGTCCTTTTCTGTGCACGTACCCATTATAATCCACTATCTCTATATTCAAAGTAGAAAATTATTTAAGTAGAGATAAACCATTCTAAAAATGCACGCCCCTCCACAAAACGTGATAATTTCAACGTGTGAGAGGAAATACTTATTGCATCACTATACTTGTGTGCGTGCTGCAACTACACTAGAAACATGGACTCATCCGCGCACTGAGAGGTCAACTGATTGTGCGATCAGTCCAGTGTAGGCATTGTATGGCGGGGAGCGCGCTCTTTATTTGGGCGACACGTGCGCTCTGTCGCGCGTTCGGCTCTTTTATGCACTAGTTGGCCAACAGATCCAGCCTTTCTTTCTTAGTGTACAGTTTGCATAAAAAATACGAAAAATTAAATTAATGTTTCAGAATAAGATAAATAGATAAAAAATGCCCATCATTTTAAAAAAGAGATAGGAATTCTAGAAATAATAAGGTTATTACAAAGTAAATCAACAACGTTTATTAATAATCACAGCTAATTGAGAATTTGAGATCTAGAATTAAAAATTAAATATCTTCTAGACTAAAAACTTTAAAAAATCTGCACATATATTTATGAGCATATTCTGCTTCACCATAAAATAAAATAACAATCAGTCACTGGGATGATAAACAAAAAAGATATACTTAGTCAAACAATTATTCTCTCATCACATCACCTAATCGCTTTCATCGGAATCAGACTCAACATTAATAATAAATTCGAAATCCATGTCATAATTTTTCATATATTTTTTTTCGATATCATTAACATGTCGAGACGTATTTTCCCACATAATACTATCAATCATTTCAATTCGTTCCTTTATAAGAGCCATTATAGACGTCAGGTTTTGTCCAATGTTTTTTTAGCCACGTAGTTTTTCAGTATTCCCCATATCTTTTCTATTGGATTTAGGTCCGGGTGATAAGGAGGTAATCGCAGAACTTCGAAACCTTTCGATCTGACTAGTAAACTTTTGAACCTGTCTTTATTCTTTAATATTAAATCATACAGTTCAATTTTTTTCATTGTTTACTATAACTATAACTATAAATCATGGCTTACAAAGCAGTTGTTTTGTAAGCCATGATTTAAAGTTTTCAAAATTCATATTGTCATGATAATCGCCACTTATATATTAAGTTTGCTTTATATATTAAGCAAGCATTTGGAACGAACCCTTGACTTCCTCCGGCGTGAACAATTATGACCCGCATTCCCTTTGATAACTTTTTCTGAACTGATGAGAATCCTTTCACGGTTTTCCAGCATTTATTCTGTATGTGTGTTGTGTGAACATAACTTTCGTCAGTATACACGATGTATCGACCTTAATCACGATATTTGTTCAGTTGTTTTAAATACTTAAAGCGCAACATTTGTATATCATGCTTTTCAACAAGTAGTTTCCGATTGTCGTCTGTTTTGGACCATTCATAACCAGATTCTCGCAAAAGTTTACGCAACGTTTCTATACAGCCGTCGAAACCATTTTTTTCTGGTAAAACTTCTTTGAGTTTTTTCAATGTGGGCATTTCATTAAATTCTGTGTGGAATGACATTATTGTTCTGCGTAGCACAGATACGTCAAAATCGTCCAACCCTGATTTTTGACAAACCCGTTTCCTTTATGAGGGCGATTTAAAAATTATCTGTGCCATATCTGTGGATAGGGTCCCTGATGTTTCGGCTAAACTTGCCTGTTGTTTTTCTTCTTTTAATATGTTTGATATAGTACGTTCACTATAACCAAGTTCGCCATCTGGCATCAGTTTCATTTTCAACTCCATTTTCTGCTTCATATTTCATTCGGTGATATACCTTAGCAATAATTTCTTTGCTCTGTTAAATGAAACGTATTAATAATTAATGTAATTTGATATACAAACGCTGTAAACAAGCACCATTTAAAAAAGTTAGTTTTTAACTTAAAAATACTTACTTGACTGCGAAGATGCTTTTTCGTTGACATGCCAACCGTACTTTTGCGGCGTAATCGACGCGTGCTCCCACCTTCGTGTCTAGCCGGTGACTGAACAACCAATGACAAAGACCAAATTATGTGTATTGTGTCTATACACCTGTTTTGCTTTTAAGTGTAACGGCGGTGGAGGGGCGTGCATTTTTAGAATGGTTTATCTCTACTAATATCGCTATTGAAGTATAGGGGTTGGTGGTAGAAGGGTGAACATTTATGGTTGTGTATTTTTATTACAATTTATGTAGTTTTATTGTTAAATTATAAAAAAAAAAAAAGTCCAGAAATAAAAAAAATTGTGGTTGAGCACCCTTATCACATAGGGGTATGAAAAATAGTTTACGTCCTAATCTCAAACCTGCCGAATAAACACAAAAAATTCATAAGAATCGGTCAAACCGTTTCGGAAGAGTTTTGTTACAAACACTCGTATCACAAGGATTTTATATATTAGATTTTATTATATATGATCGAATGAAAGTTGGGGGGAGGCCTTTGCCCTGCAGTGGGACACAACAGGTTTATAATCTATATAAAACCTGTTTTGTTATGTACGACATTAATTTAAAACACACATCCGGAATCGTATTAACTGGTTTTAGAGGTAGGTTTAATACTCTACATTTTCAATAAACAATTTTTAAAATAAATCGGAGGCGTCTCTGTGACGATGCCGCTTAGTCATGTTAACAGGTACTACTTACATACTGAATAAGATTTGTTTTGGGAATGACCTTGAAAAAAACGAGTGATCACACGACTGAAGTAACACTTCTTTTTCAAAATATTAATTTATATAATTGTTCAACGAAATAAAATTACGAAAAATAATCAAGAAATCGCCGTTCGCGTAACGCTAGCAAACTCGCAAACGAACTACTGACTGAGATATATATATATATATATCATGCACTGGCTATGAGAGGAAGAGAGAAAGAAAATGTGCGCGCGCACTGCTCTCTCTTGCTCCTTCAGTGTGATACAGACAATAGGCCTGCAATGTGTCTTAGATATAAGAAACGTAACTGGATATAAGAGAAAGAGTGAAAGAAGATGTGCGCTCGCTTACACCCCTCTCTTGCCCCTACAGTAATATACGAAGCGTAACTCTCTCTCTTTCTATCTTCACTAACTTATATCTTTTTCGTCGAACGACCGCAAGGACAGTTCGATTACCATGCAGGTCCTTTACGACTACTCCATTCACGATCGAGCCTGTCGCATACGATCCAAGTCCGTGGGACAGTCCATGCGATAAACGACGAAATGCACAAAGCAACTACGGGTTCTTAATGTTTTTATGAGTAATTAACCTGCGCTGTCTCGGCCGCTACAACTGGAACAAGTCGTCGTGTGCTCTCTCCAGACGGCGAAGGGACGTGTCTACGCGTCTGCCTTGCGTCAGAGTCGGCGGCGGCGGCAATGGCGGCGGTATAACCTCGTTGTAGCTCGACGTAGAGGCGCCCATGGACGCCGATTGCCGTAGACGAGCCGTTGGCCTGTGCCTGACATAGCCGTCTTCTAAGTCTTTCACGAACCTGAAATTGAGATAGTACTGGATTAGTTTAGACATTTTTTATTACAAAACTTAATGATCGCAGCTCGCGCGGACTGTCTCATTCAACATAAGTAGAAGCAGATTTTAATGGGCTCCTCTTAAATTTAATGAGTAATGTTTTATAAATTGTATTTTATTATTTAATTATCTACTAAGTAGGTAATTACAATGATTCTGATCTCTCTATATTAATTATTTAATCTATTTTATTATTAAAGAAATTTTTATTGTAATTATGGGCATTTTTAATTATTATTTTATTGGATTTTTGTTTGGTTTTTATTATTTTTGTTAAAACTAAATTAATAATAATAATGAAAGAGATCCGCAGAGACATCGTATTTCTTTCTTTAAGAGCACATATCTTTTCATCAAAATTTCGCATTAACAATTAATGAAATTAAAGAAAGTATAGTGTATTTAATAAGCCTATGTTGCTCGTAGCTATCAAATGGTTTGTCACTTTGAAAATGTGAGTCCACACGTCTCTTGATAGGAACGCACAACAGCGCGGTAAGCGTTTTGCGGTGTCGGATACGGACGGTATTTTCTTCTCACCGCTGACGCAAGCTTCGGTGGAACAACAGACCATTCTTGGCGTTTTTCATATAAATAAGTGTACACACCACGGCTACACATCAAGCTATACATTTCCTGTATAAGCTGACCTCGCATTGTATAGGCTTTTCGTAGAATGCGAGGTCAGCTTATACTGGAAATGTATAGCTTGATGTGTAGCCGTGTGTACGACAACGCATAACGCACACCGCAGCGTTCCGTGTTACGATCAAGAGACTAAAGTTTAACATAACATGTTATTAAATACCGTGGACGACGTGGGCGTGTTTTGATATGTACGACATTAAATTTAAACACGGGTAGGGCTAATGGCTATAATGTTGTGAAATTGTTTTTTTTTTTCAAACTCATTACCATAGAAAATTTTAATTTTTCAAACCATCTTCATTTCAAATCCTAAAATATTAATGAAAAATCCTGTATAAAACAGGTAAACAAAACATATTCATTCATCATGTAAGTAGGTACCTGTTAGACTGACTAAGCGGCATCGTCGCAAAGGTACCGCCGATTTACGATAAAAACTGTTTATTGGAAATGTATCGATTACTGGATGAATATTCAAGCTACCGGTATTAAACCCACCTCTAAAATCAGTTAATACGATTCTGGGTGTGTGTTTTTAATTAATGTCGTACATAACAAAACAGGTTGTATATAACATGTTACGTCTTAATCCGGACTCACCTTAACAATGTGCCAATCTTTATATATAAAATGAAGTCGCTTCCGCTGTCTGTTCGCTTAGATCTTTTAAACTACTCAACGAACTTTAATGCAGTTTTCAGCAATAGATAGAATGATTCAAGAGGGAGGTTTATATGTATAATCATCATCATCATCATCATATCAGCCGTAGGACGTTCACTGCTGGACAAAGGCCTCCCTCATTGATCTCCAGGAACTGCGGTTGGAAGCGGCCTGCATCCAACGCCGACCTGCGGTTCTTACCAAGTCGTCTGCCCGTCTTGTAGGTGGACGTCCTACGCTGCGCTTGCCGGTCCGTGGCCTCCACTCGAGAACCTTCCGGCCCCATCGGCCATCTGTTCTGCGCGCTATATGGCCTGCCCATTGGCACTTCAACGTGCTAATCCGTCTATGTATAATACAACGTGCTATGTATAATACATACATAGTAACTGCGAAAGTAACTGCTTGTTTGTTACCTTTTCAAAACTAAACGGCTGAACGGATCGTAATGAAATTTGGCAAGGAGATATATTATATCCTGAGGAAGAACATAGGCTAATTTTTACCCGAGTGCGCAAAAGGAGGGTAATGTTTTTATTGAAATACCACGCATGCGAAGCCGCGGGCGGGTCAGCTAGCTACTATTTATAAAAAAAAAACAAATTTTCTCTCGTTAGATACACCAATGATAAAAACTCGTGCATAACTGAATAATTATCGATTTACGATACACATTCTGTTAACCTCCCACACAGTAAGCTATTAATTTCACCTACAGAAGGTTACAACAACCTAACATGTTTTAACGATCAGAATTTTCCCTCGAGATAGTTCCCCTTGACGTCACACCCGTACTTTGGAAGGTCGTTTCTGTTGCATCATAACCTAACTAAGCTAAGCAAAATACAGCTCTAAAAATATAGTTATTTTATTTCAGTCATAAGTACGACGAGAGGAGGACGACGACGAGATGGCACTCTGCGAGTGAGGAAGAATCGGGAGGTAGCGGAACTGGTGGCCGAGTTCAACATCATAGGGGAAATAAAATCTATCGATTACGCTGGCTCGGTCACGTTGAGCGAATGGGGGACGATCGTGCTGCCAAACGTGCTTACCTAAGAATGCCAGTCGGCCGACCCAGATATCGCTGGAAGGATGAGGTGGAGAAAGACCTTCGCGCTCTTCAAGTGTCAGACTGGCAAGAAGTGGCACAGAAAAGGGACCAGTGGCGCCTTTTAGTGTCGAAGGTCAAGACCCGCTTCGGGGTTGATGCGCCAGGATAGTAAGACATTAGTACGAATTCTTGGCTTTGTAACTTCAGTTAGCTTTCAGCACCATTACGATTATTACAAGGTTAATTAGTAAACAACGACAAATTAATTCTTACAAAATAAAGTTACAAGAAATTGTCTCTCGACTTTTACCCCTCATGGAAATCCTCTCATCTCTTACCAGCAGGATATCCTCTACGAAACGAGGTTTATTTATAGGAATAACGGAAGCAACATCTCTAAGCCTTTACAACATTATTTTAACATTATATTTAATATTATTTTTAACATTTAAATGTGAAAATGTGGATTTTTTATAGATTAAAGGCTTGCGTTTAAGAACCCTATTCACCTTGTTGCCTAGAAGAAACCTATTCACTCGTGACCTGAAGACCCCTAGGTTGTAGTTATCAGGTAACAACTCAGGCAAGGCATTCTACTCTTTGGCCGTGCGCATACTAAAGGTGGAAGAATATCGCTTTGTGCGTATGGGAGGTATGTCTACCGTGTAGCGGTGGCGCACCGCAGAGCGTCCGGTTGTCCAATGATAGAATGGGGATGGTGGGATCAGATTGAAAAGCTTCGCAGTACACTCTCCGAAATGTAGCCGATAATAAACCGAGATAAAAAACTCGCAACCTTTCGACGATGCTCGCGGCTGTGGAGCCTTGCATCTGCTAACTCGTCATTGCAAAAGAGCGTCTTGGCTCTTCTCTCAATTGAATCTAGAGTCTCTAGCTAGAGTTCCGCTGATCCGTCCCAGAGGTGCGAACATTACAGACATAATCGGACTTGTGCTTGGTATAAGTTGAGCAACTGTCCCGGTGTGAAGTATTGATGTTTGTTTCTCTTCCACACCATATGTACTAAACGGATTGGAATTTCTGAGATATTGAAAGTACATGACCTGTTCACCCGTATTAACAAGAGCGCGAAACCAGGAACAGAAGCAAGTAACTATTAAATTAGACAGAATATCTTTAATACCGTAGACACTGCAGTATTTGGCAGAGGTTAACGGCGCCCAGCAAATGATATTTCAAAGACCTTTCTATTTGGAATGCTTCCAAAGCTAAGGCGAATCCAATCGCTTTAAGGTATCCGATTCGTTTTTGCTCGAGTAATCTTTAAGTGGAATACCTGAGCAGAAAAAATAGAAAGGAAATACCTTTACTTGACACACACAGGACTTACTCGTACCACTAAATACTTAGTAAACTAAAAAACACAGGTAGGTTATACAAGAAAGAGAAATAATATATATACAGTGTTTTTTTTAACTGGGACAGTACGGCAGCACCCATAACCAGAGGAAGTAACTAAGTAGAAACCGACTAAGCCCAACTAATGCGTTGAAGTGGTATCAGGAACGCTACCCAGACCGCGATTGAGGAAGTATGCTTCAATTAAGTCTACTTTTTGCGTATTTGACAATGCCATGATAAGACAAATAAGATGATGCAATGACTGATATAAAAGTCCGACAGATGCAAGAACCATGTTCGAAATATAATCTAATATAATATAACTAATATATCAAAGTTGGAAAGTCAAAATTTAAATCTTTTATTTATTAAAATCACAAGGATCACTTTGAAACGTCAATTTTACTGCCTGTTCCTTCGCGACCAAGCCAGGAAAGAAAGGCAAGAAAAAAAGGCTGGTTGTTTTTTTATGATCCTTTTAGAATACAGAACAATACAGGAAATAAATTACGTCTAAATTGTAACATTTTGGACGAGTTGGAGCAATTTCAATCCCAAGCTTCTCTATCATCTAAATAATCCGATATTTTATAGTAGGCTTTTTTATAAAGATTTTGTTTAATTTCATTTTTAAATTTGTTAATTGTCAATTGTTGTACATCACTTGGGAGTTTGTTGTCACTTGGGGGCGGAAACATTGATCAGTGTCTACTGCGAACTTCCCGGAACGGTTCCGGGAAACGGGTGTTAGTTTTTCCTATTAGCTCTATCATATTTGCTCTACTGCATTCATTTTTGTACAATTGTATCTACTATCTCATGATTTCGATTACAATGAAAATAGTACAATGGAGTTTAAGATTTTCAATGAGCGTTTCTCAAAGTCGTCCTCATAAAGCTTCTAGTATTGTTTTCAAATTTCCAGTGTTAGTCAACACTCGCATGTCGAGTCGCTGGCTACATACAAATCATAAACAAACAGAGAGAATACAACTTTAAATATATTTTTTTTAAAGTCGTGGAGCATAAAAACCCCGAACATTTCCCATTCCATTTAACAACTGACATCCCATCACCAAAAAGGAAAAGTGATTATAATCATCGGATCGGCTAACTTAATCTTCATCACAAAGCTAAGAAGCACCTCAGATAAAAATTAAAGAAATTTCAGGTAAAATTATTCTAACTAATTCAATTATTTGACTTTCTAATAGAAATCTATTAATATATTTATTGAATAGTATATTAACTATTAAATAACACTAGCTTTCTATTTAAAAAAAAACCCGTGTCCAAATCGGTCTATCCATTTCGTCGCTGTTCTAACTAAGTGACGTAACCAACATTTTGGCGTAACTGACATTTGTAATGTTACTTTTATCTACTTTTGAAGATGAACCGATCTGTCTAATCGGCAATAATATGTATCTTCTACCTACGTCTAGATGTGTGTATGACGTATCTACATATCTTAAAATTATAAATCATTCGAAGTGTCCTGAGTACACTTACGACTTTTAGTAAGATTTTCTAAAATATCGCTTACGTCACTTAGAACAGCGACGATTTGTGAACTACTAGGCCACAGACAGACAAAGGCGTACAATTTATTTTTTTCCAAAAATTCAAAAAATAAAACGTTATTTTGAGCGCGATCCACGCAAGCGGAACTATCTTTTCCGATCGAAATACCTCATTTAACAAAATAGACTTCCACTAGGACGCGTCTGAGTTTGCCTATTTTATCGATTATCAGCTGATAGGTGCTGCCATAACAATAAAGTTTAGAGTAGCGAGATCCACAATAGTTTTTGATTACAGCAAGACATCGCGTTATAATACACAACAGTAGATTATTAAACGAGGGGATAAAGCAGTATTCAGTAGTCAGAGGGAGTTACTGGAATCCTGACTGCAGAGGGATATAAGCACGCCCAAGATGCAGACAACTTTATCCACGAGGAGAATACTTTTCACACTTTCTGCGAGACAATAAAAACCAAACCTAGGTTGGTGCATTCCGTGCAAAGGTTAGTTCGATTTACGAATAAGTTCGTATGTGTCTTATTTGGGTCCCTTTGGTTCAAATTTTAATACAGATGAGGTTCCAAATTCAAAAATTGGAAATTTTTAATTATTTTAATCTCGAAATTCAGTACAACTTTACTCCCGGCTCAGCCGTAGGGATTTAATCACCTGCGTTCGGCGAGGTTCACGTGACATACAATTTGACATTGTCGAGCAGGTGGAGTGAAAAAATATTTAAATTATGTGTTTGGGTGTGTGCCACGAAGTTAACGATCGGACTTAATCAGGTGATGTAATCGAAATAGGGTAATTAGTCTAGACTACGTCTACTAATGTCTACCGTTAACTACTACCCCTTACATATTTTTTGAGATAACTCTTTATTGTACACTAAAGTAAAATACATAACATAATTCTTACAAATAGATTTAGTACAATGGGCGGTCTTATCGCTAAGAGCGATCTCTTCCAGACAACCTTTGTATGGACAGGATTATAATGTATCACATGACGGCGGTGCATTTATATACAATTAAAAACATACCTACATACTATAAACCTAAAATACTAGCACTAACACAAGTTTAATTATAATACAATAAGCAACTCTAAAAGTGGTTATGATGGATTAACAAGCAGCTACAACTTCAACACAGGGACAGATCATTATCTGTCCCTGTGTTGAAGTTGTTGCACTCCCATTGTAGTGCACTTTTGTTTTAAAATTACTAATAGACTTGGACGTTCTTATAGAGAGCTAGCTATGAAATAAATAAATAAATATTGCTGGACATTTCACACAGCGCTATGTACCCCCAAACTAAACAGAGCTTGTACTATGGGAACCAGATAACTGATAGAATACTTATACACTTTTTTTTCGTAAATACATACTTATAATATATAGAAAACACCCAAACATGGAAAAATTTGTTTCAAAGATAAAGTATTTAAGGTCCTTTCGTCGATAATGTGCCTGTAATTACCCCGGCACCCATACCCTTCAGTCCGAAATACAGCAATTCGGCTATGGCGGCAAAAATAGGTGTGGTGGTAACCGAACGAGCCCTTTCTAACTACCTACATCACAAAGGACAAACTGTATACTTTCATCGAAATTGGTCCAACCGTTTATTTGAGAAAACGTAACAACAGACAGAGAGACAGTTACTTTCGAATTTATAATACTAGTGGTTCGCCCCGAACTGAGAAAAAATAATATTTGTAATCTTTGACTATCAAAATAGTGTCACGAAATAAATAACCAAAATACTTGACCTACAGTTACATTCAAATTACAGGTAACGGGAGTTCATATCCTGTGGTTCCTCTTTCTTGGGGTACAAATTGCAGTTATTTTGGATTTCAGAGTTTTGCCTATTTTTATGTCACTTAAGCTACACACTTATTTCAGCACTGTGGGGTCACTGGTGTACCCTGTGAATTTTGTCAAAGTTCAGTTTTTATTATGGCTAATAACTCAAAAACTATAAAGAGTTTACGAAAAATAAAAACGGAGTCTAAATTTACTAATGAATACCTTTCGTTTGACGTCACACTTGACCAGTTAGCCTCATTTTTTTTTTTACCCCTCTTGAACCCCAATATCTCAACAACCCCCCAACATTTTTAGCTCATTTAGTCACACCAAAATTGTGGCATCACTACCTAGGTATGTATTCAATTTCACGATGATCGAATCAACGCTTCGAAAGTTACATACAACGCTGATTTGCCCAAGTTGATTTAGAGATCTCGCTTCGTTCGATTAAATATGTATATTACTATCCTTTGTGATGGTTGTATAAAGAAGCCCGTGTCGTGAATAAGCCATTAATATGATCAGTTAGCAACTGTCTTGTGGCAGCCCAATTTTCCTCAGCTCTGAATCATCAGAACGAAGAAATGCGAATATTTTCATAACACATCATTTTACTGCTGTTTGTTCAAACACTCGTATTTGTACGGTGCTTGTTAACGTAATTCAAGCTTTAGCCTGCGATTATAAGGTTTAATTTTTGGTTTGAATATGAAACGGAAGTTTGCGAGTTGGTGTCTTCATGTCTTGGGTTTATTCCGTTGCTAAAATTACTTGATATACTTCCGTGGGTAGATCTTTGTGGGAGCGCTGTTTTATCCCCCTAAAGTTTTTGTATGAGAGTTATGAGATACACTGACTAATAAGTTCCAGTTTAATAAACTAAAAAGCTCGACTGCCGAACTGCCCGACTGAAATTTGCCTATATCACCCGGACCATACAAAACGAATCGATTGACACCCATAATATTGTACTTGTGATTTTGTATTTTAAAGTTCCGGACCAAAATGGTAACAAGTAACTTTTCAACAAAAATATAACAGATTTCAGATAACAGAAAAATACATACTACTGAACCGATTTTGATGAAATATCTATAGGCCAAACTGAAAGTATATCCTTGCAAATAAAAAAAAATACCAAACCGGTTGATAAACGAGGATTTGTACCTTCCATCATCAGCTCATAACTCGAAGGAGCATAAGTAGCGGTCTATACGAGCCTATAATATTTAAAGAATTATCCACTAAAGTCAGGCCATTTTAATAGCTGTAACATTTGACGTCTGTTGACGTCTGTCAGTTCGGTACAACTCGTACCGAACTCGTACTCGTATCGGTCATTATTACAATAAATATGTAATCGTAATCGAAAAAATGTAAAGCAATTGTGCAGTTCTAACAAAACGAAACAATATATTATTATATGCCCGCCGTTACAAGGTTACATTGTTGAATTGTCAAATGTTACCTATTAAAATAACCTGACTTTAACTCCTAATAGTTAAGGAGTTATATGTTCCATCATAAGCTTAGCAACATGAGATGATCAGTACCAGACGCAAATACTTGAATAGTTTTTTATATATAGAAAATATTATAAAACACATTATGCGTCCCTATAAAATTTGTGGGTTGCCCTCGATTTTTTTGTGGGAAATAAACCGTTTTAAACAAAAAATGAATTTCTTGAATCGGTCCAGGCGTCTTCGAGTAATCGGGGAACATACATAAAGATTCCGTCGAATTGAGAACCTCCTCCTATTTTGAAGTTGGTTAAAAACGGAACGTCAACCTCTTATCTCCGAAGTTTGCAAACCTAAATTATGAAATTAATATAATTTTATGCAAAGATTACATGAAAATTAAACCGTCTCCACCTACAATAATTTTTAAGAAAACTACCTTGAAATTTTAGTTTAGCGCTGACATTGATTGAAAATACTTTATTGCACTTATAAAACTAGTACAAAGGCGAACTTAATGCTAAAGAGCATTCTCTTCCAGATAACCTTTGTGTATTGTAGATAAAGATGTGTAGGTAGTGCACAGGAAAGGGGATACTGAAAATTTGCACAGGACTAATAAAAATAGCATAATATAGGTACATACTACATGACTAAACATACTTAAATACTTTATATCATAGACTAAACTATACCAATATCAAATAAAAATACATACATAACAATAGAAGAAGTGATAAGGAAAGATTAAATTGCTCATTTTTGGTCGGTTCGACCGAGAAGGTGCCTATAGGATTCTCAATCTGAATGCTTCAACTGTACACGTAAAAAACACATAAATAGATAGTACTGCTAAATTTGCATAATTCTAGGTAGTACAGAACCCACGGCGAGTGAATCTTACTCGCACTTCACCCGGTCTTGTTTAATTTATTATTGTTTCTTTCGGTGTGTAACTATAGTATTTCCATTTCTTTATTTTCTCGGTGACAGCTCCTGTGAAAACTTGAACGAGCGTCTTTTTTACATTATATATGCATTATTTTATAAAAATATGACGCTTACGCACGTACAAGGTTATACCAGAGTCGGAGAAACTGATAGGGATGGAGCTATCGACAAACGTAACACGATAACAGACCCGATATTTTTTTTACAAAATGTAAGGAACTAAACTACTGCCGGATACTTTTGTACAACACGGAGGAACACAAAATACACAACGTAACGTATGGATAATGTGAAAAAACTCAGGGAACATAAATGTAGTGACTAGCACGACCGTCTTGTTGCGAGTGACAGATTAAAACAAACAAAATGGCGGTGGGCCATTGAGTGTTCCCACCTTGAAAAAATATATTTGAATGTTTTTGTTGTATTTGTGTTTGTTCAAAATATAATAAATATATGCGATCGATATATGTAATTACTTATTTAGTCACAACACTACAACTATCAAATTAGAACTGTCATCGAGAAAATAAAGAAATGGAAATACTATACCTATACAATATAGTGTTTTCTTAGATTCATTTACAAATCTTTTTGTATGTAGAGGTGTTCAGTAGACTTGTGTAATTGAGATTGTGGAAGGAAGCTGCCTATAAAGCCGTGCTACTATTTCTGTAGCTCAATACATGCGTCGAAAATTGTCAGCTTCCTTTGAAGTGTTCGTCTCGACATATCGTATCGCATACCTTTTATATCTTCATGAATGATGCTATGATCTTACAGAAGATTGATAATAATTACAGAAAGTCTTATATTAAGTTCCAGCTGAGGCAGGATGCGGGTTCGATTCCCGCCACGGAAAAAAATGTTTGCTCATGCAAACATTTTTTTTAAACATTTTTTGTTAGCCCGGAACAAATATCTGTAGATCATTCTACAGATATTTGTTTCGGGCTTGGGTGTTTCTCTAATGTACTTACAAAAAAGTATTCTTTCAGTTGTATGGTTCCCTTAGTACCAACAGGCTTTGCTTAGTTTGGTTTGGGATTAGATAGCGCTGTGTGAAATGTTCAGCATTATATCTTTAATAATATTATAAAGAGGAAAGATTTGTATTTTTGTGTGCATGTTTGTAATGAATAAACTCAAAAACTACTACGCCGATTTCAAAAATTATTTCACCATTGGAAAGCTACATTCACCCTGAGTGACATAGGCTATATTTATTGCTAGAAAAGATTAAGGATCCTTACTAAAACTTAAGTAACGTAACCCAAGGTGTAAAAAAGTGCCCTAAAACGTCTTTCGTCGCATGCGCTGCGGAATCTATTGAAGATAGAACAAAAGTATGTTTTACAATATTAAAGAACATATCAACATCTACAAAAATAATATTATAAAGAGGAAAAATTTGTTTGTTTGCATTGAATAGGCTCCGAAACTACTGGACCGATTTTAAAATTTCTTTCACCGTTGGGAAGCTACACTATCCCCGGGTGACATAGGCTACTTTTTACCCAACTGCGCAGAAGGAGGGTAATATTTTTATTGAAAAACTACGCGTGCAAAGCTGTGGATTGGTCAGACAGTGTATTATATTGTGAAAGAGCAGATTTCATGTCTTTAAATAATATGCCCGCTGGAGGTTTGCGACTGTGTTGCGCAAAAATTGATTGATTGATTGAAAATACTTTATTTCACTTATAAAACTAGTACAAAGGCGAACTTAATGCTAAAGAGCATTCTCTTCCAGATAACCTTTGTTGTAGATAAAGATGTGTAGGTAGTGCACTGAAAAGGGAACTAATGAAAAATTTGCACAGGACTAATAAAACAGCATAGGTACATACTACTTAAATACTTTTTATCATAGACTAAACTATACCAATATTAAATAAAAATACATACATAACAATAGAAGAAGTGATAAGGAAATATTAAGATGCTCATTTTTGGTCGGTTTGACCGAGAAGGTGCCTATAGATTCTCAATCTAAATGCTTCCACTGAAGTAGCCTCTAAATAGTTTGGTGGCATATTATTCCAGAGACGAGTAGGGGTTATAGTGTAAGAGTCAGAGTAAGTAGCCGTGTTATGCTGTGGAATCATCAATTGGAAACGACGAGACGATCGCACAGCTCAGATCAGATATTTATCGTTGTTTTCTACATTTTTTTGTAACTTCTAACGCAAAAGACCTTACGTCTGCACGCGGCCGTATGTTATAATAATTTACTCGTAAGAGTTTGCCTCTGTAAACCAGAGCGGTCGTCAAATCAGAGGCGTCCACAACATAAATATGATAACGCTGGTGTTGCGGGCGTTGACCCATGTCCTTTGTCGATAAGTTTTTATTATTAAATTAGCAGAAAATGCGCAGTATTTTGCATTTTAAAGATCAAAATCGAAAACAGACTGAGGATGAATTCCGAAAAGGAACGCCAGAAAGGCTGGGAACGTAGAGCCGACTGCAAGGAGACAAAGACAATGCTTCCGGCAAAAAACAGAAAAACAACCAACACCTTGTTAAAGATGAAACGCGAAGATCTAAGGATGATGGTGGGAATCATCACGGGACACTGCGAACTTAACCATCATCTCCTAAAGACCGGAGCCACGTACAGTGGACTTTGTCGCGGATTCCTTCGGGAGGAAGAGACTGTGGAGCACGTGATACTCCAGTGCACTGCCACAAACGACGCCAGACTGAGAACGGGTCTGCAAGGGGTCATAGAATCCTCATCCTCCACTAACACCGCTACTACTTCAACATCCACGGGGACCCTGGAAAGCTGCTGCCACCAACCCAAAGGCCTACTCCGTTACTTCAAGGAGTTAGGATGGCTGGGGTCAGGTTAGGAGTGGGGGTAATGCACAATACACCCCAATGCGGGACGTCAGTGCAGATCTTTTATTCCCCCACCCTAGAATTAGAATTAGATCGAAAGGCCTACTTGTAAATAGTTTGATACTCAAGGATAAATGCTAATAGTATTTAGGTATAAGAGCTTAGTTTTAAATGTGAACCGCCGACCATCTTCTCCAGGTTGTCTGGAATAAATCTCTTCAGAGTGATATATTGTTTTCCCAAATGACTCCATCAGTAGATAGTCCTTCTGGGCCTACATTTAGTTTGATTCAGTTGCAAAGGTTACTTTTCTTCTGCATGTTAAATTAATAAGTCTTCAAAATTGTTATATATTTAATATTTTATTTATTCAATAATTTGCAGAAATTTGTTGTTTATTTTTCTGTTATTTTTGATCTCACAAATAGTCTTGATTTAATAAGTTATGTGCAATGTTTAGAAGTTATTGTGTAAGAATATTTTATTTAAAATATTTATTTTGTTTTTTTGTGAATCTTGTAAACTTTTATACGTTCAATAATAATGTAAACGCGTGTTTCTATGTTCTGGTGCTGACACGCACTAAAGGCGACAGGCGTCACATAATACCAGCGCCAGCGCTACAGTAGCTAAACCTTACAGTACCACACCGCTGAGTGACGAACTATTTTGTTGTCTTGTAATTGTTCTAAGTATAACTGTTGTATTCATAGAATGTAAAAATGGACACAAAATAAATATTTTTGTATAAGACAGCCCATTGTTTTATGTTCTGTTTTGTTCGTAATATGTATTTTTAAATGGTGTACAACAACAAACTGTTTTCGTTCATTCAATAACATGCTTTAATTAATGTGACCAAGTACTTATCTAATAAAATATGAGTAGAACTTTTGAAACGCTCAGAAGAATAATAATAAATAATGCTGGACATTTCACACAGCGCCATCTAGCCCCAAACTAAGCAAAGCTTGTACTATGGGAACCAGATAACTGATAGAAAACATTTTTTCTTTTTTTTTTGTAAATACATACCTACTTATTTAGGGATGCATCCGATACCGATACCGATATATCGGCGATACTTCGGGTTAGCCGATATATCGGTATCGACGATATTTTTATGACCTATTCAACGATACTTTTTAATTTAAAAATGTAGTGTAAACGAGCGTGTTGTCTCGTCTATTTCGTTGCAAACGAGGCATGAACTATGCTCGGGGAAACCCCGCGCTTCTGAGTGTCTTGTTTCTCCCGCCCGCTCTTTGGCCTAGCGTCTATTTCGTTGCATACGAGGCACGAACTATGCTCGGGGAAACCCCGTGTCCTGTTTCTCCCGCCCGCTTTGGCCTCGTACTCGCATATCAGTAATATTTCGCTAGGTTGAGCGTTGTCGCGCTTATAATTTGTCATACATTCGTGTTGTTTGAGTGAAATAAAATAATTGGCAGTCATGTCAACTTCAAAACACAAAAGCGCGATATGGAATCATTTTGAAATTTCGACAATTGATAATTCCAAAGCAATATGTTTGTATTGTAAAGAAAAAGTGTCCCGTGGCATCAATTCTAAAAGTTACAACACATTAAACTTGTGGATCCACATGAAAAGGCACCATCCAAGTGAATTACACACCGCCTCAACGTCGAACACAACTATCCAGAAAACAAAGTGTGACGACGACAACGGACCACAACCTAAGAAACAAGCAACTCTGGAGGTAACAATCAATAAGAAAACACTTTATAGTGACGACGATGTTCGGGCAAAAGAGATAACTCGCACTATTGCAGAGGAAATATGTGTAGATATGGAGCCGTTTGATCTAGAGAACAAAATAGGTTTCCAAAGATTAGAAAAAAAGCTAAGCCCAAATTATAAAATTGTTTCGCGGTTCCATATTACTGAAAAAGTCATACCAGAAATTTATGTGCGAGTTAAAGCTAAAGTACTAGAACTGTTAAAAGAGCTGCCGCATATTGTGACAACCACTGACATTTGGACAAGTGATTCTTCTTCGCAATCTTCGCTTCTTCTTAGCTTGACAGCTCACGGAATAAATGCAAATTTTGAATACAAAAATTATTGCCTTGAGGTTATGCCATTCGATGGAGCTCAGCATTCAGGTATCAACATATCAAATAATCTTAACACGGCTTTTCAAGATTGGGGCATACAAGACACGAGTTCGAGCAGTAGTTACCGACAACGCTCCAAATATGAGTCTCGCTATTAGAGAGATTCAAAAAACCTACGATGTTTTACCTGTCAAATGTTTGGCTCACTCATTGCAACTGGTAATCAAATCCAGCCTCTTTAAAGATAATAAGGTGGCTGAAATGATTACGAAATCAAGGTCTGTCATGGGACATTTTAGTCATTCCACAAGCAGCAGTAAGATTTTAAAAGAAATGCAGGATGCATATAATATTCCCAATCATGTCCTTATTCAGGACATAACTACACGCTGGGACTCGACACTAGTGGTATTAAGACGTTTACTGGAACAAAGAGTTGTAGTACAAGCTTGTCTGCCTCGTATAAAATGCAAAGTAGAACTTACGACTGAAGAATGGGTAATGATGGAGGAGGTAGTGAACATTTTGCGATACTTCGAAGAGGCTACAAAGTCAATTAGCAAAGACACTGCTACGCTATCTGATGCCATTCCGTTAATTAACAGTCTTCGAAAATTATTAGATAACATAAGAAGTCCGTGGACAGAAAGAAGGAATTCATCGCAATCGCAAAAATTAGCGACTGACTTGGTATTGGCTCTTAATGAAAAATTTGATGGTTTGGAAAATGAAGAAACATATTGCTTAGCCACAATTCTTGATCCTCGTTACAAAGCACGAATATTTCAATTACAGTCCACTATTAATACGGCAAAAAAGCGTCTTGTTGAGTTACTTGATCTTAATGTAGCACTGCATTCCGAAACTATTTCAGACACAGTCACATCTACACCTAGTACTGCAACTGTAAGTTCTGAGATGCCTACGAGTGGCGGGCTTTGGAGCGTTTGTGAAGATATTATTAAAGAGTCCGAGGAAGATGAGCCCCTGTCTACTCTGAGCTGTAATTCTCTCAAAGAAGAAGTCGAGAGATACCTAGGGTCTCCCAATATATCGAGATGCAGATCTATTCGTTTTCTGGCGCAGTGACGTTTTATACCCAAATTTGAAAAAAATTGCGCAGAAGTACTTTAGTTTCCAAATGAGTTCTGTCGCATCTGAGAGACTATTTTTCAGCGCAGGTCTTATTCAAACAGATTTGCGAAATCGCCTTTCTCCGCAAAACTTAAGATTACTTTGTTTTTTAAACAAAAATCTTATCAATGTTAATTTTAATTACGAAAACTTTTAATTATCTAATATTAACCTATGTCTCTACTTTTTATATTAATAAAAAAAACTGAATTGTGATTTATTTATTATACCTTCATTTTTGAATTCACAATAAGCGTATCGGTATCGCCGATATTTTTATAAGAGTATCGGTATCGTATCGGCGAAAAGGCGTATCGATGCATCCCTACTTATAATATAGGAGAAACAATCAAATCCAGAACAAATATCTGTAGATCATACATTAATATTTGTTCCGCGGTGGTAATCTAACCCGCAACCTCCTGCGTCTTAGACGGCTATTCGCGTACTGCGCCAAAGAGGTCGTCAAGAATGCAAAAATACAAATTATTAGTTAGTAGTCAAGATTTTAGACCGCTCTCGGAGGCCTCCGACAAAGCTTCGTGTTTCGCTTTGTTATCCTAATGTGTCGTTACAAATAAAATATTTTTCTTTCGTTCTTTCAATTGAAAAAAAAGTCATATAGACACCCAAGTAGGGACCGCATAACGTGTCATAACTTAGCACATCTGTTACGGTAATAGGTGGCCAACTTGAGGTATAGTGATCCTGAAAATAGTATAGTAACCCTTAGGGCATGTCCATATCTGACGAATGCGTGCGGCCCGCGAGCTGCGCACGTGTATTTTATGTTCGCACGCCACTACTGCGCCGTTCGTGCGCCCTTCGCGAGCAAACTATACACCAAAGTCAAAGTCAAAATCGTTTATTCATTAAAATCACAAGGATCACTTTGAAACGTAAATATTACTCCCTGTTCCTTCGCGACCAAGCCAGGAAAGAAAGGCAAGAAACAAGGCTGATTGTTTTTTTTTTAATGTTCCTTTTACAATACAGGAAATAAATTACGTCTAAATTGTAAAATTTTGAACGAGTTGGAGCAATTTCAATCCCAAGCTTCTCTATCGTCTAAATAATCCTATATTTTATAGTAGGTTTTTTTATAAAGATTTTGTTTAATTGCGTTTTTAAATTTGTTAATTGTCAATTTTTGTACATCACTTGGGAGTTTGTTATAAAAGCGAACACCTTGCCCTTTAAACAGTTTACTAACTTTATGGAGTCTACAAGTGGCAACAGCGAGTTATCTTTATTTAGAAATATATATAGAATATATACATATAGAAATATAACACGTAAAATGATAGAAAAGTGTAGAAATAAATATTATAATGAACAAATTGAAGATAATAAGTTAAATACTAAAAAAATATGGCAAATATTAAACACGTTAACTGGTCACATTGCTAAATCCGTAGACGAAGCCATTATTAAGGCGTTCAAGAAAAGTAAAATTTCAACAAAGAACATGGTTAACAACTTTGGTAAAGAGTTTAATGATAATGTGAAGAACATCATGCCTAACTGTGACAGGTATCTTATTAATGAATGAATTAAGTATGTATTTCCAGAAAACAAACCAATTCATATGAAAAAAGCAACTGGGGAAAATATTTCAAAAATTTTAAATAACCTTAATGTAAAGAAATCTGTAGGAATAGACGGTATACGCTGTATTGACCTTAAATATATTAGCAACAAATTAGCACATGTGATAGCAAAATTAATAAACAGAAGTATGATAGAAGGAAAATACCCCAAGGAACTAAAAACAGGCATAGTTAGACCAATATACAAAAGGTAAGCACGATGAGTATGAAAACTATAGACCTATAACCATACTGCCGGTGATAGACAAGATTGTAGAAAAATTCATTTGTAAACAAATTCAAGACTTTTACACTAAAAACGAAATAATATCAAATGCACAATATGGTTTCCAGCCGAACAAAACTTCTTTCAAAATTTAATGATGAAGTAAATAAGTACCTTAATGAGAAACAACACGTTATTTTGCTATTTATCGACTTCAGTAAGGCATTTGACACTCTTGGGCATGATACACTCATCCAGAAACTGAACAACTCTGGAATCAGAGGTCCTATGCGTAAGTGGTGTGAGGATTACCTAAGAGATAGGAAATACTATGTGAAAGTGGAAAATGAGCTGAGTGATGAAGTTTACGATGGGAACCGCGCAAGGATCTGTCCTAGGACATCTTCACTACCTAGCCTATGTAAACGATATGGGTAATGTAATTAATAAATGCTCGGTCTACCAGTACGCGGATGATACATGCCTAGTAGCTGCTGATAAAAACCAAAAAAAAAGCAGCTCAACATATCCAAGATGACTTCACGAGAGTTAGTAAACGGTCTCACGACGTAGCTCTAGTGTTAAACGCTGTTAAAACAAAAATCATTCACGTACATTCTAGCCACCTCAGATGTAATTATACATTTACCATACTTGCACATAATCACTGCTGCCTGCATAGACCGCCTACCAACCAGTGGATGCAAGTGTAAACGCATTGACAAGGTAACGTGCTATAAATATTTGGGAATAATGGTAGATAACAGATTTAGTTGGAGCCAACATATAGACAGTGTCTGTGATAGACTACGGGCAATTCTAGCCAAATTTAATGTTATAAAATATAAATTACCTTACAAGGTTCTTCTTAATCTATATAAAGCACTTGCTGAGTCCATTATTTCGTACGGCATTACCTGTTATGGCCGTACCTTCAAAACTTACCTAGAAAAGATTTTTAAACTACAGTCTATGCTTTTAAAAACGATTCTACCAAAAAATATTCAAACCCAGCATAAAGATAACATTTTAGGCCTGTTTAAAGCTTGTGGCATGCTGCCGGTTAAACAAACGATAAAAACACTTCTACTGAGCGAACAATATGAAAATAACGAAATAAAAATACGGAAATCACATAAAATAACGACTAGAAAAATAACACTCCAAAAGCTGCAGATTCCTAGAATGAACAATTATTACGAGAGACGCACCACTGCATACCTAATTCCAACTTTGACCAATGAGATACCAGCTCCAACTTTACATGAAATTAACACAAAAAATCATATATATAAATTAAAAAAATACTTATAATTGATACTCTTGAGGATATCTATAGTAGCTAACAAATAATTGAAACATTACCTATGCATAATATATATATATATATATATTATGCATAGGTATGCATAATATATATATATATATATTATGCATCAATTATTTGTTAGCTACTATAGACACACTACTAGAGACACTCGAGCCGCACAATTTTTTTTAAATAGGTACCTACTTAACCACTTACTTGTTTTTCTAAAATACTTATAAAGATAAATAAACAACAATAATTATATATATATATATATATATAAACATAAGATAAATAAGATAAATAAACAACAATAATTATATATATATATATAAACATAAGATAAATAAGATAAATAAACAACAATAATTATATATATATATATATATAATTATTGTTGTTTATTTATCTTACATAAGTATTTTAGAAAAACAAGTAAGTGGTTAAGAAGGTACCTATTTAAAAAAAATTGTGCGGCTCGAGTGTCTCTAAGCACCGAGACAAACCTAGGTTTTACGATGCTTTATGTATTAATTAATAGTTGTATGTTATTTTGTCAAATAAAAAAAATCTAGTATTAAAATTATGATTACCGCTATTTTTCTTAAACAAATTAATATTTGTGTGAACATACATCAGATTTTCATAGATGTATTGACAAGGGAATGTCATAATATTTATTACTTTAAACTTATTGCGTAATGATTCTGTGAGGCCCATATTATAAATTGCATGAACAGCGCGCGTGAACGGCGCAATAGCCGAGCGGCCCGCGCGCGCGCCCGATCTGAAAGCAGCTAACTGACGTGCATGCACGTAAACTGCACGCGCGCGGTACGCATGCAGCTCGCGTGCGCCATGCGAGCGTTGTTTAAGTTGCACGCGAGAGGCGCACAAACAACTACTACTGTAGCACGCGCGCGGCACGCATGCAGCGCATTCGCCAGATATGTACACACCCCTAGGTAGAGTCTTCAAGTCCAGAGTGAATAGGTTCTTTCTACATACTCTTCTCACGACAATGTAAAACAATATTCCTGTTTGTCCTTTTGCTTTTGCCTTTTTAAAGGGGAACAGGAAAACCCCGTTCTGTCCAACAGAAAGAACTTTTAGTCCCGTTTATTTGAAATTTTATTTAAATAATTCATTGATGACGTAACTTCACATGCCATAAAAGTTAGAATACCTTGCAATATCTCATGTAATTAACGAAGTATTTTCAGACAGATACGTCACGAGTTAAAAATGTGTATCAGACAAGTCATATCATTCATCAATTTAAAGCGCGTCATAAATAAAGTGCAAAATACATTTTACGATCAACCACATCGCAGATAGGTAAAGTGATACTTAAATGAAAGAGCGTTGGATAATTTAACGGCATAGAATCCGTCCGTCGAAAACATTCAATAAACTAGATCTTTCTTGAACTATTATGCACGTTTTCCGCTAGGTGATTCAGGCATCATGGTTCAAAAGGCTGATGGTGATGAGGGTCCCCTGAGGGACCGCATAAAAAGTAACCCATGCTAACACATTGTCGATACTAAAGCTAGAAACATTATGTGACTCGTGCGACCGCATAAAAAGTAACCCATGCTAACACATTGTCAATACTAAAGCTAGAAACATCATGTGACTCGTGCGACCGCATAAAAAGTAACCCATGCTAACACATTGTCAATACTAAAGCTAGAAACATCATGTGACTCGTGCGACCGCATAAAAAGTAACCCATGCTAACACATTGTCAATACTAAAGCTAGAAACATCATGTGACTCGTGCGACCGCATAAAAAGTAACCGATGCTAACACATTGTTAATCTAAAGCTAGAAACATCATGTGACTCGTGCGACCGCATAAAAAGTAACCCATGCTAACACATTGTCAATACTAAAGCTAGAAACATCATGTGACTCGTGCGACCGCATAAAAAGTAACCCATGCTAACACATTGTCAATACTAAAGCTAGAAACATACTATAGGACACGACTTACGCTGTATCTAACGAAGAACATTACTATTTTTCAAACTTTCGCTAACACTATACATAATTATTGATTAAAACGGATATTACGTTATCCGGTCAACCCGAGACCATGACTGTTGCAACACAGCCGAAACGTCGGGACAACAAATAAAAAAAAGTACATACGCGATAAATACCCGCTTAAATCAATAATGAAGAACATTACGTATACGTGTGCTAACTGTCAGCAACAAGTCGCAGACGTGACATTAAGCGCTCGGACGTTCGACGAGAATCTGGATCCTCGGATGTTTTTATAAGTCGCGGACGCATCCAACGTGTGCACGGCGCATTAGGGCTTATCGGCCTATGCCCAAGGCGTATTTAAAATGAGCAGAAGACGCCCGTATTCGCGCTTCAAACGTAATTCAGTCGCACCCATTAAACCTTTGCACACGTTCACAAATTCAGTCTCGCATATAATGCGCTGTTGTCCCGCGTTTGTTATTTCAGTGGCGCCGTAAACGCGGGTTAGTATAGATACAAACGCGCAGATACGTCGATGCAGTGACGATACAAGTGCGGTGCGCGGTGGCGTGTGCGCGCACCCCTCCTCCGCCATTTTCCCCAAAATTGCAAACACGATGCTTGCGCGCGTTTAAATCGAAACAAATGCTGCAATCTGCTTTTTGAACGCCTCTACGGCATCGTAAACGCGCGTTGGTTGCGCGTATAAAACGCCGTGTGCATGTGCCCTTATTTACAGACAGAACGACATGACGTCCGACACGGTGTGCTGATTAGTAAGTCGCGACTGTAAGTCGCGTCCGATAGTATGTTTCTAGCTTTACTGTTGTTTAAATTGTCCATACCGTAGCTTAAATAACAGTCACTAAGACCTTGGCTGACTAGACAACATAGGAAAAAAGTGCTGATTAAAGTTTTTGCCATTAGCATTACGCAGAGTTGTAAATTACTTTTGTGAGGCGTTTTTCTTTAAAAACTAATTTATTGAACATTAATGGCAACAATAGTTTAGGGAGATTTGACCATATTATTTTATCGAATTATAAACTTCACCAGGAATAATATAGAACTAGTAGTTATACCAAATATCCATACTAATATTATAAATTCAAAAGCAGCTCTGTCTCCCTGTCTGTTAGTTACGTTTTCACGACTAAACGGCTGTACTCATTTCGATTAAATTAGGTATATGTATAGATAAATTATAACCGGGATGGCCAGAGCAGAGCAGAGCAGAGCAGAGCAGAGCAGAGGCTAATCTTTATTTAATTTAATTAATTTGTTTTCGCATATACCACGCGTGCGAAGCTGCGCGCGGAAACTGATATTTTTTTTATATTAACAAATAGGCACACAAGCCGACGGGTCTCCTGATATTAAGTGGTCACCGTCACCTATAAACATCTGTAGTAATATTTATCTATAATAGTGCTTTTTAAAAACCACTATTAGATCATGATTATATCAATGTAGGTATATGCCAGTTTATGTTAATTTCGTTCCTTACGGAGATTCGAGATTCTTATCTTAAACCCGAAATATAACTCTTGATATGTGTAAAATAATTATTTAATATTTTAAGAAGACTATAATTTTTGTTAAAGACCGTCTGAACGCCTCTCCGTTGCTGTGCGTCAACACCGCAGCAAGACAATTCAAAAATATTGAACAACCTTATTTAATTTTGAAGATCGTATCAAAAGATCATTGTATATTATATTATCATCATTGACACGTTGTCACTACAGACCTCAAGGACAATGAAGACATCGAACGGGAGCGGAGGGCGCTGTCCGTGCGTGCGAATATGATTGCTCGCAGGGTTGCGCGTAGTTCAGAGGGAGTTAAGCTGACTTTATTTCGGGCGTACTGTACCTCTCTGTACTCGTGCAGCCTGTGGGCGAAGTATACGCAGGCGGCGTACAGCGCACTCCGCGTCCAGTATAACAATGCACTCAGGGCAATGCTGGGGCTGCCCCGCTACTGCAGTTCATCAGGGATGTTCGCGGTGGCGCGGCTCGACTGCTTCCATACCGTCATGCGCAAGCGAGCCGCGTCCCTGGTGCACAGGCTGCGGGCCAGCGCCAACACCGTCTTGGCAATGATAGCCGGCAGAGTAGACTGCCCGTACACCAGACATTGCTGTCACAGGCATGCTCTCTAAAACCCTGTATAAACATTAGTTTACTTATTGTGTTGTGCGCTTTCCTATATGAGCTACATAATTGCTTGAAATAAATGTATTTTATTTTTATTTGATGTCTTACGCATTCCATATAATAACATCCTCCGTATGATGTCGCGGCTGCCCCGCTACAGCAGTGCATCAGAGATGTTTGCCCATTATCACACAGTATTCAGTACTTTATTGCGTTCATACAAAGTGGATTAAAATGTTACATGTCAGATCTTATTGACTAGTCAAGAGATGTCACAGATGGCGTTCACGCCATCATGCGCAAAAAAACTGCATCGCTGATGATCAGAGTTCGGGACAGTCGCAACAGCATCCTGAGGACGGTGGCTGAGTGTTGCACATCTCCGCTCTGGAAGTGCCGCGTGCGAAAGGTGATTGAAAATTAATAGTAGAGAAATGTTGAAAGTTTATTGTAGCTGTTTTGTTGGGAACAGAAAATGGTGTTGCCTTTATCACTTGGGTATTCGAAAAACTAATTAAATAATCATAGACTTTTAGATATTTTTCTCTCGATTTGTCTGTTAAAAAATTGTTTCGATTAATTTTACACTTTCTGGTGTTATTATTTCACTTTCACTGTTGGAACTCATCTTTTATTCAATTTGTGTGAATCAAATTAAAATTTTCTTTAAGATTTTAATAAAAGTAATAAAAAAACAAATAAGAAGTTACCGCGTATTTTTTTTTATTTGATTAAACAATGTCGCGTCGGCAGGCGCGCTTATTTTATTACCGGCCAGCACTTTATCAGAGCGAATTGCGTTTAAACTTTTTAATTAAGTAGGTAAGTAGTGTTCCAAATTCAAAAGTCATTTCGTCACTGTTATTAAGTGCGCCGGAATTCATTTTGCACGCAATATCAAGGAACCCTTCACCTCTTTTCGAATAGATGGGATGAAAAATAATTTCCTCAATTAGTCATCTTCGACACAAAGTGGAAATCCGCAATGAGGAAATCCGCAGAAGAACTAAAGTTGCCGACATAGCTCTCAAAATTAGCAAGTTGAAGTGGCAATGGGCAGGCCACATCGCTCGTAGAACCGATAACCGTTGGGGAAGAAAGGTTCTCGAGTGGAGACCACGGACTGGAAGACGCAGCGTAGGCCGGCCCCCCACAAGGTGGACCGACGATCTGGTAAGAATCGCTGGGAGCCGTTGGGCGCAAACGGCTACCAACCGCTCGTTGTGGCGATCTAAGGGGGAGGCCTATGTTCAGCAGTGGACGTCCGCCGGCTGATGATGATGATGACACAAAGTGGTAGTATTCTTGTTTTTATTCTATTTTTTTTGTGTTTTAGTTTTAGATATAGGCTTTATTAAGTTGCGTGAAATAACATATTTTTATTTTATTTATTTATTTTTATTGTATTTATTTATTCGACAAAAAGTTACACACTAACAGTATTACATAAAGCACTGTACAACCCTAGGTGAGTCTCGGACCTCGGTGCGTAGAGACACTCGAGACGCTACACATTTGTTAAATACTTGCATAAAGACCCGTCACTTTTACTTAAAATTTTATACTAACACAATTACATCCGACCTACCCACCCAAATTACCGTCTACAACCTGTTGGAAAAAGTATGGACACATGCAAACGTACGAAAGTAGGCGGCAGCATCTAAACATGATATCCTCCTAATATCTCCGTGGAATATTACCCTCCTTAATTGGATTAACTGTATCTGAAGAATCCAAGTGAACGCGTTACACGCAGTCTTTTAATACGAAAAATAAATTAATTGAGTGACGACCTCCGTGGTGCAGTCGGCGAATAGCCGGCTGCGACGCAAAAGGTATCGGGTTCGATTCCCGCCGCGGAATAAATAGGGGGATAGTGTAGCTATCCCCGGGTGACATGGGCTACATTTTACCCAACTGCGCAGAAGGAGGGTAGTGTTTTTATTGAAAAACTACGCATGCGAAGCTGCGGGTTAGTCAGCTAGTTCGTTATTATATTCGTACGCGTGAGTAGTATTTATCCAGAGTAGCAGTAGTCTGGCAACACTAAAAAAGTTCCAGTTTTATGTGAACGTTGTGTGTTATATAATTTGAGTGATATTAAACAAGTGCACTCATTGATTTACAAAATCAATGCAGGTTATTAGTACAATGCCGACTTTGGATATCAATGAGATTATATTACAAATAAAAAAAATCAATTTGATCTACAATACTTTTTTTTTACTACCGATGCAAAAAGAAGGGTGGTATAAGTTTTAGGCCTTTGTCTATGGCAGCATAGTTCCCTAACGGATGGACCAATTCGGATGCGGTTATTTTTAATAGAAAGCTAGTTTAACTAGGGTCTTTCTTAGCTAAGTTTGATGAAGATCAGGTAGGCCAGTCCGAAGACTACCAGCACTTTTTCCCTTTGGTAACCTCAGCTGTAAAATGTTTTTTTTTTATCAGTGTTAAAGTGTTGAGGGTTTTGAAATGACATGTTTACATATCAGCTGCTGTTGTTTCATGTCACAAAAACAAGTAACTTTTTAACAAAAATATGACGGACTTAACCTTAACTGAACCGATTTTGACGAAATTTCTATGGGACCAATCTGAAAGTATATCCTTTGAAATAATCTTCCATAATCAGCTCACCTGAATAACTTAAAGGAACATAAGTAGCGGTCCCTTCTAGCCTATAATATTTAAAGAATTATCCACTAACTCCTAATAGTTAAGGAGTTATATTTTCCATCATCAGCGCAGCAACATGAGATGATCAGTACCAGACTCAAATACTTGAATAATGTGTCCACAAAATTTGATGGTTGCCCTCGATATTTTTGGGATCACACGATCAGATCCTGACTTGGTGACAATGGGACCACCTGGGAAGTATACACTTTTAAACAAAAAAAGGAAATTCTCGAATTGATCCAGGCGTCTTCGAGTAATCGAGGAACATACATAAAAACAAACCGACGAGTAGAGAACCTCTTTTTTTTTGAAGTCTGTTAGTAAGATTGAAAAAAATTGTACAAAATTACCAGCTCCTCTAAGATATATAAATAATGTTAACGTGTTTAGGTTAAAGTTAAAAGTCCATGTTTTTGCCCTTCAAATCAGCCGACCATGGTAGCCATAGTAGTGTCTCTCTCACTCTCCACTCACATTCCTCTGTCATCACTCTATTTATTATTTACTAGCTACGATCTGCCCCGGCTTGGCACGAATTATTAATAAACTGTCAGTCATGGTTTATATGACTTTTGAGTTAGTGATCTATAGAAGGTGCTAGATATAATGTTGGAAAATTGTAATGTAAATGTTTTAAATCTTATAGTTGTACAAATATGTCTGGGTGTCCGTGAGGTCCACACTGGCCTCAGCAGAAGACCAGCGCTGCAGTATACCAACATGCTGCAGCAAATGCTGAGCTGAGGACCCTTTCGCCACCACACTTATAATTTTTAGTTAGATTATATTTTATGTGTCATTTGTTTCTGTGTCCATTTGTGGTGGTCTGAATAAATATTTTTTCTTCTTCTTTTTTCTTTTTAAAATGTGTTACCAATTTGGATGGACATCATTCCTTATCTATCCATTACTTTTATAATATTTTTCAAACTTTGGCGATCTGTGTACATAATTAGTGATTATAAATTAAATAATAAATATTGCTGGACATTTCACACTGCGCTATCTAGCCCCAAACTAAGCAGAGCATGTACTATGGAAACCAGATAACTGATAGAATACTTATATTCTTTTTTTATAAATACATACTTATTATATATAGAAAAACAACCAGACCCAGAACAAATATCTGTAGATAATGCAAACATTTGTTCCGCGGCGGGAATCGAACCCACTACCTCCTGCGTTTCAGCCGGCTGTTCGCCCACTGCGCCACGGAGGTCGTCAAACTATTAACGTCGTCAATTATTACTTTGATGATGATTTTCTAAATGTTGAACACATAAATTCAGTATTTGGCGCATAAGTAAACAGTTAGTAAGTACTTGTATCATAACTTGTTATCATAATTACACAATCTTCTTATCTCTGGGGCAATAATACCTATCTGCAACAGTATGTTTGTTTATGTTCCGTTATTACCAACAGATAGCTGTCTAGATAACTAAGATTGGGGTAAGATTAGAAAGGGGTAATGCAGAATACACTGCAATGCGGGACATCAATGCAGATTTTCCACCTTTAAACTAGGTAATGCACAATTCACTTCAATTCATAAGCACACCTGCAGACTTCATGATGTAACCGGTTTTTTTGTTTTAGATAAATGACAGAGACCGGAGAGTATCACATACTAAGAGGCCTTTACCCAGCAGTGGATCTAGACAGTCAAATGGGGATAAAAAAATATTAGACTATCTAGAATTACATCTTAGAACTATGCTGTAGGTGAAAAAACAGATGTTGAGTATATTTCCCTGGTCCAATTTTAAAGTGGTATCACATGCTTTAATTAGTTATTGTTTATATAAGACATTGATAACTCCAACATTAAACAATGTGTTTTATCTAAAGTCAAATAGAAGTTACAAATTGTGAGGTCTTTTGCTGATAATACAGTCAAATTATTCCTTGGTTCATTTTATGATTTAACTAGGCATTCCTTTTTATTCATGGTCTAGAACTTCAATCTTTACATAAAGCCTGAGTATCCTTAGTGATGATACATTTTTTTTAATTGAATTATCACTTAAAGTTTTTACATACAATAATGTTTAAAAAATAGCACTTATAAACCACTAAGGTGTGTAGGGATAATGCTATCTTAATTAGAGTCTACATCATAAGTAACTGAAGCTTGGAAGTGCTCAGTCTATAATACACTTAATATATATGTAAACTTAGCTTAACATAATACATGATTGGAACCAGGTAAATACATAAATACATTATACTTGGTACAGCTCTAAATTAGATAAAAAATATGATTTAAGTTTAAATTTTATGTTTTTTAGCGTAATTGTATCAGTTAGGTCAGTTGGTAGTTCATTAATTAACTGGGGAACTAATTAGTCCTAGTAGCTGAATAAGTAGATCACACCTATATTATTTTTCACTAAAATAATGACCAATAAAATGGTTTCTGTCAATTCAAGCATGCTTCGTCTTCGTGGACATTGGACAAACACTTGAATATTGCCAATAAAAAATATATAATTATAATTCGAAAGATACTCACTCACTATTTTCCTTGGTCTTTTCAACATGTTTCTTGATATCAGCTAATGAAGAGTCCAGTCTATTGAGGAACTCATCAAAGGTTTTCTTCTCATCAGGACTGCCAGGTGAGAACTCTCTCGCGGTAGGCATGCCCCCGATCGAGGCGCGATGACTCGGCGGCGCTGGCTCCGTTACGCGCTCCCCGTTCTCATAGAAAGGCGATTCTACAGTGACGGGTATCAAAAGATACTCTCTCAAAAACAAACTGTCTGAAGCAAACAAACGATTCGCTCTTCGTATCTTCTCCATCTACGACAAAAGCACGAATATTACCATATCTATACAGAATTTCATGCTCTAAATAGAAGATAATAACAGTTTTATTGCGAAGTATTCTGACTTACTGTTACACCATATTTCAGAGCGAGTCCTTGTAAAGTGTCGCTTTTACACATCACATGTTTGATGAATTCCTCGTTCCTTTTCATGTGGTTACAAGTGCTTCCGTATTTTTTCAGGGGGCGAGCTGATTCCCTAATAGAAACTCTCTCGTCGAAAAGACGTTCCTCCTCCATTTTTGACGTATTTGACTGTGTTGAAAGAAATCCCAAAACTATTGTGCTGTGCTGACAGTTTACTACAATGAAGTTAGTCGTAGGTTTGAATTGAAACCACAGAATATTACTACCGTGGGACTGACATATTCGACCACAGGTTAAAACATCGATTATAGCTTGCAAAAAGTTTTGGCGAATCGCAACACCTATTGACATAATTTTTGCAAGTACTACTACTCACTCACCAACAGATGGCGCAAATTTTTAAAGTGATAACTCTTGGTGCGTTCTGTATTGCCCAATCGGAAACCAGAAATTACATTCATTCAATACCAACCAAGTCCATTCATTTCATTCATGTGCATTTTGTTGGTTGGTTCGTTCTTTCATTCAGTCGATTAGTAGCATGTCGTGGGGTTGGGCGTGTGTTATTTTCCGCGAAATGATGTTGTTGTGATTTAAAATAAATGTGGTGTTAAGTGAAAACAATACAGTGTATCTTTTATGATACACGTTATAATATTTGTGACGTGAAACTTTGTAAACACTGATTTTTGTTGGTGTGTACTTACACATGTGATCAATATTTCATCCAGAGTTTTTCTTCTTATTTGTGGGTATGTATGAATGAAAAGTTACTAATCAAGCGATTCGATTAATTAAATGTTGGTCTATTATTTGCGTAGAACTGTGATTGTTATCCTCAGAGCGCCACAACGGCCCCAAAAGCACAATAACATGGCCCTAGCTGGGGCGCAGCCCTCGTAAATTCGCAACAGGGCTGGTCGATGCGACTAGTGTTTTATTATTGTGGGGTTAGAATATTTTCCCTGTAAACGCATTGTGGACCATTTTATTTAGTTGTGGATCACTACCAACCGTTGTTAGGTGGAGCGCGAGTGTCCTGCGCAGGGGAACGGAGAATTCACAGTTCCCAGGATTTTATCAATAACATGCCGCATTGTATTGTATTAGTAGTTACTAAAGTGGGTAATACTATTTAAAATCACGTAGGTACCATATTATTATGAAAACAATATTTAGGCACTTATATTTCTAGTCAGTTTGCGAAACTATTATTTTTTCAAAATGAACGAAGGCACTCCTCTTTTGTTATTTTAATAATCTTTAGCCGAAAATTCGCGTTGCTTCAAAACTAAAATAAACTGTTTATCGACATCCAAAAGTTCAACGACCCTTATCATAGCACCTTTTATTGTACCACGGAACCATTTGGTTCCATATAATTTCGAACGAAAACAGTTTTTGAACTCTATTATGCTATTTTGTGACTCATAAAACTCTACGATTCATAGCGATCATTCTTCGATTCATAGAATTTGTTTCACTAGTTTTGTAAAAAAAAAAGTCAAAATCGTGAGTCAGAAAAAAACGTTGTTTTGAAACACGACAGACGTTACGGAATCAAGATCAAGATGACTCATTGCTTGAGCATTCGACAGTGGAATCCCTCGTATCTGTAAAGCTGGCAATAAACGAGGCACGAGGACGCCGTTTCCATCACTCCGCGTCTCGTGGAGTCCGGCGGAATGCGGGATAAAAACGAGCACACACACGGAGACGGTTTTTGGAGTTTTTTGGAGTCTTGACGTGGAATCTTGTCTTGACGACGACCTCCGTGGTGCAGTGGGTGAATAGCCGGCTGAGACGCAGGTGGTAGCGGGTTCGATTCCCGCCGCGGAACAAATGTTTGCATGATCCACAGATATTTGTTCCGGGTCTGGTTGTTTCTCTATAGGTATATTATAAGTAAGTATGTATTTACAAAAAAAACGGTATATATGTATTATCAGTTATCTGGTTCCCATAGTAGGTACAAGCTCTGCTTAGTTTGAGGCTAGATAGCGCTGTGTGAAATGTCCAGCAATATTTATTTATTTATCTTGTGGAGTCGCGTCCTCGTATATATTATGTACCTATAGCCAGATTCCTTTTCTAAAGAGAAGGTTTAATCTGGCCTAAATATAGATGAGATATACGTTATACATACATATATGTAGATGAGAATAGAGCTAAAATATAGATGAGCAAGGTTAAACACTGATAATGAGTAAGAATTAGTTGGTAGTTATGAGTTAATTAGGTAAGGTATATGGCTGGTAGGTGGTTACCAACTAGTTACACGATATTCAGCAGGTACCTAATGTATAGTTCACCAACATTGGCGCCTTTTGGAAAGGAAGTTAAATTTGAACAACACGAGTCGGCTTACCGCTATTTTATCCTCGTAAATAATAATGAAAGCATGTATCAACGGAATAAAATAAATTGACAAAATACCTACTTAAATACCTATTATTAGAAAAAATAAAAAACCGGCCAATTGCGAGTCGGACTCACGCACGAAAGGTTCTGTACAATTATCTATAAAAACGGCAAAAAAATCAAGTTTGTTGTATGGGAGCCCCCTTAAATATTTATTTTATTCTGTTTTTAGTATTTGTTGTTACAGCGGCAACATAAATACATCATCTGTGAAAATTTCAACTGTCTCACTATCACGGTTCATGAGATACAGCCTGGTGACAGTCGGACAGACAGACAACGGAGTCTTAGTAATAGGGTCCCGTTTACCCTTTGGCTACGGAACCCTAAAAAAAGGGAAACCACTAAAATATATTATTGCCCTACTTAAATAATGTCGGAATAAAATAACTACCCATATCCATAGGAATAAAATAATACCCTAATAGGTGTAATCACACTAATATTATAAACGCGAAAGTTTGAATATTTGTTTGGATGTTTATTTGTTTGTTTGTTACTCAATCACGCCGTAACGGCTATTATACGTGTGGTGATCCAGGTTATAATATTATAACCACCACATAGGCTACCATTTATCCCATAAAACAGTTCCCATGGGATAAAAATGGGATGTCAAAGTTTATATATATACATATATGTATTTTGCACCCCAGAACAATGCGGGCGAAGCCGCTGGCAACAACTAGTTACCTAATAAGTCTCCACTCAAAAACGCAAAAACGATCTGATACAAGGAAATAGGTACCTACTTAAGTAGGTGTATGCTTTTAAGTTTTACCACAGGTACGTACACACGGCTACACATCAAGCTATACATTTCCTGTATAAGCTGACCGCGCATTGTGTAGGCTTTTCGTAGAATGAGAGGTCAGCTTATACTGGAAATGTATAGCTTGATGTGTAGCTGTGTGTACATGTAGGTAGTTAGGTACCGACATAGCGCAAAGGATTAGCAAGCTGAAGTGGTAGTGGGCAGGGCACATAGCTCGAAGAACTGACGGCCGTTGGGGCAGAAAGGTTCTCGAGTGGAGACCACTCACGGGACATTTTTTCTTCCCGGTAAGTAATAATGAAGAATTGTTTCGCGTGCTTGTTTCTAAGTCCACCGCGTCTGTACGATATTCTACTTCAACTACAAAAAAGTTGATTTCAAAATCAGTTCAGGTTTCATATTCTTGCAATTTAGCAATATTTCGAGTACCTAGCTAGGTACTTAGTAGGTATATCAAAGAGCAGCGATATACAGAGATTTTTGTTTCACTACTGCGGAAATCATTGCATGCTATAGCAAATGTCAATTCTCGTGATAAAATGTACCTACCTTTGAGTACTGATTTTTAATTTGAGATCTTTTATGTAAACGTATTTTAGGTACGGTTATGCTTTGACGGGTTTGAGTTTGTCTATGCGGCTCAACCTCTAATTAACTCATTTTACCTATTTATTTAGTTATTTACTGTCATTCTAGCAGCTGATAGTGGGTATAATGTAGGTACCCACTACCCATTTATTCTCTTTTTCACTGTTTAATCATGTTTATAAAATTATTAATGTTGTTCACTTGTTCAATTAATCTGTGGGTGATGTCGTGGGTCATGCATTTATTCGTGTAACTATTAGCGCTATATTCTACTTCATAATGTATGACTGTTTATCTTCTCAAATAAATAAAATAAACAAAGAAATGTCAGGTTTTCTTGAGAGCGAGGGGGAGGGAAAGCTTACCCTCTCCCTCGCTCTTGACTAAAATCGTCATTTATTTGTTTATATCCTGTCGATGCAACGTTTGAATAGTACTACGACTGATAGTTATCTGAAGAAGAATTGGTTATCGTGTGTGAACCCGCACAGTAGGTATAGGGTTCCGTAGTCAATACGGTATCTAAGTTATGAATACAAAGTTAATTTTACAGTTGATATTGGTCATTTTGTAAGAGCATTAGGTATATCAACTATTTTTAGAGTTTTAGAGTTGCTTATTTAAATTAAATTTGTGTTATTACTGGTAATTTATGTTTATAGTATGTAGATATGTTATTAAATTTATATAGATGCACCGCCGTCATGTGTTACATTTTGATCATGTCCATACACAGGTTGTCTGGAAGAGATCGCTTTTAGCGATAAGACCGCCCATTGTACTAAATCTATTTGTGAGAATGATGTTCTGTATTTTATTTTGGTGTACAATAAAGAGTTATCTTATCTTATGAACTGTTTACAAGCCCAACTAACTACAGACATGAATTAGCTCGTAAAGTAAGAAGACAGGCAGACATGGCGAAACTAGTGTTGTTGGTGGTGTTTCTAGTCCGATTATGAAATCCACAAATTGTAAATGTACTACCAAAGTTAAAGGTACCTGATGAGGAATCGCTCTAACCCAGGGAGCGGTATGTCGGACTCCTACCGGCTAAACCTCCACGGCGTTCGTCCGCTCTCTTTGTACCGGGGGCACGGGAACAGAGAACATTCTTCCGCGACCCCGGTGGCGTTGGTCCGCTCTTGCGGGCCCCATCTTTTAGGATTTAGGGTCATCTCTACTAACTATATACAACAGTAAGTATATAATTAGGCCACTGCTATGGGGGATGGAGGTCGGCATACGCTCTCGCATACGCCCTCTTCCTTCGCCCAAGTTTAAGGTACCTACACTATCGTAACGCAGCAAGGTAACTAACAAAGAACCAGAAGACAAATGACAATACGGTCAGGATGTCTCATACTCATCATAATCCTTTCTAAAGAGTAATGGCCATCAACGTCATCACAACCGGTACTAAAAGCGGCGTAACGCGTCATATATTCACAGATCCGGCGTTCAACTTCCGAGAAACTGTCGTCGGTGTCACAGAACAGAACAGTTACCACATGCTTGATGCATACTTGATGCTTGTCACAGATTATATAGCACGTGGGTGGAGTGACAGTGAATAAGCTGTTACGAATGTTCCACATGATATAGGTAATGTCGAAACGCAAATGTATGGAGTGCAATATATCGTCTTTGTACTGTTGTGTTGACGACATATGAATTAGCACTGTTTTTCAGACAGGACCAGACAAGAGTGGATCATTTTAGGAACGCGGAACCTCGTAACAACATTATATAAGTAAAAACATATGTAGGTATGTATGATAAATATTATATATATATCATAATTTTATATATTATATTTAGGTATGTCATTTAATAATTTATTTATGTCTATTTGTGTTTGATTTAGGTATTAGTTGCACTCCCTTCATCCATATCTTAAGTGCATCCCCGACCATATCTTTGACATTACTAAATCCTCTCCATCCAAAGGTTGTCTGGAAGAAATCGCGTCAAAGCGATAAGACCGCCCATTGTACTATTTGCTTTGTGTCTTCTATTTAGTCTGTGATTTCTATTTCTTTAATGTGTATTTGGTTATTAATAAACTGTGAAAGTATACATATAATAAAAGTTTAATAAGTAAAACGTACACACGGCTACACATCAAGCTATAATTTCCAGTACTGACCTCTCATTCTACGAAAAGTCTACACAATGCGAGGTCAGCTTATACTGGAAATGTATAGCTTGATGTGTAGCCGTGTGTACATATAATTTATAGTGTATTGTAGTTATTATGATTCAAAAATAATTCATAAAATAAAAAAAGTTAATTATTTTATGAAGCTCCTGTTAAGTACAAGTATTTTCATTATTCTACAGTGCCTATAATGATTGCCTATATCCTGTACCACTGGACATTGTCCGCGTTTATATTTAACTCGTGCAAATAAACCTACAACCATCTGAAACAAAGCAGACTCCACATAATTATGACAACATTCTGTGGACAGCTAAACTACCTTAGGAAAATAAATCTTATTTCAACGAAATAAGACACCATAATCCGGTGTCTAGTAAAAACGGTAGCGACTGGCGGTGTTTTCTGGTACCTGTACTGGTACCGCTGGACATTGTCCGCGTTTATATTTAACTCGTGCAAATAAACCTATAACCATCTGAAACAAAGCAGACTCCACATAATTATGACAACATTCTGTGGACAGCTAAACTACCTTAGGAAAATAAATCTTATTTCAACGAAATAAGACACTATAATCCGGTGTCTAGTAAAAACGGTAGCGACTGGCGGTGTTTTCTGGTACCTGTACTGGTACCGCTGGACATTGTCCGCGTTTATATTTAACTCGTGCAAATAAACCTACAACCATCTGAAACAAAGCAGACTCCACATAATTATGACAACATTCTGTGGACAGCTAAACTACCTTAGGAAAATAAATCTTATTTCAACGAAATAAGACACTATAATCCGGTGTCTAGTAAAAACGGTAGCGCCTGGCGGTGTTTTCGTCGAAAACAAAACTGAAATAAACAAGTTATGAGCGCTCGAGGGAAAATAAAAGTACAACGCTTGAAGCTACTGTAACTTTAAGGCGTTGCTAACTTAAATGGGACACTAAGATTCTTGCAGATAAAAACTGTTGGCGAGATTCTAGAAGATTAACTGTATATTCGCACCGTAAAAGTCAAGTGGTCTACTCTGACTGGTTCAGATTTGGGATGAATTTTAGTAGTACCTAGTAATGGTATTTATACGTAGAATGATCAACCTTGGAAATTAATTTCTATAGTCCAAGAATCACCACATTTTGATGGTCGTGGGTATGATTAAACTAATTAATCTTTTTCATTAAAGAAAGTACCGCGGCCGTTTCAAGAACTAACGGATGAGATGAAATATGTGTTCGATCCATAAAGCATAGAAACGAACGCCCAGCTTGGCTATATGCGCGTAATACTCGCGAAGCTATGTCAAAATTTGACAAAATTATGGTGCGCATGTTACTAGTAGACAGACATAAAGATATATTTCTATTTTTCACGTGAAAACGAGTCGAAGAAGTTTTGTCACGTTATAGGTAAGACACGTTAGAAGACAAGCATATGGACTCCTAAAGACGGAAAGTGACGCCGAGGAAGGCCTAAAAAGCGCTGGAGCGATGACTTGGACGTCTTCCAAAGAGACTGGCGGGATATGGCTCTAGACCGTGATAAGTGGAAGGAAGAGGGGGAGGCCTTTGCCCAGCAGTGGGACAGTATGGGCTAGTAAAAAAATTAAAAAATAAGACACACGTGAAATCGTACACGTGTGGGGCCAATGATGCATATCAGCTCTACAGTCTACAGGTCAAGGAAATTCTTTTGTGAAAGAGACACTAACATGCGTAACTAACGCAAATCCTTTTATCAATGAATCGTTATCACCAAACTGGTGTCCTAGCTAGACCAAACACTTGATGGATGTTAGGGACTAATAAACCCTGACCAGCACTTTCTTGGTAAAATTAGTCACCCTTTTTCAAGGTAGAACAGGTGTAGATTGTTAAATAAAATGATCGTTTTGATAATAATTAACACAAGCAAAAGTTATTTAAAAATCCCGTTAAATTGACATATGAACCACCCCGGTTAAACTAGGTAGCTTTCTATAAAAAGTCGCGTCCAAATCGATCTATCCGCTTGAAAATACGATGCATCGTACTTAAGGGCGCACTATACCTGGGGAGATGTTAAATCGCTTATTGAGAAACAATGTTTTATTCAAGAAATTGTGTGCTTTCAATCTGTAATTCATATATGTTATAGTTAAGGATACGTGCTAGAGAGCGCCTGTTTTGTGAAAACACGATTCCGTAAAATTAGCTCTATAGAAAAAAATCCAAAGATGACTCCAAATTTATCTTAAAACCGTTCTTATGCGATGAATACTACAATTTAGATCTTGTAACTTTATACAGTTATTCTACACAACATAAATAAGGGCACCTGTGTTTTAAATTTTCAAAATACCTTTTGATTTTACCATAAAATGAAATTATCTAAGTTTTGCACTAATGAAACCATTCGCTCCGGAGGCCCGTTTCGCGATTCAGTCTGGCTTCGGCTTTCAGACGGGGTACCCGTGACGCTTGTCGCTCCAAACGTACACGTAATTCTTAGGTAGAATTTATAATTAGTTGGTTTTTGTAAAGACGCAGTAATGAGAAATAAACACAATAAGATAATCAAGGGACTGAATGATAAAAAACCGGCAAACATATGAACCACGGCGAGATAGGACGTGCAGCGGCGCGCGGAGAAGCGGGGGTGAAATTCGACTTTGGACTGAGGTATAGTCAACTCTTAATACTCAATACTCAATCGTTTATTGTATTCCACAATGTAATAATAGGTACATGTTCATTATGTACCCTGTTGGGCGCAACAATATCATGGAGAGAGGAGGACGTCATTGTTCTCGTTAGGTTATATTTATTTAAAGTATAAGTATAAAAAGTTTATTTGTTGTAACAAGTATTGGTGCATAGTATAAACTTACAAATTACTATTGGTTTGGAAAGATTTTTAATTAGGTACAAGTACATCTTATTCATAAATTAACAGTATAATTTGTAAACGGGCTCGCTAGCTCCCACCCTAGGAAAATAAAAAAGAAAACACTCAAATCTAGTGTCAAAGTAGGTAAGTATCTAAAATTTGTCATTTTTCATTAAATTTATCATTAAAATATTCGTCAATTGTATAGTAAGTTTGTTTCGTTAGTATTTTAATTGTTTTATAAATGTTATATTATTAGTCACATTTTTCAACGCGTCAGGTAGTTCCGGACCCAGACAGGCGTCAAATTTATAAAACCCTTCTTTTTGCGTCAGGGTTTAGACAGTAATTACTTTGGACTAAAATATCAGCTGGGAAGCTAATAATTAGGATAATGTTGCTTCTTAGACAGTTGATAGATAGGGTTTTATGACCTTCTAATGGGTCTTTAAAGAGGTGATCCATCATATTTAGTAGCCAGATAGGTGGTCCAACCATCCATCTTACATCTTTCAACCTAATGACCATCCCTTTTATTTTTTTGTAAAGAGCCATAATGCAGTGAATTGTATTCATTATCTAACTACCTTAATTTAAAGGGGATTTTTTCCTCATTGTTTTATACATCTTTTCCTGTGTTTTTGTTTTGTCGTAGGTACCTACTTTTTTGTATTATTAATATGTAGGTAACAGTAAAAGTACGTCACTTAATATTTAATAAGTAATGGGGTTTTCCTATTATCACTGATGTCGATACCTGGCTAATGTTAAGCCCGATAATGTTAATTAATTATCGGGTCTCATAAAATGGCAAACCGCACGAACTGCACTTTATAGATCACTCAAACCACGGTATCCAGTCTTAGGCTCGGACTATATGGCATCCGGGCTTATAAGGGACGGTTTTTTAACGGCCCCTGGTCAATCCGTCGCACAACCAAACTTGAATTTGTCCTGCATCGACTACACACGATCCGATGCCATCCGACTTCGATTTTTACCTGGAAGCAACCGGGACATCTTCCGGATTCGCAGGATCTGGGAGACCTGGATGCCAAATAGTCCGAGCCTTAAAACTGGATCGATTTGAGTGATCATTATATCATCATCATTTCAACCGTAGGACGTCCACTGCTGGACAAAGGCCTCCCTCATTGATCTCCAGGAACTGCGGTTGGAAGCGGCCTGCGTCCAACGCCGACCTGCGGTTCTTACCAAGTCGTCTGCCCATCTTGTAGGTGGACGTCCTACGCTTCGCTTGCCTGTCCGTGGCCTCCATTCGAGAACTTTCCGGCCCCATCGGCCATCTGTTCTGCGCGCTATATGACCTGCCCATTGCCACTTCAACGTGCTAATCCGTCGGGCTATGTCGGTGACTTGAGTTCTTCTACGTATCTCCTCATTTCTGATTTGATCCCGTAGAGAAACCCCGAGCATAGCCCTCTCCATAGCTCGCGACTCTGAGCTTATTCATAAGGCCAATAGTGAAGGACCACGTCTCGGTTCCATATGTCATCACTGGTAACACACACTGATTGCATTATAAATGTTCAATCCAAAATCTTATATCTAAAAATCTATTGAATCTATCATACGATGCCCACTAAAAATAACTAAGACAATCATTCATCGAAATTGATACATCCTTTTAGGACTTACATTGGCCTGTAGCATCCCAATTATAACACCATACTTTTCAGCTTATGGGTTAACAACCGCATTGAAACTAATTATCATTGGCTATTACGCATATCTTTCATACTACTTGTTGCTTGCTTGTCCTTGAACCGTTAACATTCACGCCCTTCAAGACCTTTCCTAATTAACAGCTTTTGTCCCGTCTATCATGTGATGAAATGAATACACAATCTCATCTCGCTAATAAAGGCTATTGTCGGACATAAAATTATGCATAGTACTAATAAATAGCGTAATAATACTCAATTATTACCCTATTTAATTTCTTACAAATCTTCCGATAAAGTTTAACCATTAGACCATATGAATGTACCTATAATAACTTGTTAAATTTATACATAAGCTGAGTGATAGGTACGTATGGTTATCACTTAGTAGTTATGATTAAATAGCCATATTTATGTACAAAAAAAACTCAAAAGAATAAACAAGTAGGTATTCACATTTAAGTTATTTGCTTTCTTTTCGTGTTACTTTCATGATTCATACAACATAAAACACAATAATATCACATTAGATTCCTTTTATTATAGGTGCAGTGTACAACCTACTATTTTTATTGTAATTGTAACTCTAAAATAGGCTAACTAGGCTGTTTTTGTTTGGTTTTAGTTCCCGACATCTTTCTTTATAATGTTCAAACGTAGAAACCTGTATTAGCCTTACGTTTAGTTCTAAGCTATTCATCCAAACAATTTGTATCGCCGTTGGTTTCTCTAAATAAATAAATAACAATACACTTTAAATGAATAGCCTTAGGGTTCAACCACAGCTTTCCAACATTTAGGTGGGCATTATTCTACTCTGAACTGATTTATTAAATCCCATCAGTAGCAGTTATTATGTTTGTTTAAGTTGATGCTTTTAGTTCGAAATTAGTTCTCACTTTCCTATACTAATGCAAGATGGCCTAAAAGCATATCAAAAGTAGATGAATTACCTATATTTCAATTTACTAATTACTTATTAAGTGTTATCATTAATGGTAATACGATGGTAAGAGGCCTGACGGTATGACTCTTATACCTGGGGAGAAGGGTATGCCTTTGGTGTGGGACGCCACGTGCGTCGATACCCTTGCGCCATCTCATCTGTCTGGTACAGCAGTTGAGGCTGGTGCGGCGGCAAATTCAGCCGAAGATCTCAAGCGGCGCAAATATGGAAGTCTCGACAGAGCTTACGTATTCGTGCCATTTAGGGTTCAAAATTCTTTCTGGGCGTCTGGTCGAAGGAATGTGTGATCCGAGAGCTGGCGCTTATCTGGGTCAACGCGTAAGCATTGCAAATCAGCGGGGCAATGCAGCCAGTGTCTTGGGGACACTTCCGCCTGGTAGTGATCTGGAGCAGTTGAGTTATCTATAGATCGTTTGCAACGGTCTTTAGATGATTCAACTGTTTCTTCTGTATTTTTATTGTAAATAATTGTACTTATATTCTTTCTGTTATTAAAGAATTGAATTTACTAGTTAACTCTTTTTTATATTACCAAGGGAACTTGCTAATAAAAGTTTTAATAATTACCTACTTCGTCATCATCACGTCAGCCATAGGAAGTCCACTTCCTACTGAACTCAGGCTTGTGTTCTTACACATGAATAATTAAATATGAAAAATACCTTATTTATTGCTGATTATAACTTACAAAATGGTATACGCCATAACGTGTAAAAAACTACGGAAAACTTTTTTGTCAAGACTGAGGTGCATTACGGTTGTCGAAAAAAAGGCAAAAACAAGACACGTGCGCACCTGTTGTCCAACGGTTAACATCTGCCTTCTGAATACAAAAAAAAAAATATCGGCTTGGATAGAATTTGCGATGCTGATGGTGGAAAGCGAAGCTTATTGGAAACTAGTGATTAATTATTTAGGACTTCTTCGAATAACGATTACTTACAATATTAACTGCCCGGGATCTGATCATGCTAAAGTGGGGACAAAAATATAGGGGAATTAATATGACAGTATGGACAACAAACTGAACCACCGGAGTCCAGGATTGCTTGGATGCAGGGATGCTTTTACGACATTAATGAATATTTAAATTATAAATACAGTGTAAACTCCATGTAACGTCATTCGTTTTAACGACAAACTCTCTAAAGCGTCGAAATCACTCGGCTTTGGTTGGTTTAGCTTGTCTTGCATACAATGGTACACTCTGTATAACATAACATCCACTCTCAATAACGACAACAATTTGTAATAAAAAGTTCTTTTTAAGTTGCCAAATTAGTAAAAACTGCGCAGCTGTATATATCCTTTTGTCGTTTTATTATCCTAGACCATAATAAATTCGACTGTCGGCATCATACACACCAAACTTTCTAAGAAATCCGTTCTTTTGTTTACAAAATAGAATTGCTTGCACGTGTAGCTGCAGATTGTTGTTAGTAGAAGTGATGGATTTTATCTATACGTTGTCATATTCTTAGTAGCTCACAAACTTTCAAATTGTAAACATGGCTAGTAAGAGAAAATAACTGTGACACACACAGATTTTACTTCTCTCCATTTAACGACAAATCTTTATCACTTCAAATTATGCTCAGTCCCTTGAGTGACGTTATATAGAGTTTACACTGTATAATGACATTTCTTTATTGTTTATTTAATTTTGTTTTGCTGGTTTAACATTGTTAATTTATTTTGCTATTGTTACTTTTAGACTAATATTATATTTGACATTTTGACTTATTATGAATTTTACATTGGAAATTTTGCACGCCTTGACGAGGCAGAATGTAAAGGAGCTTTTAAACATTGTTTATGTATATTTAATCTATTGTACCAACATTCATGCAAATAGATTATAAATTGTTTTGGTCCTTCGACGATAGCCCCAAGACAAGGCACTATCTTGCGATTAATTTAAAATATCTAGTCCTTTGTGAAACCCTCATTTCGTGACAGAAAATGAACAAAGCTTTGCCGCAGATTGATCAACAGTTAGTGTACATTGTCGTCTCCAAACAATCGTGCCAGGGTAATGAACAGACAATGCACATTGTGATATCCACATCCATGCGATATCGCTGGCAGGCCTCAGGCATAATGCGAAAGTATTTCTTGAATTTCTATCCCGATTGTTAAACACAGTATAGATAATATGCCAAGAAAGCGTCGACGCTATGATCAATGCCTTTGAGCAGGAAAGTGAAACATCGTAGAGGTTTGAGTTAGATGAAAGAATTTGTTTAGAAATACTTACCTACCCCCATCCAGCATTACCATTGGAATAGTGTTAGAGTTTTGCCCAGCATATCGTCGTTAAAAGCCTGGCCTGAGTCGAACTGTATTATTGGATTCAATTGTATCTACTGTTTCTTATAATTGTTTCATGTGTCATTTTGTGTGTGCCAAATAAATGATTATTCTATTCTACTATTCTATCCAGTCATAGCAGATACTTATTTCCCCCTACGACTATATACTTACCTTAATAGATCTGCCAAGCTAGTACAACGTCATAACTTCTTACTTATTCTCAACTAGCTGACCAATCCGCAGCTTCGCACGCGTGGTTTTTTCAATAAAAACATTACCCTCCTTCTGCGCAGTTGGGTAAAAAGTAGCCTATGTCACCCGGGGATAGTGTAGCTTCCCAACGGTGAGAGAAACTTTAAAACCGGTCCAGTAGTTTAGGAGCCTATTTAATGCAAACATCTTTCCTCTTTATTATATTAGTATATTTAGTTCTGTCAAGAGTAAACTGCAATATAGTACTCGTACTATCCAAGCCAACCATGTTCCAGGCACACTGACCTACGTCACCTTAGGGGTCGAGTAAGTCGTGTCACAGTCCATATGTATAGTATAACTATGTTTAGCGTATAGCGATGTGTACTGTGTCGTGTCCATCGTTGCCGTTCTTAGCAAAACTGCGATTTTATCGAACTGACAGCTATTTTGTAACCCGTGGCGTTTTAGATCATAGGGCCTGGCCACACCGACCAGAGGACTTAACCAAGTTACATTCGATTAGCGATGACGCTAGTCAATAAATCCGAAAATGTATGGGATTTGACACATGCTATTGAAATATCACGTGATAATAATAATAATCCTCCTAGCCGATTTCGGCTACAGAGACTTGACTTTGTGATTATTGGCCTAGGTGTTTAGCCTGTATGTGGCTGATGTACCCTATTTTTGCGCTAAAAGTCCGGTTACAATGAACACAAGTTAAGGCGCCATTAATGTAGTTGTAATTGATATTAGCCGGCGGTCGACTTTTAAGCTGATCTCGTTTTAAGTCTAGTTCTTGCCTCCTTTCTTCTTCAAACTCGTACACTTTGTCCTGAACATGACGCCTCCATTCAGGTCGTTTTTCAGCGAGAGCCTCCCAGCGCGACGGATCGATACAACACATCTTCATGTGCCTCTTCTGTACGTCTTTGAAACGTAGGAACTGACCTCCGCGTTTCCGCTTACCATGTTCTAGTTCACAGAAGAAAATGCGTTTCGCCCTTCGCTCATCAGACATCCGAGACAGGTGCCCGCACCAACGCAGCTGACGCCGCATCAAATATGCCTCTATGCCACAGACATTAGCCCGTCGTAGAACATCGGTATTACGGACCCGATCCGACCACTTGATGTTAAGAATGTCGCGGAGGCATTTCAGATGGAATCTGTCTAACGTGCGTATGTGTCTGCGATACAGGCACCATGTCTCTGACGAGTACAAGATGTTAGGAAGTACAATAGCCATATACACTTTAATCTTGGTACTCAATTTGATGTTATGGGAGCGAAATACCTGGACTCGTAGTTTACCAAAAGCAGCCATAGCGGAGCCAAGTCTGCTGTTGATCTCCGAGTCAAGGTCGCATTTTGTTGTTATGCTGCTTCCCAGATATCTGAATGTATCGACCTGTTTTATGGGCTTTCCATCGATTTGCAGATTCAGTGGAGCTTGGTTAACAGTGTCCATGGCCATCACCTCTGTCTTTGTAATATTAATTTTGAGGCCAAATCTACAGCACGCAGCGTCAAGCCGAGTCATCAAGTCCTGGAGTCCCTCAGAAGATTCCGCAACGAAACATAGGTCATCAGCATACATCAATTCGGTAATGAGGTCATACGATACCTTTGTGTGCGCTTTTAACCTAGCCAGGTTAAAGATACTGCCATCTGTGCGAAAACGTATGCGGATCCCTTCGGTGTTGGCTTGTAAAGTCTCCCTCACGACAACGGAAAAGTACAGAGCAAAAAGAGTGGGTGCTAATACACAGCCTTGTTTTACACCACAAGTGACAGGGAATTGCTCTGTCTGCTCACCATTGACGGTTACGCAACAAGTCATGTTGTCGTGAAGAAGTCTTATCAAGCGTATAAATTTGTCGGTGCAACCAAGTTTCGAAAGCACAATCCACAAAGCTTCGCGAGGTACACTGTCAAAAGCTTTCTCCAGATCAACAAAACAGAGAAACAGAGGTTGACACTGTTCCCTGCTTTTCTCTTGCAGTTGTCTAAGAGAGAATATGGCCTCGCATGTGCCGCGATTGGGTCTAAACCCAAATTGCGTTTCAGGCAATATACTTTCAGAGAGCTCCATAAGACGATTTAAGAGTACTCTGGCAAAAGTTTTTCCTGGAGTAGACAGAAGTGATATACCCCTATAAGAGTTGCAAACAGATCGATCACCTTTATTTTTATACAAAGAGCAAATTAGTGATACGCCAAAACTAGGAGGAACGAACTCCATTTCCCACATGCGCTGGAAAAATTGCCAAATCTTGTAGTGCAACTCATCTCCGCCATATTTTAATAGTTCTCCTGGTATGTTATCGATGCCGACAGCCTTATTGTTTTTCTGCGCTTTGATGGCGATGATAACTTCCTCAAGAGAAGGAGGCTGATCCAGATCTACGGCTTGTGGTAAGGCAGGAAGTGATGCTAAATAATTTATGTCAGCAGAACGATCCACATTGAGTAAGCTGTTATAGTGTTCTGCCCAGCGAGTAAGAACTTCTCCTTTGCTTACCAGGAGGGTACCTGAAAGTGATTTCAGTGGTACGTTTACTCGATGTGGACTTCCTACTAACTTTTTAATCTCGTTAAAGAAATCGCCGAGTCTATTCGAATCAGCAAGCCACTGAATATAGCGAACCTTGTTCAGCCACCACTCATCTTTTGCGTTTCGAGTTAGTCTCCTTATTTGGCTCGTACTCTCCTTTATTTTTTCAGAAGCAGTTGTCTGATTTCCCTTTCGAAGGAGCTGGCGGTGTTTTTCTAGGGCGACTGTCAATGTATTATCATTTTCGTCAAACCAGTCTTCACAGACACGAGGTTTTTGGCCTAAGATCTCAGTAGCCGCATTGATGGTATTTGTAGTTAACAGTTTCCAGCCCTCGTCTAACTGTTCATCTTCGGGGTGTATGCCTGCTGTAAAGGTATTGACAGCTTCCCTGTAATTTGCCAATATTTCAGCAGACTCTAGCTTTTTCAGATGGAGACAGTTAGGCTTAGCCCTGCGAGGTCTACGGCAAGGGCTAAGACGCAAAAATAGTTTTGTAACAACAAGTCGGTGATCCGACCAACAGTTTGCGCCCCTCATTACTCTCGTTACTTTGACATCCGCTATATCCCGTTGACGGACTATAGCATAATCAATAAGATGCCAATGCTTGGACCTTGGGTGCATCCAGGTAGTTTTGTATTTATTTGGGAGTCTAAACATGGTATTGGTAATACCCAGATGAAATTGGGAACAGAGGCTTAGTAACAGTTGCCCATTACTGTTCATGTTACCAATGCCATGTCGCCCTATCACCCGAGGCCAAGCTTCAAAATCACGTCCGACGCGAGCATTAAAGTCGCCAAGAAGCAAAACTTTCTCACAGCGCCGGATTTTAGTCAGCACTTCTGACACTTCCTCATAAAATTTGTCCTTGACGTCATCACTTTTGTCGAGTGTTGGCGAATATACGCTGATAACATTTAAGTATTTATTGTTTCGAAGATGGAAACGTAAGGACATGACACGATCAGAGATAGCAACTGGATGTTCTTCCAACTTAGAGGCTAAAGTAGTTTTAATAGCAAAGCCTACTCCTGACCGTCTAGGCTCAGAAGCTGGTGTGCCTTTCCAGAAGAAAGTGTACCCACCACCACGTTCAACAAGCTCACCTTCGTCAGCTAGATGTGTTTCGCTGAGAGCGGCTATGTCGACGTCATAGCGTTTGAGCTCGCGAGCCACAATGGCGGTTTTACGTTCTGGGCAGAGGTTGTTGGGTCGGTCTAAAAGAGTACGTACATTCCACGCACCAAAAGTCATATTCATCTGCATGTTTTTAGATTTATTCTTATTGCGAGGAATGAGCGTTTGTTTGGGGCACCTTTTCTAGCCCCCTCCCCGGCTGAGCGAGGAAAGCAGTGCCTCTCTAAATAAAGCTGCTTTGTCTCAAAGAGTGCTGCCGAACCACACTGTCACCCCGATGCAGTGCTAGAGCGACCACTCTCCTCTCCTTAGGCCACCCGTGTCCAGGTATTAGACCAAGCCCAGGACTTTTTTAAACTCGGAATGACAAAGCCAAGTCAGATGCGCAGGATATATTAAGTTGCATAAGTGTGCGCGCCGTACACAGATGCACCCTCTCCTCCTTACTCCCCTTGACCCAGTGGAACGGAGAACCGCTACGACTGGAAGGGAACAGGACGCAGTATCTGGCAACGATAAAAACTCCTATCGCTACCTTCAGGCCTTCTACAGTTGCCTGGTTGCCTCGCCACTTGAGGTGGATTGCGTTGACGCCGAAGCAACGAGCACTAGCACGGGGAGTGACCGTGCCGACTCGAGGGCCGAAACACGCCGTTGCTACAACAAAGTGTTTCGGCACTCGAGCCCCCCTCTACCAGCCTAGGTTCCTAAGGTGTGGCCGCTGCATGCTATAGCGGCGACCACTAACGACGATCGAATGCGTGCCGCGCGATCTGAGGAGCCTTTTATAGGCGATGTTGCCTCGACCACTAACGACGATCGAATCTTCGTATATTCAACGGGCAGCGTAACGACGCCCCAGAGACGTCCGCACTGTACGACGGCTCGAGCACGACTCCGATATATCACGTGATATATCGACAACAAACTTATGTGGAAATCGAATCAATTCGAAGCGAATGTAACTTGGCTACGGGCCCTGGATTGTACTGTGATGTGGTCATGTCACGCTTACATCAAGGAAAGTAGTTTATAAAATATAATAGGGGTATTGTGATAGGCCATGTGGCTGTTAGTCTGTTTCGTTTGATCCAGGTTTGTTGAATAAGACTTAATTCTTATTCATTAAAGGAGAACGGGCATAAGTGTATGGAAGCTGGTCTACCTTGCAATAAAAATGAGTCATATGTCAATATAAAGGTAATTCTATGTATTTTCATATGTAGAAAGTCGCATTTCTCTAAGTATTGTCCGATCTGAGTTCTACTAAAAATTGAATCTGATAATATTTAGTGCCAAACATTGAATATCGTGGTAATTAAAAAAACATTTTGTGTAATGTAATGATTTTATTTAAGTTAGGTAAGTAGTAATACAAATAAAAACAACATCTTCTTAAAAAATCAAAACAATATGTTATTAAACATTATCATCATCATCATCATCGATGAGAATACTGTTAAGGAACAATGCAGGTTCATTGAACCCTTCATGACGGGCTTATGCCCGTCATGAAGGGTTCAATGAACCTTATACCTTATACCTTACCTTCAATGAACCATATAATTGACAGTACATGGGCACAAGTACCTATAGTACGTCGCCCTGTCAAGCAGGTACAATAATATTGTGTAATATTGTTATTAATATTATTGATTAATATATAACAAAAATATTTCCTGGCTCGGACATGTCGAGACTGTATACGTCCACGTAATAGCCAAGCCTCTTCGTTGATATCATATTGTGCCAAGTCTTCTAGAGCGTTATCTCTATACGTCTCGATTATATAAAGACCATTTTGTAAGTGCTCGCTACAATATGATCGAGCGAGCTTTAACTGGTAAGTTCCCAAGGCAAAATGTATGACTTGTTCTTCACTAAGCCTTGGGAAGTTTTCTATTTCATTTGCTTCGATTCGCATGAAGTCTGCTCTCCTATAATTCAATCTCTTTGCTTCCATATAATTGTGCAATGTGTTTGGTATGTGTATTTTAGCTCTTATTGAATTCAAAAAGGCTGCTGCGTGTGAACTATCTTCGATGGGGGCGTGGAAGTGGTTTAGAATGGCTGCAGCTATTTTGAAGTCAACAAACATTTTTGGCAACGTTTTATTAAAATAGTTTTGACGCAAAAGTTTAAAATCTCGCTTAAATCTCCCATTTACTACTTCCACCACCCATCGGCACATGGTGACCAAACGAGACTGATTAGCTTGTTCTGTAGTGAGTTGATTTTCTCTTCTGTCTTTAGTTGGTGGCACATGATGTTCGTAGCCACAAGCTTCTATATCCTGCAAACTATCTCTAAATCCTCTGTCTAGGATAAACGCATCATTACGTTCGAGTAACCAATGCAGCGGCTCATCTTCGTTATTCATTATTTCACTCATGATCTGGGCATCGGTTCTGGTAGCGGCAAATGGCCCTTTGACATCTAATATATAGCCGTCCGTGAATACCATTAAAAACGGCTTCAACAAGTTTTGATATTTGTGTAAGCTGTATGACAGCCGTTGAAACAAAAAGTTGGAGCTTTTGTTAATATATATATATGTACCGTCACATATAATTATGGCTTTGATGTTTTCATCGTTTCCAAATAAAGCCCTTGGAATTGTTAAGTTTCTTTGAAGGATATCATTTCTGGTAATGTGGTCCACACCTAGATGCAGCACAACGTAATCGTTGCTCAGACATTCTCGAACTATAGGCAAAAAACGTTCTAGTTTTCGACGAGACATATGAAATAACGTTGCCAGTCTCTCATCAGAGTCTCCAGTTCTAAGTTTTGTTAAATAGATGCCTAATGCAGTTCTAGGCTGGTTACAACGTTCACTTAGTGACGGAGTTTGTTCTAATATAGCTTCGAACTGATCGTAAGTGCGCCTAGTCCATAAGTGCATCTCTTCATTAGACAAGGTGCCTCTGTTTTCGAAGTCGATTCTGGGCTGGTCGTTAGCAGCCATTCTCATCAAGTCACAGAGCGATGTAAACTGAGCGTCATTAAAATCATGTGTCACATTACACATTTGCGGCAGGTTGCTCCATTCATTATTTTGTAAGTGTTCTGTACACACCCTAGCGCTATCATGAATAAAAAGCTTGCTCTCACAAAATACATTAATTCTTATCGCGTTTGGTATATGATTACGGGTAATATTAGCACAGTTGTTGTAAATACAATGCACCGAAGTGTTCGGTGTCCTCGTGTATTCTTGAGAGTGCAATGTACCAGGCGCTCGCGCCGCTTGTTGTGCAGGTCTATGATCACGCTCAGTCCTCTGCCAACATCGGTGACACAAGCTTCGAGTACTGTCGAACACCACCTGAAAATAATAACAATTAATACTTAAAATAAATAAATCCTATGCCTAACTACTCAATATAATAAAAATAAAAGGTAACTAACCTCCAACACAGCATGTTGTTGTATAAACGCGGCGAATTCTGGTCGTTCCCTTTGCAGGTTATCAGCCAAGATATGCTGCTGGTACCGTCCGCGGTAAAGTCCTCGACGACACATCACACAGTTTCGAAAAACTTCCATTATCGGTAGGCAGTTCAAAAGTCAATAAGTCGAGCCAAAGTTAACACATTAGGGAAAGAAACAGGGTCCAAAAGCAAGCCAGGGTCAGTAAAAACAGAGAAAGAAGTTCAAACACAGCACTATCGTAACAAAACGTGACGTAGCCACTCACTTGATGCGATGCGACTGATTATTGTAGCCGTCCGGCGCGGCGCGTACACAACCGTTCCCCTCCCCCGCGTACGCATCCCTCTCCCCACGGCCCTTACATCGCTCTTCTCCCTTCTCGCTCTTGCTACTGCATTGTATAGGAGCCTTTATGTATGGATATAGTAATCGTGAAACCGTTATTTTATGTTCTTTAAAACAAAAAATGCTGGTGTTTGCATGGCTGTAACTCAAAACGGACAGACTTTTGGGGAAAGTTCCAATAGTATATTTTGATGTACTATTGTATGCCAATTCGAAAATGTGCTGCTCATTTTTATTGGACTGTAGACCAGGATGCCCGTTCTCCTTTGGAAGCCCTATATTATATCAAGCAATTTAAAAACTTAAAAATAACCACCAGCCCAACTACAATAAGAAACGAGGGACGGAAAGGTCGCCCACGCTTATAGGGTGGCATTCCACATTGCGAAGTTGTGAGTGAACTACGAAAAATTCACCAATAAAAATCGAGCAGCTTTGCGAGGATTGGAAAATAAAGCAATATTATTGGTTGATTGTTGTATACTTCTCGCCCGTTCCCTACCACAGCACTGGTGGACAACCTCCCTTGTATTTCAAATCGATGCTCCGAGGACATTTGTGCAATAAATACAAGAACGCAGCTTCTGCACCGCGATGGGTATTGCGATAGTAAAACCGTTTTCTACAATCAACAATAAGATACAACGGGCTTATAATAATACACGCAGAAAGGTAAAGACGACAATACTTACTAGTTAATATGATGATGACCATTTTACTTTACGTCACAATTAAATAATAAAAGACATAGCTGATCTGAAAATACACGTTGTGCCGACCCCACATATTGTGGGAAAAGTGCAGAAGAGTGATAGTTATAGTAAAACAAAACTGTCTTACAAAGCAGTGACAAAGGTGTAACCAGTGCCAAGACGAACAAACTATACGAAATAGATTGGGTTCTTGTTATACCTAATTATGAAGATGGCAAGATCAAAGCAACAGAAATATAATTAAGTTTGGGCGCGTCTAACAAGTTAATATTAATGCTTTGAAGAAAGGTTAGGCCGTGGTTTGAATATTTATAGAGCAAACTCAGACACTGCAATTAAAAATCTGTTTTTCCACGTCCGGTTCTCTGGCAGTTTCTTTTGTTTCGAAACAAATCTAGAAAGTCTGGAGTGAAGTGGTTTGATATGTTTAAGAGGAAACACCAAGGGCTAGAGAATTGAAAAATAAGTATTTGTAAAGTATATTGCTGTCGCGCAGTATGGCGCAGTATGCACGATAGAGACAACTGCAGCTTGGAAAATACCTATTAAAATTACACAAAATCAACGATTCGTACTCCCCTGATTTCCAAAACTTGACCGATTTAACTACTTTCTTCATTATACATGAAAAATAGGCTTTGACCGTGTTCCTATGTTTTCCTTTTTTTATATAATCTAGTCTTTGTTTTCTGGATGTTTGAACACAGCGGAAAATCTGACAAATTTTATACATTTTTGAATGTTCATATCTCTTTTAATTATTAATTTATGAAAAAATGCAGTACTGGCATTATCCAGGGAGGAAACAGGGGACTACGTTTGTATGGAAAAACGGCCCTTGTGTTTCCTCTTAAGAGACAATGCAAGCGGAAGTCCACCAACAGTTACCAGTTAATCTACAAGGGAAAAGGCTCAACACGATCATACATGTCGTGTAATGGACATGTTGAAAATTGGTATCCACCGAAACTGAGTAGAGAAGAGATGTGTTAAATCAGCCAATCACGTCCACATGATATTACGTCACCTACATGCGTTACTATTGGTTGATTTGATTTTGCAGTTGTTGCACATATCCTCTCCGCTCAGTTTTGTCAGATACTGGCACTGAGGGTGTTTTTAGGGCTCCGTACGTTAAAAGGAAAAACAAACCACGATCACTTCATTCTGTCATATTTTTTCCGAGTACCTCGGCAGTAAATCGTGTTATGTGGCCGATAACGAGTACTAACAACACTACAATATTGTACAAGTACCTACTCACCGCATCTCTAGTTGCTATGGTAATTAATCTTGTATCATTCGTAGCACAAATAAAAAAACTGAAAGTCATGTTGCATTTATGTAGAAACGGAAATCCTGTTAGTCATACTTGCCCGGACAATGTTGCCTTATTTACTCATAAAAGGTCAAACCTAATCTTACTTCACCTAATAAGCATCACAACTTCATACTGGCTAACTCTGTTGTCTGAGTTTTTAGCTCTTCATCATGGATTAACGATTTTTATAGCCTGGTCTGGGCCCTCTAAAGCTCGGGAGCGCTCAGTTGACTGACACTAGCGATCATCCAATCCAACCCAAAAATACTAATTAGGTTACTATGTAAAGAAGCAGCCCCTGCAGCATAGCAATATACCTGGCAGTACTGCCGGCCGACGACATTCGGTTGTCCCGCTGATCGCAAAAAAAATGACAGAGACATCACCTAAGTTGCTTACGTATATTGTTGTCCCGTCCCGTTCGATTAGCTTAGCTTAGCCCTACAGTTCACTCCCTCACATACAAGCCGTGTGCGGACATGCCGCTGCGCTTATAGAGGTATCTGAAAGAGTTGTGGCGCGCGGAACTTCGTTAACTTAGCTGCTATTGTATCATGCATGACGTTTATTTTCAACCTTGAGTGTTTCACGTAATAGATAGAGAAGCAGTTTGTTGTTTGTATCGTTGTAGAGAATCTCAGATTCTACTGAAATTATTATGAAAATTATTTTCCTGATGGAAAGCACAACACGAGATACACGAGATGTGTGCTATAATTTAATCTTGTTAAAAATCCGGGCGAATTCGTGATGGGTCAGCTAGCATAGAATAAATCCTTATCCTTAATAATATTATAAATGCGAAAGTAACTCTGTCGCGCTTTCACGTCAAAACTACTGAAACGATTTAAATGAAATTTGGTACACAGATAGTCTAGCTAGAGCTGGAGAAAGAACATAGGCTACTTTTTAATGTGAAAAAGGGTTGAAAGGGACGGGGGACGGGGGGGGATGAAAAGTTGTATTGAAGTATCATTATTTTTAGAGCTCGAAGCTTGAAACTTATTTTTAGGCTGATGATTCGATATAAATAAATATGACATTCAAAGTTTGTAAAAGTTTTACCCTCGAGCGTGTAAAATAACAATAGGGAAAAGGGGATGAAGGTTTGTATGGAAATATGTAAGGTTTATGTGAATGTTTCATAAGTTTGCGACAAGAGACAAAGTAATAGAGTTATTCTGATGTAACATTTACGGACTCATCACAAAATGTGAAACTGAAATTAACGCGAGTAAGAAACTTGCCAAGCACCGCGCCGGACACAATGAGCGCTGGGCAGCGTATAAATAATTTAGTAAGCTCTTTGCAGTGAAACACTCCAAATATTTTATTAAAGTATTTATACGTATATGTCTTATTTGTAAAATAATTCATCATCATAATCCACAGCCTGACTTCACCCATTGTTGGGTATAAGGCCTCCCCAAGTTTGTGCCATCCACCACGATCCTGCGCTAGTCTCACCCACTGACGGCCCATGTCCTTTACGATGTCGTCCACCCATCTCGCTGCTGGTTGTCCTACCCTTCTATACCCGCTCCTCGGCCACCATTCAGTCATTGTCTTGCTCCATCTGTCATCACGTCTAGCAAAGTTCGTCTACGGATCTCGACGTTTGGAACTCGTAAAATATTTAGCCTAAATAATTAAAAATGCTACCCAAATACACTATTCCACGCGGACGAAGTCGCGGGCACAGCTAGTAAAAATATATCCGTGAAAAAACATACATGATGGTCGCTTTATTATTCTCGAATAAGACAATTAAAAGTTCGATCCTCATTATAATAACGTGGACAATTATTTTATAACTTGTCTTGTAACTCGATGTCTTGTCTACATTGTAAGGTTCTCAGGGACACGTTTAAGGCTAAGGACCATTTCTCATAAGTAACTCTATGATCATTCTCAGAATCCATACTAATATTATAAATTTTGTCTGTCTGTTTTCGATGAAATGGACGGATTTCTACAAAATTCGGTTTATAGATAGTTTAGGACCGGGACTGGAACAGTAGGATAATATATATATGTATATATTTTTTTATGTTATTTGTGGGGAAACAGGCTTACGGCCCACCTGATGGTAAGCGGTCACCGTCGCCTATTGACACCGGCAACACCCGGGGTATTGTCGATGCGTTCCCTACACTGTAGAAACCTCTTTACATTTCTCTTGAAGCGTGCCATGTCGTAGCCTAATGGGAAAACCTCAGATGGTAGCTCATTCCATATCTTGCAAGTATGGGGTAGAAAAGATCGCGTGAAGCGTGTGGTGCGTGATACCCAGTTGTCGATGATATGCGGATGAGCTTTACTACGTTGTCGAGAAGTGCGGTGGTATAATCTCGACGACGGGATGAGATCAAATAGCTCCTCAGAACATTCCCCCATTATTCAGGTGGTAGAATAAACTGAGCGATCCGATGTCGCGGCGTTGACTCAGCGGTTCCAGCCTGTCGGCGAGTTTGGGATCACCGATGATTCTAATGGCTCTTCTTTGTAGGGAGTCAAACGAAGCAATTGGTCCTTTGGAGCTCAGTGCCAAAGATGGGAACAGTATGAGGAGGTATAGGAGGATATATGGAGGGTAATATTTTTATTGACAAACGACGCATGCGAAGCCGGGGGTGGCAGCTTGTATGCTCTGTAATGCCCAGAATAAAGGTTTCGCCATTAAATCTTCTATTTTGATTCACTATGAACAATTTATATTACTTTTTATACGGCTTCAAAAAAGGGGAGGTACTCAATTCGACTGTATTTTTTTATGTTTGTAACCTCAGAACTTTCGACTGGGTGAACCGATTTTGATGATTGTTTTTTTTATTTGAAAGCAGGTGCTTTTCGTGCGGTCCCATTTCCATTTGGTCCCGTTCTGACAATGGCATCCATGCAAAAACCATGTAAGTCTTGAAAGTTCAATTTTTATGTTATGTTTGTTAGCTTGGAACTCCGTTATATATCAACCGATTTAAAAAAAAATCTTTTATTTGAATGGATTTACTGGTAGATTGATCCCATGGAAATTTCATCAAAATTGGTAGAGTAGTTTGGTTTTTACTGTTATCTGAAGTCGGTTATATTTTTTGTTAAAAAGTTACTTGTCTAATATAATGTTAGCACGCAAAATTTTCTCACTAGTTCTCTGAGGTTAGAGATAGAAAATTCTCTGAGCACTAAGCTCACCTTTTTTACATTACTCTGTAGGTACTTTGTGCAATAAATGTAGAAATAAATAAATATATCAAGAAGAGCACATTTGCTCATGAATAGCCGCGTACCCACCTAGCGCACAGGCTCGCGCGGCAGCCTCGCGAGCCAAACGCTCGGCTGGTGTGGACGTGCCTCGGCCTGCCTCGGGCGCGCGTTTGCTCGGCCGAGCACGGCTCGGCCCCGAGCCATGTGTTGTCGGTAAACTTGACGCGCTCAAAGGTGCCTCAGTGAGCGCTGTGCGTTAGGTGGGGACGGTTATGTTTTGGCTCGCGCGCGAAGTTACTACCAAGTTTTGTCTCTTGCCGTGTATTTCTTCTATAATTGTGATATTATGGGCAGTCAAGAGGAGTCCATTCGCTTAATACAGAATCCAGAAGCGTCTAGGTTTTTTCTTGAGACGTGACTGTTTTCGTTTCTTTAAACAATAAGCAGCTAGGAAAATAGCTGCAGCTGAAAATACACGACTGTCCATTACGAATACTCGTGGACTTATGATGGCTCAGCCTGCCTCGCGAGCCGGCCTCGTGTAAATTGAACAAAACTACTGAGGCTGCCGCGGGAGCCATCGCTCGCGATCCGGACACCGAGGCTGCCGCGCGAGCCTGTGCGCTAGGTGGGTACCCGGCTATTCATATTCTCATTATATTTTTATCCTGTGCTGTTATACCGGAGGATAATTCTAATAATCACTCCTCTACATCATTATTACTAACTATAGTTGCCGTTACTAGTGCACAGTTGTCGACAGGTTTTTTTTAGTTCAATTGTTCTTCGTAAAATGTAACTATACCAAATCTCACACTCTCCTGTGAGCAAGAAGCTTAAAAAGAGACTAATATTATAAACGCGAACGTTTGTAAGGATATATTTGTGGATGTTTGTTACTCTTTCATGTCGTAACGGCTGAACCGATTTCGATGAAATTTAGCGTAGATTATAACCTGGATTAACACATAGGCTACTTTTTGTTGAGAAACAGCTACGCTGCTGGCGGATGCTAGTATTATATAATAATTTATAAATGCGAAATTTTAGATGTTTGTTTATTACTCAATCACGTTATAACGGCTGAACCGATATCGATGAAATTTAGTATACTCATTACTTAGATTATAACCTGGATTCATACATACTTTTTATCACATGAATCAGGTCCCATGGGGAAAAATGGGGTTTCAAGTCATGTTGCAACAGCGAGTTTAGCTTTATTTCTAGGTTACCTAGGTTATATTTAGTAGTGTAACGCGTACGAAGTCGCGGGCAACAGCTAGTTATAGATAAATTAAAATAACTCAATCGCTGTTGTACGATTTGTGACTCAAAGGAAATAATTGTCGTCGTGTCCTATTTTAGATTCGATGCTTTTATTTATTCTATAGGCGTACGATAAATAACATACGACGGGACATCCTATTTTATTTTTATCCATTTTAAACTTAGTAGTGAATGGCCGTATCCTGAACATTAAGAGATTGAGAACATGGGCTTAAACAAATACAATTTAAGAGTATGGATAAGATGTCCTTGACAGAATTAAACTGTAGGAACCCAGAATTTTGGAGACGCGAAGGGCTGGCTAGCGCATAGACATAGACAGACATTTATTTGCTACCATAGCACACACAAATTCACACAATACAATCAAAAGTTATAACCTCAAAGAGAAAGCACAAGTAAGAGAAAACAGAAAATTACAACAAACATAGGAACAATAGAATGAAATAATAAATATACAATGTAGTCAGGGAAAAATTAAAAAGAGGCATGTAGGTGTGTATGTGGTACTGCAGCAAATGGGTTCCAGCTCAGCATTATGCTTTACCACCGATCGACAGCTCGGCGCTGTTATTCTGCAGAAACCTTTTTTAGGCAAGTCATTAGAACTCGTAAGAACGAATATATTTGCATACAATGAGGATCCGTAACGTTTTTAGTTGAGAATGCAGATTTATAAAGCTAAGCTAATCCTTAACATATAGTGCAAAAAATTTTATCCTGCTACAAAAATTTACGAAGTTATGACCAATTTATTAGCGAAGTTCACTGAACGGCCGCCGCGGTAGCTGTGACGTCACTGGGACGGTCGCCGTCAGTTAGCCGTTGGCAGCGATACACCGCGAAGTGTTTTATTGGGTTATTTGTGACTTTAAAAGAAACTAAGGGTCCGATTTGTGTCTAATTCACTTATTAACGATGTATACATATTGTATAGTGCTGAAATGTACAAATACTTGTATTAAAACACCAGAGAAACTATTTTATAACGTGCCGTTTTAACATGGTTTGGCCCAGTAACATTTTTTTCTGTGGGTGATTGCTCTTAACTGCGTCTACGGAGCCATATCGAAAATGCTACGCTATGTTTGCAGCCTCGCTTTTGAGCAGCACAGTCAAGACATTCCACGTTCAAAACCGTCTCCTCTTTTTCATCACATGTAAATGTGCAGCAATAGGCCTTACTTTTTATTCTATGTTCAGGCGTTATTTTTAGTGTTCCGTACCGAAAGGGTAAAACGGGACCCTGTTACTAAGACTTCGCTGTCTGTCTATCCGTTGTCACCAGGCTGTATCTCATGAACCGTGATAGTTAGACAGTTGGAATCTTCACAGATGATGTATTTCTGTTGCCGCTATAACAACAAATAGGTACTAAAAACAGAATAAAATAAATATTTAAGGGTGGCTCCCATACAACAAACGTGTTTTTTTTTTGCCGTTTTTATAGATAATGGTACGGAACCCTTCGTGCGCGAGTCCGACTCGCACTTGGCCGGTTATTGCTTTTACTGTACAAACATTTCCCGACCTCTGGACTTGGACAAATCCTACAGCATCATCTCCATAGGTTTCACGAGTAGATCTGTAAAAAAAAATATTCGGAATAAAAATATATATAAGTAAAAATATATGATAGTAAAGTAAAAAACAAATGATTATATATTTTTTTATTTATATTCAACCCATCCTAATTAAGTACATACTGAATGATGATTTGTAACAATGGCCGAGATGGTAATAATAATGAGTATGATCAGTAAGTGCAGAGAACCATGCACTGTATAAAGCGAAAGTAGGTTAAAAAGTCATCCGCGTAAAGATTTACATACATAAATAAACGAAAAAACGTTCGTTTATATACTATAACCACGAATATTCGTAATTTAAAATAATTCTAAGTTAAAAAAGTTTAAATTTACATTAATTCTTTTTACACTTACCGCACACGTTCTGATTACATCCCTGTACCTATACTTACATTATAGGTACTTTACCTACAACTTATAGCTTAGACCTAAAGATTACTAATAACCATCTATGTACGGAGATAAATAAGCAGCACCCTTGCCCTTGTAGTTTCCAACCACGGCTTTCAGCGCTCGTGAACTTAGAATGATTACCTAGGCAATCAAATACCATGAAAGAATCCACTTATGGAAGGTTATCTGATTGAGGTTGCACAAAACCAGGTTCTACTTTATTAGTACATACTTATATTTTTTTACACACTTACTTATACTCTAACAAAACAAATTGACAAATATAGTGACCAAACGTGAAGTAAGAGTGCCGCTTGCGGTCGGTTCCGTCACAGTGACGTCACACGCACCCGCGTACCTTAGCGGGAGAACGGCGTAAAGTTTAATACCTAATATCTTCGTAAATAATGGTCCGATTTTGATAATTCAAAAAGATTTATCATTTTCATGTCTTAAAGAATAACGTGGATACTAGTTCTATTGAATTTTCTATAACATTACTGATCCTCATTATGATAGGCTTAATTAGATAATTATGATTAGTAGATAGAAGAAATAAATATATTATGTAAGGAATAAGTATGTATGTATGTAATATAGTGATAAGAAATGATAGAGTGTAAATTATAAATAATAATACGAATAAATATAAATATACTAGGAGCATAGGGTGTTTAGGTAGGTAATTATCTATCAAGATTTCTATAAAGTGCCTTGAAAAGAAATAGTAATTCTTTTTAAGGCTAATATTTCTTTTCAATATGATTTGATTATAGGGTTTTTTGACTCATATACTACTAGCGCCTATCTCAAACGCACCAATGTGACTGGGATATATTTATATTTTTTTTTTACGAATTGGAGATAGAACAAGCCTATGGCCCACCTGATGTTAAGTGGTTACCATCGCCTATAATAAAGTATCGCCTCGTAGGTCACGCTCCTTAGGAACGTGCCCTACGATGCACAACCCTGTTTCCATCAACTTGAGGCAGACTGGTGTAAAGCCTCATGTGCCTGTAATTTTACCGGCAACCATTCCCTTCAAACCGAAACAGCAATGCTGCTTGGCGGCAGAAATAGGTATGGTGGTAGTACTTCCCCGGGCGAGCTTTTTCACAAGGAACTCTGCTACTCTTATATGCGCTAAGGATCGCATTAAACTCTCAATTTTTAGTAACTTTTAAGCATTTCTCAGAAGGCAAAATCTCTTTGTGTTCCATGCGTCTGGGAAACCCTGAGATATTAATTTCTAGGCCACTGATGTGGTCTACGTTACCTCATTGACCTTGATGTCTTTGTTCTTTTCCAAGCGAGCAATTCCATTGCAGTATGAACAGCACAGGGGGTCACTAAAGTGGCTAATTTAAGTGAATCATCATGTTTATGTGCTATACAAAGATCTCGTGCCTCGATTATCGTGGCTCCCATTCACCATCTGGAATGCAAATAATACTCATTAAAGAATATCGTGACAAAACTTTCACAAAAAAGGCAGGTACATCATGAGTTTTACGGGCAGATCATATTATTTCTACTATTACTCGTGAATTTAGTATTTCATATCTGTATAATTTGGTAACTTTTATTTTCAAGGCAAAGATATGGAGATCTACCCTAGCGGCAGTACCGTCTTTACAATAAGGGTACACGGGGCCCGTGCCCAGGGCCCCTATCGTCACGGGGCCCTGAAAGGCCGATATATTCGCTTCCGCTACACAATTTTTGAAGTGGAAACTTCTTTAGGCGCGTTGGGCATTTTTTGAGATGGGAAAAAATCATTGAACTCGCGACACTGTTACCGTTACCGACACCTCTGTATATGTAACTTTAGTGAAGTCTGCTTTTAAATTTTGAATACCCAAACACACACTTAATTGTCCAAGTTTTCAGTTCTATCGGCACTCCCAAAGTTCCACTTTTTTTAATTTCCTTTACTTTCCAACAGGGCCCCAAATTCTTGTGTGCCCAAGGGCCCCGGCATAGCCTAAGACGGCGTTGCCTAGCGGTACTGAAATGCAATATGAAACACCCAGTGGTCATTTTAGACGGCTATTTCTCTTAGCAGCCTCCCTATTCATTAACTCAAAAATTACCCGTTACAAGTAAAACGATTATGGACCCCACACACGGCAGCGATTTTTTGAGTTCAGAGATTTTTGTTTATATTTTTTTATACAATTTATTTCACAATGTCTTAAAACACGTCTCTATAACCAATGTGTCCTGCCAACTATGACTTATGGTGCCGAGACATGGATACTCACGAAGGAGGTTGTGCACAAAATAAGTGTAGCCCAGAGAGCCATGGAGCGCGCCATGCTCGGCATCACACTCTTAGATCGAGTTCTTCCAATACCGAAATTCGCAAACAGACTAAAGTACAAGACGTCAGCAAGCGAATATTGTGGCTCAAGTGGAGTTGGTCAGGACACTTGGCCAGACGTAGTGACGACAGGTGGACTAAGGCACTTACAGAGTGGAGGCCGAGATCTGGGCATCGAAATAGGGGACGTGCACCAGCGAGATGGGTCGATGACATCCATAAGACCGTACGTGGTTCAGACTGGCACAGGATCGGGAAGAATGGCAGAAACAAAGAGAGGCAGGCCCAGCAGTGGGTCGACACGGGCTGAGAATGAATGAATGAATTCAAAATTCAGAAAATTTCATAGAAACTCTGTGGGAAGAATTTGTTAAAATTTCTGGGCAAAGAAATCGATGCCGTGTGTGGGCTCCAGTGTGCTTTCAAACGCTGACAAATGCCATCAAGAATTGTCTAATCAATATTGACCAACTGTATCTGGGTGACTTCCAAAACAAGTGCCTATTTAAAAGCTTAAGTCATCATTTTGTAATCACTCTTGTATTGTGATTTAACGCATACCTACTAGTGGTTCGCCCCGAACTGAGATCTCGCGGGTCTCCCAGAAAACAAAAAAAAAATTTTTTTGTACCTAATTGTTGACCATCAAAATAGTGCCACGGAATCCATAAACAACTCAGTTGACTTACAATTTCATTGAAATTACAGGTAACGGGAGTTCATGTTAATTGGTTACTCATTTTTGGGATAGTAATTGCAGTAATTATAGATTTCAGACTTCCCTATATTTGTGCCACTAAAGCTACACGCATACCAAATTTCAGCACAGTGGGGTCACTGGTGTACCCTGTGAATTTTGTCAAAGTTCAATATTTATTACATCTAATAACTCAAAATCTATACGAACTTTACTAAAAATGAAAACAGAGTCTTAATTTACTAATGAAGACCTTTCATTTGACGTCCCACTTGACCTAATAGTCTCATTTTTTTTACCCCTCTTGAACCTCAATATCTCATCAACTCCCCACATTTTTAGCTCATTTAGTCACACCAAAATTGTGCCATCACTAGCTACCTATTTATATACCAAATTGCACGATGATCGGATAAACGCATCGAAAGTTATCCTCGGAAAAACAAACATACATACATACAACGCCGATTTGCCCAAGTCGATAGAGAGATCTCGCTTCGCTCAATTAACAAATAAACAAATGAATAATAACTTTATTTTCTCGTCACAAATAGTTCACAAAATAGACCATTGTTGCGATATACATAAATAAATAAATAAAATAAATATTGCTGGACATTTCACACAGCGCTATCTAGCCTCAAACTAAGCATAGCTTGTACTATGGGAACCAGATAACTGATAGAATACTTATATACTTTTTTTTTTGTAAATACATACTTATAATACATAGAGAAACAACCAGACCCGGAACAAATATCTGTAGATCATGCAAACATTTGTTCCGCAGCGGGAATCAAACCCGCTACCTCCTGCGTCTCAGTCGGCTATTCGCCCACTGCGCCACGTCATGTTTAAATAGTATTGAATAATGTTTTGCAAGTGACATCTCTTATCATCATCGGTTAGGTATTTCCTCATTGTTTGTGTCCATGAGTATAGTTTAATATATCATACTGATCGGTCTATTTACCTCGGCTTTATTTGTTTGTCTGTCCGAGGTTAGTATCCCCTTGTTTTTCCTTTGTTAGTATCCCCTTGTTTTTCCTCTCCTAAGTTTAAGACTTACGTATCTCTTCTGATCTTCTATAGTTGAACATTTAAACAAACTATTTTTTATACAAATATATTTCTCAATAATACTAGATTAAAACAAGATACGGTGTCCGCAATTTGAAATATTCATAATGTTTATGTCGTCCTTTTTATTAGGGCTCCGCACCCAAAGGGTCAAACGGGACCCTATTACTAAGACTCCGCTGTCTGTCTGTCCGTCTGTCACCAGGCTGTATATCATGAACCGTTATAGTTAGGCAGTTGAAGTTTTCACAGATGATGTATTTCTGTTGCCGCTAAAACAACAAATGCTAAAAACAGAATAAAATATATATTTAAGGGGGGCTCCCATACAAGAACGTGATTTTTTTTGCTTGATATTGATAACAGCAACAGGTAGACGCTTAAATATTCACAGAATATTTAGTTATTAATTCACTTTAAACATAAATAATATAAACGTATACAACAAACGTGATATTTTTGCTGTTTTTATAGATAATGGTACGGAATCCTTCGTGCGCGAGTCCGACTCGCACTTGGCCGGTTTATTAGCATTGAAAACGATAGCTCTGAGTTATGGGGCGATTCAATGATATACGAATCTCTTACGTCGATACGATTATTATGTGAAGTGTTGTTTGCATCTTTGTATGAGATAATTTCAGAAACTTCTGAAACGATTCTAAAAATTATTTAACTGAGAAAGCTACGCTATCATTTAATGCTAATCTATACTAATATTATAAAGAGGAAAGATTTGTTTGTTTGTTTGTTTTGAATAGGCTCCGAAACTACTAGACCGATTAAAAAAATTCTTTCAATGTTGGGAAGCTACACTATCCCCGGGTGACATTGGCTAATTTTTACCCAACTGCGCAGAAGAAGGGTAATGTTTTTATTGAAAAACTACGCGTGCGAAGCTGCGGATTGGTCAGCTAGTAAGCTATATTTTGATTGTAAAAATCCGTGTGAAGTCGGATGTGTATAAATAGTGTGGTAATAAAATTGCATTGCATTGTGTTACTAATGTTGCTTAACTATAGGTACAAAGTGTGTTGTAAACTTTAGCAATCACTATCAATAATTTCTAATAGCTGCATAAAATACACGCACATAGTAACTACCTGATATCTTTCTGTCATCTATTGAAGAACTTTGATAGACAAACCCGTCTTTGGTTGATTATCACAATCGTTGCGCTCGCGCCGCTCGCCACCGTCTAATTAGAGATTTTGGGGTACCTATCTACCTATGGTTTGTTTAATTAAAAATATGTAAATATGCTCAAACCCCCAAGATAATACAAAATATTTTTTCAATAGTTATTTGTTATACAAGAGTGCAAAGTTGCTTTTTAACCGCGCGCTCAATTTTGATGACCGACCAAGCGAAGGATTCTAAAATTAGATTCCTGAGCGTTAGCGAGGAAATCAAAAGAGCATGAGGCGAAAAATCTTTGCACTCGAGTGCAACACGTAACTTTTCATCCCACCTCAGCGAGGAAATGACTAAATGCAAAAAAAAAGTAATACACCAAGAAGGTTCCGGGTCTGAGTTTTTAACAAATTAAAAAAGGTTGTACGATAAGTTCGGCACCATGGAGGTAGAAGTAAATAGGTCAAGTGATGTTTTGAATTCACACACTTAGTGCAGACGATGTTCTAAATTCAATTTACTTTATCCTCTAGCGAATAAAAATGGCTTTTGCACTCTGATATCGAACAGCAAAAATACTCTTTCCGAGATGGGGGGATGAAAAATATATTATACCTATTGAAATAAGGAGAGACGAGGAGTATAAATTATAACATTGATATTTTATTCAGACACGTGTATCGCTTGCCAGTGAGGTTTATTGCCGACAATAAACCTCTTGGTTTTTTTTTAATTTGTTGTTGTTTTTTCTAAAACCTGGCTTCGCCCGCCCGTGGAATGGCTAGATGGTATTCATTTATCTCTTAATCACGCAATAAATTAGTTTATAACTGAAGTTATGTCACCCTACCGTCTGAGAGTGGGTGCCAGGCTATTTTTATAGTCTCTCAAAACGATAAGAGCTTTTATGATATTTCCAAACAAAGTAAATAAACTAACAACCCGAGAGAGTTCTTCTAAACAATTTTCTCGGAACGAGTACAGGTTCTTGCAACTTTCGGATGTTTGGGGGTATTAAACCTTACATGGGTATAAAACAGTTACGTGGATTGGGCGTAAATTACCTATAAACTATATTTTTACATCCCTGGAACAGACCGTATTTGTTTAGAAAGCAGTTCGGTGCTTACTAGGTAAACTTTACGGTAGATTAGGCTGAGAACTTTGACAAACCATTATATAATGCTTTAGATGGACCAACAGGGTGGAGCTATTACGCATACTAGTTAACTGACAAGTTATAACTCCAGTTGTTACTTAAAAATAAGTCAATAGGTTAGTTAAACTTTGTACTCATGTCAGTACGGTAAATGGTACAGATACTTGAACTACTGAACTTCGGCTCGCACATCGAATCTAGGGCCAAAATTGCTGCTATGAAGCTGGGCATCCTAGCTAAGGTTCGGCGGTACTTCTCACGGGAACAACTGCTCAGTCTCTACAAAGCACCAGTCCGCTCATGTATGGAGTACTGCTGCCATCTCTGGGATGGCTCGGCCAAGTATCAGCTTGAAGCCTTTGATTCGATTGAGCGACGTGCTGCTAGACTCATTGGTGATGACTCCGTAGTGGACGCCAATTCACAAAGTCTAGAGCACAGACGCCGAGTAGCCAGCAGACTTTCAGTTTTTTTTTACAATATTTATTTTTGTAAATGTGCGCTAGAACTTCATGATCTTATCCCCCTTCCTCCTTCCACCACCGGACAAGCAGAGGTACCGAGAAGTACCACCCATACCTGGTCGGCATACCATCTTGCCGTACTTAAAGATTTGCTTCAACTTTTCTAGTTAGCACAAGGAGTGGAACTCACTACCGGCGTATGTTTTTCCAAACCAGTATAATCTTGGAAGTCTTCAAGTCCAGAGTGAATAGGTTCTTTCTAAGCAAGCGTGCTCCATCTTCGATCACACCTTCACTATTACCATCAGGTGAGGTAGTGGTCAAGCGCTTGACTATCATAAATAAAAAAAACTTGCATTGTATGTGCAATGTACATGAAGAACAATCGGTATCGTGTCAATTAACCCTGGTTCCAACTTAAAAAAACTTTGTGTGGTAATGGAAAATGCGTCGTCATCGTCGGTTTTAGTAGAGAGAGACTGACTCTTCGAGCACTGACAAAATTAATAGAGTTCCTGTTTGAGGTAAACTAATCATACAGTAGAGTTAAAATTTTACCGGTAAGCGCTGGTTCCCGGCAACCCGCTTTCATCAGAATTGCGTTCTAATGATGCCAGCGAACTAGAAATTGGTAATTTTATCTGTTTCGAATTATGGCTAATGAAACGTAAGTACACGTGGTAGGGTTATCGACCTGATGGCCGAATATCGTAACCCCCCTCGGCGCCACACGTGCGTCCAGCCATATGTTTGCACAGAAAAATAATTAAACTAGTTTGCACTAGGTATCATAGTTACAAATTACATCAAAGTTGATATTAAAATTCGTAGTACAATATATGAAATGAAATGTTCGTCGCGTCGTCGTGAAGCTTTAACAAATCGACGTAATGCGATTCTGGTACCCAGCTGCAAACGATGTCATACGTCCTTGCATGCCCATTCTTCCCTAACCCCTGGACGATGGATGAATTAAAGACCTACCCCTGCCGCCTTCGTGGATGTGCCAACCTTTTGGTCAAAATAGATTGGAATCTGATGCAAGAACATGAAGGATGAAGAGTTTAAGAGGAAACATAAGGACCGTTTTTCCATACAAACGTAGTCCCCTGTTTCCTCCCTGGATAATGCCAGTATAGCAATATTTTTTTCTCAAAAATCTATGGCCACTATTGGCCTATGTTTTCCTTTATTTCATAAATTAATTATTAAAAGAAATATGAACATTAAAAACCGTATAAAATTTGTCAAGATTTTCCGCTGTGTTCAAACATCCTGAAAACAAATTTGACTAGATTATATAAAAAAAGGAAAACATAGGAACACAGTCAAAGTCTTTAATCTTTAATTTATAATGAAGAAAGTAGTTAAATCGGTCAAGTTTTGGAGATACAATCAGGGGACTACGAATCGTTGCTTTTGTCTAATTTTAATAGGTATTTTCGGTCCAAGCTGCAGTTGTCTCTATCGCGCATACTGCGCATACTGCGCCATACTGCGCGACATCAATAGGTTTTACAAATACTTATTTTTCAATTCTCTAGCCCTTGGTGTTTCCTCTTAAGCATGTCATTCGGAAGAGATTCCACAAGGTTACTGCTTAAATACCCAGAATAGATACATAAGTTAGGTCTGGTACAACAGGCGAAAACAGCCGCGCGCGTACGAAGATCTCGGATCAAAGTTCGAAGCTTCGACCGATTTGGTGCTAGATCCTCGTAAGCGCACACCTATTTCTGAGTGCGCCTGTTTTTTTAATGTTGTTTGTGGAAAAACAGGCTAACGGCCCACCTGGTGGTAAGCGGTCACCGTCGTCTACTGACACCGGTAGCACCCGGGTTATTGTCGATGCGTTTCCTACCCTGTAGAATTTTTTTTTTACATTTTTCTTGGAGCTTAGGTTAGTTTTCCTTCTGAAAACCTCAGATGGTAGCTAATCCTACATCTTGCAAGTATGGGGTAGAAAAGATCGCGTGTTTTCGCTCGATGTACTAAACTTCTGTTACTATTTTGTGTTAAATAGGTGATCTCTAGTGCGCCTTCGGGCGGCGTATACTCGTAAACTACCAACAGCAGTGTCATGAGCTTTAACTTTTTTTTTAATTGAAAAAGAACTACGTATAACACAATTAGACAAACATAACCCTCATTTAGACAAACATAACCCTCACAAAAACCCACCCTTACATATACACACACTACCACAAACTCACACACCATCGAACCCTCAACACACGCAGACCCCCGCATACACACATCCAGACCCCCGCATACACACATCCACACCCTCACACACACACACACACACCCCTAAAACACATTCACACGCACAGTCATACTTACAAAAAGCCGAATTACCATGACATAGCATGTAAGTTTATATAAGTTTTCTTATTTAAATCATAATTTTGTAAATTGGTAGTTTGTATAGCTATCTATAATCAGGAATGTCTAACTCATTTAAATTGTATGTACGGGCACTGGAAACTGCGACACAATATTTTACTAATGCATTTTCCAGTGTTCACATTGTTTTTAATCACATGTAAAAAAGTTCACTGATAATAAATAAATTACAAATTACCTAAATACATCATCATAATCATATCCGCCATACAACGTCAACTGCTGAACAAAGGCCTCCCCAGTAGATTTAAAGAGCGACTGATGCTGTGTGGTCTGCACTCAACGATCTCGGCAACCTATAAAAGGTCATCTTTCCATCTAGTATGAGGCCGTCCTATGCTGCGCTTTCATGGTATCCACTTGAGAAATTTTCTGGTCAACGGCCGTCAGTTCTTTGAGGTAAAAAAGGTAGTTATTATGTAATAAGCATAGAACGAATAATTACTACGATGAAAGAAGTAGGTCATGTTGTTAGCGGCAACAAGTGAGATTACCTAGTCATTGAATTGCTACTTCAATTAAAGGTGATTAAAGTCTTGTTCAAGGTGCCAATAAGAGTCCTAATAGTGTCAAGGCTTGAAGAACGTCTCCTTGATTTCTACTCACTAATATTACATACATTACAGATGCCTGCTACTAACAAAGTTTCCTTGAAAATAAATCAGTCAAAGTCAGTTTTCAGGATATCATTTGGAATGGGAAACTGCTAAAAGATGGTGTTGCACTGCCATAAGCTTATTAATAAAGGAAAGTGAATAATTGTCAATGTCAATTGCTCCTGTCAACATAATTTGCCGTGGAACTTGAAATTAAAAAAAATGTGTCTGTACCTATATCTAACGACTAGCTGACCAATCCGCAGCTTCGCACGCGTAGTTTTTTAATAAAAACATTACCCTCCTTTGTCCGCAGTTGGGTAAAAAGTAGCCTGTGTCACCCGGAAATAGTGTAGCTTCCCAACAGTGAAAGATTTTTTTTTAATCGGTCCAGTAGTTTCGAAGCCTATTCAATACAAACAAACAAATCTTTTCTGTCTATAGTATTGATATGTTCTTAAATATTGTAGAACATACTTTTGTTCTATCATCAATAGTTTCCGCAGCGCATGCGACGAAATACGTTTTAGGGCACTTTTTTACACCTTGGGTTACGTTACTTAAGTTTTAGTAAGGATCCATTATCTTTTTTAGCAATAAATATAGCGTATGTCACTCAGGGTGAATGTAGCTTTCCAATGGTAAAAGAATGTTTAAAATCGGTCCAGTAGTTTTTGAGTTTATTCATTACAAACATACACACAAAAATACAAATCTTTGCTCTTTATAATATTAGTATAGAAGGGAGATTGTTTTAGACAAATTTTGATATTGTGCTTTGATATTTTGGCATATAAACGATTTTTTTGCAGCTTTCCTTTTTAAAATCCGAAATGAGAGACTCTCAATAACATAGATCAGTAACCTATAAGTCGAGAAACATAGTCGGAAGAGGAAAATGCCATATGGTAGAAAACCTAAGTATACTTACATTAGGTTGGGATAGATTACCTAATTATACTTGGAATTGGGACATAGGCTACGTTTTACCCGACCGTGCAGAAGGAGGGTAATGTTTTTATTGAAAAACCACGCATACGAAGCCGCGGGCGGCAGCTAGTCTTTTAATATAACTTCTTTTAATATAATTTAATATATACATTTTTTTAAATACATACTTATAAAATATAGAGAGACCCGTATTACGGTTTTGTAAATTCGGATCTTTGTTCTTCTGCTGAGAAGCCTGGATACCAGTACCTTATGTAGTGCAGCACTGCACCGTAAGAAATTCTGTATACGAATTTGAATTGAATTGAAATAAACTAAAATGCTTGACTGAAAATGATGGTTACCCTGTTTTAAACATACGAGTATATGCATGTAGGCAAATGATAGACTACCGCATATTTGAATTTACATAAAAATCTCGTGTGTTTATCATAATTAACGTAATTTAACCAGATTTTGCTGTACAAGAATCACCTTATTATTCTGGAGGTGTGGTCTCTGGAGTCATTCTGCAATTTTTTTTCTCCATATTCTATATAACTTCTATTTATTACTCGACTACAGTAAAGCCAAAATGAAGGGTTATGTTTTTAGCAGTCTATGATTGTATGTATTTACCTATGTTTCCCCTTAGCACCTGAACTACTCATCCGATTTAAATGAATGCGGTTTCAATAGATTTGTTATTATGGTCCGGATGATATAGGCTACATTTTTGCCCGAATACGGCAAAGCCAAAAAAAAGTATTATGTTTCTAGCAGTCTTTGGATATATGTTCCACCATAGCGCCTAAACTACTCTTCCGATTTGGATGAATGAGGTTTTAATCGATTCTTTATATCGAGCGAAGCGAGATCTCCAAATCAACTTAGGAAAATCGGCGTTGTATGTATTGTATGTAAATTACAGCACTGTGTGGTCACTGGTGTACCCTGTGAATTTGGTCAAAGTTCAGTTTTTATTATGGCTAATAACTTAAAAACTATAAAGTTTAAATTAAAAATAAAAACGGGATCGAAATGTACTCACAAAGACCTTTTTATTTGACGTGCCACTTGACCGGATAGTTTTGTTTTTTTTTACCCCCCTTGAACCCCAGTATCTCAACACCTCCCCCCTCAACCATTTTTAGCTCACAGCTGTATGTTTGTTTGTCCAAGGATAACTTTCGAAGCGTTGATCCGCTCATCGTGAAATTTGATACATAGGTAGGTAGTGATGGCACAATTTGGGTGTGACTAAATGAACTTGCACGATACGAGTGGTATATAGTTGTTTGTGTTGATGTTATTGCTCTTATAAAATTAAGTTCGTCTAGGGTACCACTGAAGTATGTAAATTAGTTTAATTTAATTTTTTTTATGTAAATTTCTTTCACACTTTTATTTATTTATTTTAATTTGTTTGTTTTTATTTGTTGTCTTATTTTGTTAAACATGTCCGCAACTAGTGAAATGGCCTTAACTCAGCATGTGCTGGTTGTTGCAACCAGCACATGCTGAGTTAAGGAACATTTTGCAACTATACTTTGTGCATAAGTACATTTAGATTTGTTTTGTGTTATGTGCGTTTTTTACTTCACTTGTTTTTTTTTTAATTGTTTTTCTGTGTTAAATCTGTATGTTGCAAATAAATAATATTCTATTCTATTCTAACTAAAAATGTGGTGGGGATGTGGAGATATTGGGGTTCTAGAGGGGTAAAAACCAGAATGGAACTATCCGGTCAAGTGGCACGTATAATAAAAGGTATTTGTGAGTACATTTCGATCCCGTGTTTATTTTTAGTTTAAACCTTGTATTAGTTTGAGTTATTAGCCCTAATAAAAACTGAACTTTGATAAAATTCACATGCGGTACACCAGTGACCCCACAGTGCTGAAACAAATATATGGAAAAGTTTAGAAATGTAGAAAAATCTACAATAACTACAATTTCTACCCCAAAAAAGAGTTTCCAATTATTATGATCTCCCGTTACCTGTAATTCTAATAAAACTGTAAGTCAAGTAGGATGGTTATGCATTTCTTGGCAGTATTTTGATAGTCAAAGATTACAAATAATATTTTTGTTTTTATGTGAGACTCGCGAGATCTCAGTTCGGGGCGAACCACTAGTATAGCTTGTGGTTAATTTGTTGTATTATTTTTTTGCATAAAAAACAAAAATATTATCTCTCTAAATATTATCTCTATGTAACACATAGTCTGTCCCTGTGTTGAAGTTGTAGCTGCTTGTTAATCCATCATAACCACTTTTAGAGTTGCTTATTGTATTATAATTAAACTTGTGTTAGTGCTAGTATTTTAGGTTTATAGTATGTAGGTATGTTTTTAATTGTATATAAATGCACCGCCGTCATGTGATACATTATAATCCTGTCCATACAAAGGTTGTCTGGAAGAGATCGCTCTTAGCGATAAGACCGCCCATTGTACTAAATCTATTTGTAAGAATTATGTTATGTATTTTACTTTGGTGTACAATAAAGAGTTATCTTATCTTATAGTACAATGTTACAATTGTCAGGTAGTTGCTGACCCTGCCGACTTTGGCATACTTACGGGCAGTATCAAAAGTCCACAGATACGTATTTGTATAGAATGGACGATGCAGAGATGCGTGCAGAGTCGCGCACGGCAGCCCGCACTAAATGACACGCGATAATACCTACTGACTCACTCACTATTATTATACTTACCTCTACATCCGAGAACCAGATAATTGTTACATCAAATGCCTTTTTTACGTTTCGTATGATACCGTTCATTGGATTTTTAGGGTTCCGTAGCCAAATGGCAAAAAATGGAACCCTTATGGATATGTCTGTCTGTCCGTCCGTATGTCACAGCGACTTTTTTTCGAAAGTGTAAGAAATATACTGTTGAAACTCGGTAAGTAGATGTACATGCGTTTCACAAACAGCATTAAGATTTTCACACAAAAATAGAAAAAAATACAATAAATTGTAGGGGTTCCCCATACTTAGACCTGAAACTCGAAAATTTTTGTTCAGTAAACCCATACGTGTGAGGTATCTATGGATAGGTCTTCAAAAATGATATTGAGGTTTCTAATATCATTTTTTCTAAACTGAATAGTTTGTGCGAGAGACACTTCCAATCCAAAGTAGTATGAAATGTGTGTGTGTGTGTGTCCGCTGTAACTTCTAAAATAAGAGAATGATAAAACTAGAAAAAATATATGATGTACATTAACATGCAAACTTCTACCGAAAATTGGTTTTTTAATACGTCATAAATCATAAACCGCAATTTACCTTTTTGTAGATAATGGTACGGACCCTTCGTGCGCGAGTCCGACTCGCACTTGGCCGGTTTTTTTTATTATTTATTCGTCACGCTTTGTTCACTCAAGCGTCCCAATGATCGGCAGCAAGGAACATTGTTTTTTTTTATTTATAGTCTTTATGCGGTAATGTCATTAAGCTGGTTTATACGCAATGTCGGATATTAACTGATTTGTTGATGCTTTTTGTTGCAAAGAATGGACACTGGCATAATTATACTGTTACCCGGGGTTTATAAATTGGTAACAGTCACGTGTTTAGGGAGAGGGTGCGAACACCTCCCTAATTTTTGTAAATTAAATTCGATAAGACCCAAGCCCCGAAAGTTAATTTCGGAGCTCACTCGAAAACCTGCACCTTTTTGGTTAGAAAAAAGCTGAACAAGCAGTAATTATTGACTGAAAAACCGCTTAATATCGGATTGGCGAATGGGGTTGTGCCGTCATCTTATAAAAAATGTGTGGTGTGACGGTGTAATGATAAATTCACCTAACCCATGTAGGTGTTATAAATAAAACCGGCCAAGTGCGAGTTGGACTCTCGCACGAAGGGTTCCGTACCATTATCTATAAACACTACAAAAAATCACGTTTGTTGTATGGGAGCCCCCCTTTAATTTAAAGTGAATATACTATATATTCTGTGAATATTTCAAGCGTCTACTTGTTGTCCTTATCAATATCGAGCTAAAACGAGCAAAAAAATCACGTTGGTTGTATGGTAGCCACCTTATATATTTATTTTATTCTGTTTTTAGTATTTTTTGTTATAGCGGCAACAGAAAAACATCATCCGTGAAAATTTCAACTGTCTAACTATCACGGTTCATGAGATACAGCCTGGTAGACAGACAGACAGACAGCGGAGCCTCAGTAGTAGGGTGCCGTTTTCCCTTTGGGTACGGAACCCTAAAAAAGAGTTCGTGTAAATAGGAAAAGCAAGCTCTGCGTGATGACACGAATGCAAATACCTCGCCTTCATTCGACTACGCCCGCCCTAATCACGATTGCGGACAGATACCATATCTACCTACAACTATGTCTATGCAAAATATACCTACATGCTTGTCTAGCAACTTTCTATCCGTTATCTACGTCGATACACATTTTTTTAATTGCATTTATTGCCTCCGGCCATGAGCGTTTCTACCATTTTACCATTATCTGGGGCCCAATTCTACTAAACCAATCGCTTCACTATGGAAAATGATTTTTTTTAATATATATTGTCCCACTGCTGGGCGAAGGCCTCCCCCAAGTCTCTCCATATATCTCTGTTCTGTGCGACACTCCACCACTCCTGCTCGAAGGCAACGAGATCGTCTCGCCAACGCTTTCTTGGCCGACCCCGACCGCGTCTTCCATCAGGGATCTAGGTTGTGGCTAAATTAGCCCACTTTCGGGGGTCATTCTGCTAATGTGTCCGGCCCAATCCCATTTGAGCCTAGCTGTCTTTTCTCCAACATCGGCAATGCCTGTCAACAAACACAGCGTGGTGTTTCTCACTCGATCAATCCGTTTGAATCCGAGAACGCCACCATATCCACTCGGTCAGCCACCATGTCTGCGCACCGTAGGTTAGGATGGGCAGGATACATGTCGATGTGCTGGCGCTTAACAATGATATCGTCGCAAAATGTCCACTATTGGTATACCTTTTGGTATTATACATATCTGTACGAGTATGTAGGTAGAATACCAAAAGGTATCTATAGAGGACATTTTGCGACGATATCATTGTCATAATGAAGCGATTGGTTTAGTAGAATTGGGCCCCTGGGTTATTGATATCCAACAATACAAATAATCCGAGTGCAGGGAACTTAACTATGTGTGCAATTTTATTGATTTGCCGACAATAACAAGACGTAAGTAATTCGATACGTATAGTTTAGGCATTTGTACACACGGCTACACATCAAGCTATACATTGCCAGTATAAGCTGACCTCTCATTCTACGAAAACCCTACACAATGCGAGGTCAGCTTATACTGGATAATTATACCTTGATGTGTAGCCGTGTGTACTGTTCAGTTATCTAGTGAATGTGCACTGATAGTTTGCATAGGAATCGAACCACCTTGAAGAGCTTTCTAACTTGCTTTCTTCTTTTTTCTTTCTTCTTTCTCTTTTTATAACTTTCTTCCTTTTTTACACAAAAGTAATTTGTTTTGTTCGTATTTTTAGTTTAATTTAGACTGTCTATTTATAAATTCTTTTTTATATAAAGACAATCCGTTTTTGTCCGTATGCTACGCTTAGTATAAGTTTGTATCTTATATAATAAGGGCTGTGGATTTTGTTAAATAAATAAAATAAACTATAACACACACTCGGGCACAAACAATTTTTTTTTGATCCCCTCTTTTTTGAATGGAAAATACCTTAAAATGATTTCATCATCATCATATCAGCCGTAGGACGTCCACTGCTGGACAAAGGCCTCCCTCATTGATCTCCAGGAACTGCGGTTGGAAGCGGCCTGCATCCAACGCCGACCTGCGGTTCTTACCAAGTCGTCTGCCCATCTTGTGGGTGGACGTCCTACGCTGCGCTTGCCGGTCCGTGGCCTCCACTCGAGAACCTTTCGGCCCATCGGCCATCTGTTCTGCGCGCTATATGGCTTGCCCATTGCCACTTCAACGTGCTAATCCGTCGGGCTATGTCGGTGACTTGAGTTCTCCTACGTATCTCCTCATTTCTGATTCGATCCCGTAGAGAAACCCCGAGCATAGCTCGTTGAGCGACTTTAAGCTTATTCATAAGGCCAATAGTGAAGGACCACGTCTCGGTTCCATATGTCATCACTGGTAACACACACTGATTGAAGACTTTCGTCTTAAGGCACTGAGGTATGTTGGACGAAAAGACGTTGCGATAAAATGATTTACATCAATGAAATTTAAATTGTAGCACCCATTAATTAAAATAAGAATCATCACAATTAGTTTACCCAGTAACAAGTACCTACTGCGTGATAAATGAATCATATTAAACTAGTGGTTCGCCGCGAACTGAGATCTCGCGAGTAGGTAATGCAATCCCGATCCCGATCTCGCGAGATCTCGTGTAATTTTTCGGGATCAATCCCGACGCATCATATGACGAGATCCCGTTCGAGATTGACGGGATTGGGCGGCAGTGGTCAGCGACGCTACACACGTCCACTCGGGGCGCAAGCGGCGCGCTGACTGACGGGATTGCATTCCCTACTCGCGAGTCTCCCAAAACACAAAATAAAATATTCTTAGGGCGACTCGCGCAACGATGCCTAGACGTATTTAGTGGCTAAATATAATTTAATGAGTTGTCAAATTAAACGAATGCGTAAAATTTAAACATATTTAGTCGCTAAATACGTTTAGGGATCGTTGTGCAAGCCGGCCTTAATCTTTGACCAATAAAATAGTGCCACGAAATGTGTAACCAACACTTGACCTACAGTTTCATTCAAATTACAGGTAACGGGAGTTCATGTCATTTGGTTAGGTTTTTTGGGGTACAAATTGCAGTTATTCTGGATTTCAAACTGTTCCCTATATTTGTGTCACTTAGGCTACACACATACCAAATTACAGCACTGTGTGGTCACTGGTGTACCCTGTGAATTTTGTCAAAGTTCAGTATATATTATGACTAGTAAGCTAATAACTCAAAAACTATAAGAAATTTACTAAAAACTAAAACGGAGTCTAAATGTACTAATGAAGACCTTTCATTTGACGTCCCACTTGACCTAATAGTCTCATTTTCATTGTTATTTTATCCCTCTTGAACCCCAATATTGTTAGCTCATTTAGTCACACCAAAATTGTGCCATCACTACCTAACTATGTATCAAATTTCACGATGATCGGATCAACGCTTCGAAAGTTATCCTCGGACAAACAAACATACATACATACATACAACGCCGATTTTCCCAAGTTGATTTAGAGTTCTCGCTTCGCTCAATAAATAAACAAATGAATATTAACTTTATTTTCTCGTCACAAATGGTTCACAAAATAGACCTTTGCTGCGATATCCATGTTTAAATATTATTGATTAATGTTTTGCAAGTGACAACTCTTATCATCAGTTAGGTATTTCCTCATTGTTGGGCCGATTTGCCCAAGTTGATTTAGAGATTTCGCTTCGCTCGATCAATAAACCTCGAATTGAGAACGTCCTCCTTATTTTTGAAGTCTGTTTATGAACCAACAAAGGGCATGCACAAAGAAATAGGGAACATGCACAGAGACGAGTTTAACCCTAAATAATTCTTCCAGCAAACCTTTGACAGTAGAGATGGATGAATAGTATAGGTAAGTAAGCAAGATGAAAACATAATATTTGCTTGATGGTTTGTAAGGCAACTATGTGCTTTTCTCACATATTCACAAAGCGGTGATACTGTTTATGTTACATTTCACATGTAATTGTAGAGTTACATTCATTAGTCTCGCTTTAACCGATATCGAGTACATGTGAAAACTGTTTTAAATGGTCTATTAGTTTTTATGTCTGTATATGGGTGCAAAGCAAACAACAAGCATTGGCAAGCGTTACGTTACAGTACAGGCTGTTGGGGCAGAAACGTTTTTTTAGGGTTCCGTAGCCAAATGGCAAAAAACGGAACCCTTATGGATTCGTTATGTCTGTCTGTCTGTCCGTCCGTATGTCACAGTCACTATTTTTTTCCAAAATATATGATATCTATGATATGCAAACTTCCACCGAAAATTGTTTTAAACGAAATCTAGTAAGTAGTTTTTTTAATACGTCATTTCATCGTAAACCGCAATTTACCTTTCATTCAATCAACACAAATATAAAAAAGTTACAACGAACTACAAGAACTTTAATATTATGTTACTTGTTGTTTCGGAACCTTTCATGGGCGAGTCCGACTCGCACTTGGCCGATTTTTTATGTTATAGGTAGGCCTACGGCCCACCTGATGGTAAGCGGTCACCGACGCCTATTGACACCGGCAACACCCGGGGTATTGTCGATGCGTTCCCTACCCTGTAGAAACCTCTTTACTTCTCTTGAAGCGTGCCATGTCGTAGCCTAACGGGAAAACCTCAGATGGCAGCTCATTCCACATCTTGCAGGTATGGGGTAGAAAAGATGTGAAGCGTGTGGTGCGCGATACCCAGTTGTCGACGATATGCAGATGAGCTTTATTACGTTGTCGAGAAGTGCGGTGGTAAAATCTCGACGACGGGATGCGATCAAATAGCTCCTCAGAACATTCCCCATTATACAGGCGAAAGAATACACTGAGCGATCCGATGTCACGGCGTTGACTCAGCGGTTCCAGCCTGTCGGCGAGTTTGGGATCAACGATGATTCTAATGGTTCTTCTCTGAAGGGAGCAATTGGTACTTTGGAGCTCCGTGCCAAAGATGGGAACAGCTACTCTACGTGCGGCCGAACTTGCGCTTTGTACAGCAATAGCCGTTGTTGTGCCATAAAATACTGTTTGGCACGGTTAAGGACTCCCAAGTTTTTTAGAGGTGAGCACAGCTTTTGCTTCTAAGTGACTCCCATACTGGACCTCATTAGAAATTTCGACTCCCAGAATCTCTATACTCGCCGAGACGAGGAGAGATAAATGACAAATATTGCAATATAATTTTATTATAATAATTCCTAAACATTTTGTTATTTTTTATTATATTTCATCTTATCTTAATAATTAATATTATTCGTCATCATCATCGTCAGCCCTTCACATCCCACTGCTGGGCATAGGCCCACATACGACCTGCGATTTTTATAATGTCGTCGACCCATCTTGCCGGTGGATGACCTGCGTTCCTGGGTCCATCTCGGGGCCACCACTCAGTCAGCCACATGTCCTGCCCAACTCTAATACAGTGTAAACTCCATGTAACGTCACTCGTTTTAACGACAAACTCTCTAAAGCGTCGAAATCATTCGGCTTTGGTTGGTTTAGCTTGTCTTCCATACAATGGTACACTGTATAGAATTACACTCACTCTCAATAACGACAACAATTTGTAATAAAAAGTTCTTTTTAAGTTGCCAAATTAGTAAAAACTGCGCAGCTGTATATATCCTTTTGTCGTTTTATTATCCTAGACCATAATAAACTCGACTGTCGGCATCATACACACCAAACTTTCTAAGAAATCCGTTCTTTTGTTTACAAAATGGGATTGCTTGCACGTGTAGCTGCAGACTGTTGTTAGTAGAAGTGATGGATTTTATCTATACGTTGTCATATTCTTAGTAGCTCACAAACTTTCAAATTGTAAACATGGCTAGTAAGAGAAAATCACTGTGTATTGACGAAAAAGTTTTGATGATACGCGCGATAGAGGCGGGAGAGAAAATTAAAACAGATTTTTATTGTAGGTACTATTTAACAAGACAAATCAGAAATAAACGTTTTCTTTTTCTAATACAGATTTTACTTCTCTTCATTTAACGACAACTCTCTATAACGTCAAAATATGCTCAGTGCCTTGAGTGTCGTTATATAGAGTTTACACTGTATTTCATAGTATTATTATTTTTATTATATTTTATCATATTAATTTTTATTTTTGACTACTTTTTTATAACTTTTTCAATATATTTTTGAATTGAACCTTGTAGATTTTAATATTGCATGCCTTGAAAGGCAGAAATATATTGATTATATTATATACTTCCGACATCTTTGTAACAGAACATATATTTCATTAAAGGAATAAATACATATGTTTGGATTTGATTTGAGTGAAGATCACGCATTGGAAAATGTAGAATAAAACGCCTCACCTAGTTAGAAAGATACCTAAGGCTGCGTTCACACGAGCGAGATTTTATTCGGTGTGACACCGCGCGCGAGTCGCGTAAGCGCCGCTTGATCCTCAGAAACTTGAATTTACAGTTTATATCATTCGCATAAATCCTAAGAGGCGCGGGGGGAGCGGAGTCGATGCGGGCGCTGAGCGTGCACTCGTACATTGATATTGATTAAATGTATACTTTATCTGAAGGACATAAACTGTAAATTCCAAAAGTGTCGCGCCGATAAAATCACTGTGAACGCAGCCTAATTGTTGCTGAAAACGTTCGCACAAGATTGGTCGCTCTGAAATAATAGGGGAGGCCTATGTTCAACTGTAGACGTTCTATGAGTGATATGAAAATGGAATGATGACAGATCGAGCAGGCTCCTACCTACCGGTAGTCGTTTATTAGATTTATATGGAGAATGTAGGCTGGTAGATCGTCACTGGGTATCAGTTTTGTACATAACCGCACCTAAACTACTTAATTACACTGCCGGTAGGTATTCAAACATTTATTTTATGACTAATGAAAGAGCTTCGTTCGTATGCTATGAGTTTAGAGATATAATTTTGTTAATGTTAAAATCATGTACGACCCGTCTCTTCTAGTACTACAAGAAAAAGAGTCCATTAGTCGACCATTATCATCATCCACAGCCTGACTTTACCCATTGTTGCATAAAATAAAAAGCTTTTGTTATAAAGCTACCGTCCTTTAACGTTCTCGTAAAAACCAGTCCATCCAAAGGTTGTCTGGAAGAGATCGCTTTTAGCGATAAGACCGCCAATTGTACTATCGCGAGTCTAGTTTTAAGTGTTATATACAATAAAGCGTTTTCTATTTATCTATCTATTGTTGGGTATAGGCCTCCCTAAGTTTGTGCCATCCGCCACGATCCTGCGCTAGTCTCACCTACTGACGGACCTACCTTACGATGTCGTCCACCCATCTCGCTGCCGGACCCTGCCTACCCTTCTATACCCGCTCCTCGGCCACCATTCAGTCGCTGCTCTGCTCCATCAGTCATCACCACGTCTAGCCAAGTGTCCCGCCCAAGATCATTTCGAGTTTCATAACTCGAATCGCAACGTCATGATCCTTCGTTCGTCTACGGATCTCGACGATTAGAACTCGATCTTATACGTATAATAGAGGACTTCGATTGCGCGCGCTACATAGATAAACTCGGTGATTCGTCGAAGTACGAATGGCATGAGACACAGTCCGCGCCTGTCGGTTCAGGGCAGACGGACTGCGGGCATCTGGCAGCATGTGCCTAGATAGGACTGGGTTAGGACCCGGGAATGTGCAAACCCCTCCCCCCACCCCTCTCCTAGAATTGCATCTTTAGTAGGCCAGGATGTAGGGTAGCTGCTGATCAAAACACTACTGAGCTGTGTAGAAACGGACTCCCCCGTAACATAATATTCAATATTTTAGGTTTTTACTATGCCAGTATCTACTAGGTATGCTTGTTAACTTAGTATTACTAAGATATAATGCTATATAAATTTTTTTTAATTCATATATGTAAGTACATATGTTTATTTGACGACCTCCGTGGCGCAGTGGGCGAATAGCCAGCTGAGACGCAGGAGGTAGCGGGTTCGATTCCCGCTGCGGAACAAATGTTTGCATGATCTACAGATATTTGTTCCGGGTCTGGTTGTTTCTCTATGTATTATAAGTATGTATTTACATAAAAAAAAAGTATATAAGTATTTTATCAGTTATCTGGTTCCCATAGTACAAGCTATGCTTAGTTTGGGGCTAGATAGCGCTGTGTGAAATGTCCAGCAATATTTATATTTATATTTATTTCAATTGTCATGTGCATGTTGTGTCTGTCTATAAATGAACTCTAATATAATAATATCTAATACCTATTAAATAAAACCGACCAAGTGCGAGTCGGGCTCGCGGACGAAGGGTTCCGTACCATTATCTATAAAAAATGGCAAAAAAATCATGTCTGTTGTATGGGAGCCCCACTTAAATATTTATTTTATTCAATAGCACAATTTTATTTATTTACCTTATTTGAGGTTGGTGCCGATTAAGCTAACTAAATTGTATGAGCGCCCATACAACTCAGAGGACTATCTTAATTGGCGTCAACTATGTATGTATGGGGACACCCTTTAATTTTCAACTTTTTTTATTTAATGGAATTTTTCCTTTATTTGTGCTGTGAGGACCATGCTTTTTGCCAAATTTCGTGGTTCTAGGTCAACGGGAACTACCATATAGGTTTTCGACCCAAAACCTATAGTGTACTTCCAGTTGACCTAGAATTGTCAATTTTGGTTAAAAGCAAGGTCTTACAGTACAAGTAAAGTAAACATTCCGAAAAATAAAACAAATTGAAAATTAAGGTAAGTTTTCGTACATATAAGTTTTAGCGAAAATCTAAAATTGCCCATATCTTTTGCCGTGTTGACTCAGGACCTTGATTTTTATATACCTAATAGGGACTATAGACCTCAGTGTCTGGTATAAATTTCAACTTGCTAGGTCCACCCGTGCCTGAGAAAATCGATGGTGACACACGGATAGATAGACGGACAAGAGAGTGATCTTATAATGGTTATTTTTTTACCTTTTGCGGTAAGGAACCCTAAAAATCACGTACTCATGTTAAAATTGTTGATGAGATAAATAATTGAAATTTAATTAGCCGAACGGACTCTTTTTACTACACTAGGTTTTTCAGGACTACCATCAATCAATTGAAGATGATTATTACAGTGCCTGGTAGTAACACTAGCTGGATGAAGAACGCAACCGTCTGAGACAGATTTTTAGAAAAGGTTGGCATATCATCTATGCTATTTTCTTTTTTTTACCTGAGTAAATCCGTCATCTATACCTTCCGTTATGTCAAACTCTTACTGACTAAAACCATGTGTTTTACTGATGGGACAAAAATATATGACATGCTCTCAACTTAACCAGCCTTAATCCGCAAGAAAGACCATACAATACCAGCAAAATTTAAGTCCACGTCTGGTCAGCTTGTTTACAACAAAACAATTACTGTGACCTCATCAAAACACACCTTTCAAAATAAACCTGTACAGACAGCTGCCGCCCTATTAAATGCAAAGCAGTTATAACTTGTCTTGCTAAAGTTGTCCTCGAACATTTTGTGGATTTATTTTTGTTTTGGACAATACTTCGACAAGATACGAAGGATCTACATATATCTCCGATTTCAATACTTTAAATACAACAGGGGGTAGAAGGATCAACCAGCTGAAGTGGAGATGGGCTGGACACTTGACAAGGAGGAAAGACAGAAGATGGACGAGGGCAACAATCGAGTGGTGGCCGCAAGAAGGGCGCAGACCAGTTGGCAGACCACCAACCAGATGGTCGGACGACATCGCAAGCGTTGCGGGAAGGCAATGGATGCGCTTGGCACAGGACCGGAGAGAATGGCGTGATAACGAGGAGGCCTATACCCAGCAGTGGGTGGATGTGGTCTGAGATGATTATGATGATGAAATACAACAGGATACGGATATCAATCATCTCCCTCTCCTGTTGTATTTAAAGTACTTAAATGGGAGATATACCTAGATCATTCGTATCGTATCGTTTTTGGTACTCGCTCAATACTACGTCAAAATCAAGACATCAATCCGGATGATTTTGTTATATCCAAAATAAACAAAATAAGCTCTCAGCAATAAGGCCGCCCATTGTATTGCATTTTTAGTTTAGTTTTGTATTGTTTCTGTGTGGTAATTCAATCGAGTTCTACTTATCTATCCAATCAAACAATACCATAAGATAAATCGATCCATCTACCTATTCCTACCTACCACTGCATACCTAATTCCAACTTTGACCAATGATATACCAGCTCCAACTTTACATGAAATTAACATACAAATTCATAAATATGGATTTAAAAAATACTTCTTGAATAGCTAACAAATAATTGAAACATTACCTATGCATAAAATATGTGTAATTATTGTGATTTATTTATCTTAAACTAGCTGACCAATCCGCAGCTTCGCACACGTACCGTAAAAACATTACCTTCTGCGCAGTTGGGTAAAAAGTAGCCTATGTCACCCGGGGATAGTGTAGCTTCCCAACTGTGAAAGAATTTTTAAATCGGTCCAGTAGTTTCGGAGCCTATTCATTACAAACATACAAACAAAAATACTAAAATACAAATCCTTTCTCTTATATTAGTATAGATAAGTATTTTAGAAAATCAAGTAAGTGGTTAAGTAGGTACCTATTTAAATAATGTTGTGCGGCTCGAGTGTCTCTAAGCACCGAGACAAACCTTTACGGTTTTACGATGCTTTATGTATTAAATAGTAGTTGTATGTTATTTTTTCAAATAAATAAATAATTATAAAAAATTGGCATCAAATGAGACATAGGGCAATGGTCCGAATCGCGGCGTAACTCTGTATATGTACGGAATCTAGTAACAAGACTTTGCAGCGAATGATTTTCTAGTTGATGGCACCATCATCATATCAGCCATATAAAAAAAAGAAGTATATAAGTATTCTATCAATTATCTGGTTCCCATAGTACAAGCTCTGCTTAGTTTGGGGCTAGATAGCGCTGTGTGAAATGTCCAGAAATATTTATTTATTTATTTACATGACGTCCACTACTGAATATAGGCCTCCCCCATTGATTTCCAGAGTAACCGATAGTGTGCGGCCTGCACCCAACGGCTCCCAGCAACCTTTATCGGGTCGTCTTTCCATCTAGTCGGGGACCGTTCTATGCTGCAGTTGAATAAAACTGACGCCAATGTTTCCCATTATCGTAAAGTGAGAGTGTGACAGAATTGATTCGATAATCTCATTTCGCGCAATGATGAATCGTCTCATTTGCAATGCATTTGCATCTCGATTTCTCTAAAAAAATCTTATAGTATTTGATCATTTACAACCTCTGTGGCGCAGTGGACGAATAGCCGGCTGAGACGCAGGAGGTTGCGGGTTCGATTCCCGCAGCGGAACAAATGTTTGCATGATCTACAGATATTTGTTCCGGGTTTGGGTATTTTTCTATGTATTATAAGTATGTATTTACAAAAAAAAATGTATATAAGTATTCTATCAGTTATCTGGTTCCCATAGTACAAGCTTTGCTTAGTTTGGACTAGATGGCGTTGTGTGAAATGTCCAGCATTATTTATTTAATTTATACATTTATGAAAGGACGGCAATACTTAATCTGTCTAGATACATTTTATATTTGGTTCTGATATTTTCTATCTCTCTCCTGTGCGACACTCCACCACTCCTGCTCGAGCACATGAATGGTGACCTTCCTTTAACACTTAAGCGCCAGCTCATCGACATGTGTATCCTGCCCGTTCTAACCTATGATGCGCAGACATGGCCACAGAAGTCCAAACTCAAGATTTGCCAGAGGGCAATGGAACGCAGCGTTCTCGGATTCAAACGGATTGATCAAGTGAGAAATGCCACGCTGCGTTCGTTGACAGGCATTGCCGATGTTGGAGAAAAGACAGCTAGACTCAAATGGGATTGGGCGGGACACATTAGCAGAATGCACCACGATAGGTGGGCTAATCTTGAAAACATTATAAAATCAGAAAAATGTAAGGTAACTATACCATCTTTATTAGTATTTCGTCTGTAACTTATACGCCATATAAAATGCAACGTACTGTAACTTGTTTAATCGATAACTTTTATTTATTACTAGCTGACCGCACCGCAGCTTCGCACGCGTAGTTTTTCAATAAAAACATTACCCTCCTGCGCAGTTGGGTAAAAAGTAGCCTATGTCACCCGGGGATAGTGTAGCTTCCCAACGGTGAAAGATTTTTTTTTTATTTATTTACTATTTAAACAAAGATTACAATTATATGTTACAATTATAGCATCTAAAAACCAGTGAGGGTTGTGTCGGTGCTATTGTGGGTTTACATCACTAGGTGACTAAAGCCTTTGATTACGTTGACCACACAATTTTATCGTCTAAGCTCGAATCTTACGGTGTAAGAGGTAATATTTTAGATTTGATCAAATCATATTTGAGAAATAGATGGCAAGCTACAGAAATAACACGTAAGTGCCTTAAATCAAAAAAAGAAATGATATTTAAATCACAATATCGAGAAACTAGATATGGGGTACCCCAGGGAAGTGTTTTAGGGCCACTTCTTTTTATTATTTATATAAATGATCTCCCCAAAGCTGTTTCCGAGCAAATGGTACTATTTGCAGATGATAGCACAGTGATGTTTTCTGAGACGCATAAAACCCATTTAGAGGCGAAAATCAGCTTAACCTTGGACAAAATTACAGAATGGTTAAAACAAAATAATTTAGTAATAAATCTTGACAAAACTCAGCTTATGACATTCTCTAATAATAATAGCAACAATTCTGACATTAATATTCAATATTTAGGACATAAAATCAATAATGTTGACACTATTACATTTTTAGGATTGAATCTCGACCGTAATTTAAATTGGAAATCGCACGCTGACACTATATGTAAGAAACTTAGTAAATGTTCATACGCATTGTACATGCTCGGTAAAAATGTTAACATGTCTGCCGTAATTACTGCCTATCACGGGTATGCCGAATCCATTTTAAGGTACGGGATTGTATTTTGGGGTAATTCTACGTTAATAGATAGGATATTTATTGCTCAAAAAAAATGCATCAGAGCGATATGTAAAATTCGTAAAACTGATAGCTGTAGACCATTTTTTGCTGAGATGAAAATACTGACGATAGCCAGTCTCTATATTTATGAGCTGGCGACCTTTGTAGTAACAAATATGGACCTTTTTATGAAACGTAACAGCAAACGCCACAATAATAAAATTTGTTTTCCTCGTAATAGGACTGCTCTTTATAACAAAAGTGTTATCTGTATGGCTGCCAGGATATATAACAAACTTCCAAAGTCTTAGATGCTTCAAGTCTGAATGTATTCAAGGCAAATCTAAAAAAAATGCTTGTAGGAAAAGCTTATTATAGTTGTAAGGAATATTTAAATGACAAGGATCTTGTTTAATAATAATTAAGTATGTATAACTAACTCAATAATTTTGACATTGTTATTAAGTACAATTATAATGGAACCTAATAATTAAGCTCGACATTGCATGCGTAAATCGCTGAATATGGCTGCACTACTATGTAACACTAAACACCTTGTACCTACCCATATTACGCAATAAACTGATTTGATTTGATTTGATAGGTGTTATTTACTTAGCAATAAAAATTATATGAGTAGGTAACTAAGCAGGAGCCAGGTAAGTACTTTATGTTTGCGGTTTAGTTTAGTAATGTTATGAATGAGCAAGGAAAACTACACTTGACTCATAAAGTAGTTCCTTAGTTTAAATTTTATATTTTGAAATGTTAAATTATCTCGTACGTCAGAGGGTAGGGTGTTGATAAGCCGAGGAACAAGGTAGCTGGCCGTCCGTTCGCCGTAGGCATTGTTATAGCGCGCGATGTGCAAAGTCGATTCCTAGAAATAGCTCGAGTGTATACTGGTTGTTCGATTTTGTATTTTAATTATTTATCAAAAAAATGTTCTCTCAGCATTAAATAATGAACCTGTGTGTGAACTGGCAAAACTTTGCAATAAATGAATAGACCACTGTCATTTTCATTAAATTGATTTTCAATTTTAGGCGGCACTAAAGTTTTTAAAATGTTTAACTGTAGTTTATAAATATCATCGAGATACTATTTGTAGGTTTTACCATAGCTGCTGAGACCATATTGTATGTATGACTGTGTCAGTGCATTGTATAGCACTATCTTAACTTAACGAAATGCGATTTTTGAGGATTGAAATGTTCGCAAGGAATTGTTTACGGAATTGTTACGGTTTAAGGAATTGTTTTAAATCGGTCCAGTAGTTTCGGAGCCTATTCAATACAAAGAAACACATATCTCTCCTCTTTATAATATTAGTATAGATGAGATACCGCTTCTGGTGTTTGTTAAAATTGTTTGCGTGTCTGAACTAAAGAGCTTATGAAAAATATGGTTTCTATCAAATGGTTGATGACCTTTCTAATGAAACTTAGATATATTCCAAGTTATTCTTATGGAGGAAACTATCAACTATGGTAATTCAGTAGGTTCTAGGTCTGTACATTGTATTATACTGATGAATTATGGATATAATGTAACTATGTATATATTTTTTATTATTGATAGTAAAAGTGTTTTGTAATGACAAAAATAAAGATTCTTTAAACTCATATAATGTATATACTAATGTTATAAATTTGAACGTATCTCTACCTGTCTTTTTTTACGACTAGCTAATATTTTGGCTGGACCAATTTCGATAAAATTCGGTATACTTATAGAAGTGACAAACCACGCGTGCAAAGCCGCTGATGGAAGATAGTCCTGAATATATCAATGGATATGATATATCTTCTTGCTATTCTTAATTCAAAACAAAACTTGAATCCAAACTCAACTTGTTATTTTTGAGTACATTTAAGATGTCCGAAGTTTATAATTCTTTTTTTTTGTAGCATTGCTGTGTTTCGGTATGAAGGGTATGGTTTCCGGTGAAATTACAGGCACATGAGGCTTTACACCTGTATGCCTCAAGTTGGTGGACGCAGGGCAATACTTTGCTGTAGGCGATGGTTACACTTAACATCTGGAGAGCCATATGCTCGTTCCATCTCCATGTAGTATATAAATAAAAAGAAATGTAGTTTGCAGTAAGCGCATCCTTTTCCCCATAGACAACCCGAATTTATTCCTTTTTTGGAACTCGGCAAGTTTTCAATTTCAAAGTTGGTTGATGTCTGCTCGCGTGCTAAGAATGCGGGCGCCATTCAACCATCGACCCGAGGTATCAGGCGGAAATTGCTCATTGCAACACTTTTTAATGACTATTGCCCTAATGAAAGCGTAATGAGTCTGCATGGGGAGAAATCCTCTTGGATATTTTAGAAAAATAAGGTTGAAGCTAAAAAGACATGTTTCTACTTTATGCTACGAGAGCTTGGCTGGAAAGTGTAGAACACGGTTCACAGAACGAAATTATCTCCTTACAAAATAGTGCAAAATTTGTTAATTTCAAAGACAGTGGCGCTCCTCTTGTGTGTAATTTCTGATCAAAGATTACTTACTTGAAATATTCTTCAAGTGATCATACTACTAGACAACCCTATGTACTTAAATACTATGAGACACTATGATGAGATACTAAGAGGGGTTTTTAGAACGGCTAACAGTCAGTAGTCAAAAGTAACCAAAGGAAAGTGATATGTTAATGTCAATTGCCGTGTCAACAAAATTATCCGAGGAAGTCGAAATAAAAAAATCTTATTTATGTTCGTTTTCAAACTAGGCCTACTAAAGAATTTAAAGATTTTACTTAAAAAACTTTCGTGATTTATTTCAATCACTATTATAAGTACGGGATTTATCACGTTCCGTTTTATCGGTGTTACGACCGACAATGTTTCGGTTCAATTTGTGAACCTTCATCAAGGTGAGTGCGAACTCAGCGGAGCGGATCGCACTTAACCTGATGAACCGCCGTTTTATCGCAAGACTGATAAAATGGTACGTGATAAATCCCGTATTTATAAGAATGGTATTTCAAGATGACTAAACCACAACTTTTTTTTTATCATGCTTGTAAGAATTTTCATTCATTCCAAGAACACTACAAAATTATCACATAAACCACATTTTGGCGTATTATCTCCAGGCAGCGCCTTCTATAACGCTAGATGGAACTAGTTGTTTTTTTTTAAATAAAAAACATAAAGCCCTCATTGCAATTACTATAGCATGCAAGAATGATGAAGAACCTCTACAATACCTTGAAATTTTCGTTCTAAGCGGAAAGCAACTGGCAGCCAATAATAGCGATCATTACTCTTCGCCCTCCGACACCGCACGTCCAAAACGACACCAATAAATATTACCGGTGTTCCTAAGGCTTCTAATTAAAAATCTGAAGTCAGTACAAGATTAACAGAGAAAAATCGTGATAATACCTAGTTTATCACAATATTTACTAGCCAATATATGTGGTAAGAATGATAACAGAATTGCATATGGACGCGTGACTAATTGCGGGTTTCTATATCTGTCGGTAACCGATTACGCCTCATATCTCCTTGAAAAACTGTCAAACTTTTGACTGTTGTATCGGACTGTCTATGTCAGACGCACATGAGATAGACAGTCCGATACGAATAACACTACCTGCCGCCACGAGCGTTGACGGCGAACTGACAGAGCGCAGCAGCCGATTCTCCCCCCCGTCTCGCCGCGCGCATACCTCAGGGAGTGCACAGCACTAATGGTCACACTATATTACGCAACACGGTTACGCCAGCTTCTACAAGGCATTCCTCGGCGCCGTCGCCAGTCTTCAGGTACCTCTGCGTGACGATCGTTGCCCATCTGTCCGGGTGCATTCGTCTTACATGGCCCGCCCAATCCCATTTTAACCTGGCAGCCTTATTTCCTGCATCAGCAATGCCGGTCTTTAAACGCAGCATGGTGTTACGGATTCGGTCAATCCTCTTTACTCCAAGCACGCTGCGCTCCATTGCTCTGGCAAACCTTGAGTTTGGATTTTCAAGTCTTGGTTATAGATCACGTTTGGGAACTATAGGTAAAAACGGGCAGTATACAATACACATGTCGATGAGTTTGCGCTTTAGTGACATAGGAAGGTTTCCCTTCATCTCTGCATGGACCAGTAGTTCTTTCAGGCGTTCGCGATGCGAAATGACACAGGTTGAAAAAAAAATATTTATTATTTTGACGACCTCCGTGGCGCAGTGGGCGTATAGCCGGATAAGACGCAGGAGGTAGCGGGTTCGATTCCTGCCGCGGAACAAATGTTTGCATGATCTACAGATATTTGTTCCCTGTCTGGGTGTTTTTCTATATATTATAAGTGTGTATTTACAAAAAAAAAGTATATAAGTATTCTATCAGTTATCTGGGTCCCATAGTACAAGCTCTGCTTAGTTTGGGGCTAGATAGCGCTGTCTGAAATGTCTGGAAATATGTATTATTATTATTAGGAATTTCGAAGGTAGCAAATTAATACAAAATTGGAATCTAACGGAAAACTACTGTAGGTACGTTACTTGTGTGGCATGATAACTGTTATAAGTTGATATTGTATGGATTTGCTGCCTTCGAAATTCCAAATCGCTTTTCCGAAACGGAATTCGTACTGCATGCGGCCAACTGTAATGACATAATAATATAAAAATAATAGTTGTTTGTACAATCAAGAGTTCCGATCATAGCATCCGACTGGAACATTAAAGTAGATTTAAAATCAAACACGATTGGGAAGTTCAAAAACCTCTAGAAACAAAATAATATAATGGTGAACTGACACGCTACTAATTCTGAATAGATTATTTTGCATTTCATTTTTGTTCTGCAAAGTTGAAGGTAAGAAAGATATTTTTATTTGGACTTCGATCAGGCCTCACAAGTCACAACCATAACACATTGTTTTGGCGTGATCCTTATTAAAGCATTGTATATTTTTATTTATTAATCATTCTGTGCTTAAAGTGCGAAAGTAGAATCTTGGTACTTAATCACTTTTTATCATGTTGAACCAAACAAGAGCATGATTGTCGACACCCCATAAATGACCATCACATCCCACAAGTCCGCCTTAAAAGTCGTAAGAGCTTTCAACGCTTCACAAGGGCCACGAGCGATGACCCGGCTGCCGCTAGACGCACACTGTGAATAAAAAGTAACTTCCCACCGCCTGAATTTACAGGAACAGTTACAAATCGAGCACGACCTGCCGTGGCCAGTCTGGAAGTCCTTAAACAGGCTCCGCACCCAGGTTGGCCGCTGCAGACTTAATATATGCAAATGGGGATTCAGGGACCCTAACTTTTTTTTATACTACTTATATGGCAAACGAGCATGCAGTCCACCAGATGTTAAGTGGCTACTGCAGCCCATGGATATCCACATAGAATTCAAAACAAGGTATTATGTTGTCTTGATCTCTATGTGGATACGTTGCCATACTATAGGACTAAGCTGTTATGCCTATGTGCCAATAATTACAGGAACATACCATTACCATCTAACCGGAACACAGCAGCACAAGTGCTGCTATTTGGCGGCAGATAAAGATAAGGCGGTGGTGCCCACTTCCTCGAGCCCGTTCACAAAAGCTCTACAACCAGTACCACCAGTTAACGCAGTGCGAGTGCGGTGATCCCGCGCAGTCAATACAGCACTTGCTAATGTGCCTTTTGTGTCCGAACACCTGCACGACGGAGGACCTAATAACCGCCTCACCTAATGCTATTGTTGTGGCCAAACACCTCTCCGACATAGTATAAATTAAAACGTAGAACTGTTGATACGCTTAGAAGAAGAACCATGTTGAAATTATTGCTGACTGTCTAATTAAAAGACCGTATTGCCACTAAAGTGGTGTTGGGCAGGCCACTTGGCAAAACTTGGTGATGGCAGGTGGTGTAAGGCCCTGACCGAATGATGGCCAAGAGAGAGCAAAAGAGGCCGTCGCTGATCATCAGTCCGGTGGGTGGACGATATAGAGGCCGTAGAGGGTAAGACCTGGATGCGAATAGCACAGGATCGGTTGGAGTAGCGTTTGAGGGAGGAGGATTGTACCCAGCAGTGGGTTATTACTTAAGTTGCAAATGATGATGATGTTGAAATCGAAATATTATCACGGTTATGTTATTTATGCATATATTATATATTTTTATATTTCATATTTGCTATTTATATCTCAGGTACCTAAAAAATATAGAACTTGGTGTTCTCGCGGTATTTTTGGAACACCGAAAAGCGATACGATCCGCTATTTTCCGGAGCGTTACCGAAATTCACGATGTCTTATAATATGATGTTTGCTTATTAACTGTGTAACGAAGTTTTAATATGCAGTGACGCATTCGCGTGCATTCCAAATATCGAGTACGCTTCCTGTTTTTGGTCCTAAAATATACCTGCGGTTAAAATGCCCAGGCAATACGAAGTTTTGCCTTCCTTAGAATTTTCACCATCGCTTTCAGTAGTTTCTGAGATTAACAAACAATAAACTTTGCATATTTATATTATAAATTAATTCATTACTATATAAGATTATTATGAGCTATTGTATATATTGAGCATCCCTGATGGAAAAAAATATCCCCCAATTACATTTTGAATATTCCCATTTTGATGAGTGATATTAAATCCAATAATTTGACCTCGTTTCACAGTAAAATATTCGTATTTCCTGATTTAATTTGTCCCAGTTTTCGAACCGATGAGATTAATGGAATATTTAAATTCGCACTAGTTGAATAAAGATACCTACCATTTCTCGATGTTTTCAATATCAAATTAATGCTAAGTTATTGCTGCATAAGTTGAAGAAATTGCGGCCGTTGGGGCAGAACGGTTCTCAAGTGGAGACCACGCACTGGAAAGCGCACCGTAGTCCGGTCCCCACTAGAAATGCGACCTGATAAGGGTGGCTGGAAGCCATTGGATGCAGGCCGCAAGAGCTGCGTAGACTGTACTAGTTAACGAGTAGTTGTCGATTAACTTATGTCTGTAGTTGGTTTTGTAAGCAGTTCATATAATGATAAGAAATTATCAAAATCAACTACAAAATTTACTATGTGTTTTAAAATTACCAAGATTTTAATTTACCAACCACAGTGAAGGATTCCGATACGACTCGCGTTTTATAAATTGCGTACATATATTATTATACTAGCTTCCGCCAGCGGCTTCGCACCCGTTGTTTATCAATAAAAAGTAGCCTATGTTTGAATTCAGGTTATAATCTATCATCACACCAAATTTCATGGAAATCGGTTCAGTCGTTACGATGTGATTGAGTAACAAACAAACATCCAAACTTTCGCACTTTCTACGCCCATTGCGCCAGCAGTTTATGAGGACACCACACCACTACAGTTACTAGTTGGTGCACCTACCTACTACCTACTGGTGGGGTAGGTACGTATGTGTTCTAGCTGTAGGTCTAATTTAATCTCATTGTTTTGTAATTTTCATGTCTATCTACCTATTTTGTTTGTGATCCGTTCTATGTTTCTTTGTGTGTGTCAAATAAATAATTTCTATTCTATTCTATTCACTACAAGAAACCAAAGCCTTACATATGCTTATAATGTATCTTATAATATTGTTTCAGATCTGAACGATGATTAGGCCGTGACGAATATCGAATATCCCCAGACACAACAGCAGGTGCGTAATAATCAGGTGACACCTGCCCTCTCGCTTGTACTGGGCACGATCTCTTGTTGACGTCTCAGTTTACATTTCAACGCACTTGCATGATCGCGATGGGCTATAGGCCTCCGCACTGGAAAGAAGACCTGATACAGGTTGGTGGCAGCCGTTGGGTGCAAGCCGCACAAGATCGGTCGCTCTGGATATTTATGGGAGAGGCCTATTTTTAGCAGTGAACGTCCTTTGGCTGATATGACAAGCTATTAGAGCACTATTTATTACAAGCAAACTTTGACGTACTATTTAATAATAATTAATCGGTACAAACTGACACTAAAATTAATTACAATCAATATCAAATTAAATTATTGACGTACAAGTTCTTTACGCACGCTTGACTTGGGGAGTAAGCTGGCGAATTCGTTACGAAAAGTTGAACGTACGTTGCGTACGGAAGTTGAGAGGGAAATATAAGTTGGTGAAGATAGAAAGAGAGAGTTACGTTTCGTTTCTGTAGGGCAAGAGAGAGGTGCGAGCACACATTTTCTTTCTCTCTTTCTCTAATAGCCAGTTGATTTGTCGCAAATCTCCTATCCCAAATTAGCCTAAATTATACAAACTGCAAAAACAAAACACTCCTTCATGCTGTATAATAGAGTTCATTTTGCTATAGATAAAAAAGTATGTACGACATTTCGTATATTGAATCTACCAGCTTCGACTTAAGAAAAAGTTCAGCTATTCCACAACAGATGGCAGGCAGCAGCAGAAAATAACTTATGTACCTACTTACTGTATGCGCCTCGAAATAAGGTTGACATTTCCTTAAAACATTATTTTTACCTCTACTCAGCCAGTGCGGTGACACAAAATATTGTCATTATCGATAGATTGGACCCCATTTTGGGTTTAAAATGGGAATGTGGGATTAAAATGTTATAGGATACAAAAGGGTGTTTGGTATCTATAATCTAAGGATAATCTCGTTCAATATTTGACTAAAACTTACTAAGATCATTATTATTTACTTACAGAAATGGAACTATTTTTTGCGAAGATCATGATTTAAATAACAATGCGCATGAATAAGTATATGTGTCGTTATTACCAGTTGAAAATTAAAATACGTAAGTTTTATGTCGTCGTTTTTAACAGTTAGGGCCCGTTTCACAGGTTCCTGATAAAGTTCCAGATATCTATCTCACAAATAACGCTATACAAAAGTTGTTACTATTTATACTAAAAACGGGATTTGTGAGTATTTGAGTATCCCGATATTTCGGCGCTGTTGCATGCGCCGTAGTATAGTACTAGTATAAATAGTGTTCATAACCATGATAGTTTCAAAAGTTAAAAGTTGTTACTTTTTGAGGGTACCCAATGACACAGATACATACCTATAGATGGAGCTAAAGAAGTTTTACTTCAGTCGTGTGCTCTAAAGCGCACTCGTTTTTATTATTAAATAAAATAAAATAAAAATAGCCTTTATTTCTACTACTTTAACAAGTTTCTTAAGATTAGTTATATATTATTATTAAAATATATAAATACATAACTTTGTGTATATATAAATATATGTAAGTATATAGGTATATTTAATTTTTATTAGTAGCAGTCGCCTCTTCGGCGTAGGCCTCTCCTAAACATTTCCACGTATCACGTTCCCGTGCCTCTCGCATCCATAGGGGTCCACATCTATGATTGAAGATGTCTCTCCACCTTTTACTTGGTCTCCCTTTTTTCCTTCTCATTTCTCTTGGAAATGTTTTCTCATTCCACTCTGTTAGGCGTTTTGCCCATATGTCGTTACTCACCCTACAGATGTGTCCTGCCCAATGCCATTTGAGTAGTCTTGTTCTTTCCCTTACATCAATTGCTTTTATTTTTTTCTTGATGTTGCTGACCTTATCTGATAGTTTTAGACCAAGCATACTTCTTTCCATTTTGCGTTGGCAAATAGCTATTCTTCCTTCGTCTTCTTTTCTCGTCTGACCACGTCTGACAACCATATGCCAGGCATGGTAATATCACTATTTCGTACAGTTTTTTCTTTATATTTATATTGATATCGTTATTTTTCATTATTTCTCTATATCCCCAATATTTCTTCCAAGCTAGAGTTATCCTTCTTTCTAATTCTTTTCCTGTGTTTTCAAATGATACTAATTGTCCTAAATATATATACTCTTTCACATATTCATTCTTTACATTTGTAATCGTAATGTCCTGAGGGACTCCATTGGTTAAAATCTTAGTTTTCGTCTTGTTCATTGACAAGCCCACCTTTTTACTTTCAATTGCTAGTTCGATCGTCATACTCTCTAATTCAGTGGCGCTTTCTGCGAAGATCACTATGTCGTCCGCGAAACGCAAGTGGTTCAGAAGTTCTCCATCTACTTGTATTCCTTTCTTTTCCCAATCTAGACGCCTGAAAATAGATTCGAGCACTGCTGCGAACAATTTTGGGGAGAGTGGATCCCCCTGCCTTACTCCTTTTTGTATAGAGAATTCTGCACCTTCACGTTCTAGACACACTTTGGCAAGACCTTTTGTATATATACTCTTAATTAAATCAACATACTTCTGACTGACACCTTGTTGTGTAAGTGATGTCCATATAGCTTCGAAATGTAGAGAGTCAAATGCTTTCGTGTAGTCTTTATAAACACAGTAAAAATATAAATAATTAAAAATATGTAATAGTAGAATAATGAAGCAGTGTCTTGCGTCACGGGCGCTATATTGAATCCCGAACGTAACGAAGGATTCCAGAGTTTACTCACGAGCGGAGCGAGGGTGTTACTAGAATCCTGAATGCAGAGAGGGATATAAGCACGCCCAAGATACAAACAGCTTTATCCACGAGAAGAATACTTTTCACACTTTTTGCGAGACATTAAAAACCAAATCTAGGTTGGTGCATTCTGTGCAGAGGTTAGTTCGATTTACGAATAAGTTGTTATTGTGTGGTTAAGAGACCCACAAATTCAATTGGTTCAAATTTTAATAATGATGAGGTTCTAAATTAAACCAGCCGTAGGTAGTTAATCACCTGCTTTCGGTGAGGTTTACATGACATATAATTTGTTATTGTCGACCAGGTGGTGTGAAAAGAACATATTATGATAAATTTGTATAACTAAAAGCATGCTTAAAAATAATAACTAATTTTTTTTACAAAAACATGGCCTGCCTTGCTGTTGCTATACCCTGCCCTATCTACCTGTAACTTCACCATGTCAAACCAATACATGTATGGAGTATTGATGATGATAGGGCTCCGTAGAAACAAAAAATATATCTACAAATAATACCTACATATTTATATACATAACATAAACTCACCTATTGGTATTTGGTATTATAGGAATACTTATAATGTTATATAATATATATATATATATATAACCGATAAGAAATTGTGATTGTTTGACTTTGTTCCAAATATTTTTAATTATCTATTTATATCGAGCCGCAAAAGAATTCACACATTCATCGCCCCATATTTCTCGAAGCGCATTGTATTAACCGATTGCAATCAACAAGGTAACGATGCACGCACCGGTATGGTCTAAAGACGCATACACACACCATAGCTGTAACAATAGACGATTGTCATTATCATTCCGGATGGTGGTCGGTGCGGAAGCGTTACGTGTCCAACGGTGCCGGTGGAATAATCGTACACTGGGTTTGTGTGACTTAATGATAATGAAACCTGAACATACAATCGGAGCGTTATTACAATTCCAGTAAAAAGGTTCCGTACCTATCTAGGTGATAAATCACTTCTGGAGTTTTAGATCAAGTATTTTTTTTAAAGTCCACCATTATTATAATATTCATTAAAATTTGGCCGCTGCAAGTACACTAAACACCATCCTACTTAATACAACTCGGAGTCTAAAATGTTGTCTTTACTGAAAGTGTTTGATTGATTGAAAATACTTTATTGCACTTATAAAACTAGTACAAAGGCGAACTTAATGCTAAAGAGCATTCTCTTCCAGATAACCTTTGTGAAATCTTTTTGGAGACGGCTACCTGGTGGATGACGATTCTTAATCACACTAATATTATAAATGTGAAAATTAGGATGTTTGTTAATTACTCAATCACGTCGTAATGGCAGAACCGATTTCGATGAAATTTGGTATATACGTATTATAACCTGGATTACCACATAGGCTACCCTTTATCCCATAAATTAGTTAATATAGGGTGTCACGTCAAGTTGCAACAGCGAGTTTAGCTTTATTTCTAGGTTACCTACGCATTTAGGAGTGTAACGCGTACGAGCGAGCACCAGCATTAAACCGTAGTCTACGTTGGAAAGGAAACTCAAGAATGTGCATCTTGCGAAAATACCTATTTACAAAACGACTTCTAAGCGACGTTCCTATCTCAATCTTGGTACTTTTATTGGCATACTCAACATGAAAAGTCCTAAATTGCTTTCCGTTTATCAGCCAGCTGTGGCTACATACAGGCCACATAAATTAGCATATAAAATACACGCACGGGACTTCGGGTCTGCGCGTGACCGCGGCAAGCAAGACTTACTTTAGCAGAGTGTATGGGATCACTTCACTATAGTTTTTTTGCAATGGTTTTTTGCGTGCAACGGAAGTTGGAAATGTTTTATGGATCTGTTGGTGTAATCGTAAAGAACGATGCTCAGAGTATTTGCAACTACTTTGTAATGCGAGCGTAAGAGCAGGTATCCACCGAAGCTGAGCGGAGAGGAGAGTAAACCGAGCCAATAAAATCAAATACATTTATTTCAAGCAATTATGTAGTTCATATAGGAAAGCGCACCACACGATAGGTACGAGGAGGGATCAAAAAGTAGTGAGAACGACATACTCCTTAGTAAGAAAAAAAAATAAATACTGGCAGGCATAGCTCAGATACATATTTGTAATATTAATAAAGAAAAAAATCTTCGATTCTCTTTTGTTTTTTTTCTGAATGTAGTCATTTATTTGCTTCGTGTCGGAACGTGTTCTCGAAAATGGAGAAAAACGAAGTGCGAGCCGTTATTAAATACCTTTGTTTAAAAAACGACGCAAGAGATTCATTGCGATTTGGAGGCAACATTAGGAGAGTCTGCTCCGCCGTATTCCAATGTCGCAAGGTGGGCTTCTCAATTTCGAGTAGGGAGAACAAGCACGGAAGACGAACATCGTTGCGGCCGTCCATCGCGGGGAAACTGGCGTCAGCGTAGTCTAGTATAGGGAGTAAGAGAGACTGAGCGAGCGCAACTTTTGTGGCGGTAGGAAGAAAATTGCGAAGTCTCCTCATTGAGGCAGCCGACGCAAAAATTCTTCTACTGATTTCGGTAAGATGTGGTCCCCATGACAGCTCACTGTCCATGATGATGCCCAGGTTCTTGACAGTCTTGCTAAATGGAATGATAATGCCGTCAAAAGTAATTTGATGAAGACAAGACCAGTCAACCCTAGGGAGCATCCTCGAGCTTCCAATGAGTGTGACCTGCGTTTTTGCGGGGTTCACCCCAAGGCCGTAAGACTTGCTCCACTCGAGTATACGATCCAGATCACTATTAATAGTGTAAATGGCTTGGTTAAGGTTACTTATAGTGGCATAAGTATAAATTTGAAGGTCGTCAGCATACAGGTGGTAGGAAGAAGTGATTTTTTTAATATAGAGTTCATAAATATAGCAAAAATAAGGGGAGATAAACGATATTACCTCATATTACGTCCGTTGCTACTAGTTATATACATCTCTCCGCTCAGCAGGTTGTATGCTGGCCTTAAACCTTCATTGAAGGACTGGTAGCATAGCTTTCTGAGCGTCTAGTTACACGTCCATACAACGTGGATTAAAATAAAACAAATGTTACATGTCAGATCTTATTGAGCAGTCATGAGTCCAGCACTACATATGTACCCGGTAGGTAAGGGTGTACCAATACAATAGCTAACTAACTAGGTAGGTCTAGTGGAATCGGCACCCGAGATGGCAACTAGCGAACTACCAACTTATTCTTTCGTTATTTTTTACAGGTCAGCTAACCCGCCCGCGGCTTCGCATGCCTAGATTTTTGATAAAAACATTACCCTCCTTTTGCCCACTCGGGTAAAAAGTAGCCTATGTCCTTCCCCAGGATATAATCTATCTCCTTGCCAAATTTCATTACGATCCGTTCAGCCGTTTAGTTATGAAAAGGTAACAAACAAACAGTTACTTTCGCAGTTACTACGTATGTATGTATTATTATTTATTATATTATATATAAAAACCTTCTATTGCTGAAAACTACATTAAAATCCGTTGAGTAGATTAAAAGATCTAAGGTAACAGATAGCGGAAGCGACTTCATTTTATACTATGTAAAGATTGTACACAAATTGATTACAGGAAGAAACAGCTTAAAAATGGACATGTACAAAGGCGAGCTTAACACTAATTAAAGTTTTCTTCTAGCAAACCTTTGAAGACAGATAATTGATTATAGTGGTGGCACGGAAAAGGTAATTTGAGTAAAAACCCGGCCAAGTGCGAGTCTACCTGTTGCCGTTATCAATATTGAGCAAAAAAATCACGTTTGTTGTATGGGAGCCCCCCCTCCCCCTTAAATATTTATCTTATTCTGTTTTTAGTATTTGTTGTTATAACGGCAACAGGAATACATCATCTGTGAACATTTCAACTGTCCATCACGGTTCATGAGATACAGCCTGGTGACAGACAGTGGAGTCTTAGTAATAGGGTCCTGTTTTACCCTTTGGGTACGGAACCCTAAAAACTAATAAATAACTACAGTTACATACTTAGGTACATACTTTATATTTCAAAATTCAAGTAATTAGGGTTAGGTTAACAGGTTTACACTCTTCAGTAACTAAAAAATACTGCGGCGGTGTTGTTTTTGGTATATAATATTATTTTTTAGGATTAATACGATCGTTCTGTCCGTTCGTTCGTCGCATACAGACTGTATACATGTATGTATACTCATACAGACAGAGTTATAACTGTTATGATACAAAATTGAGGATTTTTCATTGAAATAGTTTAGAAAATCTCCTAGTAAAATCTCTCCCTATCTTTAAAAACATGGTCAGATCTGTCATCCATCACTCACTAGGCCACATAATTTATATAAGTAGGTATGACAATATATATTTTATGTATCTTAATATTAATATTATATTTATACAGTGTAAACTCCATGTAACGTCACTCGTTTTAACGACAAACTCTCTAAAGCGTCGAAATCACTCGGCTTTGGTTGGTTTAGCTTGTCTTGCATACAATGGTACACTCTGTATAGCATTACACCCACTCTCAATAACGACAACAATTTGTAATAAAAAGTTCTTTTTAAGTTGCCAAATTCGTAAAAACTGCGCAGCTGTGTATATCCTTTTGTCGTTTTATTATTCTAGACCATAATAAACTCGACTGTCGGCATCATACACACCAAACTTTCTAAGAAATCCGTTCTTTTGTTTACAAAATGGGATTGCTTGCACGTGTAGCAGCAGACTGTTGTTAGTAGAAGTGATGGATTTTATCTATACGTTGTCATATTCTTAGTAGCTCACAAACTTTCAAATTATAAACATGGCTAGTAAGAGAAAATCACTGTGTATTGACGAAAAAGTTCTCTCCATTTAACGACAACTCTCTATAACGTCAAAATATGCTCAGTCCCTTGAGTGTCATCACTCAGTTCAGTTGATATCAGTTGATATATATATATATATACTAGCTGTTGCCAACGGCTTCGCACGCGTGGTTTGCCAATAAAAAGAAGCCTATGTGTTAATCCAGGTTATGATCTACGTACATACCAAATTTCATCGCAATCGGTTCAGCCGTTTTGGCGTGAAAGAGTAACAAACATCCATACATACCTACAAACTTTCGCGTTTATAATATTAGTAGGATAATATATATTATCTAAGTAGGTATATTTCTTTGTTATTTTTTTATTGTTATTTAAATTAGTTCTATAATATGTGATTTACGGCGCCGTCCTTATTTGTCCGCCGAGGTCCTGTCCATCCAAAGGTTGCCTGGAAGAGATCGCTTTTAGCGATACGGCCGCCCATTTTACATTGGTTTAAAGTGTGTTTTCTGTTATATGTTGATATTTAATGGTGTGCAATATAGAAATGATCTCTCTATCTATCTAGTAAAATAGTTATGACGCCGTGTACGTACTACGTACGCGGCCCGATCACTTAGCTAGGAAATTTAGTTGAAGACATTTCAGGCAGGCTGACTAAAAACCCATCTTAAAGCATGCACGTCGGGTTCACTAACCGTAAAACTATCTCTAAGCTGAGACAGAAGCACGCTCCCAGCTCCTAGTGCCACTCGAGAGCGCCCCAGATTCTACCTCCATTCAAAGACTTCAATCAGCTGAACATCAAGTTTCCCAGCATGTAAACAATAAGGGAAATGCTTTTCTATTTGACTTTTATCTGCTGTGCGTCCTTATCGGGCTAGAATCCATTAGTTTGTATTTCTAACAACTTGTACTAAGTATCTGTACTAAATTATATTAGGTACTTGTATTACTTACCACGCGCGATTTGTTATATGAATTACTAGCGGTTGCCAGCGGCTTTGCGCGCCTGGTTTGCCAATAAAAAGTAGCCTATGTGTTAATGCAGGTTATGATCTACGTACATACCAAATTTCATCGCAATCGGTTTAGCCGTTCCGGCGTGAAAGAGTAACAAACATCCATACATACAAACTTTCGCGTTTAAAATATTAGTAGGATTATATGTAAATATTGGAATAAACGCAAAAAAAAATTATGAAGAAAATTAATTTTCTCAAACATAGATGCAGCTTATGATGACCGATTGACAATTCTACCGGTGACGTACATTGACTAAACTAAACAGTATGCGAGCTTATTATGTTCAGCGATTAGCTTGTATTCTACGACTAAAGATGCACAGAAACTTGGAACACTTACTTCAGTCAGATTTCTATGGGGAAAATGTAATGTATATAAAATTGATAATATACCAATAAAATCGCGTTTTCAACCCGCATTCCAATATTACCCCTCAATTCCGCTTACGATTTCATCACACCAATCTTCTTGCCCCATTAAGCAAGTCCTCGATTTACCCATAGATCTCAGGGAGTTCTTGCAAGCAGAAAAACGATTCGCCCACGGCGTTCCAATAACGCATTCCAATTAGCAGAACATTTGCTACACGAAAACATTAAGTAATGAGTGGACAAATACTCATAATAGTCTCTACACTCTCGCTTTGTTAGAAACCCGGCCATACCCGGCCCACTGGGAGCATTCATGACCTCATTACGTTAGGAGCTTGCGGGATGCTTCCACAATCCACTGTTGGTTAATTAGTATAACAGATATTGGGTTTGCCATCACACATAATATGTGATGTGGATATTGGGTATCGAAATTGTTGTTATCTAAATAGGCTTTGGGTTAATCCAGCAGCGCGACGATCTTTCATGCGCAGTGAGGTTTTTTTTTATACTACTTATATGGCAAACGAGCATGCAGTCCACCAGATATTAAGTGGCTACTGCAGCCCATGGATATCCACATATAATTCAAAACAAGCTATTATGTTGTCTTGATCTCTATGTGGATACGTTGCCATACTATAGGACTAGAGCTGTTATGCGTATGTGCCAGTAATTACAGGAACATACCATTACCATTTGACCGGAACACAGCAGCACAAGTACTGTTATTTGGCGGCAGATAAAGGTAAGGCGGTGGTGCCCACTTCCTCGAGCCCGTTCACAAAAGCTCTACCACCAGTGAAAGGTTGGAGAAACAATGGTAAATTAAGTAAGTTCATCTGAGGCGGAGCTCTTAGGCCGCTCGAAGATCCAGACATTCTTTACTACTTATAACCGGGACCGACATCTTATCTTGCCCTCCGAAGAACACACGGAAGCGTTGGAGTGGCCGCGCAGATGGTTTACTAATTTGGCAAACTTACACTTCGAGCGCTTCCTTTGCGACTCAGTCTTCTCGTGATTAAAAAATCTAGTAGTAGTAGTATCTTTAAAAAATATTGAGGCTAGATTCATCATCATCATCATATCAGCCGTAGGACGTCCACTGCTGGACAAAGGCCTCCCTCTTTGATCTCCAGGAACTGCGGTTGGAAGCGGCCTGCATCCAACGCCGACCTGCGGTTCTTACCAAATCGTCTGCCCATCTTGTAGGTGGACGTCCTACGTTGCGCTTGCCGGTCCGTGGCCTCTATTCGAGAACTTTCCGGCCCCATCGGCCATCTGTTCTGCGCGCCATATGGCCTGCCCATTGCCACTTCAACGTGCTAATCCGTCGGGCTATGTCGTTGACTTGAGTTCTCCTACGTATCTCCTCATTTCTGATTCGATCCCGTAGAGAAACCCCGAGCATAGCCCTCTCCATAGCTCGTTGAGCGACTCTGAGCTTATTCATAATGCCAACAGTGAAGGACCACGTCTCGGTTCCATATGTCATCACTGGTAACACACACTTATTGAAGACTCCTCTTGATGCACTGAGGTATGTTGGACGAAAAGACGTTGCGAAGTTTCCCGAACGGGCAGCGTTCGGGAAACTTCCGAGTTGGGTTCGACGATTGACCTCTTTCTCGAAGTTGGACCTACCTAATTGGACTGTGGCCTGTTGGAGGCTAGATTAGGTTACCCTATATCTGGCCTCAATATTTTTTAAAGATTAAATAGCATTTTGTGCTATGAAAAAATACTGCGGTAATATAGAGTTCGTTGAGCTAAGACACGCTTTGATAGTGAAGTTGCAGGCCGACTTTTAGTGCGGCTCGGCTCAAAACCACTTTGAAACGGTCGCTACATCTCTATATAGCGGGATGGAGGGCACATTATTCTGGGTTCTAGGAAAATAAGCTTATTTATAGCTATTTTTTTTCACGACGACCTCCGTGGTGCAGTGGGTGAATAGCCGGCTGAGACGCAGGAGGTAGCGGGTTCGATTCCCGCCACAGAACAAATGTTTGCATGATCTACAGATATTTGTTCTGGGTCTGGTTGTTTCTCTATATATTATAAGTATGTATTTACAAAACAAAAAATGTATAACATATTATCTTTCCTATTAATACCTGTCACCGGTTGTTACAACTATCGGTTTTTACGACTCAATATGAGTAGTCCCTTCGATGTCGTTATAACAGATTTTGACTGTATATGTATTCTATCAGTTATCTGGTTCCCATAGTACAAGCTCTGCTTAGTTTGGGGCTAGATAGCGCTGTGTGAAATGTCCAGCAATATTTATCTATTTTTATTTTACGTCCTCCGAATCTCCGATTATGCAATATGTAAAGTCTAGACAGGCGATATAGGGCATCTATTAGAACCGCTATTATTAGCGACCAGAAAATCAGTGTTTTTTGAATCTCTTCAATCTTTATAGGTTTGTTAAAAAAAATACAGATAACGAGAAAAGTCATATCAAAAGTTTTTTCATGCTTATACGATTCTTTGCACTGAGTCTTCCCGGTTACATTCGTTATATAATAAAGGCACAGCGCGGTCATAATTGCCCTATGATATACTTACAAATACAAATATATTTATTTTGTGTCCTTTCAACAAATAACCCTCATTTATTCATTATTTTTAAATTCATTATAATGATAGGATTTACAAGCTATTGTAAAACAATTGAAGTATTTTTTTTGAGTAAATTCCAACATTTAATTATCCTTATTATTAATTACCTATTAGATAGTACCAATCATGTACACACGGCTACACATCAAGCTATGCTTTTCCAGTATAAGCTGACCTCTCATTCTACGAAAAGCCTACACAATGCGAGGTCAGCTTACACTGGAAATGTATAGCTTGATATGTAGCCGTGTGTACCATTGACGCAAGTTCGTGATATATTTTCCTGTGTTGGTTATTTCTAACTCACATTAATAATAATTAATTGCTTATAAGTAGCTTTCAAACATATGGACCGATTTAAATGTTTTTTTACCACTGATACAAAAAGAGATAGCTATAAGTCTGATGCCTGTCTGTCTGTGGCCTACTCCCTAACTATTTGCTTCCCAACCCAAATTTGTTGAGCTTTTTTTTTTTAAACCCACATTTATGATTTGTTTTTAATTGATGATAGTCAAGCGCTTGACCACCACCTCATGTGATCGAAGATGTAGCACGCTTGCCTAAAAAGAAACTGTTAACTCTGGACTTAATATATTAATAATTGGGAATAATATATGAATGCAACTCTCAGGTATTTTATACTTAATATATTATCCTCTCTTCTATTCTACACCATACCCACTTTTATTACTAAGACTAGTTGTGAAGAAGCGTAGTTAAGTACTTTTTATTAATTTTGTACGCAACATAAGTGTAGGTACATGTTGCACGCCCAGTTCGAAGAACACCGTAGGAGCTTCAAACCCTAGGAAGATCACGCATTGCCCCACCGGGGCATCAGCCTTCCATCAGCGCCCCCTGAACAACATACTCCGAAGCGCCTTGGCATATCTAAGGCGGTGCGGTACAATTCTTGGTTGAGCGGTATTCATGCAATCAGAGAATTAGATCATTAAAAACGCCTTGCCCTCGAAAATTGGTTTACTTAGGAGTGGAATTCATACAACCTGTCTCAGTTGTTTCGCTTGCTTTTCTTGGATTGTTATGATGTTGGTTAGTAAAACAAGGCCACATGTTTTAGAAATATGTTTTGGTTTACAATAAAACAAGTAAGATTCCGATGGCCGATGGCGCCGGAAAGTTCTCGAATGGACGCCACGGACCGGCAAGCGCAGCGTAGGACGTACACCTACAAGATGGGCAGACGAATTGGTAAGAACCGCAGGTCGGCGTTGGATGCAGGCCGCTTCCAACCGCAGTTCCTGGAGATCAATGAGGGAGGCCTTTGTCCAGCATTGGACGTCCTACGGCTGATATGATGATGATGATGAAGTAAGATTCACACTCTCCGAGTTAGTTATCGCTTGTTTTTCCCTGCGATGTATGAGTACCTTCTAATGTTGATATGATTTTTGCACTTGTTAAAATGCCACATCTTTTCAGAGTGGTGATTCATAAAAGAATTAAAACTCATACCTTCCGAAAGAGTTGACGCTTCGTTTTTGTTCTTGAAATATCGCTTTTTTATACATGTGAGCTATGGTAATGTAGAAGATTTAAAATCCTATTGCATGAAACACAGCGAAAGAAACACAGTAGGTAAAAGAATATACAAATTCTATGCGAACCACCGACCGAATGCACGCGAACATAAAGCTCGTACAACATTATTTTAGGAGGGCGTTTCTACCTAACTAGTTCTGTGCATGTTACATGTCCATAGAATGAATATCATGCGTACACCTGCAAAATTACTGTAATGACTAGCCTGCCTGACCTACATAAATTATGCGGAATATGACGTCATAACATTCCCTGTACAGGAATCTATGTGTCAGGGATACTGTATTTGGCTTAGAGGTTCAAATATTTTACTTGTGCTGTCGTTTCTATATATTTAGTTCATTGTAGAAAACATGTTTAGTTGACATAAACCGATACATGCACATGTATAATAGCGTTTCCATTATTAATCTCTGATGAAAAAAGAGGTGTTATAAGTTTGACGCCTGTGCGTGTCTGTCTGTGGCGTAGTTGCTCCAATGCGGATAAACCGATTCGGACTCGGTTTTTTTTTATAGAAAGCTAGTTTTTCGTCACGCGGCAGACCACCACGGAGATGGCGTGACGACTTGGATGTGCATTTACCAGACTGGCCCACTAAAGCAGGGGACAGAAAAAACTGGAAAGAAGGGGAGGCCTTTGCCCTGCAGTGGGACAACACAGATTAGAAAATAAATAAATAAATAGTTTAACTGGTGTGGTTCTTAGCTATGTCAGTTTTTAACAATACAAAAAGGAGAGGTACTTGGGGGGGTTTTTTTTAATTTTGTAAAAATTTACTTTTCGTTATTACATACGCTTCAACATTTTTTATGAAAGAGCGATACTCCCTTCCGGAGACTGTTTTTACCGACGTTAAAAAAAGGAGGAGTTCAATTAGTCGGGTTCTTTTTTTTATATAACATACATAAAAAAAGAACCCAACCCCCGATTTCTCCTTTCGCCTGGACCGATTCGAGAAATTCTTTTTTTGTTTAAAAGGGTATAACTTCCCATGTGGTTCCATTGGCACCAAGTCAGAATCTGATGATGGTATCCCAAAAAAACTTGATGGTAACCCTCAAATTTAATAGGGGTGCAATTCGGTTTTATGTCTGTTATCTTATAACTCTGTTATTTATAAACCAATTTAGATAATTGTTTTTTTATTTAAAAGTACTTTCAAATTGATCCCATAGATATTTCATCAAAATCGGTTCAGTAGTTTGGTTAATTCGGTTATATATTTGTTAAAAAGTTACTTGTACCATCACAGAGTTCAAAAATAGTGGACAGGACGAGCTACATGTACTCTTTCTTTACCAAACTGATGAAATTTTGAAAAGCACGATATGATGTCGGTACAAGCACCAGATTAGTGTATTTCTTGCCTGTATTTTCCTCCATATTTAAGACGATATACAAATTTAATTTCGGTGACGATTGGGCGGAGCATCCGGAAATGCAAGAAAGTGACAGTGCTATTTACTTGCTTAGGTGAAGACCGAGACAAACATGTATCATAGCCGTGCCGCATTGTCGCAGGAGTAAATGACGTAAGCGACACCAGATAAAATCTCGAATTGCAAGAGAACCAACAAATGAAAAAAAAATGCTTTTTCGTTAATTTAGGTACCATAAGTACCTACATAACTGTGTAAAAAAATACTTTAAATCTTTTCTAGAGTCGGAGAATGAACGATATATTAGTGTTTCAGAAGAGCCGATTTTGACAAATAATTATATCGAGAAAAGTTTCACTCACTCACTTCACTCTTTTTATCCTTCGAGCCGTACTAATATGAAAACGAAAATGCGAAAAGATGTCTTAACACTGCGAATAGCTCATCTTTTTCCGTTTTTCATATCGAGTGCATTTCGAATGGCTCGGATATAGCGTAATTGGGTTACCAGGGCATAGCTGGGAGTGGTTCTGACCTGATTCTATGCGGTAAGGGGGTGAATACTAACTTGTAGGGTAAGATTTCATCTCAGTTGTTGAAGATTTTGTTGTTGAGAAGTGTTTAACTATGGGTAACTTACTATTTGCTTGATTCCCTCAGATGAATCTTAGTATTTGCGTCTTCTCTGTCTGCGAGAGAGTAGTTAGTATTTATTTTTACAGGCCTATTATTACCTAATACAATAATGTAGTTAACTTAAGTTACCTAACTTATTCTACTCCAATAACAAATAATTAATTTGCTACACTTTATTTACAAACATTAAATAAACAATAATGTGGCCTTTGCGAATTAATTCAGAGAAACATGGAACACATCTATGTTCTCCGCAACTAGATTGAGCATATGCACGGTGCGCGTCTAGGGTTGTCAGGTCTTAAAACCGAAAAGCCGGACAGACCAGCCAGTTTAGCCGGACATTTGGGTAAAAAAGCCGGACACCATTAATTTTTTATTCGTAGTTTTACTCGAACCCACCCCGATAGGTGGGCTAATTTAGCCACAACCTGGAGCCCTGATGGAAGACGCGGTCGGGGTTGGCCAAGAAAGCGTTGGCGAGACGATCTCGTTGCCTTCGAGCAGGAGTGGTGGAGTGTCGCACAAGACAGAGATAGATAGAGAGACTTGGGGGAGACCTTTGCCCAGCAGTGGGACAATATAGGTTGACAAAAAAAAGTGTAACTCTGTTTTTTCCATTTACAATAAAATCTTCTTAGATTTTAAACTACAATAAAATTGAATGAATCAGTCTTCTGTATTATTATAATCGTTCAATATTCAATACATTACCATATTAATTTCAATAATTGCAATAGTAGTTTAGGGGCGCCCGCCGCATTAGCCGATGACTCGCGCGCGGAATTTAAAAAGCCTAACAAAAGCCGGACAGGTTGGACACCGTCTGATTTGGCCGGACACACAACCAAAAAGCCTGACTGTGTCCGGCTTTATCCATACACCTGGCAACCCTATGCGCGCCAGAGGCGCTTTGTCCAGCAAGTTGGCAGCAGTAATCAGAATGAAGTCCAAAGTAATTAGTAGTTATTTGGTAGTTTACCTAGAAAGTTTTCCGAAAGTTTTGAAAATTGATAATTTAATAGATTTTGATGTGCTCTTTCCGAATGTCTACTTTGCCACCTCGTATTTTTGTCGCACGCGCCGCCATGTTGGAAAAATTGCGCCTTAAAGCAGTTTTTTTGACAATACCTCCTTTCTGGCGTATTTTACGATAAAACCAGTTATGTACATAATGAAACTAGAGACATTTACCTACAATTTATGTATATACCTTTTTCTTCATAAAGTCAATAGTTAGTGTAGTAGTCAATAGCGTACGAGCGCCGCAAAGTGTACTCCAGCGCGCGTTTTGGTCATTACTTATTATTCATCCAACCTGTGGCATTTAATTTTAACTGATTTTTGTGAATTATAAAATTAATTAAAATCTAAACTATACTGACTATAGATATCATATTATACTATAATATACTAGTATAGGATAAAGGCTCAGAAAGCTTGTGGGTGCAGAAAGGCTGGGTTAAAGTGCTCTGTTATATGTACGAATTGTAGCGTTATCTGTGGTAACTCGAAAGTTCCATCACTATATAGCGATGATGAAGAAACGGAGACTATTATTGAGAAAATATATGATCAAATCGAGAACGAAGAGGATTGCGATGAAACGGATACTCCCATCGCGGATGGTGTAGATGAAATTCCGGTCTGTGACGTTTCGATTGGTACTACAGACAATGAATTCGCAACACCTGGTCCACCAAGAACAGCAAAGCGAAGGAGAATACGTCAAATTTCAGGATATTGAATTGCATGTGGAATAGGCCTATTGGGGTGTGGGGATACCACATTATAAAAAAAACGTTCTGCTTACTCTACATCAAGGTGGGGTGTGGAAATGAATTTATTTTGGTCAAAACGCGTGTTGGAGTTACACTTTGCGGTGCTCGTACGCCAAAACTATTGACTTTATGAAAAAAAGGTAGATACATAAATTGTAGGTAATTGTCTCTAGTTTCATTTTGTATATATCTGTTTTTATCGGACTGTTTTTATATAGGTCGGAAAGGAGATATTGTCAAAAAACTGCTTTAAGGCGCCATTTTTCCAATATGGTGGCGCGAACGGCAAAAATACGAGGTGGCAAAGTCAAAATTTGAAAAGAGCACATTCAAATCTATAAAATTACGAATTTTCAAAACTCCCGGAAAACTTTCCAGGTAACCACTATTTTTCGACTGTACTAAATTGTACTGGTGAGAATTGTTTTTTTTTTATAGGATTTATTATAGGTCCTAGCAGCCCATTTTATAACTGTTTTAACACTGAATTTTGTCTGTTTCATATCCTTGAGATAAGCCTTTATCTTCAGTTTTAAAAGGCGATTAATAAAGATGCACTAAAATCGGTTTCTTAATAGTTTAAGTATCGTGTTCGACATTGCTCTGGATGGATTTATTGCCCATAAACATTACTTCTGATTGCTGTACTATAAATTACGGCTCATCTTAACTGGATAATGTGCGTCTGTTATTTGATGTAATACATATCTGTACCATTTAATATTATGATGTTCTTTAAAAAAGTTCTGGTAGTTTTTCTTTTAGGCCTGCTTGCTCAACGATTATTAAACGTATTATTTAGCGACTAAACATGTTAAAATTTGACGTATGATTTGACAACTCCATAAATTATATTTAGCCACTAAATTAAGTCGATATGTAAAAAAATTTGAAACCGCTAAGTAACTGTCGTATTCAATAATGAAAAATAGTACTGACTTCATATTTATGCAATATTTACTTGAGGATTTTAACTACATAAATGAAAGTCAGAAACGCAATGGGTGAAACTTTTCTCGATACAATTGTTTGTCAAAATCGGCTCTTCTAAAACACTAATATCGTTCATTCTCCGATTCTAGAAAAGATTCATAGTATTTTTTTACATAGTTATGTAGGTAATTATGGTACTTACCTAAATTAATGGAAAAGCATTTTTTTCTCATTTGTTTGTTCTCATGCAATTCGAGATTTTATCTTTTGTCACTTAAGTCATTTACTCCTGAGACAATGCGGCGCGGCTATGATACATGTTTGTCTCGTTCTTCACCTAAGCAAGTAAATAACACATTTGTATACCGTCTTAATGTGTGAACGATATCCTCGTGAAGAGATGGAAGAGATCTAAACTAAACTGACAATTGACATCCGTGACGTAAACATAATAGGTTTTTTTTTGCAAACTCTTTTTCCGGCATAGGACTTATAAATAATATGGTTTTGGTTTGGATAATGAGCGTTCAAGTTGTTTTCCTCCGAGGGATTTTATCTGCGCAAAATGAAAAGCGGCTTACCGTCAGTTCTTTTGGAACAAAACTGCCTCCTTTTTAAATTTCCTCGTTTTTATTTTCAAGAACAATACAGATAAAACAATATTTTTCAGTGCAGCCGTCCTATCTCGATATTTAAGTTTGCCGAGCGTAATGCAAAGTCAGGACGACCGAAGACATTGCTAGCGGGAACAAAATGACTGCGTCTAGCCGTAGTAACTATTCACTTACCTGCACAATTTTGTACTATTAGTAACTGTTTACTGTTCTGTGGTAGAGCTTCGTCTGCAAGTCGAGTGGAACAATGCTAGACCGGCTGGGTCTATCCTTGAGGGGTGAATGCTAAGATTATTAAATTTAAAAATGATAATAATAATGAATAACGGTTGAATTTTGACCACTGGTAACTAGTTTATATAAATAGAATAATTACTGATAAAAATATAGGATCGTATGAAGCTGACTAATTTCTTTATTTTCTCGATGACAGTTCTAATTTGATAGTTGTAGTGTTGTGACCAAATAAGTAATGATCATCGAGTGACAGTGACGATTCATCAGATTTTGATTAAAATAAATATGTAAATAATGATTACCTGTCGTTATAATTATTTCGTTTCATTGTCGAGTCCCTATACCTACTTATTTTACAACAGCTTCGAAAATTTTAAAGAAGTTGGCATTATCAATCAAGAATTAATACGTGTAACATCTTGCAATGAAATATAATATTAGTTAATAAATTTCTACAAAAGTAACCGGCAGTAGTTTAGTTTCATACATTTTGTAACAAAATATTGGGTCTGTTATCGTGTTACGTTTATCGATAGCTCCATCCCTATCAGTGTCTCCGACTCTGGTATAACCTTGTACGTGCGTCAGCGTCATATTTTTTGTAAAATAACGCAGACATAATACAAAAAAGACGCTCGTTCAAGTTTTCACAGGAGCTGTCATCGAGAAAATAAAGAAATGGAATTAGTATAAATAAGTAAATGCTGGACATTTTGCACAGCGCCATCTAGCCCTAAACTAAGCAAAGCTTGTACTATGGCAGGGATTCCGAAAGTAATCGATATCGACCCCTTGGGGTCGAAATCGGTTTCCCAGGGGTCGACATATTATTTTTTTAATCTTTACTTCGCGATTTTAATGTTTATATAAAAAAATAAATTCCTACTTAAGTATTTTTACGTAATTGATCGAGCGAATCAATTACGTAGCGAATTCGAAGCGAGATCTCCAAATCAACTTGGACAAATCGGTGTTGTATGTATGTATGTTTGTTTGTCCGAGGATAAGTTTCGAAGCGTTTATCCGATCATAGTGAAATTTGGTATATAGGTAGGTAGTGATAGCATAATTTTGGTGTGACTAAATGATCTAAAAATATGGGGGGGTTGTTGAGATATTGGGGTTCAAGAGGGGTAAAAACAAACAAAATGGGACTATCCGGTTAAGTGGCACGTTAAATAAAAGGTTTTTGTAAGTACATTTCGATCCCGTTTTTATTTTTAATATAAACTTTGTAGTTTTTTAGTTATTAGCCATAATATAAAACTGAACTTTGACAAAATTCACAGGGTACACCAGTGATCCCACAGTACTGAAATTTGGTATGCGTGTAGCTTTAGTGACAGAAATATAAGCAAAAGTCTCAAATCCGGAATAACTGCAATTTCTACTCCAAAACAGAGCTACCAATTAACATGAACTCCCGTTATCTGTAATTTGAACGAAACTTTAGGTCAAGTAAGTTTGTATTACCAATTATTAATTACACTTTATTTCTAATGTTACTGAATTTTATGTCTATTTATTTTGTTAAATTTTAATGAGAAAATGATGTCACTTATCCGACCGCAAAGTTTTTAAATTGGCAAGTATTTTGTATCAATAGGAAAAAAACAAGAGATAGGATTTTTAAAGTAATTTGGCTATAGAGGTCTGAGGTATCAATTCATTCTGGAAAAGGGATCTCTTGTCAAAAATAGTTTGGGAATCCCTGTAATATAGAAAGCAGATAAGTAACTGATAGAATACTAATATACTTTATTTTAATAAATATATACTCGTATAGAGAAACAACCAGACCCGGAACAAATATCTGTAGATCATGCAAACATTTGGTCCGCGGTGAGAATCGAACCCAAACCTTCTGCGTCTCAAACGGCTATTCGCCCACTGCGCCACGGAGGTCGACACTAAGGTAGTATGAACCTCTAAAAACTCAGTTATACGCAAGGCCGCACCGCCACAAACAATGAACCATCCTTAAAATCTAAATTGGCAACTCCTTCAACTTGAACTCTCAAGACTACAGTATCACGAATCATAAAATTCATAACTTGAGAAATCCAGCCATACGTCAAACCCCACAATGCTTGTGTTACGGAACCCTGACGGAACCCTTTGTACCGCAATCGCGGGCCCATTCATGCCGTACGCTCTTTATACTACCGTTGGCACAGAATAGGAATAAGCATACATAGGCTTACGATAAATCTGCATCCATTCTATCCATACTAATATTATTAGTGATTTGCCCCGAACTGAGATCTCGCGAGCCTCCCATAAAACAAAAAAAAATATTTATAATCTTTGACTGTCAAAATAGCAATCATGAAATGCATGACCAACTACCTTGACCTACAGTTTCTTTTAAATTACCGGTAACGGCAGTTCATGTTTTTGGGTAGAAATTGCAGTTATTCTGGATTATCGACTTTTCCCTAAATTTGTGTCACTAAAGAAAGGTACCAAACTTCAGCACTGTGGGGTCACTGGTATGCCCTGCACCGCTTTTCTCGCTGAGTGTACATTTTTTCAAAATCAGTAAAAGCAGAAGTGAGTTTCTCTAAAAGTTAGCGTTAGTCTCGACCATTTTCTTTGCAAACACATTGTTTTAAACGTAATTCTTAGCTTTATACTAAAATGGTTATAAACACTATTTTCACTAAAAATGTAGATCGATAAGTCACCCAATAACCACTCGCATAGACTTCAGTTTACCCGTTATCATGGCGCATGCAACTGCGTCGAAATATCGCGATACTAAAAAACTTACAAATCATGGTAGATATCTCGTTTTCAGTTAAAGTATAATTCTTAGCGTTATGCAGATTTAACGTGGGCGTAGTAGACGTGGTTCGCTTTGTCATTACTACGCACGTTGATGGAAACCGAGTAGCGAGGACTTTTTGTGTCCATTAGAAGGAAAGCATTGCTACATAATATTGCCAGTAAGCAAACTTTAGGAAAATGTATAAATTTAAATTCGAAATGTTTTTATTCATTAAAATCACAAGGATCACTTTTAAACGTAGAACTATCTAGGAAAAAAAACGTCAATTTTACTGCCTGTTTCTTCGCGGCCAAGCCAGGAAAGAAAGGCAAGAAACAAGCCTGGTTGTGTCCTTATTTAATTATTGATTAAAACGGGTATTTATCGCGTATGTACCTTTTTTATTTGTTATCCCGACGTTTCGGCTGTGTTCCAACAGTCATGGTCTCGGGCTGACTGGAGTACTTGGAGCTACCGTCGGGAAGTGCGGGTAGCTGCAGCATCTACCCTCACTTGGTCTTCAGAATTAGAAATGTCCTCGTTCATATTACGACACACTACACTAACCGTATCTACGCACTGAGTCGACCGATTACGACGCGCACACCTAGCAATCACCGGGTTCCAAGACGCTGAGAGTCTATAGCCATCTTCCCGATTGAAATTTGGAAATTTCTTGATTTCAATCGCTTCACGAACTATTCTCTTGTAATAACGGCGTTCACTAGAGAGAACCTTAGGATCATGAAGTTCAATCCAATGATTCGGTCCCGAGTCTACCAGATGCTCTGCTATCGCCGACTTGTTTACCTGGCGATTTTTGACAGCTGCGATATGCTCTTTGACACGCTCGGCAATGGTACGTTTGGTTTGCCCGATGTAAGAGCGGCCACAGCTACAGTCTATCTTATAAACACCAGGCATCTGCAGAGGTATAACATCCTTTGGAGTCCGTAAATGCTTGGCCATCTTTGAGAGAGGAGTGAAGACCGACTTGATTGAAAACCCTTTCAACACATTTCCAATTTTATCCGTCACCCCTTTCACGTATGGCAAAAACGTTGGCTTTCTACAGACCTCCGTTGGTTTTTCTCTGTTTGTGCGTCTTGGCTGCCGTCTATTTACATATCCGTTGGATTTTAGAACCTCCTGAACATGGGCCAGCTCACTCTCCAGATGTTCAGGGTCACAGAGAGCGTAAGCTCTGTTTGTTAACGATGAAACAACAGATTGCAAATGGCGAGGATGGTGGTGTGACGCAGCATTCAAATAGCGGTCAGTGTGTGTTGGCTTTCTGTAAACAGAGTGCGCTAGACGGCCATCTGATTTCACCATAACTTTGACATCGAGAAAAGCTAATATCCTATTATCCTCCATTTCATAAGTGAACCGCATATTCGGGTGAATGGAGTTTAGGTATACAGTAAATTGTTCAACTTCTCGTTTACTCCCCTTCATTATGCAAAAGACATCATCCACGTATCTCTTCCATAACTTTATACCATGAGCTGTAAGATCCAATCTAAAAATCGCCAGGTAAACAAGTCGGCGATAGCAGAGCATCTGGTAGACTCGGGACCGAATCATTGGATTGAACTTCATGATCCTAAGGTTCTCTCTAGTGAACGCCGTTATTACAAGAGAATAGTTCGTGAAGCGATTGAAATCAAGAAATTTCCAAATTTCAATCGGGAAGATGGCTATAGACTCTCAGCGTCTTGGAACCCGGTGATTGCTAGGTGTGCGCGTCGTAATCGGTCGACTCAGTGCGTAGATACGGTTAGTGTAGTGTGTCTTAATATGAACGAGGACATTTCTAATTCTGAAAACCAAGTGAGGGTAGATGCTGCAGCTACCCGCACTTCCCGACGGTAGCTCCAAGTACTCCAGTCAGCCCGAGACCATGACTGTTGCAACACAGCCGAAACGTCGGGATAACAAATAAAAAAGGTACATACGCGATAAATACCCGTTTTAATCAATAATTATGTACAGTGATCGCGAAAGTTTGAAAAATACTATGTGTCCTTATTAATTATCTTTTTAGAATACGTACATTTGAACTATCAGCGTTTTCTTCATTTTGCATTCACAAGGATCAGGAAGTTTTGCATTGCGTGTATGTTAAAGTTTAATAATAAATAAATATTGCTGGACATTTCACACAGCGCTATCTAGCCCCAAACTAAGCAGAGCTTGTACTATGGGAACCAGATAACTGATAGAATACTTATATACATTTTTTTTGGTAAATACATACTTATAATACATATATAGAGCAACAACCAGACCCGGAACAAATATCTGTTGATCATGCAAACATTTGTTCCGCGGCGGGAATCGAGCCCGCTACCTCCTGCATCTCATCCGGCTATACGTCCACTGCGCCACGGAGGTCGTCACAGAGTTTCTTCATCTATTTACTGGCACTACCATTTAATCAACTCTACACCAAGGTTAGCGGGAAGAAAATGCTAATTAGTATTAAGTTCGCCGATGTATTATTTTATTACTGCAATAAAGAATTTTCTAATCTAATCTATGTTAGGTAAACAACAAGTAAATTTATGATGAAAAATATATCCTATATCAGATTAAAACTCATAAGAAAGCAAAATATATCCTACATCAGATGAAAACTCATAAGAAAGCAAAATATATCCTACATCAGATGAAAACTCATAAGAAAGCAAAATATATCCTACATCAGATGAAAACTCATAAGAAAGCAAAATATATCCTACATCAGATGAAAACTCATAAGAAAGCAAAATATATCCTACATCAGATGAAAACTCATAAGAAAGCAAAATATATCCTACATCAGATGAAAACTCATAAGAAAGCAAAATATATCCTACATCAGATGAAAACTCATAAGAAAGCAAAATATATCCTACATCAGATGAAAACTCATAAAAAAGCAAAATATATCCTACATCAGATGAAAACTCATAAAAAAGCAAAATATATCCTACATCAGATGAAAACTCATAAGAAAGCAAAATATATCCTACATCAGATGAAAACTCATAAGAAAGCAAAATATATCCTACATCAGATGAAAACTCATAAGAAAGCAAATATATCCTACATCAGATGAAAACTCATAAAAAAGCAAAATATATCCTACATCAGATGAAAACTCATAAGAAAGCAAAATATATCCTACATCAGATGAAAACTCATAAGAAAGCAAAATATATCCTACATCAGATGAAAACTCATAAGAAAGCAAAATATATCCTACATCAGATGAAAACTCATAAGAAAGCAAAATATATCCTACATCAGATGAAAACTCATAAGAAAGCAAAATATATCCTACATCAGATGAAAACTCATAAGAAAGCAAAATATATCCTACATCAGATGAAAACTCATAAAAAAGCAAAATATATCCTACATCAGATGAAAACTCATAAGAAAGCAAAATATATCCTACATCAGATGAAAACTCATAAGAAAGCAAAATATATCCTACATCAGATGAAAACTCATAAGAATGCAAAATATATCCTACATCAGATGAAAACTAATAAGAAAGCAAAATATATCCTACATCAGATGAAAACTCATAAGAAAGCAAAAAAATATATTTACATCAGATGAAATTTCATAAGAAAGCAAAATATATCCTACATCAGATGAAAACTCATAAGAAAGCAAAATATATCCTACATCAGATGAAAACTCATAAGAAAGCAAAATATATCCTACATCAGATGAAAACTCATAAGAAAGCAAAATATATCCTACATCAGATGAAAACTCATAAGAAAGCAAAATATATCCTACATCAGATGAAAACTCATAAGAAAGCAAAATATATCCTACATCAGATGAAAACTCATAACAAAGCAAAATATATCCTACATCAGATGAAAACTCATAAGAAAGCAAAATATATCCTACATCAGATGAAAACTCATAAGAAAGCAAAATATATCCTACATCAGATGAAAACTCATAACAAAGCAAAATATATCCTACATCAGATGAAAACTCATAAGAAAGCAAAATATATCCTACATCAGATGAAAACTCATAAGAAAGCAAAATATATCCTACATCAGATGAAAACTCATAAGAAAGCAAAATATATCCTACATCAGATGAAAACTCATAAGAAAGCAAAATATATCCTACATCAGATGAAAACTCATAAGAAAGCAAAATATATCCTACATCAGATGAAAACTCATAAGAAAGCAAAATATATCCTACATCAGATGAAAACTCATAAGAAAGCAAAATATATCCTACATCAGATGAAAACTCATAAGAAAGCAAAATACGCAATTTTTCCTTTATAAAATATTTTTCCAGTTATTTTGATTTAAAAACTAAACTACTGAACCGATTTTGATGAAATTTCTATGGGAATAATCTGAAAGTACTTGGATCCTAAAGATTTTTCCAAATCGGTCGATAAATGACGGAGTTCTGATGTACCTAACAAACATATTTGAAAAAATACAACCGAATGATGAAACTCCTTGTCTTGAAGTCTATTAAAAAATAAAACATTTCTAACGCGTTCGACCGACTTGATCCGTGATCCCCGTACGCGCGCGCGTAAACACTCCTTCCCCTGTTTTCGCTCGTTGCACACACGACTTTTACGAAAATGGCAACATTTTAAGTTTTATATTACGTAAACGGGTACTTGTATCAAAATAGTATCTAGGTGTTTTAGAAGACCTCTTCAACGACACCTAACATGAAAACCTTAAATTGAAAACTCCTCATCATACCTCAGTATTTTATACTAACTCCTTCACTCTTCAGGCTACCAGACTCAGGAATGCACTACCTGTTTCAATTCGTAACGCCAAATCCCTTCCTGTTTTTAAAAACATGGTTAATAATCATTATCTGTCGTCCATCGCTCACTTTTTAGTGACTAGACTAGACTTTGCAACTTAAATTTTGTATATAATTTTTTATTGTTTTTTCTAATTACCTATGTATTTTGAAGTAGGTTATTTATTATTATAAAATTATTTATATTTATTTATATGTATATTTTATTTTAGTCATTTATGTACTAATTCTGTTAGTTATTATTTGATTAACGCCGCCGTTCTCATTTGTTCACACAGATCCTGTCCATCCAAAGGTTGCCTGGAAGAGATCGCTTTTAGCGATAAGGCCGCCCATTGTACCTTTGATTTAATTTTGTATTCTCTTTTGTTTGTGTTATTTTTAATGGTGTGCAATAAAGAAATTATCTATCTATCTATCTAACAAGATGGAGTGTGCTAATAAAAAATCACCCCCAACTTCCATGAAGGGAACACTAAAACCTATCCTTATGCCAAGTTTCAGCTCTACCAGCGCTAGTAGTCTACGAGTTGGCTGCAACTTGTCAAACGAACAGACAGACGAAACTATAACGATTCCGAGTGCGACTACGAAACCCTAAAAAATGTATTACGTAAATGTATGAACACCTCCGTGGTGCAGTGGGCGAATAGCCGGCTGAGCGCAGGAGGTAGCGGGTTCGATTCCCGCCGCGGAACAAATGTTTGCATGTTCTACAGATATTTGTTCCGGGTCTGGATGTTTTACTATATATGATCAGTTATATAGATGCAGGAGTGTCGGTTGCGATGGTACGGTCTCGTGAAGAGGAGGCCACCTGACTACGTAGGGAATTTGGCACTACAACTTTCCATCCCCGGTCGAAGATCTAGAGGTAGACCCAAGACAAGGTGGAGAGATGTAGTATCAAAAGACATAAGAGAGTGCCATGTTTCTGATGACGACGTCGAGGATAGAGCGAAGTGGAGAAGAACGACCTGGAAAGCTGACCCCACCACCATGTGGGATACATAGCTGGGAAGAGAGAGAGAGAGAGAGATCAGTTATCTTGTTTCCATAGTACAAGCTCTACTTAGTTTGTAGCTAGATAGCGCTGTGTGAAATGTCCAGCAATATTTATATGTTTATTACGAGTACGTATTCTATCAGTTATATCTGGTTCCCATAGAACAGAATTTACTTAGTTTGGCTAGATAGCACTCTGTGAACTGTCCAGCATTATTTATTAGGTGCTAAAAGGATTTAATAACTACTTCCAGTCAATAGACCTATTAACCAGCTATCCTTCCTGTTGTATTCAAGCCACGGGTTAAATGCTTTATTCAATCTGCGAACGCCAACGCAATTGTTTCTACTCCACAACAAACCATCAACTAAGATATCCTATTCTAAACCTTATCTCCTGGTAATAATGCCGTCGGATGTTCACTATCTGATAGAGAATTTATCTGAGGATGTAAGGCGTTTAAATTTTTACATGTGTGATCTAGTTTTATTCGTCTGACGTTGGAATTGGGTTAATCTAATCTGCAAATGCTGGACAAATGGACAGATTGAGACAAATTCTTTGTTAGTTGAATTTTCAGTACCCTTACAACTGGTCACACCCAGGGTTTGTTAATCAGACAAACGTAGCATATATCCAACTATTACCGAGTATGTGTGACTCTGGAAGTCCAAGTTTTGATTGTAATATTCGGAATAAACCTGTATGCGAAATGAAGTCAAATCTCATATCCATCATCATCATCCACAGCCTGATTTCACCCATTGTTAGGTATAGGCCTCCCCAAGTTTGTGGCATCCACCACGATCGTGCGCTTGTCTCACCCACTGACGGCTCGCGACCTTTACGATGTCGTCCACCCATCTCGCTGCTGGTCGTCCTACCCTTCTATACCCGCTCCTCGGCCACCATTCAGTCACTGTCCTGCTCCATCTGTCATCACCACGTCTAGCCAAGTTTCCCGCCCAAGGAGTTATGAGATCCATAACTCGAATCCCAACGTCATGAACCTTCGTTCGTTTACGGATCTGGACGTTTGTAACTCGATCTAACAGTCTGATGCCAAGCATGGTACGCTCCATGGCTCTTTGTGCAACTCATATCCATACAAATATTATAAATGCGAAAGTAACTCTATTGTTTGTCCGGCTGACGGATCGTAATTAAATTCGGGAAGGAGATAGATTATATCCTCGAGAAGGACATAGGTCATCTTGTGTCTCAAAAAATGATCTTGATAGGGGTGTAATAGGGGTTGAAAGTTTGTATGGGTAATCCATAATTTCTTGAGTTAGGGATCTGAAAATTTATATTTAGGCGTTTGGTAAGAAATAAAGAAATACGTGTTTCAACTTTTTTGCAAAATCATCCCTGAAAAGGGAGGCGATAAAATAAGGGTTAAATTTAAGAGGTATTCTTTAGATGCACTTCCTATGTACCGTTATATACATAGATTGTGACCGGGATTGGGACATAGGCTAATTTTTACCCGACTGCGCAGAGGGTAATGTTTTTATTGGAATAATACGCGTGCGAAGCCGCGTGCGGGGCAGCTAGTGAAATTTTAAATTGGTATGGAAATCATACGAGATGTGACGTCATCTTATACACGATACAAGATGACCATGCGCGTGTTTTCTATTATATATGGACTTAGTGACCGCTTGTAATGTTTTCAGGGGCTTTCGTGCTTCGGCTTTCGTAACGCGTTAAAATGTCAGAGAAGACCACGAGCTCATACGAACTCATTAATTGCATCACTAAAAATGTCCAAACAAATACGTAAATTAACAAATAAATAAATAAAATGTTACATAATCACCTTACGTTAAACACCAATACGTGACGAAACGTAATCCCATACTTTAAACATAAATAATGGGTTGTATGGGTGTTCCGACCGCAACCACACGATTAGCCCATAATAGCCCAATAGCCGCAGGAGTGTGCCATACAGGGTGTGCACGTGCGATGCAAAGGTCATTTTACAAAATACCTTCACTAGAAAACCAGATGAAGGTTGCTAATAGCCTTTACCCTTCGGTTATACTATGCTCCTGCCCATGCTACTCGCCTTGCCGCGATTAATGCTCTAAGTGGCCAAACACGTCCCTCCTCGCGCGATCATTCGCTCCATAGGTAAGTATAGGTTTCGATAGGTAGGTGTACTGGCAAAGATAAATGATTTACTTACTACGGTACTAGGTTCCTACCTACTCCTCACTTTTATGACTAGAATTAACATAAGTACCTAGATGTATCTACCTTTAGTTCTTTTCCTGTTTTGTTTACTAAATACAGTCAAACCTGGATAAGCGAGAGTTCAAGGGAGCACAATCTCATTCTCGCTTATAGAGGTTTCTCACTAACCCAAGTTTCTCGCTAATGCAGGTACATGGGTAGCGTTTCTCTCATATAGAGGTACGCAGCAATAACAAGTCACAGCAAGTACGAATGTAGTAAATATGTAATATGATAAAATTATGTGCTTAGTATGCACAACATATATGTATTATGTACATATATATTTTTAATAGTGTGTATATGTTACGTTCATTAGATTTCGACATGTAAGTACTTTATAAGGGTAGGTATCAAGATGCCTACGAAAACAAAACAAAAATTCATGCACAACCTATGTAACTTTATTTTATTTAGAACTTATTTACACCTTAAAAAATCCGTCAATTTATTTAGTTCCACGAAATAGAACAGGAACAATATTGACGAGAAAACAATACAAAAACAATAGTAGGAAGTTCCACGAAAGTTAAGAATGAGTTATAAAATAGCAGATGTTAAATTTGTAAATAAAGCTCGACTGTCGCTTATAGAGGTATAGATAAGTAGCACTCTCACTTACGGAGGTCCAAGAGGGAAAAACGACTCTCTCTTACTGAGGTTTCTGTTTCTCGCTAATAGAGGTTTTGGGAGCTTAAAATGACAGGTCCTGGCTTTTACTCTCACTTATAGAGTTTTCTCACTTATCCAGTTCTCACTTACCCAGGTTTGACTGTAAATAAAAAAACTCTATACTTAGATACCTACCTACCTACTTAACTAGTTGTTCACCCATCTCACGTCATCTTAGACTATCAAAATAGTGCCACAAAATAAATAACCAAATAACTTAACCTATAGTTTCATTCAACTTACAGGTAACAGGAGTTCATGTTAATTGGTTACACTTTTTTAGGGTACAAATTGCAGTTATTCTGGATTTCAGACTTATGCCTATATTTGTGTCACTAAAGCTACACGCATACCAAACTTCAGCATTGTGGGGTTACTACCCACAAAGTGTGCTGGATTAAGCTAAAAATAAAAACGGGATCGAAATGTACTAATGAAGACCTTTCATTGTCCTATTTGACCTATTAGTCTTCTTCCTCTCTTGAACTCCAATATCTCAACAAATCCCCCCCCCCCCCCCCCCCCCAAGCATTTTTAGCTCAGTTAGTAACACCAAAATTGTGGCATCTTTACCTACCTATGTATCAAATTTCACGATGATCGGATCTACGCTTCGAAAGTTATTTTGAGAGAAACAAACATACATACATAATACATACAACGCCGATTTGCCTAAGTTGATTTGGAGATCTTGCTTCGCTCAATAAAAAATATTATCAAATTTTTAATTTCGTGTTTATCCGTAACTGTGGTCTGTGGCTCACTGAGTGCTCGAAGCGGAATAAGGCGGGCGTGGCGTGTGGCCAGGCTACTAACTTTCATGTTGCCCTTTGACTCGTGCACAAAAAAAACCGACAAAATATGGAGCGGTAGGGCATGATGAGGAACATGAGAAGTAACGTGGGCACATGAGAAGACACTGCCCACTTTCCTCGCGCCAAGGCGAGTAATGTGGCTGCGGGGTTAGGTACAAGCCAAGATCGGTAGCTCTAAAAATCTAGAGTTCAGTCGTACACGTTCTACTGCTGTTATGTTGTTTGTTGTAACATTTAGTTCGTAAATCAGGTGTCTACTTAATGTGGGATTGCCAACCGTCCTCTTTTCCCAGGGCATGTCCTGCTTTTTGGGGTGTCCCGGGTTGTCCTGGATTTTTAAAGCGCCTGTTGTAAAATTCACGCGCCACTCCTGTCTCCAATCGTTTTGTCACTGCGTCCGCGCCTCGCGTGTGAAGGTCGTTGACACTTTTTAAAACAAAGGAGCAACGTGGAAAGCTTTCTGAACTTATTTCAATAAAATCTTATACGAGCTCTCATGAGGATTCCAAACACAATAGCGCATCCTGGTTTTAAACAGACATCTCCTGGTATTTCTACTTTCAAATCTTGGATTTCATAATTTAAAGACGGCAACCCTAACTTAATGCAGTAAAAAACTACTCAGTGCACAGCCTGTTTTTCAGTCATATTTTAACGCGTATTTCTTTCAAAGTCAATTGCAATGTGCATTATGCATTCGATAAAAAAAATATGCACTGAATAGTTTTTGATCTGCATAGCTATTTTTGTTTTGGTTATAAATCGCCATAAATCAGCGCTGTTAAAATTATCTTATTAAAATAATATGGCATGAAGCTCGCATTATTTATCCGCCTATAAAGATTCCAGGGCAAATATAAAGGATATTCACACCCCTGAATATTGTAGTGCAGTAAACTCAGTTCATGTTAAGCGGCTATATTCAGGCGCTACTTTTTACGGCAATTACGAAACAGGCCATATTTAAGAGAGATTGAATCTACCTGTAATTTTGCACCCGGTATAGTAGCTATTCTTGTTTTTTTCTGTACTACATCAGCCTGTATAATTGTCAGGTGTGCAATGTGTATTCTCGCAGTACAGATGCACGCGCCAGTTTTAGATTATTAGTTTTATAAATATTGCTGGACATTTCACACAACGCTATCTAGCCCCAAATGAAGCAGAGCTTTTAGTATGGGAACCAGATAACTGATAGAATGCTTATAAGTATACATTTTTTTTATATACATACATACATATAATATATAGAAAAACATCCAGACCCGCAGCAAATATCTGTAGATCATTCAAACATTTGTTCCACGGCGGGAATAGAATCCGCAACAGCCTGCGTCACAGTCGGCTTTTCGCCCACTGCGCCACAGAAGCCAAAGTGTATTGCTGTATAGTTTATTCTTGTATTGATCCAGTTGATTTACATTTTAATGGATAATAATGAAAACATTGGTACTAATTTAAAAGTATACATGCAAGAGTTTATGAATTAGTCTAAGGGCGATTTGCGCAACGATGTCTAAGGCCAGCACAACGACGATTGCAAACATATCTGTACGCGAATCGAATATGTCCGCAATTTAGAATTTACACCCTGTATAGAAGTTGCTCCTGATCTATTCTGTAGTACATCAGCCTGTATAACGCCAGAAGTGCATTGGCGCAGTACGGAGGCACGCGCCAGTTTTTACGGTTATTAGATAACAGGAGATAGATTACAAGGCGGTATGAACACGCGATTGCTACTGGAGAATGTTAAAACGATCGAATGGATGCTATGGGCAATCGGTGTGGGAATGAAACGGCAGTTTTGCTGATTGCTGGCTGCTAATTGCTTACGTGTTAGCATGCGTGGTACCCGGATGAGCCGAAACTAAAGCGAGGCTCGGCTTGAAGACACTCGACGTAGTGCCGACTGAACGCGAGCAATGAATAGAAAAATAGTCTTAGGAGTTATGAGTATACAAATCTTATCAAAATGTCATTTGTAGACCACGCTCTGAAAAGCACTGCCCCTCCCTCACAAAACATCTGTCGGAACCAGGGTTGCCAGGCGTCCGGATAAAGCCGGGCACCGTCAGGTTCTTTTTGGTTGCGTGTCCGGCCAAATCAGACGGTGTCCGGTTTTTGTTAGGCTTTTTAAAATCCGCGCGCGATGGTCATCGGCCGGTGCGGCGGGCGCGGGCGTGCCGCACCATTTATCGTTGTTACATTAAAATTTAAGAATTAATGGTAAGTGATAAAAAGCTTGTTTTACTCTAATAAAACTTGTCGTGTTATACTAAGATTAAAAAATTAAGGCTGTCCGGCTGTTTTATTCAAATGTTCGCCTAAACTAGCTGGTCTGTCCGGCTTTTCGGTTTTAAGACCTGGAAACCCTACTCGGCACTCATGCGCCATTCAGTTTAGGACGTCAATGTAGAATTTTAAAGTGTAAACTCCATGTAACGTCACTCGTTTTAACGACAAACTCTCTAAAGCGTCGAAATCACTCGGCTTTGGTTGGTTTAACTTGTCTTGCATACAATGGTACACTCTGTATAGCATTACACCCACTCTCAATAACGACAACAATTTGTAATAAAAATGTTCTTTTTAAGTTGCCAAATTAGTAAAAACTGCGCAGCTGTGTATGTATATCCTTTTTTCGTTTTATTATCCTAGACCATAATAAACTCGACTGTCCGCATCTTACACACCAAACTTTCTAAGAAATCCGTTCTTTTGTTTACAAAATGGGATTGCTTGCACGTGTAGCTGCAGACTGTTGTTAGTAGAAGTGATGGATTTTATCTATACGTTGTCATATTCTTTCAAATTGCTCACAAACTTTCAAATTGTAAACAAAGTTAAAACAGATTTTTATTGTAGGTACTATTTAACAAGACAAATCAGAAATAAACGTTTTCTTTTTCTAATACAGATTTTACTTCTCTCCATTTAACGACAACTCTCTATAACGTCAAAATATGCTCAGTCCCTTGAGTGTCGTTATATAGAGTTTACACTGTATATGAATTCATTTCTTTAATTTCCACAAAAATCGGAGAGAAAGTTCTCATTCAGTAATCGTAAAAGTACTTGCTGTGAATATACAACCTTGTTAAAACAAAAAAGTTAGTTGATAAAAGATCCTTATCAATTTTTGGATATGATTCTTTTAAATACGCGCTATACAGTTTTTTTTGTGGAGACCCGCTAACTTTACATTAAATACACATTCGTTCAGTCTTCTGAATCATCATGATCATAGTATTAGCCAAAAGATGTCCTCTGCTGAATATAAGCCTCAACCATAGATTTCCAGAGTGACCGACTTTGTGCGGCCTGCACAACGGCATCAACCTTTATCAGGTCCTCTTTCCATCAAATACTCTAAGAATACTATTGATGATTTTTATTAATACTACTGATGATAAAATTTTCTAGGTCTGATTTACTTGACCGTTTCTTTCTCGACACAGCCAGAACCAATCCTTTCCGACCTTCCGGCATTTTCTCGTTTCCATTGGAAATAGTAATATCCTTTACAAATTCAACTCTTTGACTCTGGAATCTGGAGCAAGCTTCAATAATACGGGAAACGGAACTCCTAGAGGAATGTAACTTGAAGTGTTATAATAAGACATACCTTACAAGTGTTGTTTGCAGAAATATCGAGTATTTTTAGTACTGTTTATTAGTAAAAATGTTTAGTAGATGTTTGGACGGTAGTGATTCAAATTCGACTGAAAAATTATGTTATACTTTGCGTGTTTTGGAGATTATGTCAAACCCGATATCTAGACACGCGGTAGCGTGTCAAGCCAAGTTCAAGCTAACAGAACTGGCGAGCAGCACCGTGTCTAATATTACACAAACCATTTGGAGCCACTTTTGACTACCTCATAACTCTAACAACTATTTCACATAAACATGTCAAATTTGGTTCATATATTGAGACTTGCGAGATACATATTCTCTACCACACTCTATCCGCGCAAGTCCATCACTAAGCACTTTTAAGCTTAGAGTCAAAGAGCATTACCTGTCCTTGTAAGCTTTTAGGTTATTTATTATGTATAAGTAGGTATATTATTTATATTTTGTATAATATATTATGTTTATCTCTAATGTAGGTATAGTATATAGGTATTATTATTATTTTTTAATATGGTTAAGTGTTGTATTTATTATAGTATATACTATATATTAGTATTCTACTCCAATGTCATTCTCTGTGCACGTACCCACCACTATAATCAAATATCTCTATCTTCAAAGGTTTGCTGGAAGAAAACTCTTATTAGGGTTAAGCTCGCCTTTGTACATGTCCATTTTGTAAGCTATTTTTATCTGTAAATCTATTTGTGTACAATAAAGAATAAAGAACATATGTGTTCCAAATTTCATAAACACACCTCAAAAGGTTATTTAGATATTAACGTCCAATTTTTATCACTGACTGACTGGCTGACTGACTGACCTATAGATAGTTCAAAAATCAAACCCAGTTCCAGATGACCTAGAAAGTTCAAATTTGGCATTCAGATAGGTAGTTAGGTGAATACAAAGGAATAAATAAGAAACTAGTAATTTTTTATCATTTTATTATAATTTTTTAAATAATCGATTCTATTAGGAACACTTATTTATAATGCCTGTAATGTAAGAATGAGCAATGAAAATTGATTGCTGATAGAACAGACACAACAAAGACAATTATACCCCGTACACGTAGAAAATACAGCAGATTAACAAAACAATTTGGTATTAATTTTATTCTGAATAAGTACCTATTAATAATTTCTGTACAAAAAGTAATGAAAACATAAATGTGAAATGAGAGACTTCACATTTCTGTTATTGATGGGATAATTATTCTACATAAGTTAGAATAAATAAATAAAGTAAATAATGCTGGACATTTCACACAGCGCCATCTAGCCCCAAACTAAGCAATGCTAACTAATATAATAAGTACATCATTTAATTGTTTATTTAATTAAAACGAAGTTTTTTTTAAATTTTTTTTTAGTTTATTTTTCCACAGTGTCTGAAGACCCGCTTATTCAACCAATGTGTTCTGCCCACCATAACCTACGGTGCCGAGACGTGGACGCTCACGCAGGAGGTACACAGCCTCCTGCGTGAGCGTCGACGTCTCGGTAAGGTTAAGAGTTGCACAAAGGGCCATGGAGCGTAACATGCTTGGCATCAGACTGTTAGATCGAGTTCCAAACGTCGAGATCCGTAGACGAACGAAGGTTCATGACGTTGGGATTCGAGTTATGGAGCTCAAATTGTCTTGGGCGGGAAACTTGGCTAGACGTGGTGATGACAGATGGAGCAAGACAGTGACTGAATGGTGGCCGAGGAGCGGGTATAAAAGGGTAGGACGACCAGCAGCGAGATGGGTGAACGACATCGTAAAGGTCGTGGGCCGTCAGTGAGTGAGACTAGCGCAGGATCGTGGTGGATGGCACAAACTTGGGGAGGCCTATACCCAACAATGCGTGAAGTCAGGCTGTGGATGATGATGATGATGAATTAGAACGGATTAACCAATTACACTAATTAACATAAAAGAATTCAAAACATTAATTACATACACCATTGTCAAATTAAAATCGAAATTACTATAAAAATCTACACAGTATACAAATTATTAACAATAAAATTAAATTAAAATAACACATATTAATATAAATAAATTCATTAAATCACACACATAAATCATAAATTGCATTGTTAGATTAAAGACCTTTCATACATCAATCTCACAATACCTCAGACATACCAGCATCATTTCCTTCCATTCGTCATAATGTAAGTATATAGTAAATACACATGTAAGTATATATGAATGTGTGAATGTGAAAATTATACTAATACTTATAATATGTAGAGAATCAACCAGAACCGGAACAATGTAGATCAGGGATCCCCAAACTATTTTGGACAAGTGACCCCTTTTCCAAAATGAACTGTTACCTCAGACCCCCAAGGCCAAATTACCTACTTTTAAGATCAACCCCCTTATTCATAATGGTCCGCTAACTTAAAACAGCTGATACAGAGTGTTATTTTTCATTCTGACTTAGGTCAATAGAAGAAGACAGAGTGAGAATTAGCAATGCTTTAAATTAGTTAGCAGATTATTATGAATAAGGGGGCCTATCTTTCGTTTTTTCCTATTGATACAAAATACCTAGGTACTAAGGTACCAATTGGAAAACTTTGCACTTGGTTAAGTGAGTAAAGTTGACTTCATCAAAATTTAACAAAATAAAAAGACATACAATGCAGTAAATATCAAGTTTAATTTATAATGATTATTACAAATTAAGTACTTAAAGAATCTTAAGTAGGTAGGAAATTATATTTAAAAACGTATTAATTCGCAAAGAGAAAATAAAACATTCAGTGTGATGGATGAACCTGGTCTACCAATCTAGTTACATCCGGTTCAATATTGGTGAGTTGTAGCCTTAAATCTCCACGTTCGTTGATTTTCAAACGGTTTCTTTGTTTCGTCAAAATGTTTGTTACCACACTGAAGCTTTTTTCAACTAGGTTTGATGATGGAAAAGCGATAAGGTATTTTTCAGCAATGTTCCACAATGTAGGATACTGTGTTTCAATGTTGCGTTGCAACCAGAACTTCTGATAGCCTTGGTTGAACTTCTGCTTAAGCTCTTCGTCTGTGCTGATGGTAATCAACTCTTCTTGCATTATCACATTGGCTCCTTCTATGGCTGTGGTATTGTACGGATTTATTATCCATTGAGGAATTTGTAAAATTTAAAAGATCCTCAAACCTCTCCGTAATATCCTTGTGTAATGCGTCCAAGTGAGTGAAATATAATAAAATGTCATTACCTTGAAGCATTTCTGGTAATTTTGACAAATGCGGAAACTGCGAATATTCTTTTGTGCCTAAATTTTGTTTATAAAGGATTAGTTTACCCACGAAGGCCGATATTATTGATTTTGTTTTAATCAAGTTAAGATCACCCTGCAGCTGCAAATTAACTTTGTTGAATATGTATTCCAAAGATATCAGTCAAGTAATCTGTTTTACAATTGTTCAGATTTTCTTTCAAATTCGGATATTTTTCTTGCAAAAACTCCAACACAGATTCAAAAATGCCTGAAAATCTTTCTAAGCAAGATCCTCTTGATAGCCAGCGAACTTCAGTGTGCAGAAGTAATCGAGTAAAGACTTCGTCGTTTTCCTCACATAGCTGAGCAGATAACCGAGAGTTCAAAGAATTGCTTCGAATCTTGTTGATAGCATTTATTACATATTGTAAAGACTTATGCAATCTAGGACTCAGCTTTTTTGCTACTAAATGCTGCCTGTGAATCACGCAGTGAATGACCAGTACATCAGGCAGTTGTCGCTTTAAGTGAGCTATAAAACCACGATGACGACCAACCATAGACGGTGCACCATCAGTCGCAACAGAAACAATGTTTTTCCATGGAATAGCTTTGTCAGTAAAAAAATGTTCCACGGCCTGAAAAATCGATTCTCCTCTGATATCAGTCTCTAAATATGTAGCAAAAAGCAGTTCTTGGCACATATTTTCATCTTTGATATATCGAACATATCCTAACAACAGAGCTTCATTGCCGGGTAATGTAGACTCGTCCAACTGGAGAGAGAATCTGTTGGTCTGTAAGAACTTGCATAAAATGTTTTCCACATCCCGTCCCATCTCGTCTATGCGTCTCTGAACGGTGTTATCGCTCAAAGGTATTCTCTTTAAAATATCATGTGCTGGTTTGTGCAATACATTGTTAAGGACCTCCGCAATGGCTGGTAAGATAAGCTGCTCTCCAATTGTGTGGGGTTTCCCCGACTTCGCTATTAGTAAAGATATATTATAGGACGCTCGTAAACCATCATCGTCTTTAATAGATGATGACGCAAACATCGATCTTATGCATGGTCTTTTGTCTAGTTTTTCTTTAAGTGCTTGAAAAAATGACAAGGGCTTACTTTTTTTATCAGCATGTACTCTTTATAAGTGGTTATCCATTTTTGAAGGCTTCATGGCATCGTTACTGAATACTTTTTCACATATGAGACACATCGGCAAGTGTTGATTTGATGGAGATGCAATAAATCCGAACTTCAAGTAGTCCAAACTGTATTGTCTGTTTTTTTTCGTGTCCGCCATCATAAAACTCTCAGTAATCCTGCAAATAAAAAATAAGAAACTACCTAAATAAAAAACAATAATAAACTGTTAAATTTACTGGTATTTTTTTACAATTGAAACAACTGAGGCAACTGCAAACTGTTGCAAACAATCTACACATAGCCTAACTGATCACTATCACACAGTGGGGCAATGCAGACAGCGTCCCCAAGACGCTGGCTGCATTGCCCCATTGTATGGCAATGCTGATGCGCTGTGCCGGATAAAAACTGTTTGGTACTTACCCTGTTAATTTTTCATAAACTGCAGATATTGTATGGTTACGCTATTAACTCGCGTAGGGAGCTCAGCATTTTGTAAATTCTTTTTTAATCACTTTACTTCACTTAATTTAGCTATGTTATAACTTTGTAATCTCTTGAAATAAATGAGTACTTATATGAGTTATTATCGTTCAAGCTCCAATGAATTTCAAAACGCAAATGAACTTTCAATCTAAGTGCAAGCTCGTTAAATAGTAAAATATCGGGAACATGTTTGGACTTGCAACTTGATCATGAATTCGTTCGTATTTAATCGCGTAAGCGTCAAATAGAGAGCAAGTCAAAACGCGCCTGAAAGACGTACGCTCGAACTCATTATCTTGCACAAACGTGTCCACACTGACTTGCCGATTTGTTCATCTTGTACGAACTTCAGACTTTACCTACAACAATGCTATTTCCTACAAAAATATTAATTATTCTTAGTACACGTAACACAACATAAATAATACAGTACCTACCTACCTATCTTAAAAGATTTAAATAAGAACTTGTGTTAATTAAATAGGGGTCGATTTTTAGACCTCGTCGACCCCCAAAATCAGTTTTTGTTTATGTCGACCCCTAGGAAACTTTGGGAATCCCTGATGTAGATCATGCAAACATTTGTTCCGCGATTCAGAAGTCGTCGTTGTCATGAACGAACTATTAGATAGAACGCGAACTAGTTCACCGTACAGTCGCTAGCACAATCAGAAAGCCAATATCGAGTCGTCCAGGCCCGTAATTAACTTGACGCAAAAACGACAGGAACGCTCCCTAAATCGCTTAACGTTACACAGTCCAATTTGAATTCTGCAAAGGAAACTGCTTGAATTGTCATTATATGTACCTTACCTACTTGCAAAAAAGTCACAATGCTAGAAGGTACTGCCACAGAATAGAAACACAATTGAATCTCTGTACAACGATCGAAAATAGTCGCTCGGATCGCTAGGATATCGGATCAATTTGTTCAAAGCTTCGACTGACTTGACCCGAGATTCACGTACGCGCCCCTGCTGGGCAATGGTTTACAGCATCTTTCCAACCAGATATGGTTGGAAAGATGCTGCATCCATTGATCTTCTTCTTCAAGGATCACGCCAATACATTTTTGTATGGTTGTGTGCGAAGTCGAACCGAAATAAAATAATTGGTATTAATGTTCGATTATCCTTGCTCTTCAAGCACGAACGTACGTGTAGAGGCACCTTTAGTATCTACTATTTCTCGTTTCATCCTCCAAAAATGCTAGGTTTTCTGCAAAAATGATTATATGGATACTTTACGTTTATGTTAATACGCAAAAGGCTTTTTACAGAAAAAGCATGAAACGGAAGCATTTTTATCCGGCTGAATAAACTTTATTCCATTATTCTTTGCTAAACATATGTACCTGTAGCATGACAACAACTGTCATTTAACAAAAAAAAAGTATGCAACAAAATCAAACTATGTTCGAAATTCGAACTTATCCGAATGCCGACGCATTGATGACGAACGGATATGTCATCCAGTGTAGTGTGCCTCTGTCAACCGAGCGCAACCTTTTTAATAACTTTGCTTTTGTAGAGAATGTACAAAATAATTTTACTTTATTTATGGTGTATGTATTTACGATGTGAGAAATAGAGCGATATCCACGCCCGATTGAGTGCAAAGCGCTAGCCGAGTTGAAATATCTTTCTGAGATTTTTGCTGAACGTGAGTATTGGAAAATGTATAAAATTGTGTGACGGCGGTTCCGAAGCTCTTTTTCTATCTTTTTTGTAAAATAAAACCAGGTCTGTAGTTTTAGATTGAAGAGCACGAAAACGAAAGATGCTTGCTTTAACCAAAACTATATCGTCATCAACTTATAACAGTCCACTGCTGGACGTAGGTCTCTCCCAGGGTGTGCCATTGAGCCCGATCCTCAGCTCTTTCTTCTCATCCAATCTATACTAATACATCTATACTAATATTATAAAGAGGAAGGATTTGTTGTTTTGTATATTTGTGTATGTTTGTAATGAATAAACTCAAAAACTACTGTGCCGATTTCAAAAACTCTTTTACTATTGGAAAGCTACATTCACCCTGAGTAACATAGGCTATATTTATTGCTAGAAAAGAATAGGGTTCCTTACTGAAACTTAAGTAACGTAACCCAAGGTGTAAAAAAGTGCCCTAAAACGTCTTTTGTCGCATGCGCTGCGGAAACCATAGATGATAGAACAAAAGTATGTTCTACAATATTAAAGAACATATCAATATCTACAAAAAACTTTGGGATACCATATGTCCAACTATTATCGTTATGTCACAATAACCACTTTTTACATTTTAAAAGTTGATAGAATTACCGACCAAAATTATAATATTATAAAAGGAAAGATTTGTATTTTTGTAACGAATAAACTCAAAAACACCTGTACCGATTTCAAAAATTCTTTCACCATTAGAATGCTACACTATCTCCGGGTAACATAGGCTACTTTTTACCCAACTGCGCAGAAAGAGGGTAATGTTTTTATTGTAAAACTACGCGTGCGAAGCTGCGGATTGGTCAGCTAGTGCTTAATATGAATAAACAAAAACTCTTAATTTTTTAAATAGATGCAATGTCATCATTAATTCTTGCCATTATCACGAGCCATTTGACGAACAGCTCATCATTGGCAGCATACTATACCATTGGCAGCATAATTTATATACTACTAGGTGACACGCCCGCGGCTTCGCACGCTTGAAATTTTCCATTCCCGTGGGAACTTTGGGATAAAAACTATATGAAACACTCTTGTCAAAGTGACGCGACACTTAATGTAAATTATACGAATATTATTCATACAAAAATACTAAAATCGTGAATAAAAATTTCGTGTCACGGTTTTAGTGGTCGCACTCCTCCGAAACGGGTCGACCGATGAAATTTGCTTGTATATTTGGTAGGTATGAGAATAGGTCGTAAGTATTTTTGACCCTCCTACTGGGGGTAGGGTACATTTTATATATTAGATGTGGTAGAAGATTAGCCGGAAAAGCCTCCTCCCTCGAACGCCACTTCAAACGATCGGGTGGTACCACGGTTGTACCTATTCGCTTCCAGATCTTTCCGATCTCTACGGCATGTATATCGTCTATAACCGAGCTGATGGTCTACCACGGTCCGTTATCTATACTAATATTATAGACGAAAGATTTGTTTGTTTGTATTGAATAGGCTCCGAAACTACTGGACCGCTTTAAAAAATTATTTCACTGTTGGGAAGCTACACTATCTCCGGGTCACGGGTCACATGGGCTACTTTTTACCCAACTGCGCAGAAGGAGGGTAATGTTTTTATTGAAAAACTACGCGTGCGAAGCTGCGGATTCGTCAGCTAGTACTTTATAATCTTATATTGAAAATAACTTTTTAAGTTACAAGAAAATTATTAATTCCAAAAGAGCAAGTTAGAACTCTTACAAGTCTCCAACGTTTTGGTTAAAACTGCACTATTTAACACTCTACAGGGCGTCCCACGGCTATGCCACATGGAGGGAAAGTACCTTGAATATTGTAGATGGAACATTTTACTGAAAGAAGATATTATTTTAATTTAAAAAAATAATTTAAACTGCATTCATAGATTTTTAAATAATCACATGGTTGAACCGGGAATCGAACCCGCTACAGGAGAAAAAAAAATAACCTGTAGCTTTATGGTACCGATCGAAAGGTTTCATCATAAGAATTATTTTTTGCTTAATAACATAGTGTCAGAAATAAAAGGAAGACCATGAATTTTAACATTTGATGTGAAATTTTGTTCAAGAAAATGAAAAGCTGACATTGCCGTAAGGACATACAACTGCGAGCCAGCAATGCAGCTGGCTGATTATAAAGAAATAATTCAAAAATGTGTTCCATTTTCAAACTTTTATTCTTTTGTGTCATTGATTTTCATTTTTGGATTTTTGCATTGTATTGTGAATTTGTTACATAACCATGGCGTATCAAAATAATTTCGATTTAATGGAAGCATACTTTTGAACCATAAAAAAATTATTTAGTTGGGAAATAAATAAGGCTTATTATTATTATAGCTAAAAAAACCTATCTTGCACCAGCTTTCAATAAAGAAACAAAAAACACTAATCGGAAAATTAGTTTGGTAGCTACTACGGTGCCATTAACAGACACAGAAAAACTAAAGACAATAGATTCTTCAGTAACGAGAGTATAGTTTATTTAATTCTTTCGCTGTAATACTTGTTGTTTTTTGGTGCATGATGCTTTAGATTTATCCAGGTTACCCTATAAAAAGACCTAGTGAACGATGGCGAAGAATTCAGTACGCTTCACAGATATTCCTTTCATGCAGAATAAACCATTGGATAAACAGCTATCTACCTGATATTTCATGAATGAATGAGCTTCAGTTTCATAGAATTGAACACTTGGCATAAATGATACGCTCTCGGGAAAACTCTGTAAACTCATTGAGGGAAATGGGAGCGACTTGACGATAAATGAATCGTTTGGATGCGAAAAGTGGGGTAAAGTTTGTGAAATAGTATAATTTGTTGGCGAGATTCGTTACGACGATGTCGAAGCAACTTTGTAGTTTTGCGTTAACTAGAACTTTGAGGCGAGTTGTTATAAAACTTCTTCGTCTTGAACATTTTGTAACTCAAAATTCCCCGTTATTTTATTTATTCCCAATAGTATATATGATATAGTAATCCTTCATTCAGTTACTTTGTAGGAACTACAATATCCCTCAAAGGGACCACAGGAGAAAACATGACCTATCAAAAGGAACTACTGGTTTCCCCCAAATATGCTCTCAAGAGTCCTTTAGAAACTGCCCAGTAGTTATTATTAGTAGTTCCTCAACGGATCAACTAGGAATAAATCTACATTCTATATCTACCAGACCTTAGCATTACATTCTACTCTCTTTGGAGACTTCTCCTACCAAAAACACCCAACGCAGAGTATCGAATATTCCAGAGACTATCACTGTTATCGCGAATAAACTTTATCGCTGGTTCATAGAATTAGGTGCAAAAGATTGCCGATCTATATTTCATTTGGAAATACGTTTCGAAATGCCTTTGCATTACATGCACCTCATAAAGTCCCGAGCAGCCTGAGGCAGAGCCGTTCCTGCAGAATTAAGATTATGGAAGCGGTATCGACAGTACCGAGCTTACTTTTATTATTACTGTTGAAATTCTAGAAAATAGGTTCATAATCCTAGTCAAAGTTTGTAGGCATAATAGCTCTGCAGCGCTTTAGGTAATACAAGCGTGTTTGCAGTAGCTAAATCGCTGCAGGCAATTTTAATTAAATCCGTAATTAAATCCATCGTTTTTTCACATATTTTTGACTTACTCGCTATATTTCTTCGCACTTCTGCCATCTTAAACAATGCATGTTATCCTCATGGCATAAATGTCCAGTGCATATTTGTCGTATTGTCTATGCTAAACATTACCTATTTGTTATAAGGCTGAAGCTCAAGCTCTATCTTCGAAGTTCTCAAAATGACAAATCCGTGTTTTTCGTTCCCCGTATTTCTTGTATTCCATGTTATCAAGTAGAATATAATAATTATTCTGTGGTACGCCGATGAAACTCCCACGGGGACTCCCACACGTCTCGCTCTACGGATCTAATGCCTTACGTCAGAAGCCCTCAAAGTTTTTGTTGTCAACTCCCTAATGCTATGTCTACAGCTACACCAGTGCGCTTTCGTGTCCATCTTCCGTCTTCCTCTGACGCATGGATGAAGCGCCACAGCGCACACTTTAAAAACTAATTCGACAACAGCGCATGCCCTTAGCGCACGCCGATCCGGCACCGATGGGTTGGCATTTGGGGTGCATGCAACATTCTGTTTCCAATTTTACCAGACAACATGGCGGAAGATTGTTGTTCCGTTACTTCAAATAATTTTCATCCAGACTCTCCTTTTCTTGCGTTTTTCCTGACACTTAACACTAAATATGCCGCACAGTTCACACGCGTCCATCTTGACGATTGATGGAGGCGCACAAGTGTAGACGAGAAGCTGCATGCGTCTTATGGCAATCAATATTGCATAGGCTTGACGCAAGCAAGACAAATTGAAAAATGAAGACGCAAGATGAACATTAAAGCGCAATCAAAGTCAAAATCTTTTATTCATTAAAATCACAAGGATCACTTTGAAACGTCAAGTGTACTGCCTGTTCCTTCGCGACCAAGCCAGGAAAGAAAGGTAAGAAAAAAGGCTTGTAGTTTTTAATGATCTTTTTAGAATACATAACAATAAAGAAAATAAATTACGTCTAAATTGTAACATTTGGAACGAGTTGGAGCAATTTCAATCCCAAGCTTCTCTATCATCTAAATAATCCGATATTTTATAGTAGGCTTTTTCATAAAGATTTTGTTAAATTACGTTTTTAAATTTTTTATTGTCAAGTTTTATACATCACGTGGGAGTTTGTTACAAAAGCTTACACCTTGCCCTTTAAACAATTTAGTAACTTTATGGAGTCTACAAGTGGCAACAGCAAGTTTATTTTTCTTTCTAGTATTAAAATTGTCCCTATTTTTCTTAAACAAATTAATATTTTTGTGAACGTACATCAGATTTTCATAGATGCATTGACAAGGAAATGTCATAATATTCTTTAAACTTATTGCGTAATGATTCTCTAGGTCCCATATTATAAATTGCACGAACAGCCCTCTTCTGCGCCACATAAACGGTGTTTATATCTGCAGCACTCCCCCACAGCAGTATGACATAATGTTGTGAAAGTAGCTGAAGTAAACTAGTCTAGCTGTGTCTACATCTGTAAAAAGACGGATCTTTTTGACTACGTATGCCGTAGAACTAAGTCTCTTCGACAACTTATGATAAGCAATAGTGTAGACATAGCTAATCAGAGTCAAAAATTTCGTGACAGGTTGCCGACTTTGTGTAAAATGTTTAAATGGTATAACAAGGTGAAAAAACTGCATTTCGCAAGGAATCCAGTAATTATGCCTTCATGATTTTAATTTGGACCAGCCGTGGTTTGTAACTTTGAGAACCACTGTGTTGTCTATATTTTCTTTGCTTACCGGCTCTCAAGTGTCGTTTTATGCTCGTTCTAGTTTACCGTTGTTAGCTGGAAATATTTTTATATTCAATCTCGTTCATTATTTTGTTGCTGGTTCCTTTTGCTTTGTGGTTATATAAATTATTAGTATGTAGATCTAGAATTTCTAGCATAGGTGGATTTAGAGGAGAGTGTAATTATTTAAAAGTTATCTGAAAATGTAGGTTGGGGGAAAAAGTCTTTTCGCATTTATAGTATACGTATGAACTTGTAATAAAATCTCTTTGGCTATACTATTTGTATCTGGCTGGTTTTGGTATCATTCAAAGTTTAAATTTTAAAGAAGATAATTCCAAATATAAATTAGGAAAATGTGTGATTTTTATTTGTTTTTCGTACTGTAAAGATGAGTGAATCTAATGAAGAAATTCGATACATTTTAAAATTTTACTACATAAAAAGTAAAAATGCAACGCAAGCCGCGAAAAAAATTTGCGATGTTTATGGACCTAGTGCAGTGTCTGTGAGAGTAGCACAAATTTGGTTTAAGCGTTTTCAATCCGGAAATTTTATTTAGTAAATATGCATTAATTATATTGAAACGTATCCATTTATATCGTCTGAAACCGCACAAATAGAAAAATTTGTTCACAATTCATTTGGCCACTTGCCTAATAGCTTCCTATAGCGGGATTAAGGTAAACCAATATATATAAACGATAATCCGTCTTTGGAGACCATTAATACCTGTTATAAGTAGTTCGATACCTGTACTATTAGGGCCGGTTTCCACCAAAGCGAAGATGAGATGTGTAAATTCAACTAATAGGAATCACATCAAAATCGTAATACGTCATGTACGTTGATTTCACTCATAGCCATAATAAAGACTGAACGTTGGCGAAATTCATTTTTGTATATTATAGGAGCCTCGTGAAATCTCAGTTCGGGGCGAACAATATCGAACAACAATAAAGATGTTTATTTTCGTTGCAGAGCGGTTTAGAGATTATTCTCGTCGACTGAAGTCTTCACACTAATCTCCCTAATAGGTGACTGTAAAAAGAGGAGTCGCGAGTGCTACTAATTTGGGATGAAATTCTAAAATCAACATGTAAACAGAAGAAACTTTAGTTGTTAAAGCTCGTGAATGTATTTAACTGTTTGTTTGGAATTGTTCTAAAAAGTTATTTGGGTCTGCGCTGGACCTTGCTGGAAGTTTGTCTTTGTACAATTCCTAAAATGTTTTTTGTTTGTTTTGTAAATTCCGTCCTCGATTAAGCCCGGCTTGCACAACGATCTCTAAACGTAATTAGCGATTAAACAAATACAAGTATTTTATTTCCCAAATACGAATTAACATACATGTACAGTTTGATAATTAGTTCCATCATAAAATGTTTCAATTTGATTTAGGTATTTGTATGATTTGACAACTCTTTATTTTAGAACTTAAGGAAATAACGTTATGAAAATCCTTTATGTCGAAGGTGTGCGCGTCGTGATCGGTTGGCTCAGTGCGTAGATACGGTTAGTGTAGTGTGTTGTAATATGAACGAGGACGTTTCTAATTCTGAAGACCAAGTGAAGGTAGTTGCTGCAGCTACCCGCACTTCCCGACGGTAGCTCCAATTACTCCAGTCCGCCCGTGACCACGGCTGTTGCAACACACTCGAAACATCGGAATAACTAATAAAAAAGGTACATCGCGATAAATACCCGTTTTAATCAGTAATTATTGACCGAGCGAAGCGAGATCTCTAAATCAACTTGGGCAAATCGGCATTGTATGTATTACTCGTGCGCGATAACTTGGGACCTGCTAGGAATGCGACTCCCCGACCGCTTCCCCTGCACTTCCCCGATGGCGCCCGTATTGTACCGTTCGCATCACTATTTTTTACTAGGGTTTTTAGTCTCGTACTGGCCTACGTCACGTAACGACGCGCTCTGGAATTCTTAGTTTTCGTTTGTGTTATTGTTTTGTTGTTATAGTTTGTAAAAAGTTTGTCGACAAAAGTATTGGGACGATGACCTCTTCCAAGAGACGAATGAATCGCAATTAATTGTAAATTTATCGGATACCTCTTCGTCAAGTGATTATAGTGAGACTGAGGACTAAGAACAACCTCTAGAAGGCATAAATCCACTAAGTAGTGACGAAGATGAGATAATGTAAATAATAGATAAAATAAATGTATAAACTTAAACATTGTATTTTTATTTTATTCAAATAGTGTAAAAAAGATTAGATAAAAAGCAGCGTCCTCCCTGAGTAACATAATAAATTAGGTTAAAAAAAACAAAGACGAAGTCGCGGGCGGCTGCTTGTTATGTTCGCTTTTTTGCGGGCGGTACAAACACGCCAATATGACGTCACCGCGCTCAGGTCCCAACTTATCGCGCACGGGTTTTATATGTCCGAGGCTAACTTTCGAAGCGTTGATCCGATCATCGTGAAATTTGATACATAGGTAGGTAGTGATGGCACAATTTTGGTGTGACTAAATGAGCTGAAAATGTTGGGCGGTTGTTGAGATAATGGGGTTCAAGAGGGGTAAAAAAAATGAAAATGAGACTATTAGGTCAAATCGGACGTCAAATGAAAGGTCTTCAACAGTACATATAGATTACGTTTGATTTTTAGTAAATTCTTAATAGTTTTTGAGTTATTAGCCATAATAAAAACTAAACTTTGACAAAATTCACAGTGTACTCCAGTGACCCCATAGTACTGTAATTTGGTATGCGTGTAGCTTAAGTGACAAAAATATAAGTGACATAATATCGGCAAAAGTCTGAAATCCGGAATAACTACAATTTGTACCCCAAAAAAGTGGAACCACATTACATGAACTCCCGTTACCTGTAATTTGAATGAAACTGTAGGTTAAGTAATTTGGTTATGCATTTCGTGGCACTATTTTATTGGTCAAAGATTAAGGCCGGCTTACACAATGATCCCTAAACGTATTTAGCGACTAAACATGTTTACATTTTACGTATTTGTATGATTTGACAACTCCTTAAATGATATTTACCCACAAAATACGTTTAGGTGTCGTTGCGCGAGTCGCCCTATGAATATTTTACTTGTGTTTTGGGAGACTCGCGAGATCTCACTTGGAGGCGAACCACTGGTGTATTAATTATAATTATATTATTATAACTTATTTTGACAGTACTTATAAGTCCTTTAAAAAAACAGTTTTAGCAAAGTTGTGCCTTTGAAGCTTTTCCTTGGTAAAACTTAGTTTATTATTTCATACTAAACCCATTCACTGACACATCGATTAGATTCCAACATCGACACCTGATCAAATAAACGTACATAACTACACAGTCACACGCGTAAAGTTTACTTTTATTCCCTCACCTATTCAAACCACGTCCAATTCCTCTGAATATTAAATCAGTCACAGCATAAAAGAAACGGTCTGGTAACGAACTAGTCTGAATCCACGAAATGTGTTTTTGTTTATCAAGGAGCCAAGGCATCCTAAAAGCAAGGCATCATCAGGATTCCTAAATAACTTTCACATGATCCCTGAGACCATTGTCTTCCACATTAGGTAAAGGAATGGGCCGTATCTCTATCCAACACCGCTATGATTCGGCAAGGACGGTTTACTCAATTTACGACACCTAACAATACCATATTGTCTCGTACTTCAACACACAGATTCAGGAACTTTTTTAACTGACTTAAAAAACTAGGAGGTTTTCAGTTCGTCGCAATATATGTATATAATTTAATTTTATATTAAACTTGTAGACACACAAGCTGACGGGCCTCCTGATGTTAAGTGGTCACCGCCGCCTATAAACTCCTGCAGCACTCGTGGTACTGCAGTCGCGTTGCCTACCACTTAATAACCTATTTACCCTATTTTTTTAATTTACATTTTTTTTCAAGTATTATCAATTATCATATGTTCTGACATTATAATTAATTATCATGTAAATAATAACGTTCTATTGTTACCATAGTTATTTTTATTATCTCTTAGAATGAATTTCCTACATACATATTTTTTTACTGTACCAAATGTTCCAACACAATATGTATTGTGTGCGAATCAATAAAAATGAAACTACGCCTCTTTTGAAGGCGTTCATTTTGAAGCCCACCAGAAAAACCTCCGGAGGAAGGTCATTCCACATGTTGTAGGTGCGTGGAAGAAACGAGCGGGTGAAACGCACCGTGTGAGACTTCCACGCATCTACAATATGTGGGTGAGTTCTTGCAAATTGAACAGCTCTTCAGAACATTAGCCGTTCTGTATTTTATAGAAAACGCTGAGCGCTCCGATGTCACGGCGCAGACACAGCGGCTCCAGATCCTTAGATACTACTGGGTCGTTGACGATACGAAAGTACCTATTAATGTATGTTTAGTGATAATTCTTTACCACGTTGTCCGATTTCCATGAATTTCTTTTTGTTAGAAATGGGGTGGTCCCATATACATTTGGTCAAGATCTGATGATTTTGAAGTTCCGTTTTAGATTTTCTTTTTTCTGAAGTCGTTTATATTTTGATATGTTAAAAAGTTACTTGTAGGTAAATAAATTGGTTTACCGCTATTTTCAATAAAAAATTGCAACAAGGCCATATTTGATAAGGTACTGCACGGTTGCCACGCAAGGGCACGGTATTGTCAATAATATGCCGTGCAAATCAAGCGCCGCCGTTCGATCCGTGGCTTAGCGTGCCGTATTGTAAGTTTGCCGAATGGGATGCGACCGCGGAATGTACCTCCCTACTCTTTAACCCCCCCCCCCTCTCTTCCTTACGTTTCTAGTGTCCTCATTTTGCGGGCGCACGCCTCTGGGACATGTTTCAAAGGACAAGATCAAAGTATTGAAATGTTGATGGAAACCATCTTTTCTGGGTAAAGTTATTTCACTGTCTTAAATAATTATCTTGGCTTTTAGGTATTCGGGGTTAATAAGCCTTTAAATCTTAATAAGGGGCGTCGAATAATTACGTGAAGAGTTCACGGGGGGGTCGAGCCGGATCTCACCCAATCTCACGTTGGGATGAGGGGGGGTTTCTCGGCAAACATCACGTATTTTTTAATTTTAGATTACGAGAGAAGCAATCTTGAATATTAGTCGGTCAAAACTAATGAGGCCAATTGTGTTTTTTTCTAATAATTCCAACGCATTATTTTGAAAAATCTCGTGAGATGAAGGGTGGGGAGGTCGAACCAAAATCTCACAACATCTCACCAGGTAAAGAGGGGGGGGTTAAAAAATCGTCAAAAACGCCTCACGCAATTAATGAACGCTCCCTTACTCCTGTAATTAGGCCAGAACAGACCCTATTTTCAATTCTTAATGGAGATGTGCAGTTGCCTAAATCTTGATTAAGCTGAAGGTTTCAGTGTTCTTTGCCGTTAAAGATTTTGACCATTCTAATTCTGCTAGTACCACTTCTGTACATGATTTTGGCTAGATTTTCTGAGATGTAGCGTGCCTACTAGAGATGTTATGGATATGATATTTCGGATCGGGATACGGATATGGATATAGGAATAAAATTATATCGGTTTCGGATACGGTTACGGATAGTTTCGGTTACAGATATTAGATTGAAGTAACATATAAACACAAATAGTCCTACTAATATTATAAACGCGAAAGTTTGTATGTATGGATGTTTGTTACTCTTTCACGCCGGAACGGCTGAACCGATTGCGATGAAATTTGGTATGTACGTAGATCATAACCTGGATTAACACATAGGCTACTTTTCATTGGCAAACCACGTGTGCTAAGCCGCTGGCAACAGCTAGTATGTAATAATTTGGTTTTATGTATAGGTTTTATCTAGTATAAATTATCATTTGGTAATATAATCAGTCATATACTTGGGTAAGTAATTATTATAACAAACTAACTGCAAGATTCACGTGGCGCGCGAGCGGTGAAACAAAAACCTGTCGAAACATGTCGGTTTATTTAGACTCCGCCAAGTTTCGGATAGTTTCGTATAATGGTTATGGATAAATTTTTATTTCGGATATCCGATAGTTTCGGTTTCGGTTACGGAGCTCCATAACATCCCTGGTGCCTACTACCACATACAAAAAACTCAAACATGCCCATCTTTAGAAATTAAATCCCGTACAAACCCACTCCCTCCCAGTAAGTCGCAGACGATTGCTTCTCACGTCGTAACTTGTAATTGTAAACAGGGTTATGCATGCCTGGCTTTAAGATTGTCCGATCAAAAGCTGATTTTATATACTCCCAAGGGCCGCCACGCTCGGTGAAGATCGTGAGAACTCCGCCTTAAGCCTGGATCACAAGCAGCACTTTATACACTTAACAGGGACTGAAACAGATGCACATAAACTTTAGTCTGCACTCTAGGCCGCAAAATATTCATGAATATTCTTGGCTGCCCAGTGCGCCCTAGACCTTAATTTAAACTGAGAGGTTGGCCTAAGAAAATACATATACGCTAAAAATAAGACGTAAGTAGGAAAGGAGAGCCAAGAGGAAACACTTGTCAGATGCGAAAACCGTTAGAATCTTTTTTTCAATCGAGAAGAACTCCAGCTGCTTATGGTCTATGCCTTATTGTAGAATAGTTCATTGTCTCCTGGTTATGGATATGTATACCCCCCCCCCCCCTCTCTCTCCCCCCCCCCCCCCCCCCCTAGTATGGAACATATAGAACTTGGTTGTTTAATGAATGAGTAGCGTAGGAATGCCTTTACAATAGAGACAGAAATGTTTCCACGGTTACAATATTTGGTAAACCTTTGTTTCACTCCTCATCTCTTTAGTACAAGTTAAGAGTGGTACTCGCTACCGGTGACTGTTTTTCCGGACCATTTGAATCTCAGAATCTTACAAGTCTGGAACAAGAAGTAATTTCTAGGCAGGCGTGCTCCATCTTCGAGTACACCTTAACTTACTATCAGGTGAGGTATCCATATGATCTCAAAGTTCTTTCGATCCCAACACAGTCGATGAACTATCTAGTCTCGTGTCGTGAGAGGTCAAGAACTCGTATTTTACGTTCCGACTGACATCAACTACCAATAAACTGGAGATTAACAGTTCGTTCAAGTACTGTAAACAGATTGCAATCACAGAGTAAATGAGCAAGCTACAGGGATTGAACGCAAACCGTGAGCTCCAGTGAGTTTGAACGGCTATGTCATGACAGTCGTTCGCCCAGGGTAGACAGTAAGACAAGAATCCTGCTAATCTACTTCTCGAAGTCAACCTCTTCCACTGACCACTCTCTTAAAGCCCACTTCCCATAGTAATTTTCCCACATTGACTACACCCACAAAGTTTGGGTTGTCTGGAAGATATTTTTTGCATTATGAGCGCCTATTTTACTAAATTAATTGCTGTAAGTACAAGAAAGAGTTTATCTATCTATCCACTATAAAGTCCACTTCTGGAATAGACCATTTCCCGTATTGAGCACTTTCCACATTTGCCAATTTGAAACATGTCAAAGATTATAGATAGAAAACAAAGCAAGGAACTTCTTCATTTTCTTTTTTCTCACTCTAGACTAATTCCATTATAATTAGTATTCTGGTCAAGTACAACGATTACCAAGTCGCTTCTATCTGCATCCAAATTAGTCATTACAAGTCTGTCCAGGCTTTTTAAAGGAATTCTATGGCTTTGGTATTACTTTTAATTAGGTCAGTTTCAGAGACGTTTCATTTATAATTTATGGCTGAATAAAGTGCAGTCTTATCGCTTGATAATTGAACTTCGTAATTTTGAAGCTCCAACAAACCAGTCTGTCAGAGACCTTATGGTAGGTTTAGACTTAGGTGGCTGGATGGAAAAGAGCAAGACTTAAAAGTTATTGAAGTTAGATGCTGAAAAAACAGAGCCCAAGTACCGGCTGGAGTTACTTGACTTAGCCAAGCCTCATAGCTATACCACTTTGGCTGATGATGACGCAAGAAGATAGGTGTTATAGTCTGTCTGTTCTGCCTGTCCCTGGCAACGTTGCTCCCGAATGGAAGGATTTGTAAAAAGTCGTCTTCTAACTATAGCGTTGCCATAATCTGCTGTATGTGTCCAAAATTGTATGGTTATAAGCTACTATATTGTAACATCCATTTGATTTATTTCTGAAGGGATCTCTCCCACCTGGTTGACCTTAAAGTTTTAGGGTTCACTGGTTTCTGTTATGCCTGACTGTCCAAGTACAAAGGTAGATTGAATATTCTTTGGAGCAAAAGTTTTTCTTTTGCATTTGAATACATTTTCTAATAAAGTAATAATTATAGGCTTACGACTTTATTGTGATGAACATCCTTAGATGTATTCTCCAGTACACAGACCCGTGTAGATATCCCACCAGGGGGTAGTCAGAGGCAAGCTTAATGCCTACTTTTTGCGAAGTAGCATTACATACGTGACAGGTTTCAAGCCCACTTATTAAAATACTAACTGGCACAAACCTTCGAATTTTCATTCTAGGTCATGCCGTTATGAGGAGATCTCACGATGTTTTCCTGCGCTGCTTGCACATCATTTTTGCGAGTTGAAAAATCTATACACATTTTCTAATAGTTGATCGAGCGAAGCGAGATCTCTAAACCAATTTGGAAAATCGGCGTTGTATGTATGTATGTTTGTCCGAGGATAACTTTCGAAGCGTTGATCTGATCATCGTGAAATTTAATACATGGGTAGGTAGTGATGGCACAATTTTGGTGTGACTAAATGAGCTAAAAATGTTGTGAGGTTGTTGAGATATTGGGGTTCAAGAGGGGTAAAAAAAATGAAAATGAGGGGACGTTCAAATGGGACGTCAAATGAAAGGTATTCATTAGTACATTTACGACTCCGTTTTTATTTTTCGTAAATTCTTAATAGTTTTTGAGTTATTAGCCATAATAAAAACTAAACTTTGACAAAATTCACAGGGTACACCAGTGACCCTACAGTGCTGTAATTTAGTATTCGTGTAGCTTAAGTGACACAAATATAGGCAAAGTTTGAAATCCAAAATAACTGCAATTTGTACCCAAAAAAAAAGAGTAATCCCATTACATTAACTCCCGTTACCTGTAATTTGAAGGAAACTTTAGGTCAAGTTATTTGGTTATTTATTTCGTGACACTATTTTGATAGTCAAAGATTACAAATAATATTTTTTTTGTTTTAATCGGAGACTCGCGAGATCTCAGTTCGGTTCGGGGCGAACCACTAGTCTAAACATAAAATAAATGTTATTATTCCGGTAACTCAAGGCATTATACTTTACCATTGCAGTTATATATAATAAACCATTTAATACAGATCTTTGACATGATATACGATCGCAAATCTTCTAAGTTACAAGATGCTGGTGACCGCACCTATGCATCAATGTCACATGAACATGGTAGTAATGAGATCATATCGGACGATGAGATGTTAGCTTCACTTTAACCAGACGTGAACTATTTATTGAACTAAAGTATAATCCATCTTCATAAAAGGGATTTATCACGTACACACGGCTACACATCAAGCTATACATTTAGAAAGAAAGAAAGAAAACATTTTATTCAGCAACCACACAGTATTAAAGGAAAATAAAACACAACAACAAGAAAATCTAACCTAACCACTAACAAACTAACAAACTTAAAAGCTCTGTGTGGAGATGAATAGGTACTCAGCTCAGCATGATGCTACGGTATGTTAATATGCCGCAGCGCTGCTCTTCCGCTGAGTCCAGTTTATATTACCTCACGTACCTCTTGATCAAGGGTAGCCATAATAAGACAAACACAACTATTGTTCAAATCAAACCATATTAAATACATGCATAACAAAATAGCATTTCCAGTATAAGCTGACGTATAGTTTGATGTATAGCCGTGTGTTAAATCGGTGTTACGCGACCGACAGTGCGAGGTGTGACGCGGTGCGGTGTCGATCGCACTTACCCTGACGAAGTTTCACGAATTAAACCAAAACATTATCGGTCGTTATACCGATAAAATGATACGAGATAAATACCGTATTTTTTAATGAAGATAGCAGTACATCACGAGTTTTCTAAGTAACATTTCTTAGTTTCCTTGAGAAGCAAAACGCTTGTTTTCTTGACTTTATTACCCCAAAGTGCGATATGTGCTGACCTGGACTTTTGCGGATCTTGATTTCGAGATCATTTTTAAGGTTCCGTACCCAAAGGGTCAACCGGGACCCTATTACTAAGACTCCGCTGTCTGTCTGTCTGTCTGCCCGTCTGTCACCAGGCTGTATCTCATGAACCGTGATAGATAGACAGTTGAAACTTTCACAGATGATGTATTTTTGTTGCCGCTATAACAACAAATACTAAAAACACAAACGTGATTTTTTTTTGCTCTGTTTTGCTTGATATTGACAACATCAACAGGTAGACGCTAGAAATATTCACAGAATATTTAGTTATATATTAACTTTAAAAATAAATAATATTATTAAAATATAACAAATATTTAAGGTGGGCTCCCATACAACAAACTTGATTTTTTTGCTCGTTTTTGCTCGATATTGATAACGGCAACAGGTAAACGCTTGAAATGTTCACAGAATATTGAGTTATATTATTCACTTTAAAAATAAATGATTAAATTAAAATAAAATTATTATTTACGGGGAGGCTCCCATACAACAAACGTGATTTTATTGCTTTTTTTATATATAATGTTTTATATATACGGATCCCTTAGTGCGCGAGTCCGACTCGCACTTGGCCGGGTTTATAATTATACCTATAGGTATTTATTTGTTTATATAAAATTAAGTTTTATATAAACAGTTACTGTTAGCATTTGTGGTGGCAAGTATTTGCGTCTGGTGCTGATCATTTCATGTTGCTGAGCTGATGATGGAAAATATAACTCCTTAACTATTAGGAGTTAGTGGATAATTGTTTAAAGCTCGTATAGACCGCTACTTATGTTCCTTTGAGTTATTCAGGTGAGCTGATGATGGAAGGTAGGTACACCTTCTTGTTTATCAGCCGGTTTGGTATTTATTTGCAAAGATATACTTTCAGATTGGTCCTATAGATATTTCATCAAAATCGGTTCAGTTAGATTTTTTCTGTTATCAGAAGTCGATTATAGTTTAAAAGTCCCGAGCTTATCTTTAAACCTTGAAGGTGCCTTGTAGTGTCGTTTATATCCTTTACCAAACCCATCAAACCAAGTTGTTGTGATATATTCCCTGAGGGTCTCGTAAGAGCAGGATAAAGTGAGTAAATTACCAATTGCTCTCGGGACAGGGCACTTTCGCTTGGCTCCCACGCACGCGTACCCTTGGCGCGACCTTGTTAGTCCCTTTTTACTAGCTATCTTGGATTTTCTCATCCTCTGCCTCTGCCCACGCGTTTTTTGTTCCACGAAGTAATGTAATTAGTTTTTATAAGCTTGTGCTGATCTTTTGAACGAGAAACAATAACAGAATTGTAGAAGTATCTAAATAGATGAAAAAATTATATTATTATATTAAATATTTTGTTTGTATTATTTTGGGTGCTGTCACGAATTCCTTGTTATGTGTTGATCGAATTCTGTACACAACTGTATTCAAAAATAGACTTCTCACAAAAAGCTTTAAACAAATAATACTGCGTTAGTAAAAACGCAGTTCAATAATAAATAAATCAATTTAAAACTAAACAATAAAACACCCTGCTCCAAAGGCTTCGCGTTGTAATAACATTTCGCTTCCTATTTCTCGTTACATTGTTGCTTTCGAAACATATGTACATTTGAATGGTCCTATTATACTCGTTATTTGAATGGGTGTCCTTTTGCTTGTACAATCTAAAGGTACAATTTCAGCGTCGGCGACTACGACCGACAGCAGCTATTATAACTACAGATTCTATAGAAGATCACCTTATTTCGTAACATACATAGAATAACAATTAGACCCAATTCCTCGAAAAAAGTATAACCTAATATTGTTCCACTACTGGCCAAATGTCTCCACCGCTTCCCTCCAATTATTTCTGTTCTTTGGTGTCTTCCACCATCTCCGACGCGTCGCTGCCTACTACGATGGACTGCACAGTTTTTATCTAGAATCTAAGGTTGCTGTCGCTTTGCCACCATGGCACCACCACATCCTAAATGGAACAAAATGCATATAAATATGCGAATCAAACGCTGTTGCATCGCAGGCAGCTGGAATCAAACCTCTTGCGTCACAGTCGGCTAATCGCTCTCTGCCCCACAGAGGTTCACGAATTAATAGTAAAGAAAGAAAGAAAAAACCATTTTATTCAAAAACCACACAGTAATAAAGAAAAATAAACACACAACAACAATAAAATCTAACCTAAGTACTAACAAACTTAAAAGCTCTGTGTGGGGATGAATTGGTACTCAGCTCAGCATGATGCTACGGCATATTAATATGCCGCAGCGCTGGTCTTCCGCTGAGTTCAGTTTAGATTACCTCACGGTACATCTTCATCAAGGGTAGCCTTCATAAGAAAAACACAACTTCTGTTAAATTCAAACCAAACCATATTAAATACAATACCACAATTAAATACCTACTATTTTAATCCAATAAATCTATCACACTTATAAGCATTGCACTGGTTCAGACTAGACATGGAGACCAGGAAAAGAGAGAGAGAGCTTCAGCTACTGCCACTACGGTTGGTTTAGCTGTGTTGACAGAATATCAGCTTTGAGTCTTATTCTAAACAAAATGAACTGACATTACATAGAGGTGGAGGGATATTGTTCCAACACTTCGTAGCGCAATAGCTAAAGCTACCACGAAAAGCTGCGGTGTTATGTGCAGGCGATATCGCTGTTGCTGATGTCGGAATTGTACCTTAGAGGGTCCTATCTTTGCTAGTTTCAAACTTGGAAATATGACTTGGGCGTAGGCGACATCAACCGGGCCGGCCGGCGGCGGCGGCGCGGACGGCGCCACTTGCCCTGTGGCAAAAGAAGATGAAAGCAAAATGCGCATTTTATATTTGTTTGCGAAAGCTTTAAACAGTTGCGGTTTTACTGCTCAGTCCGTTATTTACTACAAGTAAAGGTTGAAGAAACTAAACCCATTAAAGAACAATTTTTCAACATACTCGGTTGAACTCCTAACTATGGAGTTGTTATGTTAGTAAAGCAAGCAATGATCAGTGGCCAAAAAAAAAACATTAACAACTAAGAAGCTCATTCTGAGCTTGCGCTTTTGACTTGGATGGATATTAAGAACAGAAATCGAGCGCGTCGCCATTGAGTATTGTGTAGGCAAGTTGAGCAAGAATAATAATGTTGAATACCTCAATAGTATTAGCTACATAATTCGTGCCCTAGCTTATTGCAATTATTCGACGACCTCCATGGTGCAGTGGGCGAATAGCCGGCTCAGACTCGGGAGGAAGCGGGTTCGCGTCCCGCCGCGGGACAAATGTTTGCATAATCTACAGATATTTGTTCCGGGTCTGGTAGTTTCTCTGTATATTATTAGTATGTATTCAGTTATCTGGTTCCCATAGTACAAGCTCTGCTCAGTTTGGGGCTAGTTAGCGCTGTGTGAAATGTCCAGCTATATTTATTTATTTATACACTGTCCAGTGTAAAATATCGATTTTCTTTAACAGGTTAAACTCATAATTTGAATGACTATCTGTTAGCGTCCACTGCTATAAAAATGTCGACTCGCAATATAATTTTTTTTTTAACTGCTGAATCACTGAAGGGGAGATGCCCTTCCCGTTCGTTTCCCCTAAAAATAATGACAAATATCTTGAACGTAATGAGTGACATAATTGACGCGGCGGCGGCGGCGGCGGCGGCGTTCAAAAGACGATGTCTTTGTGAGTGCGTGACGAAGTTTTATGAAAAGAAAGGAAACGAACTGAATGTATATTCATCACTCATGCTCTGAAAGCTGTTCATTGTTTACCCGATAACTGCTCTGAAAATGCAATTTACGGCCCCTAAAGTAAACATACAATAGAAAAGAGGCTCATAACATTCATTATATAACATGCTACAATAAAATATAATCTCCATGACAAAGCCGTATTAGTTTTTTCTTGTTAGAAACAAACTAAACTTATGAAAAATTATTTTAAAAGACTTAATTTCTTTACATGTATTTAGCTTTAGACCTTAAAAATAAAACTTACCAGAGTAACAGTTAATATTTAATAAAACAATAGTTAAAGAGTTGTTGACGTCATGAATCCTAGTAATGCTTTGGTATTTTAATAATTAAATTGGTTATCATTATATTATCCATCCTTCCTTAATTAGACCAATGATGAAATAGCTTGCTTATTTCCTCTAACTACAGATTGCATAGAATAACAATTTGAGCCAATTTATCTCGTTATGATATACTCACTTATTTATTCGGAATTGTTTTGTTACTCATATTTTTATACCTACGATTTCTACATGATGAAGTGTATACGCTTTCGTCGGGATTGACTTCATCATCATCATTCTCAGTCCGTGTCGAACCACTGCTGGGCATAGGCCTCTCTTCGTTTCTGCCATTCTTCCCTATCCTGTGCTAGTCTGAACCACGTACGATCCACCACGGTTTTATTGATGTAGTTGACCCATCTCGCTGATGGACGTCCACTATTTCGGTGACCAGTTCTCGGCATCCACTCTATTAGTGATTTAGTCCACCTGTCGTCACTACGTCTGGCCAAGTATCCTGCCCAACTCCACTTGGCCCCAATATTAGCTTGCGGACGTCTTGTACATTAGTCCGCTTGCTAATTTCGGTATTGGGAACTCGATCTAAGAGTATGATGCCCCGGATGCGTAGCATGGCGCGCCATGACTCTGCTGCTACACTTATGTTGTGTACAGCCGGGATCGACAACTTTGATAATATTCCAAAGTTCTAAAATATGCCCAGAGTTGCCTAAATAATATTACTCAAACTAAACTGTTGTCCCCTGATATGAGCCGCCCGTCAAAACCTAATTACAAGCTCCAGTGAAGATATTCATTAGAACTTCGGTAGATATTGATTCACCTATTTTAGGATGTTGTAGGTTATAACATGTCTATTCCAAGCACAATTGATGCTGGCGTTCTGGAGGTATATTCAAAGTTATACAAGTAAAACAAACTGGGCTAATGCTTTAATTAAAGCTTGGGGTGTTTTGCCTTTATGTGGCATAACTATTCAATTTTTTGCGCTAAATGTTTCAGTGCAAATAGCGCACGTCAGAATGCCATTATTAAAGTTGTAAGAAATATTGACAGGCGGTCTATTCATGAGTTGGTCGCGTAGTCTCTTCAAAAGTATGTGAGCGTGTGAACCTTCACCTTATCTTGGACGAGTCGCCTCCATTCAGGCCGCATTTCAGCTTACCCTGTTTAAATTTAGAACAGAATATGCGTTTCGCTTTCCTTATAGTCGTAGTATCGCACATAAATTAATGTATATTTATCTAATGTATGTATTATATATATCACCCACGACACAGGGAATCCTAGTGTGGGTTCAGGACTGTGTGCCTGTGAGCCTGAGGCCCAACGTGCTACCTACTAATATTTTTTATGATGATTTTATGTTAATTAAGTTTTTTTGCCTTTTATTAGTTGCAATAAAGATTTTTTGTATATGTATTTTGTATTTGAAATGAGAAAGGTGAAAATTGGCAAATCCTGTTTTGATGAAAGTTTTGTAAAAGTCTCTTGCTTTTAGACTGAATAAAGCCATTTGCAGATGCGAATAGTAAAATTATTGGTGAGTAGGTACTGTTTCACAATTTTGATGTTTATTTTTCTTTGTAATAAAATATTTATTTATTATATATATATATATATATCATAATGTTATATATTATATTTAGGTTTATTTGTACCAATTGGACAAAGCGTTGTTTTATTACACTTACAATTACAACAATATCCAAATCCTCTCCATCCAAAGGTTGTCTGGAAGAAATCGCTTCAAAGCGATAATACCGCTCATTGTACTATTTGCTTTGTGTCTTTTATTTTGTCTGTAGTTTTTATTTTTAAGGAGTAAGTACAATAAAGTGTTTTCAATCATTCATTCTCCTCAGACATAAGACAGAGATCCTAGGGTGGGACCAGAACAGAACGTTATGATATTGACAAAGTATCTCTCACTGTTATGATATAGACAATAAAGTGTGAACTCGCGAATCACAATATATCGGATGTTCCCATGAAATGATATTATTGATATTGCTACGAGTGTGCGAGGAGCACAGGAGCTGTGCGAATAATATAATACTGATAGTAGCGAATGCGAGGGCGCGATGTGACGTAGATATCCACAAGTGACATTTCCGCTCGATAAGTAGCTGATGCTTACTGAACTGCGGTGACCTTAGCCATGTCAAGGGCAGGGGGTAAGGAACTGCGGATGACTTTCATTCATACTGAACTGACCTTACCAAACTAGAATGGAAAAGATTATGCCATCTGTTTAGTCTCTCAAGGACGCTCAACGTGCTGTGGAGAGGGCTATGCTTAGTGGTTCTCTACAAGGTGAGGAGATCGTAGACAAACCAAGCTCAGGTCACAGATATAGGCAAGAGGATAAGCAAGCTGTAGTGGCAGTGGGTGGGAGAAATAGCTCGAAGAACTAACGGCCGTTGGGGCAGAAAGGTTCTAGAGTGGAGACCACGCACTAGAAAGCGTAGCACTAGATGGAAAGATGGCCTGATAAAGATCGCTGGGTGCAGGCTGCACAACATCGGTCGCTCTGCATGTTCAGCAGTGGACATCCTGTGGTTGATATGATGATGATGTTATCTGTTTAGTAAGTATAGTCAGTGCAAAAAACTATGAAAGATTTCATCTACAAACAATAGTGAAGATTCACGAGCTTCTCCTTTGTCGTTTAGTTCTGATTCTTCTGCAAACTTTGGCCACTCAGCGCGTATAATTCTTAGTAGATTTTATTTCCGAATTGAAGCGAAGTAAAATTTTATTTAAAACTTCGGTTTGTAACGCAATCCCTCGATTTCTCTGAAATATATAAAGTTTGGTTGGTTAAGCTCGGGAAGCGGTTTTCGTCATTGAAAATGAGTGGTTATTCCAACACCTCTGACATAACATAAAACCTCTTCTCTCAGAAGATATATTAAGTAATAATAACTTATCAATCGATCAAAGCCATAAAACTGTATTTAGGGTGCCTCGGGGTGGTTCGTGCCGTCAAGAGCCGGTATTCCAAGTTTCCGTTAGTAACGATGCGCATAATGATCACAGTATAGCAAATTTATATTAAGAAACAAGGGCGGATACTAATTAAAAAAAAATACTGTTGAGTTTCGACCACTGTGCACTGGCAACTAAATTAATTAAATGAGCCAATCGCACACAACTTGTTACACCTAAGTGTTTACCAAGTAAGTGGTAAAGATGAATGGAAATGGAATCTCTATGTACGGATGGTTTATTGTGGAACTGTTCGCTTTTATTACATTTTACAAGGTGACTTTTCAAGCCACAGATAATTCGGTATTTGACCGTCTGTCTATACAGCTGGCGTGTGTGAAGAATTCCTTAGTAGTTTCCTATTTTTTTTTAAACTTGATAGATCTTCGTTTGACCACAATCTCACCTGATGCTAAGCGATGATGTGGTCTAAGATGAAGCACGAATATCTAGAGGAAATCTATTCACTCTTACCTTATAGAGGCCCGGATTTTATTCGTTAAGAAAAACAGACGACGATAAAGTGTTCAATACTTTAGCTGTACGCATCAAGAACGTGGAACCAAAACGGTGTGTGCGGATGGGTAGTATAACAACTAGATACGGATAAAAAAATCTACTAGTTTTTCTTATTGCTGAACACAAGTCATAGACAATCATTTATTTGCTAAATAGCACACATAATACACAACAGATGAGTGAGGCACGAGAGAAAGAAAGATGATTGTTTTAATAGAGAACATAAATAAACAGTACATGCAAAAACAATAACAAAAATGTATATAATATAAATTTTAAACATGCGGTAGGTATGTTGTGTGCTATATCAGCAAAAAGGTATCCACTCGGCATTATTTCAATTGTGTTACCAAGACGGCCAACTTTTAAATTTGGAAGTCTACAAACACGGATTCATTTTGGCTAGCTCGCGTATTCAATATCAGATACATACTAAAATAACTTTATGAACAAAAAACTTAATTATCACTAATATAGTTTGCTCTTCTCTCACAGTGACACGAGAAATACGAAAGCAGAATACGCCTTCAGACGGTCGACTTTGAGACGACATTGCGTCGCGTCGTCCCTTCGAAGGGAGCTAAATTCCGAGCTTTATTGACGTAATGATATTACGGTATTTGCTTTTAAACTTCCATGAAAACATTGATTGTCGATACTGAGCGTTAGCACACATTTGAGGAAGTTTAAACAAATTCTTGACTCGACTAGTTGTTTTGTTAATACCAGTAGCGCCATTGACATGGAAATACCTACTTTACTTCTTACTGTTTATTTATTGCAGACTAGCTTCCGCCCGCGGCTTCACTTGCATATTTTTTCAAAGAAAAGTAACCTATGTGTCAACCAGTCTTGCCAGATTTTTTTTTGTCAAGTTGGGATTTTGAAACTGTTTGAGTGAAAAAAGCGGGATTCTTTCGCCGAAAGCGGGACACAGTAAAAAACCGTATACAGAAGTTTTGAAATATATATCTTTTTATTTGAGTTTTAAATTATGTTTACGTGACAGTTAGAAGTTAGAGGCAAAAATAGCTTATAGAAAATGTATTTCAATAAGAATATGATATTTTAAATCAGGTTTACCGTATCGTTAGGTAAATGAGTCTTCTTCGTCCTCTGAATAAAAAAAAAATCAAATATCGAGTTTCCCCGAAAAGCGGGACTGAGCTTGTTTCAAACAATAGTCTGAAGAGTGAGCGTTACAAATTGTAACTTACAATATGAGAATAAAGTTTCCTCAGCACGTTGCACGTACGGTCGAGTTATCCCCGAAAAGCGGGACTGAGCCTGTCCCGCGCGGGACATTTTATTTTGATTTAAAAATCGGGACGTCTGGCAACGCTGGTGTCAACCCAGGTCCTAATCTATTAACATACCAAATTTCATTGAAATTGGTTCTGCCGTTATGAAGTGATTGAGTAACAAACAAGCATCCAAACTTTCGCATTTATAATATTAGTGTGATATGTTATATAAAATATGATACTTATCGATTTATATAAGTAATTATATAAATCAATTGCTGTTCGTTAGTTTCGCTAAAACTCAAAAATCGGCTGGATTGATTTAATTTTTTTTTTGTTATGTTGCTTCCAGGGGTGGTTCAAAGAAAAAAAAAGGGGATTTGGCTGATTTTTATTGTAGTGTTTGTCATTTTTAGGAAAAGGTTTCTCGGAAAAGCAATAGTCACCCGGGAAGCCTGATATTTCTGGAAAAACTGAAGTCCTTTTTACGATGGGATTTTTGTATTGAACTCAAGATCATTAGGCTATATTTCATTTTTAAATCCGTGCGAAGCCGGGCGTGTCAACTAGTTTATAATAAAGGTGTATGAACATGTCTCTTGGTATTGATACCTGGTAGGTGTGAAATATTGTATACCTGGTTGATTTTGTATCTTATTAACCTCTGTATATATTAATATCTTAATTCAGTTTCTTAGAAGAAAGTTTAGAGGGCGGTCTCGTCTTCATACGTTTTGTTCTGAATACATGTGCTCAAAGGTGCTAAGGTGGAGTGCCTGTATTTTCAGTCATCATCTTCGTCGTGTGCTAAGCACATACGATTCTGGTATTTATTTAAATGTGATTTACTTTTCGTTATGTGTAGTGAATAAAGAGTCTGATGTTATTCAAATCGCACACAAAATCAAGTCAAATGTTGGGTATATCCACTTAGAGTTAGGGCTTCAAGATGTGTGCTGTTTAGCGCTCGGCTTCCATGTAAGTCTAGGTCTTAAGACCCTTTCCACATCCTTTATTGCATTTAGTCTAGACGGTGTAATAATACTGTCAGTAAGTAATACGCCTCTAGTGGCTTATAATAAAATTAGCTACGTCTCTCAGCTCTGACATGACAATGTTATACGAATTTTATGAAGTAAAGTCAATTACTCTACTAAGTTATTTGGGTTGTAAAATATTGTGATGGCACTGTACTACGTGGTTTTTGTGACATCGATGGGTTGCGTGCGCGTTCTGGAAATAAAAGCTTTACTAGCTAACTCACGCCAGCTGCCATGATGCTGGGCATCCTTATGTATGTATGTATGTATGTTTGTTTGTCCGAGGATAACTTTCGAAGAGTGGATTCGATCATCGTGAAATACATAGTGAAATACGAAATGTTTTTGAATTGCTCATGAGAGCACGGAGTTCCTAAACTTCTTAATCGGTACAGTAGGTATTAATACTTCTTTAATGTGCAATCAGAATCTAATAAAATGTTTGTAGAAGGAATTTTGTTTGTCCTGTTGTATGAGAATACTTTTTTTCATCCGATACAATAAAATGATCCTTACAAAGGACTGCATCGATCGGCATCAAAAAAAATTACCATCTTGATTCATTTTAAAGCGCTACTCACACTTCACCAAAAAAATTTTAATGCGAAAATGTTCTTCTTCGAAAACGAGCTGATGTTTTAAAAGAAACTGTACCTGTATCTCCTCCGGTTATGGGTGCTGCCGTACTGTTACAGTTAAAAAAAACACTGTAATATTCCAGTAATATAATATTTTTAAGTAACTATTTATGAGTTGGATACCTGTGATTATGTTAAGAAAGAAAGAAAAAAAAGCTTTTTATTTCGAATATTTTTTTAATCACAAATATAACCTGACGTACCTATTTCGTTACCCGTAGTAGGTAGGTGATAATCGATATCGATACATTCGTCTTGTATGCTCATTGGTACATCACTAAGTGAGTAGCACTGTTATTTGAGCATGTGAGTAACAGCCAATGCATTATCGATCTAATACTTTGCTGTTAGAGATTATAACTAAAATCGTTAGCGACAGCGCCATCTGTTGTTGAGTGGCTTTGTTTTGTGGGTAATCAAGTAACAGCCATTGCATTATCAGTCTTATTTCTAATTAATAGAGACTAAAATAAAAATATTTTCTATAGCGCCATCTTTTGCCGAGTAGATGTAAACTTTAATTTATTGTTACTGTTTATTTTATTGAATTTTAAACCATGTTCCATAGTAAGCTAAGGTTTTATATCCGTTAAATCGGTTTTATGGTTTTAGGCCTCTTTGAACGTTCTCTTTCAACCAATTATAACTTTTATTTCTAAATGTGCTAGTTTTTACATGTGTGAGTTTAGCTACACTGGTTTTCTTAGTAAAAAGTCATCATGCTAGTTCTATTGTATTTTAATGTTCTGTGATTACTACTGTCTACTGTGCGAGAATTTATTTAAGTAAAGTTGTAATACGTTTCCTCGATACAGGCCTAGTCTAGCGAGGAGACGACAGGTGTCTCTACAAATGTTTACCCTGCTCTACGAAATGGTACTTAGAAAAACTGTAATCTAAGTTAAGCTATGTACCTACGTGCATTTTGTAGTAAATAAATGCGTTTAATTTTCATTTTCATAAATTTTTTTCAAGCCAGTACCTCGCAACCGGTGCTCCTACTCTTTATCTTAAAAATCACCCTTTGTTAAGTAAGACGCTTATCAACTGCCCATACAGGTGATCAAGAAAGAGTTCGTCATTATATATGTTTCAAGATAGTGAATGGATGGCTAACTAATACACGGCAGCGACACAAGGAACGAACGATATAGTTATTCGTCAGATTAGTCAGCCTGGCTTTCTGTAGCTAGATTATTTTACTAGCTAATCGTCCGTTCAGACGGGAATCAACCACATCACATCGACAAAAATGTGGCTACAAAATCGTATGGAAAAGTAGAGTTCCATTCACTCACACGTACCACATTTTGCAGTCGCGCTCAACTGTGTCGCGAACGTGTGGTCAATACCGACGACATCGCGGCCACAATGCAACTTCATGCACTTCATACTTCCCATTCACACTAGCTACTGCCTGGCCACATTTTTGTCGCTGTGATGTGGTTGTGGCCCATCTGAACAGACGCTTAATATATCTGTGCTCATAAAACAACAGCTAAAACTCAGAAAATAAGGGTATTTTTTTCATTGTCCACAGGCAAGATGGAGGAGCAAGAAAACGAGACGGGCCCCGGCGTGCCCGACATGACTATGATGCCGGAGATCACGGAAAAAGCCATCCGGGATAACTTGAAGCGGAGATACGTGCACGACCTGGTTTATGTATCCTTTTAAAGTAGAAATAGGGCTGAGAATAGCTTGGAGGGAAAGAATGCGAAATGTATGCTCTGTAGGTATTTCGCTTCCATTTTTAATGCTTTACCTGCTTTTAACAATCCTGCAGTATTTACCTTTCATGATTCCACTCATTTTGCGAACGTTCGCGAAACATCTGTATAATAATAATTTTAGCCATTTACTAAAATGTTAATTGTAAAATCGATTGTTTCCCTTTTCGTAGCGCCTCTACGTCGCGAGTATGATTTAATTACCGTAAGATTAGTAAAGCAGTCGTCAAGATAAATAAATTATTGTTTTAGTGTGGCCGATGTCAGTTTCCTATCCATCGACAAATTACATTTGAGCATTTTCTTTGTCAATTTATCAAATTAAATGATAATTAATTAATTACCTGTTATTTTAAATTTTATTTAATAAAAGACAATTTTATGTTAACTTGCGCAACGTTGCCTAAATGTATTTTGTGGCTAAATAAGATTTAGAGAGTTGTCAAATCATACGCAATAAGTTTAAAGAAATAAATATTATGACCTTCTTGTCAATACATCTATGAAAATCTGATGTACATATGTTCACAAAAATATTAATTTGTTTAAGAAAAATAGCGATAATCATAGTTTTAATACTAGAAATAAAGATAAACTCGCTGTTGCCCCTTGTAGACTCTATAAAGTTAGCAAATCGTTTACAAGGGCAAGGTGTTCACTTTTATAACAAACTCCTAAGTGATGTACAAAAATTGACAATTAACAAATTTAAAAACGCAATTAAACAAAATCTTCTTAAAAAAGCCTACTATAAAATATCGGATTATTTAGATGATAGAGAAGCTTGGGATTGAAATTGCTCCAACTCATTCAAAATGTTACAATTTAGACGTAATTTTTTTCCTGTAATGATATGTATTGTAAAAGGATCATTAAAAAAAACAATCAGCCTTGTTTCTTGCCTTTCTTTCCTGGCTTGGTCGCGAAGGATCAGACAGTAAAATTGACGTTTCAAAGTGACTCTTGTGATTTTAATGAATAAAAGATTTTAGCTTTGATACAAATACGTTAAATTTAAACATGTTTAGTCGCTAAATACGTTTAGGGAACGTTGTGCAGGCCAGGTTTAGTGTTTTAATTTTGAACTTTGTCTGTACTTTGCTATTCGCGAAGAAGCGGGAATAATTAACATTAGTACAGCATAACAATAGGATTTCATTCGCGACGTGGAGAGGCGCTACGAAAACGAAACTAATCGTAAAATCAAGTGTATTTTGGATAGCGTCAGTTGTGATCGATTTTGCAGTAGGTATGAGTCAATTCTGGAACAGAAAACCGCATACAAAAATAAGTAGAGGAAATAAATTTTCCAATGAGTTTACATTAAAATGATTTAATACAATACCTATATATTTATGATACTTTTAGAATTGTGCAATGTTATCCTTAGCGCAATTCACAGACATATACAGGATCCATTCTAGTCGCTGTGAATCCATACAAGGAACTGGGATGTTATACTGTGGTGAGTATCTAAGAGTTATAACAAGCAATAGGTCAAGACACGCGCGTGAGCGGTCGCGGTCGTGTTCTAGTCTTTATTACCTAACAACGGCAAAGCTTAGGAAGGGTTATGAGTTTAGCAGTCTGTGTATGTATGGATCCTGAACCATAATAATGAATCGATTGACACCTCATTCGTCGAAATCGGATGAGTAGTTTAGGCGCTACGGTGGAACATACATCCATAGACTGGTAAAAACATAACGCTTCCTTTTGGCTTTACCGTAGTTGGGTAAAAGTGTAGCCTATGTCACAACAAATCTATTGACATCTCATTCATTAAGGGGACACCGGAGGGGAATCTCCCATACAATACGTACTACCAAGATCAATTCTAATTGGAGCATATTTGTACCTTAATAAATAAGGTATTATTTTAATTTGAATAGTATTTATCTAGGTTCCCAACCATATATTAGATCAAAATACTTACCTAAAATGAAATAGAAGCGTATCGCATTCTGCATGCTTTTACTTCACAATAGACCTGTTTTCAACCTAATTGTTTCGTATTAAAAACAACAACATCTTACGTATCCTAGTCATGGGAACATAGATTATATCGTCTAGTTACAATTCTGTAATTCAACAACACAATGAGAAAAATACAACAAGTTTTCAGTCATCATTTTTGGTATTAAGAACACGGTCAAAATCTACTTAATCAAATTTAGAATTGTTCTATTGCTATGACTGTCGCTCTGCGTGCGTGGCTAAACTTCGTCACTAAACAGGGATAGCGATATTCAGGCCGAAGTTTTTGACGCGGCCGAATTGAAGTTGCGCTCGGGGTTCGCCGGCTTCTTAAAATCGGATGAGTAGTTTAGGCGCTACGGTGGAACATAGGTAAATACAAACATACATACACATAGACTGCTAAAAACATAACCCTTCCTGTTGGCTTTGCCGTAGTCTGGTAAAAGACCAAACGCGGCGGGCGACCTACGCGATGTAAGTACACAATACATATCCCAGTAGCCGAAGCAAGTGTATCAGAGCTCTCGTTAAAAAACAGGATAAGCTACAACTCGCCTTGCTTATTTGAACTCTCAGGATAGTATATTTCTTCATTATTGGCGAATACGTAAACATAAATCTCGCCTTCCGACACTAACAATGGAGCTAATGAAGTTTTATACTTCACGTCCGAGGCGTAAAATTGGATATCGCAAATTCGCAACTTTACAATGTAGCTAGTGCCTAGAACAAAGATGGCCCGACCGTACGATATTATCTATGAAAACACTTGTTTAGGAGTATGGCTTTGTTAGCATTACCCATATCTATACTTATACATATTATAAAGAGGAAAGATTTGTATTTTTGTGTGTATGTTTGTAATGAATAAACTCAAAAACTACGGGTCCGATTTAAAAAAAATTTTCACCATTGGAAAGCTACATTTACCTTGAGTAACATAGGCTACTTTTTACCCAACTGCGCAAAGGAGGGTAATGTTTTTATTAAAATACTACGCGTGCGAAGCTGCGGATTGGTCAGCTACAGCTAGTAATAAATATTATTATGCTGGACATTTCACACAGCAGCGCTATCTATTCCCAAACTAAACAAAACTTGTTGTACTATGAGAACTAGATAACTGATATACCTAATACGTAACCTACTTATAATGTATGGAAAATCACCCAAACCCGGAACAAATATCTGTAGATCATGCAACAATTTGTTCCGCAGCGGGAATCGAGCTGTCCACGGATGTGGTCGTTCATATCGTTTATCATTCATTCAAACCCTGATTGCACAACACACAAACACTCCTGGAAATCAGCCCCGGATCTGGATTTTTTTCCTAACCAGGGCAGTAACGTTGATGTGGCGCCCCCTCGTGTGTGTGTGGTCCACCTACATAGCTCACCTGGCCATGGCCAGGGAGTGGAATAATCGGAAGTACGAAATGCGCTGGATATCAAGTGTTTTAGAAACTTTTTTTTTTTTATGTATTTTATAATTATTAAACATCGTGATAGACTTATTTTTAGGGTTCCGTACCGAAAGGGTTAAACGGGACCCTTTTTGAGACATCACTGTCTGTCTGTCCGTTTGTCACCAGGCTGTATCTCATGAACCGTGATAGTTATACAGTTGAAATTTCCACAGATGATATATTTCTGTTGCCGCTATAACAATAAATACTAAAAACAGAATAAAATACATATTTACGAGGGGCTCCCATACAACAAACGTTTTTTTTTATCGTTTTAGCTCGATATTGATAACCGCAACAGGTAGACGCTTAAAATATTTACAGAATATTTAATTATGTATTCACTTTAAAAATAAATAATTTATTTAAAATAAAACAAATATTTAAGTGGGGCTCCCATACAACAACCTGATTTTTTGCCGTTTTTATAGATAACGGTACGGAACCCTTCGTGCGCGAGTCCGACTCGCACTTTGCCGGGTTTTTATTCGTATATTTTTAAAGACATAATTTGCATATTAGTCGGTTATTCGGTGACTTTTGCGAATATGAGTATTTTACTATCAGCACGATGAAGATTCATTTAAAAAGCTTTGAGACATTTTATGTCGCCTTCCTAAAAGCATTTTGTACTTTGAACGATAAGATTAATTTGGAAGTTAAGCCTAATGGATAAACGTTAGATTAGCTACTTAAATTTTCCATTAACGATTCGAATATAGGTCAGCGAAATGAATTTGAGCCATTAGGTATATTTAGAGTGACTTTCGTTCGTATTGTCGTCTTTGTTCATGTAATTTACCTATTCGTTTGTTAAAATTCTAACTTCCCATTTATGGTAATGAAATAAAAACCAATTTTCCGCCAAGTAAAAGTGTTCCTGCTGATTGGTTATGCGTTAACACTTCTTACTTCATCTTTGGATCATCACACAATGCGTTTTCACTTTCATGTAGACATTTCCTTCGTTCGATAAAAAATCACCATTAATTTTATAGCTAATTCGTCTGACGCCTATTTTACAAATTATCGCATACTTTCTACCAAGACATTTCATGGATTAAATTTAACTTAAAGGTTCCTAGGGAAAAAACATTTTCCACGAAAAAGCCCCTTGATTTGGGCGCTAGTTTCGATGGTCTCAAGATCCAAAAAATATAAATTTTCGATCTGATTTTCATCAGACTAGTTCCTCAAAAGGCCGCGCGAAATTTGAGAAAATTAATCCATTAATTTTTAGCCAACTACGGCAAAGCCAAAAGGAAGGGTTATGTTATTAGCAGTCTATGTATGTATGTTTGTATTTACCTATGTACCACCATAGCGCCTAAACTTCTCATCCGATTTCGATGAATGAGGTGTCAATTGATTCGATAATTCGGGTGACATAAGCTAAATTTTTTAGCCAACTACGGCAAAGTCAACAAGAAAGGTTTTGTTTTTAGCAGTCTATGGATGTACGTTCCACCGCCTAAACTTCTCATCCGATTTTGATGAATGAGGTGTCAATCGATTCGTTATTATAGACGACCTCCGTGGCGCAGTGGGCGAATAGCCGGCTGAGACGCAGGAGGTAGCGGGTTCAATTCCCGCTGCGGAACAAATGTTTGCATGATCTACAGATATTTGTTCCGGGTCTGGTTGTTTCTCTATGTATTATAAGTATGTATTTACAAAAAAAAAAGAAATTATAAAAGTATATAAGTATTCTATCAGTTATCTGGTTCCCATAGTACAAGCTATGCTTAGTTTGGGGCTAGATAGCGCTGTGTGAAATGTCCAGCAATATTTATTTATTATTTATTTTATTATGGTCCAGGCGACATGGGCTACCATCATACGTATTACATGGTCGGGTTTCAGTTTTTAGGGTTCCGTACCCAAAGGGTAAAACGGCACCCTATTACTGAAGCTCCGCTGTCTGTCTGTCCGGCTGTCACCAGGCTGTATCTCATGAACCGTGATAGTTAGACAGTTGAAATGTTCACAGATGATGTATTTCTGTTGCCGCTATAACAACAAATACTAAAAACAGAATAAAATAAATATTTAAGGGTACCATTACCATACCAACAAACGTGATTTTTTGCTCGATATTGATAACAGCAACAGGTAGACATTTGAAATAGTCACAGAATAGTTAGTTATATATTCACTTTTAAAATAAATAAGTAAATTAAAATAAAACAAATATTTAAAGGGGGCTCCCATACAACAAACATGATTTTTTGCTCGATATTGATAACAGCAACAGGTAGACATTTGAAATATTCACAGAATAGTTAGTTATATATTCACTTTTAAAATAAATAAGTAAATTAAAATAAAACAAATATTTAAAGGGGGCTCCCATACAACAAACATGATTTTTTGCTCGATATTGATAACAGCAACAGGTAGACATTTGAAATAGTCACAGAATAGTTAGTTATATATTCACTTTTAAAATAAATAAGTAAATTAAAATAAAACAAATATTTAAAGGGGGCTCCCATACAACAAACATGATTTTTTGCTCGATATTGATAACAGCAACAGGTAGACATTTGAAATATTCACAGAATAGTTAGTTATATATTCACTTTTAAAATAAATAAGTAAATTAAAATAAAACAAATATTTAAAGGGGGCTCCCATACAACAAACGTGATTTTTTGCTCGATATTGATAACAGCAACAGGTAGACATTTGAAATAGTCACAGAATAGTTAGTTATATATTCACTTTTAAAATAAATAAGTAAATTAAAATAAAACAAATATTTAAAGGGGGCTCCCATACAACAAACGTGATTTTTTGCTCGATATTGATAACAGCAACAGGTAGACATTTGAAATAGTCACAGAATAGTTAGTTATATATTCACTTTTAAAATAAATAAGTAAATTAAAATAAAACAAATATTTAAAGGGGGCTCCCATACAACAAACGTGATTTTTTGCTCGATATTGATAACAGCAACAGGTAGACATTTGAAATAGTCACAGAATAGTTAGTTATATATTCACTTTTAAAATAAATAAGTAAATTAAAATAAAACAAATATTTAAAGGGGGCTCCCATACAACAAACATGATTTTTTGTTCGATATTGATAACAGCAACAGGTAGACATTTGAAATATTCACAGAATAGTTAGTTATATATTCACTTTTAAAATAAATAAGTAAATTAAAATAAAACAAATATTTAAAGGGGGCTCCCATACAACAAACGTGATTTTTTGCTCGATATTGATAACAGCAAAAGGTAGACATTTGAAATAGTCACAGAATAGTTAGTTATATATTCACTTTTAAAATAAATAAGTAAATTAAAATAAAACAAATATTTAAAGGGGGCTCCCATACAACAAACATGATTTTTTGCTCGATATTGATAACAGCAACAGGTAGACATTTGAAATATTCACAGAATAGTTAGTTATATATTCACTTTTAAAATAAATAAGTAAATTAAAATAAAACAAATATTTAAAGGGGGCTCCCATACAACAAACGTGATTTTTTGCTCGATATTGATAACAGCAACAGGTAGACATTTGAAATATTCACAGAATAGTTAGTTATATATTCACTTTTAAAATAAATAAGTAAATTAAAATAAAACAAATATTTAAAGGGGGCTCCCATACAACAAACGTGATTTTTTGCTCGATATTGATAACAGCAACAGGTAGACATTTGAAATATTCACAGAATAGTTAGTTATATATTCACTTTTAAAATAAATAAGTAAATTAAAATAAAACAAATATTTAAAGGGGGCTCCCATACAACAAACGTGATTTTTTGCTCGATATTGATAACAGCAACAGGTAGACATTTGAAATATTCACAGAATAGTTAGTTATATATTCACTTTTAAAATAAATAAGTAAATTAAAATAAAACAAATATTTAAAGGGGGCTCCCATACAACAAACGTGATTTTTTGTTCGATATTGATAACAGCAACAGGTAGACATTTGAAATAGTCACAGAATAGTTAGTTATATATTCACTTTTTGAATAAATAATTAAATTAAAATAAAACAAATATTTAAAGGGGGCTCCCATACAACAAACGTGATTTTTTGCTCGATATTGATAACAGCAACAGGTAGACATTTGAAATATTCACAGAATAGTTAGTTATATATTCACTTTTAAAATAAATAAGTAAATTAAAATAAAACAAATATTTAAAGGGGGCTCCCATACAACAAACGTGATTTTTTGCTCGATATTGATAACAGCAACAGGTAGACATTTGAAATATTCACAGAATAGTTAGTTATATATTCACTTTTAAAATAAATAAGTAAATTAAAATAAAACAAATATTTAAAGGGGGCTCCCATACAACAAACGTGATTTTTTGCTCGATATTGATAACAGCAACAGGTAGACATTTGAAATATTCACAGAATAGTTAGTTATATATTCACTTTTAAAATAAATAAGTAAATTAAAATAAAACAAATATTTAAAGGGGGCTCCCATACAACAAACATGATTTTTTGCTCGATATTGATAACAGCAACAGGTAGACATTTGAAATAGTCACAGAATAGTTAGTTATATATTCACTTTTAAAATAAATAAGTAAATTAAAATAAAACAAATATTTAAAGGGGGCTCCCATACAACAAACGTGATTTTTTGCTCGATATTGATAACAGCAACAGGTAGACATTTGAAATAGTCACAGAATAGTTAGTTATATATTCACTTTTAAAATAAATAAGTAAATTAAAATAAAACAAATATTTAAAGGGGGCTCCCATACAACAAACATGATTTTTTGCTCGATATTGATAACAGCAACAGGTAGACATTTGAAATAGTCACAGAATAGTTAGTTATATATTCACTTTTAAAATAAATAAGTAAATTAAAATAAAACAAATATTTAAAGGGGGCTCCCATACAACAAACGTGATTTTTTGCTCGATATTGATAACAGCAACAGGTAGACATTTGAAATAGTCACAGAATAGTTAGTTATATATTCACTTTTAAAATAAATAAGTAAATTAAAATAAAACAAATATTTAAAGGGGGCTCCCATACAACAAACATGATTTTTTTGCCGTTTTTATAGATAATGGTACGGAACCGGCCAAGTGCGAGTCAGACTCGCGCATGAAGTCTGACTCGCACTTGGCCGGGTTTATTTAACTTATATAGCTTGTCATTGGGAATAGACAAGCGACCCTCACCTGATTGTAAGTGATATAAAATCTATGTTATAGGTTGTGTTAATATTGAGTTTGGCTTGTTTTCAGGAGGAAATGCAAAACTACAGAGGGAAGGCGTTCGGCTCGCTACCACCCCACGTGTTTGCGTTAGCCGAGTCTGCATACAGCTCACTACAGGTAAGCATTATTATGTAATCGCGGCAAACACTGCTTTAGATTTGCTGAACGAATCATAATACCTTTATAAGTTTGGTCAAAGAAAAGCTGAACAAAATAGCAAATTCTTTATTGTACACTAGCTGGCCGCCCGCGGCTTCGCACGCGTGGTATTTCAATAAAAACATTACCCTCCTTTGCGCACTCGGGTAAAAATTACCCTATGTCCTTCTTCAGGATATAATCTATCCCCTTGCCAACATTCATTACGATCCGTTCAGCCGTTTAGTTATGAAAAGGTAACAAACCATCTAACAAACAAACAAACAGTTACTTTTGCAGTTACTATGTATGTATTATACATATAAAGCTTTCTCTTGAATCACTTCTCTGAAAAGCTTTCTCATTATCCGTGAGTGGGACGGAGAAAGAATACAATTCTCCCCTCCGCCGCCGGGTAGCGTGTCGTAAGAGCCGACTAACCCGGTCACCTGCTGGTGGTAGGGCTCCGAAAGGAGTCCGTCTGGCTAGCTACCACCCTCCTACTAGAATCTACCGTCAAACGCCGAAACTTCTAGCGTACGCGTGTTCCGGTATCAGTGTAGGAGTGCCAGTGCCCCCCACAGGTAGAGAGTACTCCTGTCATTACTGGGGACCGTTGGCTTGTCTTAGCAAGGGCCTTTTTTGGGCCGGGATGGTGGGTTGGCGTGGTGTCCAGGGAGACCCGATGAAACGGCTGCCCGCTGGCCGCCCGTGGGTCAGTAGGGGACCCGAACCCAGGGAGAACTTTTCAAACTCCGCCCTGGGAGGCTGTCTCGCCAATCCGCGAAAAAAGCTTGCGAGTGACTGTCGTGCCGGAGTAGGAGACCGGAGTGGAACCCGGCAGCTGCTCTCAGGTTGGATCGGGGGCCCTTCCGTACATCACGCCAGCCATCCACATCTGGAACAACTGAGCCCTTGTATAAGCCATGTTTGCTCTTATTTCTGGCTGAAGTACTCTTTACTACTTTCCCTTTTTATTTTGTTTCTCATGGCCAGTCAAAATAAAAGTAAAAGTTTACCAGCGGCTTCAAAATCCACTCTCAGAGTTGACCTCTGCAACATCCGCGGATTACACTCGAACTTAAATGCTGTTCATCATCATCTTGAGACATCCAAGCCTGCCCTGCTCTTTTTGACGGAGACTCAAATCTCCTGCCCGGCTGATACATCTTATCTCCTCTACCCTGGCTATATACTAGAAGAGCATTTTCTCCGGAACCCTGGGGTATGTATGTACGTTCGGGAGGATGTTTGTTGTCGCCGTCTCAACGGCCTTAAAGCTACAGATCTGTCGTGTCTTTGGGCCCGCGTCGATTACGGGGGTCGAACCCGTATTTACGCTTGCCTTTATAGATCACATAGTGGTGATTCAGACGCAACTCGACTATTTGAGCACATCGCTGAAGGGATAGAGTGTGCACTCGGGCAGTACTCCAATGCAGAGTTGATCGTTCTCGGGGACTTTAACGCTCACCACGTTGAGTGGCTGGGTTCCCGATACACTGATCATACTGGGAGAACTGCCCATGATTTTGCAATCTCTCATGGCCTTACCAAAATGGTCTCCTGTCCAACTAGGATTCCAGATGTTGATAACCATGTACCATCCTTGCTTGATCTCGTGCTGACTTCACATCCGGATAAATACCAGGTCTCTGTGGAGGCTCCTCTGGGATCCTCTGATCATTGCCTGGTAACCACGTCAGTGCCGACCGTTCGTCCTAGTTTATCTAGTAAACCCGGGAAGCGAAGGGTTTGGCATTTCGGAACAGCCGACTGGGATGGATTACGCGAATTCTACGCATCCTACCAGTGGAGCAAGCTATGTTTCTCAACGGACGATCCAAACACTTGCGCTGACTCAGTCGCTGATGTCATACTTCAGGGTATGGAATGTTTCATCCCCAACTCTGTAGTGCGTGTTGGTGGCCGGAGTCAACCCTGGTTCAACCGGGCTTGTGCCGATACAGTCAGCAGCAAATTGGCTGCCTTTAAGAACTGGACTGTAGCAAGACTTGTGGCAGGACGATGATCGGAGGCTATCTATTTGTAATATATTATACTTACTTAGTTGATTAAAATGTAACTTAAATATACTCATATTTTATTAAAAATATGCAGGTGATAAATAAGAACTAAACTTATAATTCAAAGGACTTGTTTTATTGAACATTTTTTATATTTACAAACAATTGTATATTCTAACGAAAGTTATTCTGACATAGATTCTGTTTCAACTTCATCTTCCATTTCATATCACGAGATAACGCACGACCCATCTTTGAATATTTATCTCATGTGCGTCTGACATAGACAGTCCGATACAAATAACACTACCTGCCGCCACGAGCGTTGACGGCGAACTGACAGAGCGCAGCAGCCGATTCTCCTCCCCGTCTCGCCGCGCGCATACCTCAGGGAGTGCACAGCACTAATGGTCACACTATAGTCTAGACATCGCGAAGGCGTTCGATCGGGTGTGGCACAAGGCGCTTCTCTCGAAGCTTCCCTCATACGGCCTCCCCGGGGGACTTTGCAGTTGGGTCGCCAGTTTCTTATCCGGGCGGAGCATAAGAGCCGTTGTAGATGGTTCTTTCTCGAACTCAATGCCCATTAACTCTGGTGTACCCCAAGGGTCAGTGCTATCGCCCACACTGTTTATTCTTCACATCAATGATATGCTGAACATAAGCGGCCTTCATTGTTATGCGGATGACAGTACGGGTGATACTTTCTACACTGGTCGCCCTAATGTCTCGGTCGGAAGTGGAAGACAACAGACAAAGACTTGTGTCTGAGGTTGAAGGCTCTTTGGAGCGTGTGTCAGATTGGGGTAACCTTAATCTGGTAACCTTTAACCCAACCAAGACGCAAGTCTGTGCGTTCACCACAAAGAAGGCCCCTTTCACAATAGCTCCACGGTTCCAGGGCATTCCTCTCCCCGTCTCGGCGAGTATAGGGATTCTGGGAGTCGAAATTTCTAATGAGGTCCAGTATGGGAGTCACTTAGAAGCAAAAGCTGTGCTCACCTCCAAAAAACTTGGAGTCCTTAACCGTGCCAAACAGTATTTTACGGCACAACAACGGCTATTGCTGTACAAAGCGCAAGTTCGGCCGCACGTGGAATACTGTTCCCATCTTTGGCACGGAGCTCCAAAGTACCAATTGCTTCGTTTTGACTCCCTTCAGAGAAGAGCCATTAGAATCATCGGTGATCCCAAACTCACCGACAGGCTGGAACCGCTGAGTCAACGCCGTGACATCGGATCGCTCAGTGTATTCTACCGCCTGTATAATGGGGAATGTTCTGAGGAGCTATTTGATCTCATCCCGTCGTCGAGATTTTACCACCGCACTTCTCGACAACGTAATAAAGCTCATCCACATATAATCGACAATTGGGTATCGCGCACCACACGCTTCACGCGATCTTTTCTACCCCATACTTGCAAGATGTGGAATGAGCTACCATCTTAGGTTTTCCCATTAGACTACGACATGGCACGCTTCAAGAGAAATGTAAAGAGGTTTCTTCAGTGTAGGGAACGCATCGACAATACCCCGGGTGTTGCCGGTGTCAATAGGCGACGGTGACCACTTACCATCAGGTGGGCCGTAAGCCTGTTTCCCCACAAATAACATTAAAAAAAATTACTATTGCTGAAAACTGCATTAAAATCCGTTGAGTAGTTTAAAAGATCTAAGCGAACAGACAGCGGAAGTGACTTCATTTTATACTACGAGTATGTAAAGATAAATACATTACAGACAAAAGCAGCTTTAAAAATGGGCATGTACAAAGGCGAGCTTAATCTTAATAAAAGTTTTCTTCCAGCAAACCTCTGAAGTTAGAGATAGTTGATTATAGTGGTGGGTACGTGCTCTGTACACGGACATTGGATTAAAATACTAATATATAACTACAGTTATACATATATATATATATACCATAATAAATACAATATTTATTCATATTAAAAAAATACCTACAAACTATACCTGGTGGAGATGGCGGGACGAACTTGACGTGCATAGTGCGAAATGGTCGACAGAAGCCCTAGACCGGGATGAAAGGAAGAAGAGAAGGGAGGCCTTTGTCCAGCAGTGGGATCCAGCGGGCTCTTTAGATTAGATAAACTATACCTACATTATAAATAAACATAATACAACATACAAAATATACCTACACGTCATCATCATCCTCATCTCAGCCCACATCCACTCACTGCTGGGTATTGGCCTCCTCGTTATTTTATTTTATTTATTTAGGTCAACCAACGATAGTTACAACGATACATTCAATTAATATTTTACATTACATATTAGAGCACAATCAATCAACACTGCATGCAAATAAAAATAAACCTAAGAATAACTATACTACCTAGTCAGGTCATAAGTATTGTCACACAGTAAAAACTTTTCTTTTAGAATGCTGGCCACAAAAAAGTTTATAGAATTCGAATTTCGAATTGTTCATGAAAATAAAAATGTATACTTTTTAGAATTTTACTTTTTAGACCGTGTTGCAGTTATTGCGTTGCATCGTTGCGGTTACGCGCCAATTCAAATTTTTGACATACTGAAAAGTTTGAATATAACCAAAAGATTCGTTTATCGCACCATCAAACGATACAATGAAGACTCTAGTGTAGATGACAGGTCAAGAAGTGGTCGCCCTCGGTCTGTTAGGACTCCAGCAGTGATAAGAGCTGTGAAGGCGCGAATTCAAAGAAATCCCAAACGTAAGCAGAAACTGTTGGCCCTTCAGATGGGGTTAAGCAGAACCACGGTGAAAAGGGTGTTAATTGAAGACTTAGGACTTCGGGCATATCGAAGAAAAACAGGACATCGTTTGAATGCTCGTCTAATGGACCTGAGACTGAAGAGATGCCGCGCTTTGTTGAAGCGGTACGCGGGAACAAAATATCGGGAAATTCTTTTTTAGGATGAATAGATTTTTACCGTAGAAGAGAGCTACAACAAACAAAATGATAAGGTGCACTCACACAGTAGTGAAGAAGCGAGCAACCGTATTCCGCGTGTCCAACGAGATCATTTTCCATCCTCGCTCATGGTATGGTTGGGAGTTTCTTATTGGGGCTTAACAGAGGTACATTTTTGTGAGAAAGGTGTAAAAACGAATGCAGTTGTGTATCAAAATACAGTCCTGACGAACCTTGTGGAACCTGTTTCTCATACCATGTTCAATAACAGGCACTGGGTATTCCAACAAGATTCGGCGCCAGCTCATAGAGCGAAGAGCACACAAGACTGGCTGGCGGCGCGTGTGAAATCGACTTCATCCGGCACAAAGACTGGCCCTCCTCCAGTCCAGATTTGAATCCGTTAGATTACAAGATATGGCAACACTTGGAGGAAAAGGCGTGCTCAAAGCCTCATCCCAATATGGAGTCACTCAAGACATCCTTGATTAAGGCAGCCGCCGATATTGACATGGACCTCGTTCGTGCTGCGATAGACGACTGGCCGCGCAGATTGAAGGCCTATATTCAAAATCACGGAGGTCATTTTGAATAAACTTTAGTGTCATAAGAATCTATGTTTTGTTAAGTACATTTTGGTATATAAATGGTTACATAATGAATAAACTTGTTTCAATTATTTTATATTAAACATGTGACAGAATTTATGACCTGACTAGGTATAAAATAGAACTAAGACATAAACTAGGTAATAAATTAGGTAACGTGCGATGTACATCAGCACATAAACAATTAAACTAAAAATTGTTATCTGATTTTAATTGTGTAAGTTCTCATCTAAGTAACGACGGAACTTATTTAAATCTACAGAAACAACATCAATGTCCTTGCAATCAATGACATCAATGAGTTGCACTACAAGATTTGGCAATTTTTCCAGCGCATGTGGGAAATGGAGTTCGTTCCTCCTAGTTTTGGCGTATCACTAATTTGCTCTTTGTATAAAAATAAAGGTGATCGATCTGTTTGCAACTCTTATAGGGGTATATCACTTCTGTCTACTCCAGGAAAAACTTTTGCCAGAGTACTCTTAAATCGTCTTATGGAGCTCTCTGAAAGTATATTGCCTGAAACGCAATTTGGGTTTAGACCCAATCGCGGCACATGCGAGGCCATATTCTCTCTTAGACAACTGCAAGAGAAAAGCAGGGAACAGTGTCAACCTCTGTTTCTCTGTTTTGTTGATCTGGAGAAAGCTTTTGACAGTGTACCTCGCGAAGCTTTGTGGATTGTGCTTTCGAAACTTGGTTGCACCGACAAATTTATACGCTTGATAAGACTTCTTCACGACAACATGACTTGTTGCGTAACCGTCAATGGTGAGCAGACAGAGCAATTCCCTGTCACTTGTGGTGTAAAACAAGGCTGTGTATTAGCACCCACTCTTTTTGCTCTGTACTTTTCCGTTGTCGTGAGGGAGACTTTACAAGCCAACACCGAAGGGATCCGCATACGTTTTCGCACAGATGGCAGTATCTTTAACCTGGCTAGGTTAAAAGCGCACACAAAGGTATCGTATGACCTCATTACCGAATTGATGTATGCTGATGACCTATGTTTCGTTGCGGAATCTTCTGAGGGACTCCACGACTTGATGACTCGGCTTGACGCTGCGTGCTGTAGATTTGGCCTCAAAATTAATATTACAAAGACAGAGGTGATGGCCATGGACACTGTTAACCAAGCTCCACTGAATCTGCAAATCGATGGAAAGCCCATAAAACAGGTCGATACATTCAGATATCTGGGAAGCAGCATAACAACAAAATGCGACCTTGACTCGGAGATCAACAGCAGACTTGGCTCCGCTATGGCTGCTTTTGGTAAACTACGAGTCCAGGTATTTCGCTCCCATAACATCAAATTGAGTACCAAGATTAAGGTGTATATGGCTATTGTACTTCCTAACATCTTGTACTCGTCAGAGACATGGTGCCTGTATCGCAGACACATACGCACGTTAGACAGATTCCATCTGAAATGCCTCCGCGACATTCTTAACATCAAGTGGTCGGATCGGGTCCGTAATACCGATGTTCTACGACGGGCTAATGTCTGTGGCATAGAGGCATATTTGATGCGGCGTCAGCTGCGTTGGTGCGGGCACCTGTCTCGGATGTCTGATGAGCGAAGGGCGAAACGCATTTTCTTCTGTGAACTAGAACATGGTAAGCGGAAACGCGGAGGTCAGTTCCTACGTTTCAAAGACGTACAGAAGAGGCACATGAAGAGGTGTTGTATCGATCCGTCGCGCTGGGAGGCTCTCGCTGAAAAACGACCTGAATGGAGGCGTCATGTTCAGGACAAAGTGTACGAGTTTGAAGAAGAAAGGAGGCAAGAACTAGACTTAAAACGAGATCAGCTTAAAAGTCGACCGCCGGCTAATATCAATTACAACTACATTAATGGCGCCTTAACTTGTGTTCATTGTAACCGGACTTTTAGCGCAAAAATAGGGTACATCAGCCACATACAGGCTAAACACCTAGGCCAATAATCACAAAGTCAAGTCTCTGTAGCCGAAATCGGCTAGGAGGATTATTATTAATGTCCTTGCTATTCAAGGCTTTGCAAAGCCTGGGGATTGGGGAGTTGCTACCAAGGACTGTAGTGCGGAGTGGTAAAGTGGTGCAATCGGTTGGCGAGGCGTTCTGCGTGGAGCTCTAAAGTCAAACATTTGCAGTAGTTGAGAAGAATCTGTTTGTGAATTCAAAATTTTATATAGAAATGTGAGGTCTAGCTGCGTTCTACGTTTTTCCAGAGACGATATTTTAAAATACATTAGCCTCTCTGCATAGGATACTTTTTTTTGCAATATTTGCAGCGTAGGCAAGATGCCACAGAAAACGTTTTTGAATCCGCTCGATCCTCAGTATATGAGTTGCATAGTGGGGTCTCCACACAGCAGGACAGTATTCCAGTATGCTTCGGACCAAAGTGTTTTATAATAGTATTTTGGTGCGGGGGTTTTCTAAATAGTTTACTGTTTCTTTATGACGAACCCTAACATTTTAGATGCTCTTATGTTATCACGCCATTATCTCCGGCCCTATGCCGAGCGCATCCATAGCCTTCCCGCAACTCTCGCGATGTCGTCCGACCATCTGGCTGGTGGTCTGCCAACTGGTCTGCGCCCTTCTTGCGCCCACCACTCGGTAGTTGCCTTCGTCCATCTTCCGTCTTTCCTCCTTGCCAAGTGTCCAGCCCATCTCCACTTCAGTTGATCCTTCTACCCACATCCACGACTTTTCGATGTTGGGTATGTGGTCCAGCAGCGAGATGCCTAACATGGCACGCTCCATTGCTCTCTGAGCAACTCTAATTTTGTGAACAAGTTCGTTCGTGAGCGGCCATTTTTCAGCACCGTATGTGAGGATAGGCAGGACACATTGGTTGAAAACCTTTGTCTTAAGGCATTGCGGAATCTTAGACCTTCATGTCTAAGGTACGGAATCAAGATTGCCAAAGGCAGCTCATCCTAACTGCACTCGCCTGGATATTTACTTCACCTGAGATCCCGGGCCAAATAATAAACAATGTCCAAGATAAACGTACTCTTTAACCAGTTGTAGTTGTTGAATGCCCACATTGATATTAGGTATTCTCCTGGAGACGTTTGTCATGATACCTACATAATATATTAAAAGATACATAATAACCTACCAACTACTAGTCAGTACATAGACAACTACCCTCTGCTAAGTAAATATCAAATGCGAATAACAAGGATCCCCCAAAATCACCTTTTCGCCTGTGGAATAATCATTACTGTTACTGCGAAAAACATTCGCTATTTAGGTATGTCTTAGCCTAAAGGTGGGCTACCCACGGTCCGTGGTATTGCAGACGAACACGTACAAGCCCGCACCGACCGTGGTAGCGCAGATAAGTCTGTAGCTGTGAGTCGAATCCGACGCGAGTCGGTAAGTTTAAAATGCTGGGCGAGCTCGTGCGAGGCACGTTCTACTTTCTAGATAGACACCGTTGGAAGAGCTTCGGCGCGGTGCGTGGTTGTCTGTGGCCGTCGGCTGTACGTGGTATCGTTCGTAAAATCACGGACTGTGAAAAGCTACCTTAACCTCTCGGAGCAATGATAGTGTTTTAATGATAGTAGTGTTTTCACTTGCTCGTTTGTGAAATCATTGCCCGTGAAGCATAAAATAATCTCGAACCCACCAAAATGAGGAGGTTAGGTAGTTGTGAATCAGACAGTGACTCAATTTAACTAGCATTAGTAATCTTTCTTCGTAGCGATTACCTACTGTCATGAAGAACTGAGGAACCATTAAGCCCGGCTTGCACAACGATCGCTAAACGTATATTTGTATGATTTGACAACTCTCTGAAACATATTTTGTCACTAAATACGTTTAGGTATAGTTGCGCAAGACGCCCTTAGTCTTTTTTTATGGAAATAATTTTGGTATAGTGAATTTTTTGGTGAAGCGTGAGTTTCTATAAACTATTCAGTTAGCGAATGGGCTCAATATCATGCTAGTACATATTATATATTTGTATAGGAGTAAAAATCTGGACAGTAGAAGATGCTCAAATTTAATAAAAATTGTTTAATGAAATTGGCTCTACCTAATAAACTAACTTCAACATGGCCCCCCATTTTGTTGTACACACGGGTACACATCAAGCTATACATTTCCAGTATAAGCTGACCTCGCATTGTGTAGGCTTTTCGTAGAATGAGAGGTCAGCTTATACTGGAAAACTATAGCTTGATGTGTAGCCGTGTGTACTTACTGTCACGTTCAGGATACTTTTCCCTATACCACTTTAATGCATTATCTGGGCTTCGATAATTACAGAAATATGCTTCAACAAAATTAACTATATATATGCGTATTATTTAATTATCAACATCATCATTATATTAGCCATTGAATGTCCACTGCTGAATATAGGCCTTTTTTTATTGATCATAGCCAAGCGCTTGACCACTACCTTACCTGATGGCCTCCTCCATAGATCTACAGAGCGACCGATATTGTCGGCTAGCACCCAACGGCTCCCAGCTACGTTTATCAGGTTGTCTTGGCAACTATGGGGAGCTGTCCGACGCAGCGCTTTCCAGTGCGAAGTCTCCACCAAAGGCCGTCAGTACTTCGAGCTATGTGCCCTGCCCTCTGCCACTTCAGCTTCCCAATCCTCTAGGCTTTGTTCAATCTAATTTATGATTCGATCGCGTAGAGTAACTCCAATCATAGCCCCCTACGTAGCAAGCACGATACATTGAAATAATACTAACGTGAAACTGAGTTAATTCGCATTATAAAAAAAAATGTGAACTTTTTTAGTTTTCATAGAAAACTCACACATCCATAAAAAAGGACTAAATGGTGAAACAGTTTCTCTGTATCTGCTATTGTTTCGGATTTCCCCATACTGTCCCTGTTAAAACAAACACTATATAGGTGTCTGATTCATATAAAAACGTTGTTATTGCCATGTTATTATCACATAAGGGTTTGTTTGTCGGATATTGCCAATTTTGTGGAGACGCTACTTTCAAGTCATGTCTGCTACAAGAAGCAAGTCAACTTATCAAATAATGTTTGATTTAATAAAATGTATATTACTTACATTACGTTTGGTTCTATAGCTGCCCTTTGTGGGGCACAAATTTTAACTCTTCAGTCTGTAAATATAATTCATCGAGCGAAGCGAGATCTCCAAATCAACTTGGGCAAATCGGCGTTGTATGTACTTACAACTTGCATACTTGCAAGATGTGGAATGAGCTACCATCTGAGGTTTTCCCATTAGACTACGACATGGCACGCTTCAAGAGAAATGTAAAGAGGTTTCTTCAGTGTAGGGAACGCATCGACAATACCCCGGGTGTTGCCGGTGTCAATAGGCGACGGTGACCACTTACCATCAGGTGGGCCGTAAGCCTGTTTCCCCACAAATAACATTAAAAAAAATGGTGTATGTTTGTTTGTCCGAGGATAGCTTTCGTAGCGTTGATACGATCATCGTGGAATTTGGTATGTCGGTAGGTAGTGCTTGCACAATCCTGGTGTGACCAAATGAAAAAATGTGAGGGGGGTTGTTGAGATATTGGGGTTCAAGACGGGTAAAAATCAAAATGAGACGAAGATTATTAGGTCGACAGGGACGTTTAATGAATGGTCTTTATCGGAACATTTTGACCCCGTTTTTATTATTAGTGTTAGTTTTGTAGTGTTTAAGTTATTAGCCATAATATAAACTGACCTTTGACAAAATTTACAGGGTAAACCAGTAACCTCATTTGGTATACGTGTAGCTTTAGTAACACAAATATAGAGAAAAGTCTGAAATCCAGAATAACTGCCATTTCTACCCTTAAAAAGAGTAAATAATTTATATATACTCCCGCCATCTTTAATTTGAATTAAACTGTAGGTCAAGTATTGTGGTTATGCATTTCGTGGCACTATTTTGATAGTCAAAGATTACAAATAATATTTTTTTTTATTTAGCGAACCATTTGTTAGGTAAATAATAAAAGCAATTATATTCTCTTTCAGAACGGTGAAAAGAACCAGTCTGTGGTGATATCGGGAGAGAGTGGTGCTGGTAAAACGGAGACCACGAAACTAATCCTACAGTACCTTTGCGCGGCTGGTGGGACCGCGTCATGGGCGGAACAGCAGATTCTAGAAGCCAATACTGTTTTAGAAGCTTTTGGTAAGACTTGCTTCTGACCAGAGGCGGCGTAAGGCGTGGGCTATGTGGGCCTACAGTCTCGTGGTCCTAAGGGCCTCGCGCCTCGGAGGTTTATGCATTACCAAGCCGCGAACGTGACGAAACATTTTACATTTTCAAGTGTATTTTATTTTATTAAATCCGTCTTCTTGCGACATCACGGCTTTGATCGGCTAACTTTTGATAGGTACTACTACATTCCCTGTTCGCTGTGCGTTACTCGTTCATACCACCCCATTGTCAGAATGATTGCAAAAATAAAAGCAATGAACAGCGAACAATTAATGGAATACAAGTAACATAAGTAGCCAGACTTTCAGTTTTTTACAAGATACATTTTGGTGAATGTGCGCAAGATCTTCATGACCTTATCCCTCCTTCCCCCTTCCACCACCGGACAAGCAGACGAACCGAGAGGTACCACCCATACCTGGTCGGCATACCACCTTGCCGTACCAAACGATTTGCTTCAACTTTTCTTGTTAGCACAAGTGAGGAGTGGAACTCGCTTCCGGCGTATGTTTTTCCAAACCAGTATAATCTTGGAGTCTTCAAGTGCAGAGTGAATAGGTTCTTTCTAGGCAAGCGTGCTCCATCTTCGATCACACCTTCACTTACCATCAGGTGAGGTAGTGGTCAAGCGCTTGGCTATCATCAATAAAAAAAACATACATGTTCGAAGAAGAGAAGAGTGCCTTGCGAAATTTACCTTGCCCTCATCAAATAAGGTCTTGCCCCACCACTGCCTCTGACTACTCTCTCTAGTGGAATATCATAGGATCTTCCGAGAAATCTGATGATGCCCCTAGATTTTTTGTATAGAATTATACCTAACCTGTTAAGCAGAATCGCAAACATGCAAATAGTATTAGAGTTCTCTTCACTTATACAAAGCCTTTCGGAAGCATTTTGCGGAATGATTATAGTCGGTAGGTTATTTGTTTTTGCAATCTATCAAATCGATTGACCTGACTTAAGATACTATAGTTCGACCGAAACCGCTGTACCGCTCCTTAAGAAAGTGCGGCGAGGTGGGGGCCGAGGAAAAAAGAGCAAGAGTAGGTAGGACATGCATGAGATCGATATTGTCGGATAGATCTAACGATATCGTGAACGATATGTTTATACGATATAACGATATATTTTTATTTTTATAAGTAACTAAATTGTCTACAGATATTCTGACATAGATTCTGATTCAACTTCATCTTCCGTTTCGCTATCGGAACTTGAATCAGAGTCGTTCTGCAAATTTATTATTAATGTATCGATAATAAAATCAAATCTACTATCGCGATCCCAGTAATTGTTTTCACTTTTTTTGGACATGACGGTCTTGACATCACGAGATAGCGCTCGACCCATCTTTGGATATTTATCTCATGTGCGTCTGAAGATGGATCGGAGCGGCCGATACTTCCCCCCGTCTCGCCGCACGCATACCTCAGGCGCGGTACAGCGGTTTCGGTCAAACTATACCTTGACTTGAGCCAATTGTCCTGCCACATCACACAACTAGTATTCGGTGTACTAAAAGCGTTGTTTCCATTTAATTTCCAGGTAACGCAAAAACAGTTAGAAACGACAATTCATCCCGTTTCGGAAAATTCGTCGAGGTTCGGTTGGACCACCGAGGGGGCATCAAGGGCGCTGTACTGAGAGACTTCCTTCTAGAACGAGCAAGAATCACCGGTCCCGCGCCCAGGGAGACGAACTATCATGTGTTTTATCAGCTCGTCGAAGGTGCCAAGGTGGAGTGACACTTATGTTTAAAGCAACACTGTCTAGCTTCGGGTGATATTGATAAATTCAATTGTTATTCGAACGACATCAGCATTTATCTTATTTCTAAATTAAATACTCACGTCTACTGGCACTTTCTCAAGAATGAATGCTAGGTGAGTTTTGCTTTTAAATACTTTTCATGATGTCAACCGACTGGGCCGGGATCGTGGTTTGACTGGAAATGTACAGCCTTCGCGTGGCCACCACTAGGTGCCCTACCCATCTCAGTTAGGATCTTTCAACAAAAAAACAACACTGTTTAGTGCGCGTTAAAAACAATTCTTTACAAAAATATGTAAGGAGTTTTTGATTGAGCGAAGCGAGATCTCCAAATCAACTTGGGCAAATCGGCATTGTATGTATGCTTGTTTGTCCGAGGATAAGTTTTGAAGTGTTGATCCGATCATCGTGGAAATTGGTATATAAGTAGGTTGTGATGAGACAATCCTGGTCTAACTAAATGAGCAAAAATATTTGGGGATTGTTGAGATATTGGTGTTTAAGAGGGTAAAAATATTTATTACTAGATGTTGCCCGCGACTTCGTACGCGTTACACTTCTAAATGTGTAGGTAACCTAGAAATAAAGCTAAATTCCCAGTTGCAACTTTTTATAGGATAAAGGGTAGTCTATGTGGTAATCCAGGTTATAATCTACGTATTTACCAAAGTAGAAATCGGTTCAGCCGTTATGACGTGATTGAGTAACAAACAAAAAAATAAATAAACAAACATTCAAACTTTGACATTTTTTAATAATAGTGTGATACGCACCGCCAAGGAGTGGAATGCCTTGCCTGAGTCTGTGTTTCCTGATAACCTACAACCTAAGGGTCTTCAAGTCGCGAGTGAATAGGTTTCTTCCAGGCAAGCGTGTACCATCGTAGACTGCATCATCGCGCGCCATCAGACGAGATCGTGGTCAAACGCTAGCATATAATTTATAAAAAAAATTGGGCTATCTGTTCAAGTGGCACGTCTAATGAAAGGTCTTCATTAGTACATATCGACCCTGTTTTTATTTTTAGTTTAAACCTTGTGGTTTTTAAGTTATTAGCCATAATAAAAACAAAACCTTGACGAAATTCACAGGGTACACCAGTGACCCCACAGTGCTGAAATTTGGTATACGTGTAGGTAGCTATAAGATAAGATAACTCTTTATTGTACACCAAAGTAAAATACAGAACATAATTCTTACAAATAGATTTAGTACAATGGGCGGTCTTATCGCTAAAAGCGATCTCTTCCAGACAACCTTTGTATGGACAGGATCAAAATGTAACACATGACGGCGGTGCATCTATATAAATTTAAAAACATATCTACATACTATAAACCTAAATTACCAGTAATAACACAAATTTAATTTAAATAAGCAACTCTAAAAGTGGTTATGATGAATTAACAAGCAGCTACAACTTCAACACAAGGACAGATAATGGGTGTGCACTTTTGTTTTAAAATTACTAATAGACTTGGATGTTCTTATAGAGAGGGGCAAAGCGTTCCACAATCGTACGGCTGTTACAGTGAAGGATCGATTATAAAACTCTGTCGTATGGACAGGAGTTTTAAGTTGGAGGGAATCTGAAGACCACTTTAGTGACACAAATATAGGGAAAAGTCAGAAATCCAGAATAACTGCAAATTCTACCCCAAAACAGTTAATCCAATTTACATGAACTCTCGTTACCTGTAATTTGAATAAAACTGTAGGTGAAGATATTTGGTTATTCATTTCGTGGCACTATTTTGATAGTCAAAGATTACAAATAATAATTTTGTTGTTTGTACGTAAGACTCGCGAGATCTCAAGTTCGGGTGCCGGGGCGAACCAATAGTTTAAATACACATTAAACACAGTTGTTTTAGTTTTTTTGTGGTAACAAGGTTAGTGTAGCAGACTACCGACATCCAGTTCCAGCTATTTAAACAGCTTTATATATTTCCAGCACAACACAGAACTTCGTAACACATTACGTCTCCGTGACGACGTCCACTTCAAATACCTGAGGCCGGAAGACGAGGAGGCGCGTAAAGGGCGCGGGGGGGAACAGGGCAAGCTGGAAGCTCTTCAACTCGCGCTAACCGTTCTACAAGTACCTCCGCATATGTGCGAGGGACTCTTCAAGGTGCTGGCTGCGGTGCTCTGGCTCGGGAATATACAGTTCCAGGTATAAAACAATTTTTTTTATTAGTTTCAGTAAACTTACAGCTAGGTACACAGAAAACTAATTATATTATATATAATACATGCAAAACAGACATGTATGCTTAGGGCCAATTACAAACTTCTACAGATGATTTAAAAAAATAATTAGGTAAAAACACAGCTACAGTGGACGAAAACCGTTTGAAATTACTATATTCATTCATGAGAGTTTTAGGTACATTAATTATCAGAGAAAAACTTATCCGCAAGCAAGCTTTTTAACTTGCTTGTCCAAGTATTGAATAGATCAATATCTGCATCTGCCAAAGTGTTAAGCGAGGCGCTTGCTCGAATAACAAATGCGTTCTGCCTGTAATTGGTTTTAACTAACGGAACATGTAAACTTTGCGGTTACTTAATTGGTTACTTCTTTATGACTATCATGATATTGTGCTAAGATCTGCACAGCTTTATCTGTCAAGTTTTCCTGGTTCATTGGATCTTTGCTGGACTATTGACCTCGTACTTGACATTATTCTCTCACCAGATTGTCACACCGCAGCGCACACATTTTATTATGTTACTTTTTATTAGTTAAGGTCATTTTTACAAGCTTTGTATTAACTTGCAATTTACGTATGATTGTCCGGGTGGAATCTTGCAACTGAATTTTAAACCCGTTCCGCTCAACCGATTGAGCTGAAATTTGGAATATATACATAACTTTGGTGATAATGCAATATATGGTACCATGGAGGTGGTCTCATGACGGAGACGGATGCTAGACAACGGAACTTCAGAAGGGATTGTACTCGTAGTAGGCTACTAGTGTTTGGGCTCATTTGAATCTGCTTGCGGTTCCAATTATGAATTTTGTAAAAACTTGTTTTAAAAAGTATTTTATCAACAAAAAAACTTATTAGGTATATCTGTTGTCTGTTTCGTGCTGTTTTTGTATATTTATAAATGGTTTTGTAATAAGTCTTGCAATGTATGTATGTTTGACCGGTTGGAATCTTGCAACTGAATTTTAAACCCGTTCCCCTTAACCGATTGAGCTGAAATTTGGAATACATACGTTGGTGACAATGCAATAATATGGTACCATGGAGGTGGTCTCATGACGGAGACGGATGCTAAACAACGGAACTTCTGAATGGATTATAGTAGGCTACTAGTGTTTGGGCTCATTTGAATCTGCTTGCGGTTCCGATTATGAATTTTGTAAAAACTTGTTTTGAAAAATAATTTTTCAACAATAAAACTTATTATATTTTTTGTCTGTTTCGTGCTTTCTTTGTATATTTATAAATGGTTTGTTAAATAAATATTTTTGTAAATAAAAAGTATGTGTGTGTTTGATAATACAAATAAACGCTATATAAATATCAATCATATTTTTTATGAGGATTAGATGAGACAGATTTGGTAATACTGAAGCTTTTAATCTTGGAAGAAAAAAGAATCCGGGTGCCATGGGTATCAATAGATCAGGGACAAATATTGTCAGATCATCAATAAAAAGAGCACAGCTCCTTGTAAGATCTTTGCATCTTCTAATATGTTCCAACTTGCTTAAAAATAATAACAAAAAAAATTTACGTAAACATTTTTATATTTCTTTATTAAGGACAACAAAAAAATATACAATTAGGTTGCTTAATGCTAATACTAAATAAGGTTCTTTATGTATAATCAGCCCCGGTGTCCACAAATTGGGTTGGCAAATTATGAGGCCATAAAAAGTGCTAATGCATGCTTATGAAAAAAGACAAATAATATCTGTAGGTGACATACGTACACGAACAAGAATTTAACTTTTACTTTAGGTCAGATAGAAAGAGTGTATTAGACATTATGACATCGGATACACTCTTGCTGAAAGAGCCGGATGAGGTTGCAAACAGTTCGATGCCAGTAAAGAGATCATTATGTTGTTTCATGATTCTGTTTAAGGGTGTCACCTCACCGGCGTTAGTTTTGCAGGGAATAGGCGCAAACGTTTGCGAGTCTCTCGAGGGTAACAACGATAGGGTATGTGTAAATAAATTTGGTTTACAAGATTACTACAGTCGAATCCATGATGATATATCTTATAAAGTAACATTTGATCAAGGAGCAGTTTTCTCATCTTAAGAGTTGGCAGTGAGTATTTATTTAAGAGAACGTCGTAAGAGGACTTAGAAGGAAAGCAGCGATAGGTTACTGAACATGGTCTACCTTTCTGTTGCTTTACCCTGCCAGGGTTCATATGTGAAACTATCTACCTGAAGCAACTTTGTCACCATGTGAAAGCAATAACTGTATTGAGTACCATCTTATGCCGTACCATTCAATAATCAAGTACGTTCCAATTTAAGGATGTAGACGGCGAAAGGACAACACTGGCGCCGGAGGACGCGGACGCGGTAGATGCGCTGGCGAATCTACTCGGCTTGGCGCCGCCCACTACTCATAAAGTACTGCTGGAGAGACAGATCAACGTACGAGGGAATGTTACTGATATTCCTTTGAGGTTGCATGAGGTATGTTAACTAAAAGTAAGAAATGTTATGGTTACTTATTAAGGTAACGCAGGTTTATGGTACTGCGTACAGGTACCATAGATACAGGTAGCATAGATACAGGTGCATGGTCACTAATTTTTCAGCAGAAATCGAATCGACACCTATGGCTGACTAACTCGCTCGCCTGTTTGGTGCTGAAGGTGTTTTGACCGTTGAATTGTCAAGATTCCCAACCTTTCTTATAAATCATTTTAAAACTTCACACAAATGAAGTAATACGCGGGACACCAAATGCTCGAATGACACAATGTTGTGTCCCGTGCACAATTATTGTAAAGATCATAACGTGTTACGAAAGTAAAGTTATTTGTCGCAACACAGTCGAGACGTCGCGTCGCGTCGCGTCGGGATAACAAATAATAAAGGTACATCTGCGATAAATCAGTCAGTTTTAATCAGTAATTATATCACTGTACATGATTACTGATGCAAACGGATAAGGAAATCATTATTATAAATACGGGATTTATCACGTACCGTCTTATCGGTGTTTCGACCGACAATGTCGGTTCAATTCGTGAACCTTCATCGGGGTGAGTGCGATCCGCTCCGAATAACGTCTCGCCTCGCACATTGTCGGTCGAATGACCGATAAGACGGTACGTGATAAATCCCGTATTTATAATAATGATTGAAATCAATCACGAAAGTTTTCTAAGTAAAACAGATAAGGAAAGTTTGAAAAATACTGGCATAACAAATAAAAAACGGTACATCAGCGATAAATACTCGTTTATAACAGTAATTATGTCACAGTACATACATACTTACTAAAGTTATTTGAATTCCTAAATACACGTTGTTACTCTATTTTCTAGTTTATTAACAAGGAGTGTGTCTTAATTACTATAGATATTTGTTTCGGGTCTGGGTGTTTTTCTGTGTACTATAAGTATGTATATACAAAAAATAATAAATAAAGTACCTATATATAAAGGTATTCTATCAGTTATCTGGTTACCTTATAACAAGCTTCTTTCCTTAGTTTGGAGTTAGATAGTGCTGTGTGAAATGTCCAGCATTATTTATTTAATTTCACAGGCCCGTGAAAACCGGCACGCCATGGCGCGAGCCCTCTACTCTCGTACGTTTGCGTGGCTGGTTCGTCACGTCAACAGCTGCTCAGCACCCGGACGTGAAGCACCCAGGTATACTTATATCTATTTAATGGCTACTTTATTTTTTTTTATTCTACTGGACATGGATTGAAGCAGTCTTTTAATTGATCGAGCGAAGCGAGATCTCCAAATCAACTTGGACAAATCGGCGTTGTATGTATGTATGTTTGTTTGTCTGAGGATAACTTTCGAAGCGTTTATCCGATCATCTTCAAATTTAGTGTATAGGTAGGTAGTAATGGCACAATTTTGGTGTGACTAAATGAGCTAAAAATGTGTGGGGGTTGTTGAGATATTGGGATTCAAAATGGGTAAAAAAACAAAATGGGACGATCTGGTCAAATGGCACGTCTAATAAAAGGTAAACACATTTCGACCCCGTTTTATCTATTCTATTTTTATTTATTTTTATAGGAGTTTAAACCTAGTAGTTTTTAAGTTAAAATAAAAACTGAACTTTGACAAAATTCACAGTGTACACCAGTGACCTCACAGTGCTGAAATTTGGTATTCGTGTAGTTTAAATGTCACAAATATAGGCAAAGGTCTGAAATCTAGAATAACTGCAATTTGTACCCCAAAAAATTAACCAAATACATGAACTCCCGTTACCTGTAATTTGAATGAAACTGTAGGTCAAGTTAATTGGTTATCCATTTCGTGGCACTATTTTGATAGTCAAATATTACAAACAATATTTTTTTTGTTTTTATAGGAGACTCGCTAGATCTCAGTTCGGTAGCATGACCGCCATATAAAAGTTTCTCTCTACGGCAGAATAGTGTAAACATGCGTTTTACAGTAGACAATGGAAACAAATGTAATTTTACTGTATTCTTCTTTATATTTAAACTTTTCTAGAGCAGGGTACATATAGAAACGGTATTACGTGTACCTATGCTAAGTTATACAACCTGTGTTGTTATGTACGACATTAATTTAAAACACACATCCGGAATCGTATTATCTTATTTTAGAGGTGGGTTTAATACCGGTACCATAAATAGTTATCCAGTAATCGATATTTTTCTAATAAAAAAAATATGTAAATCGGCGGCGCATTTGCGACGATGCCGTTTAGTCAGTTTAACAGGTACCTGCTTACACGAACTAATATGATTTGTTTAACTATTTTCGACGGTTTTTTTTTTGATATTTTATATATTTCATTTATTTATTTTCAGATGTCAAAAATCCAAATTTGTTAGTAAAAACTTAATTAAACATGTCAAATGGTTAGTACAAGTGTGACATAAAGTGATATAAAAAAAACAAATATGCGGTAAGTAGATATGTGAGTATTTAGTGTAGGTACTACGCGTGTACCATACAACAATGGTTTAGATACTCACAGTCGAACCTGTTTGAGAACGCATTCAGTATACCGTTGGAGCTAGCCCGAATTCTGCGCCCCAGGGATGTGCACCGCTTGCGCATGGTGCTGTAGAAACAGTCCACTCGCGCCTCGGCGAACATCCCCGACGCACTACAGAACCGGGGCAGCCCCCCCAGCACCCTGAACGCGTTGTTATACTGTACGCGTTGGGCGTTGTACTGTCTTTGCGTATAATTAACCCACAGGCTGCTCATTTAGAAGCTAGTACAGTAGGCTCGGAATAGGCAGATTTAGGACTTGATGTTAAGGTTGTTGGAGTTTATTTTTACTACAGTTAGCTATTAGTGTCACCCGTGTTTTAATTTAATGTCATACGTAACAAAACACGGAGTATACAGTCTGTGTGTCTAATAAATGCATATGTTTTTAATTCAGGTGTATGGGCGTGCTCGATATATTCGGCTTTGAAAACTTCGCTTCCAACTCGTTGGAGCAGCTGTGCATAAACTACGCGAATGAGAAGCTTCACATGTTCTTTAATAACTATGTGTTTGCGCTCGAGCAGGAAATTGTAAGTACTGTACTAGCTATCAAAAGGTTTTCTGGACATCGCTTTTATACAAGATCTTGATACTTTTGTGTCCATTAAAGAGTAACAAAATCTTGGTACTTTTTATAAGGCCACTAGGCATGGAAATGATTGCTTCTTTTAAATCATTTTCATATGATTATTTTTTATCTCTGCTATTTCACATGTGAAAAATCACAGGCAATGATTTTCAACATTATGATGCCGTAATTTCACACTGGCTATTCTTGCAAGACTTAACATGTAACATCTTAACATGAGTAAAATCACGGGTAACGAAATCGCCCGATGAATTCCGAAGAAATGCGATCGACTGTGATTTGTAGCAGACCCGAATGACTGCGACCGATATACGATGAAAACCGAAAGTGATTTAATTTGAATGATTTTTAGCAGTTTATGCGAAGGAAAATAGCAGGCGTGACATGATTTTACACATGCTACTCGTAAAACATTTTTATCCTAATGACCATTAGGATATAAAATTCAGGCCATACAACCTAAAGGTCTTCAAGTCGTGAGTGCACAGATATCTTCTAGGCAAGCGTGTTTAATCGTAGATTGCAATTACGCTAACCATAAGGTGAGATCGTGGGCAAACGCGAATCTGTAATTTATAAAAAGCTAAATATAAAAGGCATTTTGCAGGCCTCAAGGCGGTATAGAAACTAGAAACTGCTTTACTTAGTAGCCAAAATTTCCTAGGAATGTAGCGAAAGGTATACTAGTAATTTGTCTATTTTTGTTCCAGTATCGACAAGAAGGCATAGTCTACAATCAGATTCAGTTCACGGATAACGCTGCTTGTTTGGAATTGCTTGAGAAACCTCCGAGAAGCTTGCTCAAACTGTTGAGCGAACAGTGCCACATGCCAAAGGTTACACCTATTCCTACTATTAAAACACTCATTCTCACTGACACTAATTCACTAATATACACTTTAATGACACTAATTCCTACATTTATGACACTAAGGCCGACTTGCTCAACGATCCCTAAATGTTTTTAGTGCCTAAATATGATTTAGTTAGAGGGTACTCAATTCATACAAAAACGCAAAAATTTTTGCGGTTCTCCCATATCCTGCAATAATGCGACCCATACCATTAAGTAACATATACATTTAACTACATACCTAGCCCTGTTTCGTTTTTGTGCGCCGTGGGTCATATGTCCGAACAAAATGCCCAATGACCTTTAAAGAACTTTTGTCGTTAAATAATAGGTTGGGGAAAAAGTCTTTTCGCATTATAGTATGTATGAACTTGTAATAAAATCTCTTTGGCTATACTATTTGTATCTGGCTGGTTTTGGTATCATTCAAAGTTTAAATTTTAAAGAAGATAATTCCAAATTCAAGTTAGGAAAATGTGTGATTTTTATTTGTTTTTCGTACTGTAAAGATGAGTGAATCTAATGAAGAAATTCGATACATTTTAAAATTTTACTACAAAAAAGGTAAAAATGCAACGCAAGCCGCTAAAAAAATTTGCGATGTTTATGGACCTAGTGCAGTGTCTGTGAGAGTAGCACAAATTTGGTTTAGGCGTTTTCAATCCGGAAATTTTGATGTCAAAGATGCACGTCGCTCTGATCGCCCTAATACGGATAAAATTGATGCCATTTTTGAAAAAGTAGAGTGAGGTCGGCATATCAGTAGTTACGACGTAGCTGAAGAACTGGGAATTGACTACAAAACAGTTTTGGCGCATTTGAAACTAAACTGGGTACACAAAAAAGCTCGATATTTGGGTACCCCACGAGCTCACTGAAAGAAACTTAATGAACCGTGTACTCATTTGTGATTCTTTATTACGACGTAATGAAACCGAACCATTTTTGAAGAAGCTGATAACTGGTGATGAAAAGTGGATCACGTACGACAAGAACGCGCGAAAAAGGTCGTGGTCAAAGGCCGGTCAGGCTTCACAGACTGTGGCGAAACCCGGGTTAACTCGCAACAAGGTGATGCTGTGTGTGTGGTGGGATTGGAAGGGCATTATTCATTATGAGCTGTTACCACCAGGCAGAACCATCGATTCTGAACTCTACTGCGAACAACTGATGAGATTAAAGCAAGAACTTGAGAGAAAGCGGCCGGAATTAATCAACAGAAGGGGTGCGGTTTTTCATCATGATAACGCTAGACCCCTCACACATCTTTAGCCACTCAGCAAAGATTAAGAGAGTTTGGCTGGGAGGTGTTAATGCATCCGCCGTATAGTCCTGTCCTTGTAGTACCTTCAGATTTCCACCTGTTTCGGTCTCTTCAGAATTCTTTAGGCAGTGTGTCAGGTTAATATCACGAGAGGACTGCCAAAACTACTTGTTGCGGTATTTTGATCAGAAGCCCCAAAATTTCTATAGCAATGGGATCATGTCCCTACCTACAAGATAGCAAAAAGTTATCGAACAAAATGGTACCTACATACTTTAGTTAAATGTAAATAAACTATGTATATAAAAAAATGTTTTGTCTTTTTAAAAAAATTCAAAGAAACTTTTTCCCCAACCTAATATGCTTAGGGATCGTTATGCAAGATGGTCTGTGAAATAAAATTAAAATATTTATTTTGCCGGAAGCATGGTTGTAAAGGTATTGATAAAGTTTTTATTACTAACCTACGTTGGCCCACTGCTGGGCAAAGGTCTCCCCCATTGGCTCGGCAGCGACCAACCTGTGACACTTATGATACTACGAGACACGTTTTAATAAATCAGCAAGTAGTCATATAAACAATCGGTCAATTTGACATGATTGAAGTATGTAGTTATTAAGTTTTCCATATTGGAAATAGCCAAACTTCTTCAACACATGTTCCAAAACATAAAAAAGGGTATTTATCAGTGTTTGTTACAAAGCTCCTCCATTAACTCACACTTACCACTTTAAGACATCAAACCTCACTTCTGAATGTTTTCTCCCTCTAATTTCAGGGTTCAGACAGCGCGTACCTAACAAACATCCAGGGAGAGTTCGGCGAGCACCAGAGCTTCGTAAAAGGGTCCCGCAGGAAGTGGGAGGAGGAGTTCGGCGTGCAGCACTACGCGGGCACGGTCTCGTACAGCGCGCAAGGCTTCGTGGACAAGAACAGGGACACGCAGCAGGACGCGTTCATAGATCATCTGAGCAGATCCGCTAATCCCTTTGTAAGGGAGCTAGCTGATTATGTGCAGGATTTGGCACCGCCGGGACATGTAAGTACAAGAATAGAAATAATATTTATTAACCGACTCAAAAAAAAAAGGTTTTTATTTTGTGTATTTTAGACATAGACAGTCTTTTATTTGCTTAATAGCACACATAATACTTTTACAAAAGATGATTTAAAATAATGAATTTAAAAATAACAATATTGAACAGTACCTACATGCAAAACAGAAACAAACAATATAATAAATAAATAATTTTTCATCCCCCCATCTTGGAAAGAGTATATTTGCTCCACGATATCTGAGTGTAAAAGCCGTTTTTATCCGCTAGAGTATAAAGTAAATTGAATTTAGAACATCGTGTGCACTAAGTGTGTGAATTCAAAACATCATTAAACCTATTTACTTCTACCTCCATGGTGCCGAATTTATCATACAATCTTTATTAATTTGTTAAAAACTCAGACTCGGAACCTTCTTGGCGTATTACTTTTTTTTTGCATTTAGTCATTTCCTCGCTGAGGTGGGATGAAAAGTTACGTGATGCCTGATGCACTCGAGTGCAAAGATTTTTCACCTGCTCTTTTGATTCCCTCGCTAATGCTCAGGATTCTAATTTTTGAATCTAATTTTAGAATCCTTCGCTTGCTCGGTCATCAAAATTGAGCACGCGGTTAAAAAGCAACTTTGCACTCTTGTATAACAAATAACTATAAATATGAGGTAGGTATGTTGTGTGGTATAGCAGCAAAAGGGCTTTGACTTAGCATTATGTCAACTGGGTTAGCAGTTGACGCTGTTATTCTGCCGAGACCGCTTAATCACCTACTAGACCTTGTAAGTTCCTCCCTCATAACTTTTTTTGAAAGCTCTTTAAAGATGAAGTAGACCTTTCATTAACTACTTTTAATTTTTGAGTAACGTTTCCGATTTTTTTTCGATTTTATGTTTTCTGAAGTCGGTTATGTTTTTGTCAAGCAGTAATATGTTTTGCACAAAAATAAACTAACGTTTTTGTTTGGCAAATTTGCCTACTCTCATTGCACTAGAGGGACTGAAATACATTCGGCGTGACCGAACGGGTCAGTAGGAGGACATAGTAATGAGAGATGGAGAATGTTGTTGAAGAAATGTTCAAATTTCAAAGAGTGGAACGCCTTGCCAGAGTCTGTGTTTCCAGATAGCTACAACCTGGGTATCTTTAAGTCGCGAGTGAATAGGTTTCTTCTAGGCAAGCGTGTACCATCGTAGGCTGCATCATCGCTTACCATCAGGCGAGATCGTGGTCAAACGCAAGCCTATAATGTATAGAAAAAATTCCTTTGACTGCTGTTCTTTAACTTGCACGAAAATTTATCGGTTAGATTCTCGATTAAGGTTTGCGATTTTTCGAATGTCTTTGAATGCAATTGCTCCTTACGCGCATCACACACGATGAAGATGCTTTAATATTTTATGTTAAGATATCTTCAGTTAATAAGTTAAAGGATATTTATATCTTAATACGCGCACTATACTTGGGGAGACGATAAATCGCTTATTGAGAAACAATGTTTTGTTCAACCAATTGTGTGCTTTCAATCTGTAGTTCATATATGTTATAGTTAAGGATACGTGCTAGAGCGCCTATGTTGTGAAAACACGATTCCGTAAAATTTTCTCTATAGAAAAAAAACCAAAGATGACTCTAAATTTATCTTAAAACCGTACTTAAGCGATGAATACTTCAATTTAGATCTTGAAACTTTATACAGTTATTCTACACAACATAAATAAGGGCAACTGTGTTTTAAATTTTCAAAATACCTTTTGATTTTTCCATAAAATGAAAATATCTAAGTTTTGCACTAATGAAACCATTCGCTCAGGACGCCCGGTGCGCGATTCAGTCTGGCCTCGGCTTTCAGACGGGGTACCCGTGACGCTTGTCGCTCCAAACGAACACGTAATTCTTAGGTAGAATTTATATTAAGTTAGTTTTTGTAAAGACGCAGTGATGAGACATAAGCACAACAAGATAATGAAGTAACTGAATGATAAAAAAACCGGCAAACATACGAACCACGGCGAGATAGGACGTGCAGCGGCGCGCGGAGCAGCGGGGGGGAAATTTGAGTTTGGGCTGAGGTATAGTTAACTCTTAAGGTATCACGTAAGGGAATATATTTTAATATATTCAACTGTTTCTTATGTCATGTAAATAATTGTACATATATTATTTTTGTTTACTAGGATATGTCACTGTCAAGTCCGAACTCCACCGGTACAACGCAGCGGGGCACATCCAAAGGCCGTCCGACGGTCGTCGATACGTTCCGGTGCCAATTGCAATCGCTCGTTGATATGCTGCAAGCTACTGACGTATGGTGAGCTATTGTTATTCATTATCTTACACTCTATAAATACTATATTTCTCTTCAAAATGGACAACAGAATTGAGCACTTTATGTAGGTATATTTACGTACTAGCTTCCGGGATTAAAACATGCGACCCAATTCCCATATTCGTGTATATCGGTACATACATATATTACATATTAATAAAAAGCATTCGGTATCCTTTCTAAATGTGTCGGCTAATGGACTAATAAAAAAGTTTAAGGTTTAAGAATGGCAAATCAGCTTTGTCATTTCTTTATGACAATTGATCCGTCTATGGAACGAAGTCTTATTTTTAAGAGGCGAATTGCTAAGGCCGCTGCTGAATATCAGTCTGAATTGAAGGAGCTTTTAAAAACTTCCAAGCAAGAAAAAATACAAAATTCTTTAAACCATTGCCTAAACCTGAAGATAATAATTAATCAATATGATCAAAAACTTCAATTAAATTGATTTTTTTATATCTTTTTGTTACTTTGTCGCCCTCAACGTATCCCCTATAATCCCATATAAATAACCATTCCATATTCACGGTTTCTGTATTCGGGGCATATTTACGGACCATGTACCCCGCGAATAAGGAGCTTTTACTGTATCAAGTAGCCTAGTCCAGGCTATATAGTATATCTATATACCAAAGGAGAACGGGCATCCTGGTCTACAGTCCAATAAAAATGAGCAGCACATTTTCGAATTGGCATACAATAGTACATCAAAATATACTATTGGAACTTTCCCCAAAAGTCTGTCCGTTTTGAGTTACAGCCATGCAAACACCAGCATTTTTTGTTTTAAAGAACATAAAATAACGGTTTCACGATTACTATATCCATACATAAAGGCTCCTATACAATGCAGTAGCAAGAGCGATGTAAGGGCCGTGGGGAGAGGGATGCGTACGCGGGGGAGGGGAACGGTTGTGTACGCGCCGCGCCGGACGGCTACAATAATCAGTCGCATCGCATCAAGTGAGTGGCTACGTCACGTCTTGTTACGATAGTGCTGTGTTTGAACTTCTTTCTCTGTTTTTACTGACCCTGGCTTGCTTTTGGACCCTGTTTCTTTCCCTAATGTGTTAACTTTGGCTCGACTTATTGACTTTTGAACTGCCTACCGATAATGGAAGTTTTTCGAAACTGTGTGATGTGTCGTCGAGGACTTTACCGCGGACGGTACCAGCAGCATATCTTGGCTGATAACCTGCAAAGGGAACGACCAGAATTCGCCGCGTTTATACAACAACATGCTGTGTTGGAGGTTAGTTACCTTTTATTTTTATTATATTGAGTAGTTAGGCATAGGATTTATTTATTTTAAGTATTAATTGTTATTATTTTCAGGTGGTGTTCGACAGTACTCGAAGCTTGTGTCACCGATGTTGGCAGAGGACTGAGCGTGATCATAGACCTGCACAGCAAGCGGCGCGAGCGCCTGGTACATTGCACTCTCAAGAATATAATTTTATTCCTGATAGCGCTAGGGTGTGTACAGAACACTTACAAAATAATGAATGGAGCAACCTGCCGCAAATGTGTAATGTGACACATGATTTTAATGACGCTCAGTTTACATCGCTCTGTGACTTGATGAGAATGGCTGCTAACAACCAGCCCAGAATCGACTTCGAAAACAGAGGCACCTTGTCTAATGAAGAGATGCACTTATGGACTGGGCGCACTTACGATCAGTTCGAAGCTATATTAGAACAAACTCCGTCACTAAGTGAACGTTGTAACCAGCCTAGAACTGCATTAGGCATCTATTTAACAAAACTTAGAACTGGAGACTCTGATGAGAGACTGGCAACGTTATTTCATATGTCTCGTCGAAAACTAGAACGTTTTTTGCCTATAGTTCGAGAATGTCTGAGCAACGATTACGTTGTGCTGCATCTAGGTGTGGACCACATTACCAGAAATGATATCCTTCAAAGAAACTTAACAATTCCAAGGGCTTTATTTGGAAACGATGAAAACATCAAAGCCATAATTATATGTGACGGTACATATACATATATGTATATATATATTAACAAAAGCTCCAAATTTTTGTTTCAACGGCTGTCATACAGCTTACACAAATATCAAAACTTGTTGAAGCCGTTTTTAATGGTATTCACGGACGGCTATATATTAGATGTCAAAGGGCCATTTGCCGCTACCAGAACCGATGCCCAGATCATGAGTGAAATAATGAATAACGAAGATGAGCCGCTGCATTGGTTACTCGAACGTAATGATGCGTTTATCCTAGACAGAGGATTTAGAGATAGTTTGCAGGATATAGAAGCTTGTGGCTACGAACATCATGTGCCACCAACTAAAGACAGAAGAGAAAATCAACTCACTACAGAACAAGCTAATCAGTCTCGTTTGGTCACCATGTGCCGATGGGTGGTGGAAGTAGTAAATGGGAGATTTAAGCGAGATTTTAAACTTTTGCGTCAAAACTATTTTAATAAAACGTTGCCAAAAATGTTTGTTGACTTCAAAATAGCTGCAGTCATTCTAAACCACTTCCACGCCCCCATCGAAGATAGTTCACACGCAGCAGCCTTTTTGAATTCAATAAGAGCTAAAATACACATACCAAACACATTGCACAATTATGTGGAAGCAAAGAGATTGAATTATAGGAGAGCAGACTTCATGCGAATCGAAGCAAATGAAATAGAAAACTTCCCAAGGCTTAGTGAAGAACAAGTCATACATTTTGCCTTGGGAACTTACCAGTTAAAGCTCGCTCGATCATATTGTAGCGAGCACTTACAAAATGGTCTTTATATAATCGAGACGTATAGAGATAACGCTCTAGAAGACTTGGCACAATATGATATCAACGAAGAGGCTTGGCTATTACGTGGACGTATACAGTCTCGACATGTCTGAGCCAGGAAATATTTTTGTTATATATTAATCAATAATATTAATAACAATATTACACAATATTATTGTACCTGCTTGACAGGGCGACGTACTATAGGTACTTGTGCCCATGTACTGTCAATTATATGGTACGTAGGTTATGCCCGTCATGAAGGGTTCAATGAACCTGCATTGTTCCTTAACAGTATTCTCATCGATGATGATGATGATGATAATGTTTAATAACATATTGTTTTGATTTTTTAAGAAGATGTTGTTTTTATTTGTATTACTACTTACCTAACTTAAATAAAATCATTACATTACACAAAATGTTTTTTTAATTACCACGATATTCAATGTTTGGCACTAAATATTATCAGATTCAATTTTTAGTAGAACTCAGATCGGACAATACTTAGAGAAATGCGACTTTCTACATATGAAAATACATAGAATTACCTTTATATTGACATATGACTCATTTTTATTGCAAGGTAGACCAGCTTCCATACACTTATGCCCGTTCTCCTTTCATAATCGGTTTAGCCGTTACGACGTGATTGAATACAAACAAAAAAAAATAAACAAACATCTGAACTTTAACATTTATATAGATATTATGTGATGTGATGTGAAGTGATTAGTGTGATAGTGTGATTTCGTATATTATTATTGTTAATTTTCGTAAGTTTATTGTATGTCAAAGTTAAAGTTTTTTATTTATTTTCTGGCACTGCCACTAAATCTACACTACACAAAAGTTATCTGGAAGAAAATGCTAATTAGCAATAAGTTTGCCTATGTATTATTTTATTAGTGCAATTAAAATTTTTATAATCTAATCTAATCTTATTAGCCTACTGATATTGTACATGTGTTAAATTCACGCAATCAATCAATTTATTTATTGCGAATACAGGTGGTTAGAGATACAGTTTGAGTTCGTCCTTATTCAGTGTTTATCACATGCAATTTCAATCAGCGTTCTATCATAGGAAAATCAAATTTAATGAGATAAAATTATTTACCATATTCAACATGTCAGCTCTGACCTTAAAACAAATATTTAAATAAAATTATTCAAGGGATTTATCGCTAAGAAATTCATTTATTAATATGCTTTTTCCATTAATATCTATACTGGTGGTAGAGCTTTCGTGAACGGGCTCGAGGAAGTGGGCACCACCGCCTTACCTTTATCTGCCGCCAAATAGCAGTACTTGTGCTGCTGTGTTCCGGTTAGATGGTAATGGTATGTTTCTGTAATTACTGGCACATAGGCATAACAGCTAAGTCCTATAGTATGGCAACGTATCCACAAAGAGATCAAGACAACATAATAGCTTGTTTTGAATTCTATGTGGATATCCATGGGCTGCAGTAGCCACTTACTATCTGTTGGACTGCATTCTCGTTTGCCATATAAGTAGTATAAAAAAAACTTGGATTCACCTATAAAACTGTGTCAACTGAACCAATTTGAATGACATTTTGATAAATGTGTGGAATCTAGTATATTTGCGATGTACTAAATCTAGAAAATGAATAGGACCATGTCAGTTTATGTAAGCCTGGTGTCAGTGGCGACAATTACTTACCTTAATGCCGTTAGTTGTTTGACTGCGTTTTAAAAGATCCCCATTAACACTTGACACGTTTCCATTTGGACCTTTGTTAACCAATGCATAAACGGGCCGTTACGTTAAATTGTTCCGTAACGGTAACAAATTAAAATATCTGTCAAAAAGTCTTATTTATTGCCGATGAATGGTAATGTAATTTATTGGTGAACTACAGCCCAAGTCATGTTGGCGGATTAATGTAAAAAACATCTGTCAACATACATATCCTTACATACATACTTATCAGACGACCTCTGTGGCGCAGTGGGCGAATAGCCGGCTGAGACGCAGGAGGTAGCGGGTTCGATTCCCGTCGCGGAACAAGTCTTTGCATGATCTACAAATATTTGTTTCGGGTCTGGATGTTTTTCTATATATTATAAGTATGTATTTACAAAAAAAGTATACAAGTATTCTATCCGTTATCTGGTTCCCATAGTACAAGCTCTGCTTAGTTTGGGGCTAGATAGCGCTGTGTGAAATGTCCAGCAATATTTATTTATTTATTTTATTATCCTGGAGGGGTTGGCAGATACCACCGGATCACATCTTGCTATGATCCTGACATACTTCTGTGGCCTCATTCACTCTCCATCACATCTGTCAAAGCCGTCTAAAATTTGTTGGTGAACTTCAGCCCTAGGACTGGGTACGATAGTATTTCATTATCTTGCTCAGAGCTTTGACGTGTGTTTTCTGTTACTAGGTACGTGCGCTGCATAAAACCGAACGACATGAAAGAAGCCGGCAAATTCGATGACCACCTTGTACTTGAGCAGTTGCGATATCTCGGAATGAATGAAATAGGTAAAACCCTTATCATTTATTTTTTTATAAGAACCAAATCTTGGATCACCTTCGATTGGTCATAAGTGGCGTGTATGAACTTTTGTGTACTGAAAAATACCTTTAGAAAGAAAACACCGTGATGACGGGACCTGCGGAGCTACTTTACAACGTCGGAAAGCTATCGGATCGGACTGCCAGTTTATTTCGAATTCGGTTCCGATTTCGGAGTGAATGCTATTTTGTAAAGTATCAACATTTGAATCCGCGTCGGAAAGGTTTCCGCTATTAGCGTGATAGTCAAATTGAAATAGTTTTAAAATAGCGTCTTGGATAAGAAATCGAATCCGAAAAAAAATGTCGGTTCGATCCGACAGCTTTCCGTTGTTTTAAAATAGTCCCGCTGTTCTCATATAATAATTAATGATGTGCTATTCGCATGTGGGTGTATTATGTGGTATTGCTTTTCACTCATTTTAACCAGTATAACCCCATTAGGACCCGAATGCAGGACGTCAGTGCAAATCGCTTAAAAAAACGCTTAATTGAGTTAGATATAACTAAGGCGGTATCCTAATAGCACGCAATAGCGCGATCATCGCTAGTTCGCGTGAACTTTACGCGTGTTACTGGTGGTAGAGCTTTTGTGAACGGGCTCGAGGAAGTGGGCACCACCGCCTTACCTTTATCTGCCGCCAAATAGCAGTACTTGTGCTGCTGTGTTCCGGTTAGATGGTAATGGTATGTTCCTGTAATTACTGGCACATACGCATAACAGCTCTAGTCCTATAGTATGGCAACGTATTCACATAGAGATCAAGACAACATAATAGCTTGTTTTGAATTCTATGTGGATATCCATGGGCTGCAGTAGCCACTTTAACATCTGATGAACTGCATGCTCGTTTGCCATATAAGCAGTATAAAAAAAAGAAATTTTGTTCGTACGAACTCGCGATCTAACATACTGTTTTCGATTTGGTGTCCTAACTGACAATCGCGCTATCACATCGCGCAACCAAAATGTTTATACGTAAAATGACAAGAACGTGCGAAGATCGCATCGCTTATTCGCGCGATCGCGTTCTAATAGGACACCGCCTTAAAAAGGTATCCCTTTCAAAAATTAATTCAAACTACTTTATATTTCAGTGAGAATCCGACGCGATGGGTACCCGGTTCATCTTCCTACTCCACAATTCCAAGCGCGATACAGATGTCTTCTAGCGCACCCGCGGCCTGCTAACCCTGACATTGCGTAAGTTCATTTTGAATCTAATAAACTTGTTTATAGCGTTCACTTTTGACTGTAACCATGAGTGTGCTAAGGCATCTAATATAATGGGCGGTCTTATCACGTAACAAAGTCATCAACCTTTGGATGCAGAGAATGTAGGTAGATAACGATTTTCTAAAGCTATCGTACTAGAATGGAATATCTACCTTGGTTACATAATTATGCAAATCCTTGAAAGCCTCCGCTCACTAGACCCAACAGCATTCGAGTCTAGCGAATAGATCGATGCAATTCGATCACTTTTCATGCGAACAACTCTGTCAAAATGGGCCATTGGAAAACCATTGGAAAATGGAAATTGGTTATTAAAAAATATTTTATTATTATTACAAGTATCTTTTTAACAATAATATAGCTTCATATAACAGAAAAAAACAAACTACTGAACCGATTTCGATGAAATTTCTATGAGACCAATCTGAAATTATATCCTTTCAAATAAAAAAAAAATGTTAATCGGTCCACGATTGACGGAGAAATCGGTGAACATACAGAAAAAAAAATATACAGTCGAACATAGAACCTCCTCCTTTTTTAATTCGGTTAAAAAATAACATCATTCTAATGTACAATTTGATGTAATAGCTTCAGCCCGCGGTTTCGCACGCGTGGTATGTAAATAAATAGTAGCATATGCATCAGTCCAGGTCATAATCTATGTATATACCAAATTTTATCGCATTCGGTTTAGCTGTTTCGACATGCAAGCGTTACAAACAAACAAACTCACTTTCGCATCTATACTAATATTATAAACAGGAAAGATTTGTTTGTTTGTTTGTATTGAATAGGCTCCGAAAATACTGGACCGATTTAAAAAAATATTTCACTGTTGGGAAGCTACACTAACCCCGGGTGACATAGGCTACCTTTTTTTAAAAAGTACGACGCGTGCGAAGCTGCGGATTGGTCAGCTAGTTTAACATAAATGTATAATTCACTTTTGACTGTAAGTTAGGGTTTAAGATTCAAGATTTATATTGAATCTTAACGAGTCCTATAAAGTTAATCTTTATTTACCGTGTTTACATTTAATAATAATCCGACCCTCGTTACGGTAAGAGTAAATAGGTTTTCTTCTAGATCTTCGTACTTCATCTTAGACCATATCATCGCTTACCGCCGGTGAGATTGTCGACAAACGAAGATCGATCCAGTTAAAAAAAAATGTAGCTGTTTAAGCTTGTAGTAATCTGTAGTAATTCTTCTTACAGGGCAATAACAAGGATAGTGAACGCGCCAATCAATGACTGGCAGATCGGTCGCACGAAGATATTCATGCGTGCGTCTGTGCACTCGCCGCTTGAAGCCAAGCGGACGGCGTTATTGCACTCTTCAGCGTTACTTATACAAAAGGTAAAGTATTCTAGGTGTTATGTACATAGTAGTTTTCAAGGTTCGGCAATGCGATTCGACGCGATTGACTGGCGTTTTCAGTATTTGAGCGAGAGCTCACTTTGAGGACAAAGGCGAGATGTCAATATCGAGCATAACAGAAAAAAATGTTTCAAAAAGTAGGTACATCATTTTTTGGGCGGTTGGATTGTATCTTTTGTACCTAGATCTTTTTTTTTAGTATTTACTGTGTTGCTGCAAATAATTTTTTATTTTATTCTAGTGACGTCGTAAACAGAAATATGTCCTTGAATTGAGCCCTGTTATGACATATTATAAGCACCAGTAATTCGTTGGTGTTGCTAATAATAAAGTTAGAAATACTCTGAGTGCTATATTTTTTTTTATTTTCTTCATTATTCCACAGTGGTACAAAGGCACAGTAAAACGCCGGCAGTACATAATTTGGCGCAATGCCGCCGTAGTACTCCAATCAGCGTGGCGCGGGTGGAAGGAACGCGCGCACTTCCTGCGCTTGCGCCGGTCTGCGCTCACCCTTCAACGGCATTTACGAGGCGCTTTCGCGAGAGAGGTCGCTGCGGCTCTGAGAGAGATGAAGAGAGTTAATCAAGAGATTAAACTGAGAGAGGAGAGGAACAGGTATGCTACAATCCTTGTTATTCACCCACCAGTCTCTGTTGCGCGAGCTCTTCCCAACCTTCACATGGGAGGCGCAGCTCTGTTCACAAGGCTATTACTGACTTTGAAGGGCATCGCTTAAAATTAAAAGATCTCGATGCCAAACGCCTTATAAAAAAACCCTTCCTATACCTACATCTATGACGTACACCTATACGTGGTCAGTTGCATTGAGCGCCTTGTAACAGGATGTTTAAAACCAACGGTGGCTTTGCAAGCCACATTCGGACACATAATAGACATACTTAAGTAGAGCCAGAGGGCTTAGCCAAGTTACATTCGATTAGCGATGACGCTAGTCGATAAGTCCGTAAATGTATGGGATTTGACATATGCTGTGGAAATATGACGTGATATATCGACAACAAAATTTACATATGTAGAAATTGAATCGATTCGAAGCGAATTTAACTTTGCTACGGGCCCAGGTTCGCTATCGTCGGATACGACAAGGGAGACGATATTCACGTTCTGTAGGTTATCTTGATGTATTGACCAAGTAGTTGTTACATGTGACGATAGATGTCGCTACCCATTCACGCAGCAGACGCGACATTACCACCTGTGCCTAGTTAAAAGCAACACTGCTCTTCTTAATAAAAGTGTATGCGGTATGGCTCCAAAAATATAATATAATTTAGTACCAAATAGAATAAAACAATTAAATTTGACTGAATTCAAGCATGAATTGTTTAAATTTTTGAGAATTAGATGTTATTATACTGTGGATGAGTTTCTTATGGACAAAGACATGCAAACTCGATAATAGCGTAATTTATTTAATTTTTAGAGATTTGACTGATTTTTTTTTAAACTTTGATTTTGATTTAATTCAATTCTAAAAATGTTTCTAATAGACTATGTTATATTATATTAACTGCATTTGCATTCCAACTAATATGGTAAAACATGTCTGGAACCTATATATTGTATTTGTCACCTGTTTTTATACATATTTACCCATGTTTGCAAATTAATAAATTAATTATGAATTATTATGAATTACAGAGTTACAATTTTTCACGTTACGCATGTTGGCTCTACTGGTTTGCATTTTTGGTACTTTTAGCCTCGCCGAAAAAGTGGACCAAGAGCGCGCAGAACTAGAAACAATGGCGGATCAGCTCCGAGGTTTATCCTGCCCCGCGGCTCGCGCCGAATCTATCAACCTGGACAATCTGTTCGATTTCCTGGCTGATGTACCGACGCAACGAGGGGCGCCTGACGGCGAACCCGACGCCCACCAGCCGACCATAGCGGAGATCGGCGACTCTATGGAGAGGCTGGCCGATGATCTGCATCAAGAGGTATGTAATGTCTTCTTTTCCAGGGTGGGGGAATAAGATTAAATTAGATTAGATAATACTTTATTGCACACAATAAACAACAAAACAATTAAAAGTAAAAGTAAAAGTATGCAAATGAATGTATTCAATGGGCGGTCTTATCGCCAAGTAGTGATCTCTACCAGACAACCATTGGATTGAATGGATCATGTGAGTTTTACCTAGGGTGTCAATGGTACCACATTCATATGTACATACATACTTTAAAATATACGCACAAATTAAATAAATTCCAAATTACTTATTTGGAACATAAACAAAGTACAATAGACAAAAGAAAACGTTGACAACTGCAACAGTTAAATAACTGTGAAGCCGTGTCAGCGCTCTCTTCCAACACCAAACCGAACAACGTTCCAGCATAAAACAAGTCGATACAAGTAAATGTTTATTCTAAATATGATTATGATTTTAAGTTGAATACTGCGTGTGTGTGAGTATGTGTGTGATGTGTTTTTGTGGTGTGTTTGTGTGTAGAAGTGAGTGTGTGCGCGAGTTTGTGTGCGAGTATAATATACCTACGATAGGTTACGTTCTTATGAGATCTGCATTGAATACCTTTATTGAACTGTATTGTGTGTTATCGTCCTTCTTACCTGACCCTAGCTAGATATTATAACTCCTGAAAGTTATGCAAAAAAAAAACGCAAAACGACTTTGGCTTGATGGCATCCGTTAGGATCTTCGTGGGTGGTATTGTGTTAGAGGATGACCGTTCAGACCGTTGTCAATCTGCTATCCCTGTCATCATATGATCATTGGATTGAAAGTTCACCAATCTAGTCAGAGAAAATCTGACCGACTTCTTAGCTTATGTGCCGACGCAACGTGAGGCTCCCGTAGATCAGAGACTAATGATTTGCGTCAAGTGATGTCTTAGTGCCTATTTCACCACCTCTAAGTAACGCTATCCAATGAATAAAACTATATACCTACGACTTTTGTTTCAACATGAAAACAGATGAAGAGATAATGATTTTTATCCATCAATTAAAGTTACTCACGGTCCTTTTAATTGACGCCGTGGTTCCCATTAAAAGTAAAAATTGGTAACCTTGACGTACTGTCTGCGCCGACACAGGGGTTCTTCTCGTGGTGTTTGAAATAACGAATTCCTCGGATTTTGCAGTATTTCGTATATTCAACTTATTAAATAATTAGGTACAGATGTTTGCGTGCGTATATGGTGGTAGGTAATTGTCAAGCATTTCTTTTATTTTTTCTTTCTGACGGTTATCATAGATTTTTGTTTTAACCCGTGGAATGTTTTACAAACACACGGGTGTTCGAGAAATTTAAAAGCCCCGCGTGTCAACCGAACACACCGGTGTACAAACTAGTTTGAGCCTACCGGATCCGGTTTTTTTTCAACTTCGTATTATCTAAACGCCCATTGGCTGTACTTTGTATGAAGTAAGGTTCATTACGATCAACTACAGATGTTTGATTGAGTTGAGTTTGCCGTGGGGTGCCGGCAATAGAATGTTGCCCCTCCGCTCTTGCCCGTGGATGCAGTAGGAGTCTGCTAAGGGATACCTCCGAAAGATGGGCAGCAGCGTCTTTTCGTGTTTCAACACCTATACTGCGCTCGCCAACCCGCCTGCCAAGCGTGGCGAGTATGGCAACAACCCCTCATGGATTTGCAACATAAAACCAGGCCCCGAGTCCCCGGCGGCCCCGCTAATCCTGGCTACGGTAGCAGTCACGGTAACGGCGGGGCCAGGGGTGCTAAGAATCCCCGGGAGACGATCGGCTACCAAACCCTACGACGACCACTGGCCCTGGTAACACACAACATCCGCACTTTGAGGACAGACGAAAAGATTGTTGAGCTGGAAGAAGAAATTAGTAGATTACAATGGGGCATTTTGGGGTTATCAGAAGTCCGTAGAGAGGGCGAGGACACGATATCCCTTAAGTCTGGTAATCTACTATACTACCGAGAGGGCGACCAACAGTCCCAAGGTGGTGTTGGGTTTCTCGTTCACAAGTCACTCATCAACAACATTATCACCATCGACAGTGTGTCGAGCAGGGTCGCGTACCTGACACTCAGAATATCTAAGCGATATTCGCTGAAGGTCGTTCAGGTACATATATGCGCCGACCTCTTCACACCCAGATGAAGAAGTAGAGTCTATGTATGAGGACATCAGTAGAGCCATACATACGAACAAAACTCACTTTATTGTTGTTATGGGGGACTTCAATGCAAAGCTAGGCATGAGAAGCGATGATGAGTTGAGAGTGGGGCAATTTGGATATGGGCAACGGAACCCCAGAGGACAGAGGCTGGCCGACTTTCTGGAGAAAGAAGGACTCTTTATGATGAATTCTTTTTTCCAGAAGCCGCCTCACAGGAAATGGACCTGGATGAGTCCCAACGGTTCCACGAGAAATGAGATTGATTTCATCTTGACCAACAAGAAACGGATATTCAATGATGTCTCTGTGATTCACAGGGTGAAAACCGGCAGTGATCACCGAATTGTTAGAGCCACATTGAATATGAACGTTAAACTTGAAAGGTCCCGTTTGATGAAATCTATGCTCCGACCCACTCGCGCACATATCCAAAACCTCGAGAGCTTTCAACTCGAACTTGCAAATCGCTTTGACTGTCTAGAAGTAGATGCATCAGTGGACGAGATCAATAACAGGTTCGTAGAAACCGTCCATACGGTGGGGTCCCAGTTCTTTAAGACCCCCCGTACCAATAGACCTCAGAAACTCTCTGATGACACCCTTAACCTCATGGCTGAACGACGTTCTTTGCAACTGCAGTCTCCCGATGATGCTCAGTCACATAGGCAGCTCAATAGAAAGATTTGGAAATCCTTGCGGCACGATATTCGTACCTTTAATACATCTCGTATTAAAGATACGATAGAGCGGAATAAAGGCTCCAAAGTGTTCGCGAGAGATAATTCTATTGGGCAGAGCCGCATGACGAAGCTGAAGAGGGAAGATGGCAGCATAACGTCAAGTAAAGCGGAAGTGTTAAGGGAAGTCGAAAGGTTCTATGGACAGCTCTACGATTCGGTCACTAAACCTGTTTGCAGTGCGGCCAACGACCCAAGAGCCAAACTGACCCGACATTATACCGAAGATATTCCGGACATCAGCCTGTATGAGATCAGGATGGCCTTAAAGCAGCTTAAGAACGACAAGGCGCCGGGTGAGGACGGAATCACTTCAGAGCTTCTGAAAGCGGGTGGATCACCGGTACTTAAAGTCCTTCAGAAGCTTTTTAATTCCGCCTTGCTTGAAGGTACGACGCCAAAAGCATGGAACGGGGGCGTGGTGGTTCTGTTCTTCAAGAAAGGTGACAACACCTTGCTTAAGAATTACAGACCCATCTCGCTTTTGAGCCATGTTTATAAGCTGTTTTCGAGGGTCATCGCGAACCGTCTCGAACGCAGGTTTGATGACTTCCAGCCTTCCGAACAAGCCGGGTTCCGTAAAGGCTACAGTACCATAGACCACATACATACGCTGCGGCAAGTCATACAGAAGACCGAAGAGTATAACTTGCCGCTATGTCTCGCGTTTGTGGACTATGAGAAAGCCTTCGATTCGATCGAAACATGGGCAGTGCTTGAGTCTCTCCAACGATGCCGTATTGACTATCGGTACATCGAAGTGTTGAAGTGTTTGTATAAAAACGCCACTATGTCAGTCCGAGTACATGAACAGAGCTCGAAGGCGATTCCCTTAAAAAGAGGCGTAAGACAGGGAGATGTCATTTCTCCGAAACTGTTTACGACCGCATTGGAAGATGCCTTCAAGCTTCTGGAATGGAAAGGACTGGGCATCAATATTAACGGCGAATACATCACTCACCTTCGGTTTGCCGACGATATTGTGGTCATGGCAAAGTCGATGGAAGAGCTCAGCACGATGCTCGAAGGCCTCAATCGAGTCTCCCAACGGGTAGGACTTAAAATGAACATGGACAAGACGAAAATCATGTCGAATGTCCATGTCGTCCCTGCCCCAGTTATGGTTGAGAACTCGGCTCTTGAAGTTGTCGACGCGTATGTATACCTAGGACAAACAGTCCAATTAGGTAGGTTCAACTTCGAGAAAGAGGTCAATCGTCGAATCCAACTCGGATGGGCAGCGTTTGGGAAACTTCGCAACGTCTTTTCGTCCAACATACCTCAGTGCCTTAAGACGAAAGTCTACAATCAGTGTGTGTTACCAGTGATGACATATGGAACCGAGACGTGGTCCTTCACTATTGGCCTTATGAATAAGCTCAGAGTCGCTCAACGAGCTATGGAGAGGGCTATGCTCGGGGTTTCTCTACGGGATCGAATCAGAAATGAGGAGATACGTAGGAGAACTCAAGTCACCGACATAGCCCGACGGATTAGCACGTTGAAGTGGCAATGGGCAGGCCATATAGCGCGCAGAACAGATGGCCGATGGGGCCGAAAGGTTCTCGAGTGGAGGCCACGGACCGGCAAGCGCAGCGTAGGACGTCCACCCACAAGATGGGCAGACGACTTGGTAAGAACCGCAGGTCGGCGTTGGATGCAGGCCGCTTCCAACCGCAGTTCCTGGAGATCAATGAGGGAGGCCTTTGTCCAGCAGTGGACGTCCTACGGCTGATATGATGATGATGATGAAGGTTCATTACGATCAACTACAGATGTTTGATTGAGTCAAAAACCGAAACAAACAGTTAAAAATAATACACCTTAGACAACAGTGCTCACGGCCCTGTCATGGCGGCCATGTTTTGTTTTAGTTTATAAACGGCTTGGCGGTGTAGTTACTATGTTTCAAAGTAAAATGAATATCAGCAATTATGCATAAATATGTATACTACAGACTAATAGTGTTAGTTTTAGTGAATACCTATCGTGAATTGGTAAAATATGACAAAATGTGTCAAGATTTTGACTCGAAATCATGAAGATGAATTTTTTTTTAATAATTTATGTGTCAAGTAAGTTTTTAAAAACTAGTAATATGATAAATATACATATATAGCTGATAGGAAATTTCAAACCGAAAGCAATGATGTATGATTTATATCATATAATTATAACGTATAGCCGTACATCTAAGTTTTCTGATGACCTGTCGATGAATAAATATGCGGACGAAATCTCTTGACACTTGAGGCACTTTTGGGTCAGAGCAAGGCTGGCGCGCCACGGGTTAATGACGTTTTATGTTTCGTTCTTCGAGTCAGTACGCGACAGGTACACCTATCGCATGAACTATCCATAGTCATCAGTACTATCAGTATCTATTATGGACTATTAGTATTGATAATAGACATTCTGCTACCAGCTCTTCAATAAATTCCACTAAGGGGTACATGTGTGTCGCGTGGATTGTATATGGGTAATCACGACGTCCGCACTCGATTTCTTGGCTTGACGCTCATTCATCATAATCGCCGAAATTGTATACTAAGCGGATTTTGGAATATCTACGATTACCATTACTACTAACTACCGAGATGGCTGCTATTATGAATGTTATTAAAAAGTACCACTCATAAAATGATTTGTTTCAGCTTGAACACGTGTTAGCTACGGAAATGAACGAGCTAAGCAAGGCACATACCGAATCTCAGCGCAAACCCGACGGCGCGGACTCTGATGCCATACCCCCCGCGCCGCCTTCCTCCCTCCCCCTCACGTCTATCATACAGCCCGCCATGACGCCTATCAACGGCGCCATGTCTACGTCTATCAACGGTGCTATGAGGTACTGTTTATCTATTTTTAGCTACTAATTGTATGCCTGCGATTTCGTCTGCAATTTTCTAAATTTCGACAACAGCGCAACCTACCGGGTCCAATTGTGAATCTTAAACTAGCCAGGGACCCAATCAAAGACACAAAATTCATCAAAATTGGTTTAGCCGTTTTTTTAGTTTTAGCAAGACTAACGAAGAGCAATTGATTTTTATTGATCGACCGAAGCGAGATCTCCAAATCAACTTGGGCAAATCGGCGTTGAATGTATGTATGTTTGTTTGTCGGAGGATAACTTTCCAAGCGTTGATCCGATCATCGTGAAATTTGAATTATAGGTTGGTAGTGTTGGCACAATCCTGGTGTGACTAAATGAGCTAAAAATGTTGGGGAGTTGTTGAGATATTGGGGTTCCAGAGGGGTAAAAAAAAATCAAAATTAGACTAGTAGGTTAAATGGGACATCTAATGAAAGGTCTTCTTTAGTAAATTTGAAGTCCGTGTTTATTTTTAGTTTAAACCTTGTAGTTTTTAAGTTATTAGCCGTAATAAAAAGTAAACTTTGACGAAATCCACAGGGTACACCAGTGACCCCACAGTGCTGAAATTTGGTATGCGTGTAGCTTTAGTAATACAAATATAGGGAAAAGTCTGAAATCCAGAATAACTGCAATTACTACCCCAAAAAAGATTATCCAAATAACATGAACTCTCGTTATCTGTAATTTGAATGAAACTGTAGGTCAAGTAGTTGGTTAAGCATTTCGTGGCACTATTTTGATAGTCAAAGATAAGGTAAAAATAATATAGTTTTATTTTTATGGGAGACTCGCAAGATCTCAGTTCGGGGCGAACCACTAATATAATCGTAATCTGTCCTGTCGTTTAGTCGTCGAAACGTAACAAACAGACAGAGACAAAGTTACTTTTGAATTTATAAAATGGATTTTATCTCACCCAGGTCTTCAATGAACGAGAACATGACATCTTCCATAAACGGTGCTATGACGCAGTCCATAAACGCGAGCATGCGATCATCCATCAACGAGAATATGAGGACGTCTATAAACGAAGCTATGACGACATCCACAAACGGGTCTATGAATGGAGACCCGATGACGTCATCGTTGATTCTGCCGCCGCCGCCGCCCTGTATGTTATCGTGTGAGGAGTTGCAGTCGCCGGTGTTCCCACCACCACCTGCTTCCTCATTGCCTGAGCCGGCGGGGCCGCCGCCACCGCCGCCTATGCCACCTAAAGGTGAACCTAATAACTATTTAGTTATTGAGATAGGCTCTATTAATGCTGACATCTCTGTACAGTACTGCGATATAAGTTAAACGCCGCGAAAAATTTCGTCTATCATCGGAAATTCGGAATATTATACTGGAACAGTACGCGCTATCGCCTTTGAAGGTCGCTGCTGACTGACGTCACGAGCCGCGGGACGGACATTGGTTGCTTAATCGTACTATTGATCGTAATTTGGAAATACGAACGTTGCCGAGGCGTCCCAACTTTTATCGTGGTACTGTAAATTGTGTTTCATGCAATAAATATAATTGGATTTTCAAAATAGTTTAGCAATTGAAAATGAGCTTTATCGCACTCAATTTAGAGAAGGACTGGCAATTGCCGATGTTTCCACAATCACCAGCGTATTCGATGGCAGAGACGGCTGGACTGCCGCTCCCGCCGCCTATGTCTGCTAAAGGTACGTTAGCAATCGAAAATAAACTTAAACACGCTGAATTTAGAGTCACCTGTTAGACTTACCTTTATGCTTGCTAAAGGTAAGCCCAAAATGAGCTTAATCGAACTGTATTTAGAGACGGATTTGCATTCACTGGTATTTCCACCACCGCACCGCTTGCTTGATTTTTGCCAGAGACGGCTGGACCGCCCCGCCACCGCTGCCTATGCCTGCTAAAGGTGAGCCTAAGCGATCTAAAGTGAGCTTTATTGCGCTCAATTTAGAGAAGGAATTATAGTTATCGGTGTATCCATAACCGCTGGCAGTGACCTTTTATCTTGATCACTTTACTAAAGTGTCTAAAAACTAAGTCCGGCTTGCACAACGATCCTTATAACTTTTTTAGACTTTGTTTTCATATTTATATACCTACCTATTTATGTAAATTCATTTTAGTTTTTGAGTTATTAGCCATAAATAAAAACTGAATTTTGACAAAGTTCACAGGGTACACCAGTGACCCCACAGTGCTGTAATTTGGTATGCGTGGAGCTTAAGTGACTCACATATAATAATAATAATAATAAATAAATAGATATTGCTGGACATTTCATACAGCGCTATCTAGCCACAAATTAAGCAGAGCTTGTACTATGTGAACCAGATAACTGATAGAATACTTATATACTATTTTTTTTTGTAAATACATACTTATAATATATAGAAAATTACCCAGACCCAGAACAAATATCTGCAGATCATGCAAACATTTGTTCCGCGGCGGGAATCGAACCCGCTACCTCCTGAGTCTCAGCCGGCTATTCGCCTACTGCGCCACGGAGGTCGTCAAAAAACGTATTTAAACGTTTTATTTTTACATCCGTAAACGTATTTAATGAATAAACATGATTAAATTTGACGTATTTGTATGATTTGACAACTCCTTAAATCATATTTAGCCACTAAATACGTTTAGGCATCGTTGCGCAAGACGCCCTAAGTCGAGCATTATGTTGTAGTTATTGCATTATCACTAGGGATTGGCGTAGGTAGTGCTATTTTGGGTCAATGAACCTGAATGATAAGTTAATATGGATATGCCCCGGGATTTATTCCCCGATTCCCGGGAATATTTTTCTGAATGTCGATGTAAATGAAGTTAAAATGTCGATAAAATGTTAATGTCGATCGTAATGTGTGCGTATAGTGAAACAGTCCTTACCTCACCCGCGATAAGCTACAAAAGCGTCAGGGAAAGGGATGACTGTAGGGACCAATACAACATATAGTATTTGCATAAAGCTGAATAGTTATATCCATGTTAAGTTAATGGTCACTAATTCCCGTGAATAGCACTACGCTAATCAGGGCATGCCATGTCATGTCCCATTTACGGACGTTATTCATAAATATCTAACGTAGAGTAGGTATCTATATATTAAGTAAAAGTTGTCGCTTAAATTAGAAGATCCTTTATCGCTTTTATAAATCGTCCACTAGCTCATAAACCTACCCTTATTTATTATTATATTCGTTTATAGATACAAGCCCACCAGAGCTAACCAATGGTGTGATACCAAATGGCAAGCTGACTGTGCTGAACGGCAAGGAACCCATTTACGAGTCGGTCATACCGCGGCCGAATTCAGAAGGGGCAGTTGGGAGCCCACCGATGACGTCACCGCTGCCCCCGCCGCAGTTCCCAGTCGACAATAATAATGCTAATGGGTAAGTTCTTGGTGCCAGAGCTTAAGCCAGGTTGACACTCGGACGTTGTATCCAATCCGTGTTTAATCTGACCGCGCTCAACTTTTCGAGCGAGCTCGTATCCGAATTTCATACAAGACTTATTTAAAGTGGCGGATTCTGGCGTAAACAATATAATCTCGACCTAAAATAATGGCTGCTTCAATAGCCAGCGACAAAAGATCCAGATCCATATTCATTCATTCATCATCATCATCTACAGCCCGACTTCACCTTCTGCTGGGTATAGGCCTCCCCAAGTTTGTGCCATCCGCCACGATCCTGCGCTAGTCTCACCCATTGACGGCCCGTGACACTAACGATGTCGTCCACCCATCTCGCTGCCGGACGTCCAACCCTTCTACAGCCATTCCTCGGCCACCATTCAGTTGCTACCCTGCTCCACCTGTCATCACCACGTCTTGCCAAGTGTCCCGCCCAAGACCATTTGAACTCCATAACTGGATCCCGAACATCATGAACTTTCGTTCTTCTACGGATCTCGACGTTTGGAACTCGATCTAAGAGTTTGATGCCGAGCATGGTACGCTCCATGGCTCTCTGTGCAACACTTAACCTGTACACAGCCTCCTGCGTGAGCGTCCATGTCTCGGCACCGTAAGTCATGGTGAGCAGAACACATTGCATAAATAAGCGGGTCTTCGGACTCTGTGGAGTTTTAGGCGACTTAAGGATGTCGTCCAGCTTGCCGAACGCGGCCCATCCTAATTTGATCCTTTTAGATATCTCCTTTTGTTGATGCTCTTTACGAAAGGATAGAATATGTCCAAGATAAATATACTGGTCAACCATCTCCAGCTTCTCATTTCCCACTGTTACCGCAAGATTTGTGATGCCAGAGATATTCGACAGCACCTTCGTCTTGGATATATTCATCCTCGAGCCGTATTCATTATTGAAGTAAAACTTCTTTACGCACGCTTGACTTGGGGAGTAAGCTGGTGAATGCGTTACGAAAAGTGCGAACGGAAGTTATGAGGGAGATATAAGTTAGTGAAGATATATAGAGAGAGAGTTATGTTTCGTATATTACTGTAGGAGCAAGAGAGAGAGGTGCACTCGCACATTTTGTTTCTCTCTATCTCTCATAGCCAAGTGCATGAAATATATATATACGAGTATATACCTATATCAGTCAGTAGTTTGTTTGATTATTTTTCGTAATTTCATTTCGTTCTTGAACAATGTTATGAATTAATATTTTGAATTTGAAGTTTTACTTCAGTCGTGTGGTCTAAAGCACACTCGTTTTTGTTTACTCGGCTTTACACAATTAGATAATAGACGGAAAAATTATTATCCTTTACGAGAAAAATCGTATAGGTGGCAATATAAAACTCAGATTGAAACCACTCGTACGAGAAATCTCGGTCCGTGAAAACTCTTAAAGTTAACCCGGCTTTAAACACCGCCTAAACGCGTACAAAATTGAGCCTTATTGGCTTAGCGGGATATACATCGCCTTCCGATCCTGAGGGTGTGCATTCGAATCTCAACCGCACACCATTGGATATTTTTATTCGAAAAAATATCGTGTGAAAAGCATGCCATAAAACGAGCCATTCAAAGCCATGTAACATGAGTTAGTACCTATTCTAATCTAATGATTGGTCTTGCATCTGACTATGCCCTTGTGGGATATCTTCACGGGTACTTATTTCAGTACTTTATTTACAGATTCACACACAAAGAGCCAGAGGCAGACTTGTTAGAAACGCCAGTATCGCCATTGGAAAACCATATGGTGTCCAAAGAAACAGACACTCCTACACCGCCAATACCAATGGATACCTGTATCAGTCCCCCGCCGATGATGAATGGAGACGCGACCGTAAGTACTCCTGCTATACGACAACTTCCATGGCGCAGTGGGTGAATAGCCGGCTGAGACGCAAAAGGTTGCGGGTTCAATTCCCGCCGCGGAACAAATGTCTCAATTATCTATAAATAATTTGTTCTGGGTCTAGTTATTTAGTCATATATTTTAAGTAGTATTTACAAAAAAAGTATATAAGTATTGTGCGTTGCGCGGGTTGTTGCGCAGGGCTTCGCACGTCACGTGGTGCATCGCGACGCTTGCAAAGTCGCGTGCGCCGCCGCGTTTAACCGCCGCGGGCTCCGCCACGAGCAACGCTTCTTATCAAGCAAACGCCTCTACATAAACGCTCTCATACATAGCCATATGTTTGTGTTGACCGCACCGCACAACGCGCCGCGGCTCCATAAAAGTGGCCATAGATTTCACGTGCTTTTCAAATTTCAGCGGCCGTGCTGCCCAGTAGACATTGCCAATATATTGTAAACGTCAATTCCTTACTAACAGAGTACAGACCGCAGCGCGCGTCGTAGGGAGCGCGTGGAACGTCAGCTAAGACAAATGGAGGCGGCATCTCCGCCCGCGTCAGCTGTTCCACCGACCACACCCCCCGCGGACGCGACCAATGACCTCGCCGAGTTCGCTAAACTATACTTCAATGATCATCCTAGGTCGCCTGAAGGTATGCACATAAAGACATAGGCTAACCAGCCGGGCTAGCAGACGCGACATAATTTTTTCGACGCTTATATCGTGCATTTGTCTCGTATTCGCACGAGAAAGAGTGAGACGAAACAGTGGACAAAATGTTGTCGTAGCGCGCATGTTAGCTTGCCTAGATTGCCTTAAAATAATAACAATAACTTTATTTCAGACAAGGATAAAAATACAAGATGTTAAAACTTAATTCTACGCCCCATATAAATATATACCTTAGTGATTGAAATACATATTATAACACTTAAATCTATCTGCTGACACGTGAAGTCTGCTACGTGTGACGCACTTGAGCTGTGTCGTGTAGTCGCTTAGGTGGTAGTAAAAACTATTACCAACCCGTGAAGGAAAAAGAGGAGTGTTATAAGTTTGAGGCTTATGTGTCTATCTGTGGCATCGTAACTCTCAAACGGATGGATTAATTCGGACGTGGTTTTTTTTAATAGCTTTAAGAGTTGACTATACCTCAGCCCAAACTAGAATTTCACCCCCGCTTCTCCGCGCGCCGCTGCACGTCCTATCTCGCCGTGGTTCATATGTTTGCCGGTTTTTTATCGTTCAGTCCCTTCATTAACTTTGTGTTTATTTCTCATTACTGCGTCTTTACAAAAACCAACTAAATATAAATTCTACCTAAGAATTACGTGTTCGTTTAGAGCGACAAACGTCACGGGTACCCCGTCTGAAAGCCGAGGCCAGACTGAATCGCAGAACGGGCGTCCGGTGCGAATGGAATGGTTTCATTAGTGCAAAACTTAGATATTTTCATTTTATGGTAAAATCAAAAGGTATTTTGAAAATTTAAAACACAAGTGACCTTATTTATATTGTGTAGAATTACTGTATAAAGTTTCAAGATCTAAATTGTAGTATTCATCGCATAAGAACGGTTTTAAGATAAATTTGGAGTCATCTTTAGATTTTTTTTCTATAGTAAAAATTTTACGGAATCGTGTTTCCCAACACAGGCGTTCTAGCACTTATCCTTAACTATAACATATATTAATTACAAATTGCAGGCACAAAATTTGTTGAATAAAACATCGTTTCTCTATAAGCGATTTATCGTCTCCCCAGGTATAGTGCGCCCATAATAGCTTTTTTTATAAAGCTATTTCAACTTTGGTGGTTCTTAGTTATATGTAAAGAAGACTAGGTCAGCCGATTTCTTTTAGGACAAGGGATCTCAACTGTAAAATGGAAATTTATTAGGTACTAGTTTTTAGGGTCGGAGGGTTTTTAATTATACCTACTTTTGTTTTGTTATTTTTAATATACCTCCTTCTTTCAAAACTATAGGTACACAGGGTTCTGACAAAATTTTGACTCAATTTCTTTTTAAGATTTAAGAGAAAAATTATTGACTTTAGCCCCTGCCCCACCTATGTGGCTGACGATAAAGATAAAGATTCGAAAATAGGTTACAGAATGTTCTAGATTGCTTAAACCTTGCTGTTTTATGCGGAATGGCTGCTGTCTTAAACCAACCATCATCCAGTCGCTTCCAATCGCAACGATTTGGTTTAATAATATGGTTATGTTATCTTAGGAACAAAACATACAATAAATGAAAACGCTTAAAAAGCCCTTATGTGGGTGCATTGCGTTTGTCGATTGCACAATACCAATAGAAATTGATACAAACAGAAAGTTTTAATCAATTCAACACTGTTTTCCCAACCGATGAGCTTGCAAATAAGTTGTTATCCGTTGTTTATTAGGAACGATAATGGCGACTCTAACACGCAAAAGCAAGTCAATGGAACTGGTGACGAAAGAGGAAATGATCACGTACCACAAAGGCAACAATATCCCCACCTCGCACTTGCAGTTGCATGACCCGGAGAGCGTCACCGCTGCTGTTAATATCTTCAGGGTAAGTGCTTGCGTTTTTATTCATACTAAGTTGGCGTTGAGAAAATATTTGAAAATACTTAGGGAGCTTTCGCGTGACGACCTTGATGCGTACTATCTACGCCGAATGGTAAGCCGTTATCGTACTCTATGGACATTTAACACCAAAGGCATCACTCTTGTCACCCTGAGATATATAGGTGAACTCATGTCCCTATATTTTCACCGACAAACCAGCAGTGCTACGAGTGCTACAGCCGTTTTTAAGCGACGGAGACTACTTAACATTAGGAGGTCCGTCAGGTTGTGTGTCTTAAAGCTTCAATATACGGTTTAGTTCGAACTTTTTAATTCTCTCACTTATTATCCCACTATTAAATGTGTATTTTGTTGGTTTATGGTTATTTTACCATAGCCCACTACACCCTTTTCACCTTTATAAATCAACCTGGTCACTAAAATGCCGGGTAAAATAAGAAATACACAAATAAACAATTTATTTGCAACGACTCAATAAAATGTGTTGGTAAAACGACATATTAAAGGTTGATGTGAGCCACCGTTGGGTGCAGGCTGCACAAGATCGGTCGTCCTCGAAACCTATGGGGGAGGCGTATCTTCAGAGGTGGACTATGGTTGTGTTATGGTGATGAATAAATGTGTTCTGTTCACAGGAACTATGCCGCTACATGCGAGGCGAACTCGGAGTGGACAAAGAGACGCACGTGATACAGTCTCTGATCGCCAAAGGGTTAGAGCGCGAAGAATTACGAGATGAAATATTAGTGCAGTGTGTTAGACAGGTAATAACAATTGATAAATAATAATTCTTGAATTAGGTTTATATGGTTGTATCTGCTTTAGGCTTTGTGTATTCGCATTCTCTCTGTGTAGGGTTAGCTTAGTGATAAAGTAATTCTTACACATTTGTTGCGAGTGATGTCGCTACAAAAGTATCTGGCATTGAGCTTTTTTAACCGTTCTTTAAAAATAAGAGTTTTGAATGTGATTTTAATTGAAAAAAATGTCTGTGGTGTAGATAAACGAGTGTCCAGTAGAGGAGTGGGCGGAGCGCGTCTGGCTAGTGCTGTGCCTGTGCGCGGTCGCGTGGCAGCCGTCGCGCGGGCTCGCGCGGTACTACTGCGCGTGGCTGCGGGCGCGCGCGCGCCACGCCGCCGCGCCGCACGCGCCACGCGCCGCGCACTGCGCGCAGTGGTGCCTGGACAACTGCCGCGGCGCCGCGCCCCGCCATCTGCCGCCTAGCACTGTGGAGATAGCTGTGAGTACTATATCCAGTAGAGGAGTGAGCGGAAGCGCGTCTGACTAGTGTTGTGCCTGTGCGGTCTAAATAGGTATTATACTAGTGAAGTGCTTGAAGTTAAAAAGGTTATCACCTTATAAAAATAATATATGAATCCGTTACTTCCAAAATCGTCTTATGGTGGGTTCCTGTAGTCGTCGGTAACCAGCTACGACTCGTTTCTCCTTGAAAACGTCTCAAAAGTTTGACACTTTTTCAAGGAGATACCTACGGGTCGTAGTCGGTTACCGACGGATATAAGAACCCGCTATTATAACCCACACCTTTTAAAATGAATTCTAACAATGTAGTATTGTTAGAATTCATTTTTAAAGGTGTGTACACTTGAACACCCAGAATCGGATGTCGGACTCCTCCATACGGTTCCATTGTGATCGGTCTGGTATGGTATATTATATTGCGAAACTATAAATGTTAATTTCTCAATCTGGGTATATAGATGTACATATATTATAATAACATATTATCAAGATTTAATCAAAAGAACTTATTGATTGGTTGAAAATACTTTATTTGCACTCATAAAAATAGCGTTCGTTCTTCGTGAAGTTCGTCAAATAACACCACAATATCTGTATTAAAAATATAACACACTGTGTGTCCCAGGCGATGCGACGTCTCGGCACCATAGTCTGCCGGTTCTTCTTCCTCGACGGTCGCACGAAGGCCATCGACGTGCACCCGGCGGACACGGCTGCGGCGGCCGCGGCGCGCCTCGCAGACAAGCTGGGACTGGCGCCCAACTCCAGGGCGGGTTGGGCGGTGTACCAGCAGCGCGGGGGCAAGGAGGAGCACGTACGAGCCACGCAGTATCTCTATGATGTTATAGCGGCCTGGGAGATGTGAGTAAACACCATCAAAAGTCAATTAAAGAGACGGTTAAAATCTGCATCCAAATCATGGGCAATTTTTTTAAAGGGTCCGCAATGCTCTTTAGTGTTACATTAAATTTGGTGTTACACACGTCCATATGCTTTGGTAACCGCATAGCATCAGATGAGCCTACGGTTGTTTAGTACTAGTGGTTCGCCCCGAACTGAGATCTCGCGATTCTCCCATGAAAACAAAAAATAATATTATTCGTTATCTTAATAGACTATCAAAATAGTGTCACAAAATATATAACCAAATACTTGACCTAAAGTTTCATTCAAATTACAGGTAACGGGAGTTCATGTTAATTGGTTATCTGTTTTGGGGTACAAATTGCAGTTACGCTGGATTTCAGACTTTTGCCTATATTTGTGCCACTTAAGCTACATGCATACCAAATTACACCACTGTGGGATCACTGGTGTACCCTGTGAATTTCGTTGAAGTTCAGTTTTTTATTATGGCTAATAACTCAAAAACTGCAAGGACTTAACCAAAAATATAAACGGTATCGAAATGTACTAATAAAGACGTCCCACTTGACCTAATAATCTCATTTTTTTTACCCCTCTTGAACCCCAATATCTCTATAACCCCCCCAACATTTTTAGTTCATTTAGTCACACCAGAATTGTGTCATGTATCAAATTTCACGATGATCGGATCAACGCTTCGAAAGTTATCCTCGGACAAACAAACATACATACATACATACAACGTCGATTTAGTTGATTAGGAGATCTCACTTTGCTCGATCAATAAAAAAATACTGTCATTTTCAATTTCTTAATTTGATTTCTTTGTGACAATCAGCATGGTAACGTTATTATGTATGGGTTTAGGGTGAAATTGTATTATTGGCCATGGATTAAATATTAAGATTGAAACATGAGAATTTGTCAAGGTCCTAGAGATGCAAACGATTATCTTTTCTGAGCAATTTGAGCTATAATTTTGCTCAATGCGGTAAATAATTTATGGGAATTTTTTTTAGTTTCTGTCCGAACACCTTTTTTCATATTATAATTTCTCATTTATCAAATAAGGTAGTCTCATTATGTTGTACTTGGCAGGCAACAAGGGCCGGGTGGTGGCTCCGCTGACAACCGCTTCGTGTTCAAGCGACGCTTGTTCCGCGGCGGTAGAGACCTGCCGCACGATCCTGTTGAAGTGGCGCTACTGTACGCACAAGCTGTGCATAGCGTTGTCAAGGTGAGATAATCGAAAACATATATCTTGTTACCACGAAAACGATAAACAACTATGTACGGTTATGTACATCGATATAGTTGCGAATCCCTAAGATACAATTTTCATTATTGTACATCAGTGACCATCAACGCGCCGCGCGACTAAGACGCTGGCGCGAAGCGTGTTTAATATCGTGAATAAACTGTTTACGTGAAATATGACCGTTTTCTTGCCGTCGGCACTCCAAAACATTACTAACTACTACTTTATGTACGGTGCAATACTGGGATCGTACAAACTATTTAACGCGTGTTTAAAAAAATCCTTACCAACTTTTATATAGAATTATTTTAAACACGCGCTAAACAGTGTTTAAATATTTTTGTGGTAAGACCCATACATTTTTTGTACGTCCTGGACCTATTCTAGACAGTTTTTTCTTTCTTTAGCCAGGAGATACGAGATGAGCTGGCTACATAAATATTGTGCTAAGTACAATATAACAACTTCTATGTGAGATGTACAGAATATTTTTTACTTGGGCCCTGATTGTAACGTCAATTTAAGGCCAGGAAAAAAAAACTGTCGCGTGATTTCAAATCGCGCGTTAGGTAACCGCTTATATTCATTTAAAATTTCGCGGATTTTTTTGTTATCTGAACGTAGCCTTTTAGGGGTACATTACCTCAGTCTAGTCACTGACCTAACTAAAGTCGGCTACATACGATCACTTTTCCTGTTAAGTGAAAAGAGATCCCGATATAACCGTCATTAACGCAGTGAATAGAAATCCTCACACGTACGAATGTAATTGTTATGTGGACTCTCGAAAGAGAATACATACAATAGGCATACCATGAATTCTGAGAAGACATAGCGTTCTTTTCATCAGATGGATGAGTTCCCAGTGTCGGAGAAGGTGGCCCTCCAGCTAGCCGGGCTGCAAGCGCAAGTGTCGCTGGGCGAGCCGCCGCCGTCGCCGCCGCCGCCGCACACGCGCGCCTACTACGCGCAGCCCGAGCAGTTCCTGCCGCAGAGGATCGCGCGCGCCCGCCCCAACAACCAGTGGGTGAGTTCAGCATTTACATCCACAGCGCAAGGGCCGATGCACACGGTGTATTTTAAGCTCGCACGCGACGCGCGTACTAAGTTTGTGCGTCTGTTTGAATCGATAAAATGCTACAATCTGCTTTTTGGGCCTTTACGACGTCAAAATGCGCGTCGCCTGCGCGTATAAAATACGCCGTGTGCATAGGCCCTTACTTCTCCCACTGCACCCAGAAATGGCCTCTCTTAGTTCTAATAAATAAATGTTGTAAGTGTAAGTCTAACATAAGGAGAATAACCGTCCGCTAGACATATATGAGTATCGCTAGGCGAGTTCAACATTAGCTGAAAGGCATCTGCTGCTAGATAAGGTCTCCTTCGAAGAGCTCTCGGGAGGTTTACTTCTCTCCATTTAACGACAACTCTCTATAACGTCAAAATATGCTCAGTCCCTTGAGTGTCGTTATATAGAGTTTACACTGTATATATATATTTTGAATAAAAAAAAAAAAAAAAATATTATGCATTAGAAAGTAACTCTCTATCTGTTCGAATTGATAATGATCGGGATTGAGTCATAGGCTACTTTTTACTCGACTGCCCAGAAGGAGTATAATGTTTTTAAGCTGCGGAGGGAAGTTTGTGATTAATATTCGGCTGGAAATTCACGCGCACTGAAATTAACTATCATCGGTGCGACGACTAATGCTGGCCGAGTAGAATAGGGAGGGTATTGTACAACCAAAAGCAATTTCTTATTTCAAACATTCGTTACAGGCTAACATCTTGGCTCAAGCTCATCGACAGTACGGCGCCGGGCGCGTAGAGCTGACCGCGAAGGCGTTATACCTCTCGTGCGTGATGCAGTACCCTCTGTACGGCGTTACACTTTTCCCGGTCACTTATAAGGGATACTGGGCTCACGGTAAGATATCTCATAATAGATCATTACTACTTTACCGTTACTGAACTTACCCTGTTCGTGTGTGAGTGGTTTTTAGGGTTCCGTAGCCAAATGGCAAAAAACGGAACCCTTATGGATTCGTCATGTCTTGTCTGTCTGTCCGTCCGTATGTCACAGCCACTTTTTTCCGAAACTATAAGAACTATACTGTTGAAACTTGGTTAGTAGATGTATTCTATGAACCGCATTAAGATTTTCACACTAAATAGAAAAAAAAACAATACATTTTGGGAGTAGTAGAATACTTAGAACTGAAACTCAAAAAAAATTTTTCATCATACCCATACGTGTGGTTTATCTATGGATAGGTCTTCAAAAATGATAATGAGGTTTCTAATATCTTTTTTTTCTAAACCGAATTGTTTGCGCGAGAGACACTTCCAAAGTGGTAAAATGTGCCCCCCCCCCCCCCCCTCCTCCCTGTAACTTCTAAAATAAGAGAATGATAAAACTAAAAATATATATGATGTTACGCTACGGAACACTTCATGGGCGAGTTCGACTCGCACTTGGCTGCTTTTTTATATTAAAAATTGGGTACACAATCCCACGGGCCTTTGCCTGTAGCACTGGTGTTTGTAATTTAGTATCTGTGATTCTAATCTTTAGATTAAAACTTTCTTATTTTTAATAAGAATATATGTATGTGTAAATGTATCCTCCAAAGTGCACCGCACTTCGCAACTTCGTAAATTTCGCTCCATCCTAAGGTTGTCTGGAAGAGATCGCTTTGAACGATAAGGCCGCCCATTGTATTGGTTTATTTATTCTAGCCTAGTACTTATTTTTGTATTATCTCTGTGTGGTAATTAAATAAGAAATCTATGCTTATATACTAATAATATAAAGAGGTAAAGTTGGTAGGGGGTAATCTCAGGAAACTGCCGAACCGATTTTGTAAATTATTTCACTGATAGGAAACTAGACTATCCCTAAGTGCTTTATGCTAAATTTTTTTTAGATCGTCGCAATCTGGGCGGATCAGCTAGATCGGCGGATCCAGATCATGTAACATTTTCTATTGCTAGAGCCATCTACAAAAAGTGTTTCCGTAATGCATCTTAATCATTTCCTTAGGTCCAAACGTGCTGCTCGGCGTTGGGTCAGAGGGCGTAGTTCTAGTGCGACCAGCGGACAAGGTGGTACTGGCGGAGTACCCCTACACCAACATAGCGGCGCTGCTCATGGACCCCGTCGACAACGGACTCACCATCAGCCTCACACACCATGGACAGCACGACGGGCACAGGTAAACGTGCTACAATTTACAATTTGTGCTCCAAATGGTTGGGTGTTTATGACTGTGAACAGAATTTTAGTTAAGTAGCAGGGGGTCGTATTAGATAGAAAGACGACCTGATAAAGGTAATGCTGGGGTTGGTGTAGCCTGCGCAAGATTACTCGCTCTGGAAATCTATGGGGGAGGTCTATATTCAGCAATGGACCTCCTATGGCTGATATTATTATGTTGATGATGTAGTTGATTGTTATTGCCAGGTTAAAAAAATAAATCTAGAGCGTAGTTGATACTCAAGCGAAGCGAGCGGGGTTCTAATACAGTAATGGCGTCCGGAGTTGAAATAACTGATGACAGGGAAATTTCGCTACTATTAAAATGAAAGGAAAATAAATGTGTGTTTGTGCGTGTGGCTTGATAAACAACTAAATTTTTTGATTCTTATTCTAGGGCGGGGGAATAGGACATGCTCAAGTCCTGCATTAGGGTGTTTTTTTCCATTCAAACCTGACTCCCAACTATCCAACTCCTTGAAGTAACGGAAAAAATTGTGTTATTACAGATGCATAGTCCTAGAATCTTCACAAAAGAACGAAGCTGCCTGGCTAATGGCCGCGTACAGCCCCATTCTAGCCAACGGTTTAGCGGACGAGCCGCCGCGCCGCGCCGCGCCGGCGTCGGAGCGATCCCGGCTCGCGGGCGCGTTGAGAAGCGCACGCCGCGCTTTGGTCGACTCTGGCATGCTGCGGCGGCCCGCTGAGGGGTCGGCTGGGAACTTCCTGAGAAATACTTTGAGAAGGTATGCAATCCTTTATAAAATAGTAAATCAAAGTTGTCTGGATGCGATCCGCTTGCAGTAATGAATATTGTCATAAATTTAAAGAGACCCTGCAGTGAGTAGATACGAGCTGAATATTATGGTATGAAAAAGCTAATGCCTATTAATTAGTGTTTTGCAAATACTGGTCTTCCATTAATTAAATGTAATGAAAAAATACAAAGGTATGAGTATTTGCAGCATAATTAATGTACAACGCAATACCGATAAATGAACTTGTCAATTAATTACAGATTGAGTAAGCACCGTCTAGAAAAGGTCCGAGTAGACATGGCTGCGGAAACCCACGGGGAGTGCTATAAGGGGTTTCCGGTGGGCTACTGGTGCTGGGCGCGCAGTCTGCCGCACAGCCTGACGCGGCTCAACGAGGCAGAGGAGGTCGCCGCCATGCAGATATACAAGGTACAATACGCAGCCATTTAGAACCCAACTGGGACATTGGCAGCCAATATTAATAAAAAAATAAAGGTTTAAAACCCTGACTATCATTTTCCAAAAAATATATTTAGCCCAGATGGGGTCGTTGAGTATCGCTCCACGTTCGTAACCAGCCATGACACGTTACGAGTCTTTCCAAGTAGGTGCTCATTCTACATAGATAAACATTTGGACCATGGGAACGTATAGGAACAATAAAAACACATTGTATGGCGTGGGAATGTACAGAAACAGGCGAATCTGCTTTAGGTCTGGTCTAAACATTTATTTGTTTTACCATTCCCGTCCCGTTATTAATCACTATTATGTATGCAGGACATAATGAGCCACGCGGGCCTGAACATGAGCGAGGGCAGCAGTACCAGCAGCAGTTCTTCGAACCTCGCCAACAACAACAGCACCAGCAGCCAGGACTCAGAGAGCGACGACCGCGTGGCGCTCGCCCAGGCGCTGCTGCAGAGGTGCCTGCAGAAGGACACGCTGCTCTGCGAGCTGTACGTGCAGCTCATCAAGCAGGTACGGGACCAGCTAGCATATTGACTAACAGCACCAGCAGCCAGGACTCGAAGACTGTTGTTTGCTTGATATTTATGATGTTGATCCTGACATCTTTTGCTTCTTTACTATTACCACATTATGTGAGGCACACATTTTTTCCTGCCAGTTTCTTCATCTCAATTTAAGCCATTATCTCAACTCCTACATCTTTTTTACCTAAGCTACCATTACCTCGCGTTATTTATAATGGTGTGCGCTTCAAATTTACAATGTTGTTCACTTTGTGTTTTGAATGTAGTTCACAGAATATTTAGAAGAATGTTGTTTGCCTCCATATTTATTTAATCGCTGTTCATAAATATACCTAGTCAGGTCATAAATTCTGTCACATGTTTAATATAAAATAATTGAAACAAGTTTATTCATTATGTAACCATTTATATACCAAAATGAACTTAACAAAACATAGATTCTTATGACACTAAAGTTTATTCAATATGACCTCCGTGATTTTGAATACAGGCCTTCAATCTGCGCGGCCAGTCGTCTATCGCAGCAAGAACGAGGTCCATGTCAATATCGGCGGCTGCCTTAATCAAGGATGTCTTGAGTGACTCCAAATTGGGATGAGGCTTTGAGCACGCCTTTTCCTCCAAGTGTTGCCATATCTTGTAATCTAACGGATTCAAATCTGGACTGGAGGAGGGCCAGTCTTTGTGCCGGATGAAGTCGATTTCACGCGCCGCCAGCCAGTCTTGTGTGCTCTTCGCTCTATGAGCTGGCGCCGAATCTTGTTGGAATACCCAGTGCCTGTTATTGAACATGGTATGAGAAACAGGTTCCACAAGGTTCGTCAGGACTGTATTTTGATACACAACTGCATTCGTTTTTACACCTTTCTCACAAAAATGTACCTCTGTTAAGCCCCAATAAGAAACTCCCAACCATACCATGAGCAAGGATGGAAAATGACCTCGTTGGACACGCGGAATACGGTGGCTCGTTTCTTCACTACTGTGTGCGTACACCTTATCATTTTGCTTGTTGTAGCTCTCTTCTACGGTAAAAAATTTTTCATCCGAAAAAAGAATTTCTCGATATTTTTTTCCCGCGTACCGCTTCAACAAAGCGCGGCATCTCTTCAGTCTCAGGTCCATTAGACGAGCATTCAAACGATGTCCTGTTTTTCTTCGATATGCCCGAAGTCCTAAGTCTTCATTTAACACCCTTTTCACCGTGGTTCTGCTTAACCCCATCTGAAGGGCCAACAGTTTCTGCTTACGTTTGGGATTTCTTTGAATTCGCGCCTTCACAGCTTTTATCACTGCTGGAGTCCTAACAGACCGAGGGCGACCACTTCTTGACCTGTCATCTGTCTTTATTGTATCGTTTGATGGTGCGATAAACGAATCTTTTGGTTATATTCAAATTTTTCAGTATGTCAAAAATTAGAATTGGCGCGTAACCGCAACGATGCAACGCAATAACTGCAACACGGTCTTCTTTAAGCGTCCACTCCATATTTAAAAATGAGTAAAATTCTAAAAAGTATACATTTTTATTTTCATGAACAATTCGAAATTCGAATTCTATAAACTGTTTTGTGGCCAGCATACTAAAAGAAAAGTTTTTACTGTGTGACAATACTTATAACCTGACTAGGTATGTATAACATGACATTAACGTTTGGATGTTATCGACGAAATATTTAAATATTTTTTTATTTAAAGCATCAAGTTAGTAGTTTTTTTTTGCTAAAAATGTGTTACGTACAATATATCTATTATACTTTAGACGACCTTACCTTACCTTGGTGATATCATAATTTATTTTTGTAAGGGTCTATATACTGTACATAGGCATCCAAAGAATATCTACCTCATAATTTTAACCCATTACTTTGGGGGCAAAGTAATGGGTTAAAATTATGAGGTAGATATTTGACTTTTTTGCAAAATCATCCCTACAGGGGGCTGTAGGGATGATTTTGCAAAAAAGTTGAAACATGTGTTTCCTTATTTCTTGTCAAAAGCCTAAATATGTTTTACAAACTTTTAACCCCTATTTCACTCACTACAAGATTATTTTTGAGGCAAAAGATATGCCTATGATGTCCCAGGATAAAATCTATCTCCATGCCAAATTTAATTACGAGATATTTTTTTTTTTTTATTTAAAGTGTCAATAGTTAGTAGTTTTTTTGCTTAAAATATGTTATTTAGGTGTATTATATTTCAGACGACAGACCACCCGGAGCCGAGTTCTCGCGTGTCCGCGCGTCACTGGGCGCTACTGTGCTGCGCGGTGGGCGCGGCGCTGCCGCCCGTGAAGCCGCTGCGCCGCCTGCTGCTCGCTCATCTGCGCTACCGCGGCACAGCGCTCCACACCGGCGAGGAGGGCAAGTTCGCCCGAAGGGCTGAACAGGTTATTAACCTTACCTTGTACATCCATTTGCTGAACAAGTTTCTCTTTTACTTTTTAGGGGGTCTTTGTTTTTGGCAGTTGATTTTTAGACTGCGGTGTGAGTTAGACGCTGTAAAAATTACGAGGCCAATTTGCCAATATTGGCAAATAATAATTAATATTAATATTGGAAATAATTGGTTCAGATTATGTTAAAAGAACGCCAGAAAAACATCCGCAATTACTCTCTATCCCTCAGTTCATTACCACATGCATCAGGACACTATTAAAACAGCCAACTAATGTTGATCAGAGGTATCCAAGTCACCGCTGATTGTTAATGTAGATCCATTTTGTTTTACTGCGGTACTCGTAGTTGATACGCACGCCTCAGGAATTCATTGTAGAAACTATCCCATATCACTTCACAACGGGTTCCTCGTGGTCAACATGGTAGTTAAGGGGAGACCGGAGGGGAATCGCCCATACAACACGTACTACCAAGATAATTTCTAATTGGAGCATATTTCTACCTTAATAAGGTTTTTTTTTAATTTGAATAGTATTTATCTAGGTTCCCCACCATATATTAGATCAAAATACTTACCTACAATGAAATAGAAACGTATCGCGTTCTGCATGTTTTTACGTCATAAAATACCTGTTTTCAACCTAATTGTTTCGTATTAAAAACAACAACATCTTACGTATCCTAGTCATGGGAACATAGATTATATCGTCTATTTACAGAATAACAACACAATGAGAAAAATACAACAAGTTTTCAGTCATCAGTTTTGGTATTACGGAACACGGTCAAAATCTAATCAAATTTAGAATCGTTCATATGCTATCAATGTCGCTCTGCGTGGCTAAACTTCGTCACTAAACAGGGATAGCGATATTCAGGCCTAAGTTTTTGACGCGGCCGAATTGAAGTTACGCTCGGGGTTCGCCGGCTTTTTAAAGTTCAGGAAAATTATTCTTGTTGGACCGACCTAGTTTGACTTTCCAATTTGACAACGAGAAGGAAGTTCTTACAACTATGCGATAATTAAGCCTTGGTGCCTTGGTGGGTGATGTTTAGTATTTTATGTTTATGGAAGACGTCAAAAACCGGGATACAGAAAATCTAGTCCGGTTCTTGACACACCATTATATGCATAATACTTGCTTCACCCCAGTCTCTTGTGACTGTAATGTAACAAATTTATCTGATTACCTTTGTATTTACTCTTGTTTAACCCAATAAATCATTTTTCATTTATTTCCTCCAGGTGGCACTAAGCATAGCTCAAGTCCCGCGACGTCTAGCCGCGCCGTCCCGCGAAGAAGTTCTGTGCGCGGCGGCGAGACGACCCCTCCACGTCCGGGTGTTACTGCTCGATGGCAAACAGCACGGGCTGGTGTTCGGCCCGGCCGCGACTGCGGACCATCTCGTCACTATGCTCAGGGAGAAGATCGGATTGAATGATTCTGCTACAGGTATTAACCAACATTTTGTAAGTGTTATTGCTTGATACCTATTCGAAGTCTGCACAATACAAGCTTGGCCCAGTGTGAAGACCACTCAACATTAAGTTCACTTAAAAATTATCTGTTTTAAAAGTATTAGTCATAAGGTACGCTTTTTGTTGCTATATAAAATATTATTCATTTTTTTTACGTACAGAGTGATACCAGTAATTTATTAACTTTATGTATAATTATTAGTGGAGAGTAATAAGTTTAGATAATCAGAACTAAATCAAAATTTAATCGAAACTAAATCAATAGTGAAAATGGCATTTGATTTGAACTCGTTCAGTAGTTCTCTTGGTAACTACCACTACTACCATACTTGCAAGATGTGGAATGAGCTACCATCTGAGGTTTTCCCATTAGGTTACGACATGGCACGCTTCAAGAGAAACGTAAGAGAGGTTTCTATACAGTGTAGGGAACGCATCGACAATACCCCGGGTATTACCCGGTGACGGTGACCGCTTACCATCAGGTGGGCCGTAAACCTGTTTCCCCACAAATAACATAAAAAAACCTACATAGCGGCCCACGTTTTTTTAAGAATAGAGATTTCTGATATATTAGTATTATAGCTTATAACTTTTGAAACTATCATGGTTATGAACACTATTTGTACTAAAAACCGGATATTCACCCTGATTTGTGAGTTTTTGAGTATCCCGATATTTCGACCCGATTGCATGAGCCATGATCACGGGTAAACTGGTAAATTCAAAAACTCACAAATCATGTTAAATACCCCGTTTTTAGTGCAAATAGTATTTTAGCTTAGTTTGTTGATACTTGTTCCTGCCCCTACATTAGTTGGGGTTGGCGCAACATGTATTTTTTTCCATACTTCTCTATCAGCCGTCATCTCCGACAGCCGTCTCTTCGACCTTCCTCTACTTCTATATCCATCCACATTGATATGATGATTTTAGTTTGTTAATAGATGTTTAGTGTAGTTATATGAATGTTTTCCATAGTTCTCTATCAGCCGTCATCTCCGACAGCCGTCTCTTCGACCTTCCTCTACTTCTATATCCATCCACATTGATATGATGATTTTAGTTTGTTAATAGATGTTTAGTGTAGTTATATGAATGTTTTCCATAGTTCTCTATCAGCCGTCATCTCCGACAGCCGTCTCTTCGACCTTCCTCTACTTCTATATCCATCCACATTGATATGATGATTTTAGTTTGTTAATAGATGTTTAGTGTAGTTATATGAATGTTTTCCATACTTCTCTATCAGCCGTCATCTCCGACAGCCGTCTCTTCGACCTTCCTCTACTTCTATATCCATCCACATTGATATGATGATTTTAGTTTGTTAATAGATGTTTAGTGTAGTTATATGAATGTTTTCCATAGTTCTCTATCAGCCGTCATCTCCGACAGCCGTCTCTTCGACCTTCCTCTACTTCTATATCCATCCACATTGATATGATGATTTTAGTTTGTTAATAGATGTTTAGTGTAGTTATATGAATGTTTTCCATAGTTCTCTATCAGCCGTCATCTCCGACAGCCGTCTCTTCGACCTTCCTCTACTTCTATATCCATCCACATTGATATGATGATTTTAGTTTGTTAATAGATGTTTAGTGTAGTTATATGAATGTTTTCCATACTTCTCTATCAGCCGTCATCTCCGACAGCCGTCTCTTCGACCTTCCTCTACTTCTATATCCATCCACATTGATATGATGATTTTAGTTTGTTAATAGATGTTTAGTGTAGTTATATGAATGTTTTCCATACTTCTCTATCAGCCGTCATCTCCGACAGCCGTCTCTTCGACCTTCCTCTACTTCTATATCCATCCACATTGATATGATGATTTTAGTTTGTTAATAGATGTTTAGTGTAGTTATATGAATGTTTTCCATAGTTCTCTATCAGCCGTCATCTCCGACAGCCGTCTCTTCGACCTTCCTCTACTTCTATATCCATCCACATTGATATGATGATTTTAGTTTGTTAATAGATGTTTAGTGTAGTTATATGAATGTTTTCCATAGTTCTCTATCAGCCGTCATCTCCGACAGCCGTCTCTTCGACCTTCCTCTACTTCTATATCCATCCACATTGATATGATGATTTTAGTTTGTTAATAGATGTTTAGTGTAGTTATATGAATGTTTTCCATACTTCTCTATCAGCCGTCATCTCCGACAGCCGTCTCTTCGACCTTCCTCTACTTCTATATCCATCCACATTGATATGATGATTTTAGTTTGTTAATAGATGTTTAGTGTAGTTATATGAATGTTTTCCATAGTTCTCTATCAGCCGTCATCTCCGACAGCCGTCTCTTCGACCTTCCTCTACTTCTATATCCATCCACATTGATATGATGATTTTAGTTTGTTAATAGATGTTTAGTGTAGTTATATGAATGTTTTCCATAGTTCTCTATCAGCCGTCATCTCCGACAGCCGTCTCTTCGACCTTCCTCTACTTCTATATCCATCCACATTGATATGATGATTTTAGTTTGTTAATAGATGTTTAGTGTAGTTATATGAATGTTTTCCATACTTCTCTATCAGCCGTCATCTCCGACAGCCGTCTCTTCGACCTTCCTCTACTTCTATATCCATCCACATTGATATGATGATTTTAGTTTGTTAATAGATGTTTAGTGTAGTTATATGAATGTTTTCCATAGTTCTCTATCAGCCGTCATCTCCGACAGCCGTCTCTTCGACCTTCCTCTACTTCTATATCCATCCACATTGATATGATGATTTTAGTTTGTTAATAGATGTTTAGTGTAGTTATATGAATGTTTTCCATACTTCTCTATCAGCCGTCATCTCCGACAGCCGTCTCTTCGACCTTCCTCTACTTCTATATCCATCCACATTGATATGATGATTTTAGTTTGTTAATAGATGTTTAGTGTAGTTATATGAATGTTTTCCATAGTTCTCTATCAGCCGTCATCTCCGACAGCCGTCTCTTCGACCTTCCTCTACTTCTATATCCATCCACATTGATATGATGATTTTAGTTTGTTAATAGATGTTTAGTGTAGTTATATGAATGTTTTCCATACTTCTCTATCAGCCGTCATCTCCGACAGCCGTCTCTTCGACCTTCCTCTACTTCTATATCCATCCACATTGATATGATGATTTTAGTTTGTTAATAGATGTTTAGTGTAGTTATATGAATGTTTTCCATAGTTCTCTATCAGCCGTCATCTCCGACAGCCGTCTCTTCGACCTTCCTCTACTTCTATATCCATCCACATTGATATGATGATTTTAGTTTGTTAATAGATGTTTAGTGTAGTTATATGAATGTTTTCCATACTTCTCTATCAGCCGTCATCTCCGACAGCCGTCTCTTCGACCTTCCTCTACTTCTATATCCATCCACATTGATATGATGATTTTAGTTTGTTAATAGATGTTTAGTGTAGTTATATGAATGTTTTCCATAGTTCTCTATCAGCCGTCATCTCCGACAGCCGTCTCTTCGACCTTCCTCTACTTCTATATCCATCCACATTGATATGATGATTTTAGTTTGTTAATAGATGTTTAGTGTAGTTATATGAATGTTTTCCATAGTTCTCTATCAGCCGTCATCTCCGACAGCCGTCTCTTCGACCTTCCTCTACTTCTATATCCATCCACATTGATATGATGATTTTAGTTTGTTAATAGATGTTTAGTGTAGTTATATGAATGTTTTCCATACTTCTCTATCAGCCGTCATCTCCGACAGCCGTCTCTTCGACCTTCCTCTACTTCTATATCCATCCACATTGATATGATGATTTTAGTTTGTTAATAGATGTTTAGTGTAGTTATATGAATGTTTTCCATAGTTCTCTATCAGCCGTCATCTCCGACAGCCGTCTCTTCGACCTTCCTCTACTTCTATATCCATCCACATTGATATGATGATTTTAGTTTGTTAATAGATGTTTAGTGTAGTTATATGAATGTTTTCCATAGTTCTCTATCAGCCGTCATCTCCGACAGCCGTCTCTTCGACCTTCCTCTACTTCTATATCCATCCACATTGATATGATGATTTTAGTTTGTTAATAGATGTTTAGTGTAGTTATATGAATGTTTTCCATAGTTCTCTATCAGCCGTCATCTCCGACAGCCGTCTCTTCGACCTTCCTCTACTTCTATATCCATCCACATTGATATGATGATTTTAGTTTGTTAATAGATGTTTAGTGTAGTTATATGAATGTTTTCCATAGTTCTCTATCAGCCGTCATCTCCGACAGCCGTCTCTTCGACCTTCCTCTACTTCTATATCCATCCACATTGATATGATGATTTTAGTTTGTTAATAGATGTTTAGTGTAGTTATATGAATGTTTTCCATACTTCTCTATCAGCCGTCATCTCCGACAGCCGTCTCTTCGACCTTCCTCTACTTCTATATCCATCCACATTGATATGATGATTTTAGTTTGTTAATAGATGTTTAGTGTAGTTATATGAATGTTTTCCATAGTTCTCTATCAGCCGTCATCTCCGACAGCCGTCTCTTCGACCTTCCTCTACTTCTATATCCATCCACATTGATATGATGATTTTAGTTTGTTAATAGATGTTTAGTGTAGTTATATGAATGTTTTCCATAGTTCTCTATCAGCCGTCATCTCCGACAGCCGTCTCTTCGACCTTCCTCTACTTCTATATCCATCCACATTGATATGATGATTTTAGTTTGTTAATAGATGTTTAGTGTAGTTATATGAATGTTTTCCATAGTTCTCTATCAGCCGTCATCTCCGACAGCCGTCTCTTCGACCTTCCTCTACTTCTATATCCATCCACATTGATATGATGATTTTAGTTTGTTAATAGATGTTTAGTGTAGTTATATGAATGTTTTCCATAGTTCTCTATCAGCCGTCATCTCCGACAGCCGTCTCTTCGACCTTCCTCTACTTCTATATCCATCCACATTGATATGATGATTTTAGTTTGTTAATAGATGTTTAGTGTAGTTATATGAATGTTTTCCATAGTTCTCTATCAGCCGTCATCTCCGACAGCCGTCTCTTCGACCTTCCTCTACTTCTATATCCATCCACATTGATATGATGATTTTAGTTTGTTAATAGATGTTTAGTGTAGTTATATGAATGTTTTCCATAGTTCTCTATCAGCCGTCATCTCCGACAGCCGTCTCTTCGACCTTCCTCTACTTCTATATCCATCCACATTGATATGATGATTTTAGTTTGTTAATAGATGTTTAGTGTAGTTATATGAATGTTTTCCATACTTCTCTATCAGCCGTCATCTCCGACAGCCGTCTCTTCGACCTTCCTCTACTTCTATATCCATCCACATTGATATGATGATTTTAGTTTGTTAATAGATGTTTAGTGTAGTTATATGAATGTTTTCCATAGTTCTCTATCAGCCGTCATCTCCGACAGCCGTCTCTTCGACCTTCCTCTACTTCTATATCCATCCACATTGATATGATGATTTTAGTTTGTTAATAGATGTTTAGTGTAGTTATATGAATGTTTTCCATAGTTCTCTATCAGCCGTCATCTCCGACAGCCGTCTCTTCGACCTTCCTCTACTTCTATATCCATCCACATTGATATGATGATTTTAGTTTGTTAATAGATGTTTAGTGTAGTTATATGAATGTTTTCCATAGTTCTCTATCAGCCGTCATCTCCGACAGCCGTCTCTTCGACCTTCCTCTACTTCTATATCCATCCACATTGATATGATGATTTTAGTTTGTTAATAGATGTTTAGTGTAGTTATATGAATGTTTTCCATAGTTCTCTATCAGCCGTCATCTCCGACAGCCGTCTCTTCGACCTTCCTCTACTTCTATATCCATCCACATTGATATGATGATTTTAGTTTGTTAATAGATGTTTAGTGTAGTTATATGAATGTTTTCCATAGTTCTCTATCAGCCGTCATCTCCGACAGCCGTCTCTTCGACCTTCCTCTACTTCTATATCCATCCACATTGATATGATGATTTTAGTTTGTTAATAGATGTTTAGTGTAGTTATATGAATGTTTTCCATAGTTCTCTATCAGCCGTCATCTCCGACAGCCGTCTCTTCGACCTTCCTCTACTTCTATATCCATCCACATTGATATGATGATTTTAGTTTGTTAATAGATGTTTAGTGTAGTTATATGAATGTTTTCCATAGTTCTCTATCAGCCGTCATCTCCGACAGCCGTCTCTTCGACCTTCCTCTACTTCTATATCCATCCACATTGATATGATGATTTTAGTTTGTTAATAGATGTTTAGTGTAGTTATATGAATGTTTTCCATAGTTCTCTATCAGCCGTCATCTCCGACAGCCGTCTCTTCGACCTTCCTCTACTTCTATATCCATCCACATTGATATGATGATTTTAGTTTGTTAATAGATGTTTAGTGTAGTTATATGAATGTTTTCCATAGTTCTCTATCAGCCGTCATCTCCGACAGCCGTCTCTTCGACCTTCCTCTACTTCTATATCCATCCACATTGATATGATGATTTTAGTTTGTTAATAGATGTTTAGTGTAGTTATATGAATGTTTTCCATAGTTCTCTATCAGCCGTCATCTCCGACAGCCGTCTCTTCGACCTTCCTCTACTTCTATATCCATCCACATTGATATGATGATTTTAGTTTGTTAATAGATGTTTAGTGTAGTTATATGAATGTTTTCCATAGTTCTCTATCAGCCGTCATCTCCGACAGCCGTCTCTTCGACCTTCCTCTACTTCTATATCCATCCACATTGATATGATGATTTTAGTTTGTTAATAGATGTTTAGTGTAGTTATATGAATGTTTTCCATAGTTCTCTATCAGCCGTCATCTCCGACAGCCGTCTCTTCGACCTTCCTCTACTTCTATATCCATCCACATTGATATGATGATTTTAGTTTGTTAATAGATGTTTAGTGTAGTTATATGAATGTTTTCCATAGTTCTCTATCAGCCGTCATCTCCGACAGCCGTCTCTTCGACCTTCCTCTACTTCTATATCCATCCACATTGATATGATGATTTTAGTTTGTTAATAGATGTTTAGTGTAGTTATATGAATGTTTTCCATACTTCTCTATCAGCCGTCATCTCCGACAGCCGTCTCTTCGACCTTCCTCTACTTCTATATCCATCCACATTGATATGATGATTTTAGTTTGTTAATAGATGTTTAGTGTAGTTATATGAATGTTTTCCATAGTTCTCTATCAGCCGTCATCTCCGACAGCCGTCTCTTCGACCTTCCTCTACTTCTATATCCATCCACATTGATATGATGATTTTAGTTTGTTAATAGATGTTTAGTGTAGTTATATGAATGTTTTCCATAGTTCTCTATCAGCCGTCATCTCCGACAGCCGTCTCTTCGACCTTCCTCTACTTCTATATCCATCCACATTGATATGATGATTTTAGTTTGTTAATAGATGTTTAGTGTAGTTATATGAATGTTTTCCATAGTTCTCTATCAGCCGTCATCTCCGACAGCCGTCTCTTCGACCTTCCTCTACTTCTATATCCATCCACATTGATATGATGATTTTAGTTTGTTAATAGATGTTTAGTGTAGTTATATGAATGTTTTCCATACTTCTCTATCAGCCGTCATCTCCGACAGCCGTCTCTTCGACCTTCCTCTACTTCTATATCCATCCACATTGATATGATGATTTTAGTTTGTTAATAGATGTTTAGTGTAGTTATATGAATGTTTTCCATACTTCTCTATCAGCCGTCATCTCCGACAGCCGTCTCTTCGACCTTCCTCTACTTCTATATCCATCCACATTGATATGATGATTTTAGTTTGTTAATAGATGTTTAGTGTAGTTATATGAATGTTTTCCATAGTTCTCTATCAGCCGTCATCTCCGACAGCCGTCTCTTCGACCTTCCTCTACTTCTATATCCATCCACATTGATATGATGATTTTAGTTTGTTAATAGATGTTTAGTGTAGTTATATGAATGTTTTCCATAGTTCTCTATCAGCCGTCATCTCCGACAGCCGTCTCTTCGACCTTCCTCTACTTCTATATCCATCCACATTGATATGATGATTTTAGTTTGTTAATAGATGTTTAGTGTAGTTATATGAATGTTTTCCATAGTTCTCTATCAGCCGTCATCTCCGACAGCCGTCTCTTCGACCTTCCTCTACTTCTATATCCATCCACATTGATATGATGATTTTAGTTTGTTAATAGATGTTTAGTGTAGTTATATGAATGTTTTCCATACTTCTCTATCAGCCGTCATCTCCGACAGCCGTCTCTTCGACCTTCCTCTACTTCTATATCCATCCACATTGATATGATGATTTTAGTTTGTTAATAGATGTTTAGTGTAGTTATATGAATGTTTTCCATACTTCTCTATCAGCCGTCATCTCCGACAGCCGTCTCTTCGACCTTCCTCTACTTCTATATCCATCCACATTGATATGATGATTTTAGTTTGTTAATAGATGTTTAGTGTAGTTATATGAATGTTTTCCATACTTCTCTATCAGCCGTCATCTCCGACAGCCGTCTCTTCGACCTTCCTCTACTTCTATATCCATCCACATTGATATGATGATTTTAGTTTGTTAATAGATGTTTAGTGTAGTTATATGAATGTTTTCCATAGTTCTCTATCAGCCGTCATCTCCGACAGCCGTCTCTTCGACCTTCCTCTACTTCTATATCCATCCACATTGATATGATGATTTTAGTTTGTTAATAGATGTTTAGTGTAGTTATATGAATGTTTTCCATAGTTCTCTATCAGCCGTCATCTCCGACAGCCGTCTCTTCGACCTTCCTCTACTTCTATATCCATCCACATTGATATGATGATTTTAGTTTGTTAATAGATGTTTAGTGTAGTTATATGAATGTTTTCCATAGTTCTCTATCAGCCGTCATCTCCGACAGCCGTCTCTTCGACCTTCCTCTACTTCTATATCCATCCACATTGATATGATGATTTTAGTTTGTTAATAGATGTTTAGTGTAGTTATATGAATGTTTTCCATAGTTCTCTATCAGCCGTCATCTCCGACAGCCGTCTCTTCGACCTTCCTCTACTTCTATATCCATCCACATTGATATGATGATTTTAGTTTGTTAATAGATGTTTAGTGTAGTTATATGAATGTTTTCCATAGTTCTCTATCAGCCGTCATCTCCGACAGCCGTCTCTTCGACCTTCCTCTACTTCTATATCCATCCACATTGATATGATGATTTTAGTTTGTTAATAGATGTTTAGTGTAGTTATATGAATGTTTTCCATAGTTCTCTATCAGCCGTCATCTCCGACAGCCGTCTCTTCGACCTTCCTCTACTTCTATATCCATCCACATTGATATGATGATTTTAGTTTGTTAATAGATGTTTAGTGTAGTTATATGAATGTTTTCCATAGTTCTCTATCAGCCGTCATCTCCGACAGCCGTCTCTTCGACCTTCCTCTACTTCTATATCCATCCACATTGATATGATGATTTTAGTTTGTTAATAGATGTTTAGTGTAGTTATATGAATGTTTTCCATAGTTCTCTATCAGCCGTCATCTCCGACAGCCGTCTCTTCGACCTTCCTCTACTTCTATATCCATCCACATTGATATGATGATTTTAGTTTGTTAATAGATGTTTAGTGTAGTTATATGAATGTTTTCCATACTTCTCTATCAGCCGTCATCTCCGACAGCCGTCTCTTCGACCTTCCTCTACTTCTATATCCATCCACATTGATATGATGATTTTAGTTTGTTAATAGATGTTTAGTGTAGTTATATGAATGTTTTCCATACTTCTCTATCAGCCGTCATCTCCGACAGCCGTCTCTTCGACCTTCCTCTACTTCTATATCCATCCACATTGATATGATGATTTTAGTTTGTTAATAGATGTTTAGTGTAGTTATATGAATGTTTTCCATACTTCTCTATCAGCCGTCATCTCCGACAGCCGTCTCTTCGACCTTCCTCTACTTCTATATCCATCCACATTGATATGATGATTTTAGTTTGTTAATAGATGTTTAGTGTAGTTATATGAATGTTTTCCATAGTTCTCTATCAGCCGTCATCTCCGACAGCCGTCTCTTCGACCTTCCTCTACTTCTATATCCATCCACATTGATATGATGATTTTAGTTTGTTAATAGATGTTTAGTGTAGTTATATGAATGTTTTCCATAGTTCTCTATCAGCCGTCATCTCCGACAGCCGTCTCTTCGACCTTCCTCTACTTCTATATCCATCCACATTGATATGATGATTTTAGTTTGTTAATAGATGTTTAGTGTAGTTATATGAATGTTTTCCATAGTTCTCTATCAGCCGTCATCTCCGACAGCCGTCTCTTCGACCTTCCTCTACTTCTATATCCATCCACATTGATATGATGATTTTAGTTTGTTAATAGATGTTTAGTGTAGTTATATGAATGTTGTTGGTTGCAGGGTATGCGCTGTACGAAGTGTGCGCGAGCTCGGGCGGCGCGAGCGGCGGCGCGGGCGCGGGCGAGCGCGCGCTGGCCGGCACCGAGCGCGTGGGCGACGTGCTCGCGCGCTGGGAGAAGGCGCCCGCAACTGCCGCTGCTTGCAGGTACAATACTGCTATTATTACTCAATTATATACTTTACTTTATTATTCAACTAGCTGACCCGCCGAACTTCGTACCGCCCCTGGACATGCATATGACACGGGCTGTCAATGTACGTCACCGGTACATTTCATTTTCAACGTCGCCGTCGTTCATTTTAAACTAGGGTTTCGGATTTCCCGGGTTTTTTTCGTTCCCGGGAACCGGGAATAATATTTTCAATTTCCCGGGAATCCCGGGAAACCGGGAAATTTTTAAAGTCCTTAATTTAGTTTTTTTTTACTACAAAAAGTCAAGAAAACACATAATGGATTAAATAAGCTATTTATTTGACTCAGAAATAATTATTTCTTCTTAATAACATTTTTGATCGATCATAAACAGAGGTAGTATAATATAAACTTAATTATTTGTTTCAGGCATGCAAAATCAAACTTATAATATAAAACTATATCTTAGCACACACAATGATATAAACGTAATATAAACGGAGTAATTAAGTATTGCGAAACGCTCTTATGATAACCAACAAACTTTGTCATCGATGTGTGGCGGCTTTACAAGAGTAGATAAAGTATTATACGTAACTGCACATCATTAAGGTATGTAAACACGAGAGTAGTTTATCAAAAGTAGCGTAACCGATTTTAATTTAACCATAAAATGATTCGAGTGTTTAAATACCTTAACTCTATGCTGCAGTTACGTATAATATTTTATTTACTCTCTTACAGCGGCCACACATCGTTGGCAAAATTTAACTTATGCCCTTATTATGTAACAGTCACGTAAGCCATTATTTCAGTTTAAGTCTTAAATTATTTCATAAAGTAATACTTAAGAAAAACTAAAGAGCTGAGTGATTTATCGCTTAATCGGCTTCTAATTTTAGTAGCAAAATTTCCCGATACTGAAAATGTACGTTCGCTTTCGGTGGATGTAGACATGATCGTGCGCAGAGCGTTGTATAGCAGTTCCAAATTAGGTGTCCGTTTACCAGAAGAGATGTATAGATCGAAGTCTTTCTTCAGTCTAGGAAATCGAGTTCGTGATGGAGGAGTGCCTTTGAAAACATTTTGAATAGCGTCTTGAAGTTCTTCAGCAAAACTAATGCCTCTTTTTTGCGTCTCAGCAACAGCATGAAGTGATTCTTCCGGGCTCGATTCAGATTCTGACTTTTCTGGAAATAATCGGCGAAATAGCTGCTCAGCATAGCGTATTATTATTTCTTTAGTTTCAACACTTTGTGATAAGTATTCATTGCGTCTAATTGTTGGGTTTTGAAGAAAAAGCGTTAAGGTATATAGAGTAGAATCCCTCCTCTCACTTATTCTTTGCGTTAAGAAATCTGAAAACTCTAAAGCAATAGGTGACTCCAACTTTTTCAGTCTTACTAGAAGTGTCGTAATGATAGCTTCACAGATCAAGATATCTGCTTTTCGGGAGCTCAGTGCTTCAACAGCTAATTTGATGGGATTTAAAATTTTAAGTAAATCCTCTAAAACAGCCAAGTTCTCTTCGTGCCATAAATTTGCGGTATCTAAATCAATCAAAGCTTTTTTGATACAGTTTTTAACTTCTACGAACCGGCTTATCATTGTTTCAATGCTGTTCCATCTCGTTTTTACGTCGCGACACAATGATTTTTCCCTGTTATGTTCTGATCTTACATATTCTTGAAGTTTCGCATTTTTTAATGGACTTCTGCGAAACAAATTGACTATGGTTCGTGTATCTTTCAGTACTTTCTTCAGATCTGGTCGGATATCATGGTTTCCTATTTCCACCGCTGATTGTACTAATTCTTGATCACAATCGTCGTATGAGTCGAAGTCGGAGACGTCGGAGTCTGATTCTTCGGAATCCGTTTTACTTTCTTTGGTGGTCTTTTCTCTATAAAGAACATCTGTCACCGCCAAATGAATAGCATGATTCATGCATAACACCATTTCTGCTGGACTTTCGCGGCCAAACTTTTTCATCACATTTGGACCATCACTTGTCACGGCTACAATGTCTCTTTCGAAGTTTATTCCAAATTCCGTCAGGACTGTATCAACAATTCTTCTCATCTTTTGTGCTCCACATTTCCCCGGTATGTATATCAAACCCAAATTATACACTTTTCCATCTCCGCTGTGTAAGTTTATGTTGAAATAGCGTCTATTTATGATACTGGTCCATGCATCGAGCGTGATACTGAGCCGTCCATGATTTTTCACGTGTTCATTTAAGATTTTCTTGATATCTTGCTTTTTTTCTTCAGCAAATTCTACAATTATCTTCATAACCTGCGACTCGCATTTTGGAATATTTAGGCCAGCTTGTGAAACAAGGCTTCGAATCACTTCACTGTGCGTGATCATCCGAATCGAAAGTCCAGCACTAGATGCCAACTTCGAGACGATTTCAGCAATACTATAGGGCTTCTTGATATGTTCAACTATAGAAGTCTGTGTTATGTGGCTCTTCCTTTTTTTTGGTGGTTGTGGTGAACTTGTGGAGGTACTTGGTGCCGGTGAAGATGTCAACGCCCGTGTTGTTTCAGAGGACGCTTCATTGGGTTGATCTTTTAAATTTATGCTATGCACCATTAACAAATGCCTTGCAAGTCCACTGGTCGATGAGCCTTTACAACTCAATATTTTTGGACAGCGATTACATTGTGCTTTATCTAACCCTTTTTTCTTGAAATGATTCCATACTTCGGATAAAAGTCGACCTTCCATGTTGACCTATAACAAGTTGAAAATATTAAATGTACTTATTGTATATGTAGTAAATTTGAATTGACAAAACAATCAATTCGACAGGGTTTACTTACCAGAGTTTCAACACACACACAAACTTTCACTAACAAAGAGATATTACTGGCGAACGAATGCCAAATGTCACTTAATTTAATGGGCACGGACACCACACTGCGCTGCGCGTCACTGACTGGTCGGTCGATCTGATAAAACAACAGAACCAGTTTGTTTAGTTACACTTAAATGCGCAAGGTGAAGGGGGAGGGGAAAGGCGCAGACAAAGAAACTTAAATATTATAGGTACGCATAATTAAGCAAAAAGATCGTTATCGAAATTGCACAGCACCTGCGTAAAAACAAAGAAGAGCGAATATAATAGAGAGAATGAAACAAAGAAATGCAAATAGGTGTTATCTAGTTTTTTCTGACAGTTCTATAAAGACAAAACAAAGGAAAAACATTTTTTCCCCTCGAAAAATTACCACGAAACTACTCATCTGCAAAGTGATGGCTGGCTGACAAGCTGTAGAAAAATTTGAAAGGTTTTTTTAAGAACAACATTGAGTTTAATATGACTATAAAATACAAAGTTTTAGACCTATCACATACTTTTGAAAATTCCCGAGAATTCCCGGGAAATCAGAATTTTTTCCCGGTTCCGGGATTACATTTTTTCCGGGATTTCCCGATTCCCGGGACCCGGGAACGAAACCCTATTTTAAACTATTCTTTCAATTTGATTTCTGAACGACGGGGGGACACATCAAAGGAAAACCCAAATTGTTTTTTTTATTTAATTCTGAATATTTTCATATTTATTCACCTTTTAAACCTTCTCTGGACTTCCACAAATAATTCAATACCAAAATTACCCAAATCGGTCCAGCCGTTTTCGAGTTTTAGCGAGACTAACGAACAGCAATTCATTTTTATATATATAGATTTACTTTATTACTTAATTTATTATATTTATCTATAATGTAGGTATAGTTTAAAGGTATTTGTTTAATCGGTCAGATAAGTGTTGCATTTAGTATAGTATATATTAGTATTTTACTCCAATGTCCTTTTCTGTGCACGTACCCACCACTATAATCAAATATCTCTATCTTCAAAGGTTTGCTGGATGAAAAATCTTATTAGGGTTAAGCTCGCCTTTGTACATGTCCATTCTGTAAGCTATTTTTGTCTGTAAATCTATTTGTGTACAATAAAGACTAAAGAATATAATACAACTAGCTGCCCCGCCCGCGGCTTCGCACGCGTGGTTTGGCAATAAAAACATTACCCTTCTTCTGCGCAGTCGAGTAAAAAGTACGGTCATAATCTACCCATATACCGAATATCTTACAATCCAGCCGTTTATTCCTGAAAATATAACAAACAGACTACAATGTACAGATTGGGATCCTGATGCACTCGAGGAAGTAGCACAAAAATGCAGCCGATAGCTACTTAAATCAATGAAACAATAATCACGTTTAAATATATATTATTGTAGTTTAATCGAGATCAGTGCAGTATTTTTATTTACATTTACAAGTTGCAACCGTGAGAGGTGCGCCACCGCCGTGCGTTTTCGTCAGCGCGATTCAGAGTCGGAACGATTTGACTAGCGACATCTAGTTTTACATTTTGAACTAAACTTCTTATACACAGACAAAGTTACTTTGGAATGTATATCGCGCCCCGCTGGACTTCACGCGACGCGGGAGTGATGGAAGCGAATGGTCCTCGCATATGACCGGCTTAATAAGCGCGCGAGCGTTTTGTTAATTTTCAATTATCTCAAAAACTATGCATCCAAATGTAAACGGCGAATATTATCTACATAAAATTACTTTGGTGATCGCATAATTTATATTTGTAAGGGCCCATTAACTGTACACAGGGAGTGCATCTAAAGAATACCTACCTCATAATTTTAACTCCTTACTTAGACTCCTTTAGGGATGATTTTGCAAAAAAGTCGAAGCGCGTATTTTTTTATTTCTTGCCAAAAGCCTAAATATTATTTTTCAGATCCCTAACTAGAGGAGTTATGGATTGCCCATACAAACTTTCAACTCCTCTTTCACCCCCTTCAAGATTATTTTTTGAGATCTCCTTGCCAAATTCATTACGATCCGTACAGCCGTTTAGTCGTAAAAAGGTAACAAACAGAGTAACTTTCGCATTTATAATATTAGTGTTACGCCGAGGCTATTACAGAATAAGTAATAGTCGGCATCTCGAAGTTATACCAACTGTGCCACAGAATAGGTAAGACTAGGTATGATATATACCTAATACGATTTTACCTACAGTTGCACAGAATTATTTGCGATTAAGATCGTGTATTCATAATTTTAGTGTTGAATAAAAGTGTTGTTTTGGTTAGATTGGTTTCCATTATTTTATCCCGAACCCACAGCCCGTAACATTAGTCCATACTATCCATGTATGGATATCAGTGGCGAGGGGTTCATACAAGCCGATTCCTATCGAGTTACCTTCAGTCAGAGCTCCTGACTGTTCCGTCACCTTCAAAATTCTAGAAAATAATCATCATCATATCAGCAGTAGGACGTCCACTGCTGGACAAAGGCCTCCCTCATTGATCTCCAGGATCTGCGGTTGGAAGCGGCCTGCATCCAACGCCGACCTGCGGTTCTTACCAAGAAAATAATAACGCCTTAAAAATTGACCTTAGCCATGTATTTTGAAGCCATTTAAAATTTGAATGGAGTAAAATTCTTATAAAATAAGCCGTCGTTTTTCGGCTTGTTGAAAACATTTCGTATCCATAACTGGGTTCTATCATTGTTGTCACAAAATTCAAGAAAACCGTCAATGTATAAGGAACACTAGAATTCGTGCACTAAAGTACGTCAACAGTATATTATAGTAAGGGTGGGGGGGGACAACTCGATTGGATTGCGAGTTATAGGTATTATACGGCCAAATTGCGCCGTCATTATTTATTCAAGCAGGATTATAATTTTGCTACATCTTTATTTGGCAGAGTATAAGTTTGTTTACTTTATGAAATTAATAATGGCGCGTTAGATAGATCCTCGGTGAGAAGAGCATGAATCATGAAATAACATTGAAAAGTGCCATTGCCAATAATTAACCAGTAATCAGCCATTGTGACAAAAGAAAAAGGTACAATACAAACACCATTATCAGGTTTAGATCTGCCGCAGAACCGATAACCATTTGGGTAAGCGTGTTCAGCCCCTATTCTCAATCTTGAAATTCACCCGGTGAGACTGGGTGAATTTATAGTGATTACTATATTTTATACTAAAAACGGGATATTTACCATGATTTGTGAGTATTTGAGTATCCCGATATTTCGGCGCAGTTGCAAGCGCCATGATCACGGGTAAAAATCCCGTTCATGGTAAATATCCCGTTTTTAGTATAAATAGTGTTCATAACCATGATAGTTTCAAAAGTTTTATAGTGATTAGATAATGCTTGAAGGAATTTGACATTTCTTACGTCACTTTGAGCAGTTAATTAAACTGAGAGCACACTACTAGGAGCCTCGTTTATTGCTAAGAGCCGAACTGGTGTTTAATGAGTGATTCTAGTGTGCGGGCAACTACCTGAGATGGGCACACTGCAAGCTACACGCTTCACTAGGTACCAAGCATGGCTCCTAGCGTAGCTCGCAGCTTGAGACATGTAGTGCGGCCTCAGCCTAAGCGTTTTACTTGTAAAACGTGGTCACCAGGGAGATGCTTGAGTTGTAGAATACGGGCCTTTTGATTTTTTATAATATAAATGTACAACTAATGACAAATTCCCATAATTTTTAGTCTTATCACCAATAATAAATAAATATTGCTGGATATTTCACACAGCGCTATCTAGCCCCAAACTAAGCAGAGCTTGTACTATGGGAACCAGATAACTGATAGAATACTTATATACATTTTTTTTGTAAATACATACTTATAATATATAGAGAAACTACCAGACCCGGAACAGATATCTGTAGATCATGCAAACATTTGTTCCGCGGCGGGAATCGAACCCCCTACCTTGTTAGTTCACAGTTAATTGTTCCCAGGCTAGTATTCAAGAAGCGACTGTTCCTTGGGGAAAGGCCTCTGCAAACGGCGTGCGCGGCTGAAATGGAGCTTCTCTACTACCAGGTGTTGCATTCTGTGCGGCACGACCGACTACCCATTGAGACTGATGAGGCTGTGAGTATCAATATTTGATTTTATTACGAATACTTAGCTCTCCGCCTCGACTCGTGTCCCATCTAATATGACTACTTAAAAAGTGGTGTATGGTAGTTTAATACTAGTGATATCCAGGTGATGTTAGCCGCTCTGCACGCGCAAGTGGTGCACGGCGAGTGCTCGGGCGGCGCGGAGTGCGCGGCGGCGGCGGGCGCCGTGCTGCCCGCGCGCCTGGCGCTGCCGGCGCTGCCCGCGCCCGCGGTGCGCCTGCACCACCTCGCGCTGCGGGGCACGCCCCCGCACGCAGCCATGCAGCGCGCCTTGACGCTCGCCTCCTCCTGGCCGCTCACTCGCGCCACCATCTTCGATGTTATGGTGAGTTCATATTCATAATAACCTGTATGAAACTTGGATAAGAACCTGATCGTAAAGTTGAGCGCGGTCCGATTAAACACGTATTGGATACAGCCTCCGGGAAAAATTCGGATACGTTGTTGATACTATCCAAAATTCGTCTAATGACGGGTACCTATATCCGTCAGTAACCGACTATGACTCATATCTCCTTGAAAAAGTGTCAAACTTTTGACACGTTTTCAAGGAGAAACGAGTCGTAGCTGGTTACCGACGGATATAGGTACCCACCATAAGAAATATAAAAAGTGGTGTAGTGTCTTATGGGCTTTGTTTCCAGCAATCGTTCACGTCGAACTGGCCGCGCGCGCTGTGGCTGGGCGTGGACGCGCGCGGGCTCACGCTGCTGCGGCGCGGGTCGCGCGCGGCGCTCGTCTCGCACGACCACGACCAGCTGCTGGCCGTGTCCCCCGCGCCGCGCGCGCTGCTGCTCGTCACCCGCTCCGACACCAAGCACGCCAAGCTAGTGCTCTCCACAGACCAGGTATTACACGCACCCATTTGAACAGCAGTCATCGCACACCATATACACTTAATTTGACGACCTCCGTGCGCAGTGGGCGAATAGCCGGCTGAGACGCAGGAGGTAGCGGGTTCAATTTCCGCCGCGAAACAAATGTTTTACTTTGCTTCAATTCAATGCTTTACTTTGAGTCGAGATCAATTAGGGCAATTTATCTCGACTCAAAGTAAAGCATTGAATTGCGAGCTTTAAATCGTGTGACGTAAGGGCGACTACACATGTTTAAATTTGACGTACTTGTGTGATTAGATAATTAATATAAATAAATGTTGCTGGACATTCACACAGCAATATCTAGCGCCAAATGAAGCATGCACAATGGGAACCAGATAACTGATAGAATACTTATATACTTTTTTTTATAAATACATACGGCCCCATTCAGACTCGGAACAAATATCTGAATATCAAGCAACTACCCTACGCCTTACTATTGCTAGTAATACTAATGTAGGGCATTACCTCGGCAGGCATATCAAATCGCGACGCTGATCAAGGACTACATCGAGGCGGTGCGCGGGCCCGTGTCGCCGGCCGCGGCGCCGCCCGACGCCGCCTCGTGACACACCGCCTAGTGCCAATGCTTCCACGTCAGGCGTTAGGGACTAGCTCTACTACTCTGCCGCACTGTGTCTCGATATGTGTCTTCAACTAAACTGCTGCTGCTTACTACTGCTCTCACTTATAATGTGCTCAACAATCCTTAACGTATTTTCAGGTCTTTTTAAGCCGGGTACAGATTACAGTTGACCCGCGATAATCCGGCCCTTGTATAATCCGGCATGCCTGTATCAGTACATAAATTGTATTTCCCTCTATGCACCACCTACAATAACTGTTTGTCCGCATTACACAAAGATTAACTGGAAGAGAATGCTATCTAGCATTAAGTTCGCCTGTGCACAGATTATTTTTATTTTGTGCAATAAATAATTTTCATCCATTCATTATTTGCACCACAACATGCAATGCAACGTGCTATGCAACATTTCCCATACATTTAAATGTGATTGCAAACGCACTAAAAGCAACTGTGCATATGCATTATAGTATATTATGTATGATACAAGTGAGCTAAGTTGCTCATTATACACGAGGCTGTGGTTTGCAGCCCGAGCCGTAGGCGAGGGCGTAAATCAGCCGAGTGTCTAGTGAGCAAGTTGCTCACGAGTTTCATACGCACTTTTTCAACACACCTGCGAGGAAAAAACAAATCTTCTGTACTAAAGCTTGACATTTTTACAATTATTTACCACACAGCAACAAATGCAATATAAACAACAAAAATAGAAATGGCGCACAAGTTTTTTTTTTGCACGCGGAAGTTATAGGTATTATACGGCCAAATTGCGCCGTCATTATTTATTCGAGCAGAATTATAATTTTGCTACATCTTTATTTGGCAGAGTATAAGTTTGTTTACTTTATGAAATTAATAATGGCGCGTTAGATAGATCCTCGGTGAGAAGAGCATGAATCATGAAATAACATTGAAAAGTGAATGCATGCAAAGCTTGACATTTTTACAATTATTTACCACACAGCAACAAATGCAATATAAACAACAAAAATAGAAATGGCGCGCAAGTTTTTTTTTTCACGCGCCAAATGTAAGGTGATTGATTACTTATAGCCACAGCCTACTTCAAAATTATAGATTTAGTGAAAAAATGCAAATGTTTTATATAACAAATTATTGTGAATTATAAGTAATTTGATAATAATAAATGTTTTTTCGTCTTAATTAGGGATACATTTATTTATTCCAAAAATTTAATAAGATTTTCAGTGGCATAAAACCTCTTTGTTGTTACAAAAACGGTATTAGCTTTAAATTGAAAATGCTCTGTTTTCTCGCATATAATTTGCAGTTAGGTACTAACTTAACTTTGTAGGGATAATTCTATTATGCACTAGTGTGTAATATTATTACGCACGCGTGTGTTATAGTTCGGTTTATGGCCCTAATAACGATGTACTATGGCTCACTTTACGAGCAAGTGTGTTGAAAAATACATAACCAAATACGTTAGTGTTACACTACATATTGCGTTGCAAATAATCTGTACTTTGCTTTACTCGGTGCGTAGATATCCCCTCATCAGACAAGGTGGATCACTAATTTTCAACAAACGACAAATTTTGAGGATCTCTGCTCATGTCATGATCCAGAACATAGTCTATGCTTATTTCAAGAAAAAAATCCACCGTTCCATATAAACAACACTGGCTAAAAACGCCTCAATGAATGAGAAGGTGAATTTTCAACTTCATTATTGGATTGAAATTAAAACTAATGATTGATCTGGATCAAAAGTCAGGGCATTTCTAATAGTTTGTTGATTTATCAAGTTTTCCATATGACCTAGTTTAACTTTATACATGATGACAACTTCTTCAATACATTCAAATAATATAATTGAAAAGAGGTATTAGGAGGTTGATACGTAATGTTAATCCATACAATTGAATGAATTGTATGGCTTTTGCAATGTGACACAGCATTGTGAAAGCATGAATTGTATGGTATTTTTATAGTGTTATCCGAACACTTAGGGAATATTCCAAAAAAATTTCATATAATTTCAAGCCTAGACGAGAGGCAGGTTGCGGATTCAAGCCTCATCTAGGCTTGAAAATTTTTGAGATTGTTATAAAATCCATGAATTGTATTGTTTATCAGTAAGTATCATCTTCAAAGTAATTTATCATCATCATCATCCACAGCCCGACTTCACCCATTGCTGGATATAGGCCTCCCCAAGTTTGTGCCATCCGCCACGATCCTGCGCTAGTCTCACCCATTGACGGCCCGCGACTCTAACGATGTCGTCCACCTACCTAGCTGCCGGACGTCCTGCCCTTCTACAGCCATTCCTCGGCCACCATTTTCTCTTAATTTGCAGTTATTTTACGATAATGCAAAAGTAAGTTAGGTTGGTAACTACGCGAAAAGAAACCTATACATATTTTCAACTATCATACAAACCAATATCGCAATAACAAAGTGTCAAGCAAATGTATCATCATCATCATCATATCAGCCGCAGGACGTCCACTGCTGGACAAAGGCCTCCCTCATTGATCTCCAGGAACTGCGGTTGGAAGCGGCCTGCATCCAACGCCGACCTGCGGTTCTTACCAAGTCGTCTGCCCATCTTGTAGGTGGACGTCCTACGCTGCGCTTGCCGGTCCGTGGCCTCCATTCGAGAACTTACCGGCCCCATCGGCCATCTGTTCTGCGCGCTATATGGCCTGCCCGTTGCCACTTCAACACGCTAATCTGTCGGGCTATGTCGCTGACTAGAGTTCTCCTACGTATCTCCTCATTTCTGATTCGATCCCGTAGAGAAACCCCGAGCATAGCCCTCTCCATAGCTCGTTGAGCGACTCTGAGCTTATTCATAAGGCCAATAGTGAAGGACCACGTCTCGGTTCCATATGTCATCACTGGTAACACACACTGATTGAAGACTTTCGTCTTAAGGCACTGAGGTATATTGCATGATGAGCAAATGTATGAAGACGACAAATTACAAAGCAATTGCTAACGTTTTTATAACGCTAATATTTGGTTGGTCTAAAATACCTAAAGTTGATCGTACTGGGATTATTTCAGGCGCTTATTTCATTAAAGTAGCATTTGATCAGTTGAACACACATGTCGATACAATTTGAGCAAAGTAGAGCCTCTGGAGAGTGCTGGGTAGGATGCGAGCGGACCATGTTACGAGCGACTGTTTCTATCTACAATCACTTGTAACACTAATAACTTCATCTGACGATTGTTTTAAATCTGCTGCTGCTATTTTTAAAACCTACCTGACCCCAACCAGGATATCACATATACATACAGGGTGTTTGGTTATATACTGACGATATTCAAGTATCGGTTTCTCAAAACATGAAGAAAGATTTGTCTAAAAATAAACTACTAGTTATATTAACAAATTTAAAAAAAAAATCTACGAAGTTTAGGCTTAATTCGATATAAAACTTACTGCCTACTCTTGCAATCGACATACAAAAATAAAGGCCGATTTGATATCATTTTCGGAAATGGCTGCGGGTTTTGGGTTAGAAAGGGACAACAAGAGATATCTCGCGACGTCACCGATACAGTATCTGTTGCTAGATGGCAAGCATTGTGCAATAGCACAACATACGTTTAATAAAGTGCTTGTCTTTATATGCCAAAATAATTTTTACACTTCTATGGTAAACATTTCACAAATTTATTTATTATGCTCATCTAAATAACCCCTTTATTTTTTGTGCGTATATTATCAAACACCATATATATATTGATATATAGGATAGGTACAAAAACACCAAGACTATGGAACAAAATGTATGGATTTTTCTATTATTCATAATAAGTTTGGTGTAAATATGTCTTCATATTGTCCTCATGATTAGAAAACTATTGTATGGTACTTAAATCTGTAATTTTAATTAAAATTTACTATTAATGCTGCATGTGAAACAAGTCAAGCGTAACATGGTTTTTAATAATCCAAGTTTTAATTATAATCTAGCAATGTGTATGTAACTTGGAAAAAGCTCGCGATATGGTCGGTCCGGAATGAATATCAGTGGAATGAGGAAGTAAATGTTGATAGGTACAAATACAAATCCTTTTGCATTAGCCATAAGGTTGAAATCGCTTCGAGCGGTAGCGTCAAGGAAACTGTGTTATATTTATTAGTCACAAATTTATTTTATAACGACTGAATCACCATTTACTTCAATCACAATCAGGATAGCAGGAAAGTGAACGGTTTTGAGTGTTGAAATGGACGATTTCAGTTGCCAGAAGACGGGGAAGCAAACGACAATAGACTTTAATAGCTCACATATAGCTCACAATATTAATCCATTAATATAAAATTTAAATTATATTCCTGTTCTATTGACTTCCTTAGGCTATGTCCCGCTGGAGATGACACGACCCTTTGAAATATGCAGCCAGGTCTAAACAATTGATTGTATTTTGTAAAAAAGGCTCCAATTTGAAAATTAAAATTTCGATTTGAACAAAATGATTGTTAAAATCGTGAACTCTCTAATTTTCTTATTTATATTTATCAATATAAAATGTTATCAATTGTGCTGCACTTGGCTAATTATAAATAGCGAATACCCCCGCCCCCCCCTCCACCCTTTATTTTTAAATAAATCATAGTTGTAATTTTAAATTGTTACTTATTGTACTAATCATCCATATCACTTCTTGTTTAGATTAATGATTAGATTTGCCCGTCGTGTCATTAGTGTGGACATAGCATTAAAATTACGCCAGTATTAAACATGTAGGTATGTTCTTATAAATATTGCAGTAACGAGTTAAGTGTTAAGATTTTGTGGTGTTGACTAGATAGTCATAAATTAATCAATCTTTCCCCCCTCTTTCACTATGGATAATGTGTCGACTTTTAAAATATAGCTCACAAGAAGTAATCAAAGTACCTAAATCAAAATACAGGGACTAGGGACAATAGCTTCTTGTGGGCTAATTGCTTGAAACCGTTGTTAAACGCTCTAGTGCAGACGAGCCCTTAGATTTCCTAGAAACTATCATTAAGATTATATATATATATATATCACTAATGTGATTAGATACTTCCCATAGTGTACTATAGTTTGACCGAAACCGCTGTACCGCTCCTGAGGTATGCGCGCGGCGAGACGGGGGGGAAGTGTCGGCCGCTCCGATCTATCAGTCTGCCGTCAACGCTCACGGCGGTAGGTAGCTTTTGTACCGGACGGTCTATGTCAGACGCACACGAGATAAATATCCAAAAACGGGTCGAGCGCTATCTCGTGCTGTCAAGACCGTCATTTTTAAAGTGGCCGAATATTTTAAGAAACGAAAACTCTGTCTGCTTAGACAGAGAAAGCTATAAAGAAAATCAGAATATCTGTAGATAATTTAATTATAAAAAAATATAAACATATCGTTATATAAAATAACCATATCGTTTACGATATCCTAAGATATATCCGACAATATCGATCTCATGTGTACTCTTGCTCTTTTTTCCTCGGCCCCCACCTCGCCGCACTTTCCTAAGGAGCGGTATAGCGCTTTTGGTCAAACTATATTAAATGCCTGTTTTATAAAATCTCAGTAGATAATTTACTAACATATTCGTAAATAGTTATTTTGTGCCTTGTATAACCTGTAATAATGCTGAGCCAAGCTGAAATGTTGAATCTCGTGTAAAAACCATAAATACGTACAGAGTTCAAATAGCAATTGGCTATCAGCAAGCATTATTGCTCAGTGAGCGTTTTGTGCAAATTTATTGTGACTGCAAATGATTAAGAGATTGTTTGAATATTATATCTTCTATTGCATATTAGTATATTGCACAATGTTATGTCTCTATATTTTATAATATAATATAATTCAATATTGTAGACTAATTGAACGGTAAATAATTATGGTGTTATTCATAATTCTTGTACAATATGTAACAAAAACCCTGTTAGATCCACGAAGAGCATATTCCGACGTAAAATTAAAGTCGGACAGATGTAGAAAAAACATCTGTATCAAATAAAATGAAAGTTAATTTATTTTTAATTTCGAGAATAATCTGGATTTTACCCCAAAAATAGGCAAATTTTGTACGTCGTACAATGACGTGCGTGGGTTGTTGTCCCCTCCACACCGCCCCGGCGCGGCGCGTACACCCGCCGGTGTTGCCAGAGGTAAGTTTTGAGCGCCAAATAATTAATTTAAGTCGGGTAATATCCGTCGGTAACCGACTACGCTTCGTATCTTCTTGTAAAGTGTCAAACTTTTGACAGGTTTTCAAGGAGAAACGAGTCGTAGCTGGTTACCGACGGATATAGGAACCCGCCATTAGTCGGGTATTTTTTTTCGAGTGAAGAATTACATGATTGTGATCAAATATCGATACTTTATCACACCCTTTTGGATCTGACAGGGTTTATATATATGTATAAACCAATTTTAGTTAACACTTCCTGACAAATTGTCAAAATCGACGGAGAAATTAAAATATAGCCTAGTTAACTAAAATGGGTGTATAATTTAATTATGCATAAAGGGGGGTTAATGTTTAAAGTCGCACAGCCCGTTTTGTATCCTTTACGTTTAATATTTAGTTGGTGCTTATCAGATTTGCTTAGCTTGGAGTTTCTGATCTCATAATGAGTATTATTTATTTAGATGCCATATTTTGTGTTAGGACGAGCAATATTCGATTAGATTTTTTTTTTCACCTATAAGATGACTCTGTACATAGTTGGTGAACCAAAGACTTGATTCGTCCCTTTGGGTATTATGATTATGTTATTTTTCATTTATTTCGTAAAATTGTACATAAAAGTTATGGATAACTGATAAGTTGATGACTCAATAACGTGAAATTCTCGTACATAATATATTATTAGAGGCTGAAGTAAGACATAATACACATTTGGCATTTAACGAAATTTATAAAAGCTTTTCGCTTTAGTTAGAGTCAATTCTATTTGTGGACCGGTTTATATAATTAAACGCAAGGTTTGACTAAAATAATCATCATCATTGTATGTAACAAATTGTTTTGTTTATGTTAAGTTAAGATAATTTATTGTTCAGAAATCAACAATTGACCACAAATCTAGAGGTTTTGTGAACAACCACACATACTGCCCAAATAGACTGAAAGTGTCCAAATATTTTTATATTTTTTTTGATGGATTGTTTTTGTTACATTATGTATGGAATTTTACCCCATTATTTAAATGCCAAATAAATAAATATTAAAATGAATATTTTTTTTTTATTTGAAACTGATTTTTACACTTAACATACATTTAGGTCTATTTATTATTGTGTAACTAATCCTAAGTAGTCATCCATCAATGTCCCGATTGCAAACTGAAAAAAAAAGAATCAAGTTAGGTACATTCTTGAAAACCAGTATGATATTTTTAAGAAGGGCGGGATTATCTGCTTCTTATAGAGCTTGTCCAGAAAGGGCGAATTCACCGCGATTCTCTCGCGCGATTGTTACGTCCAGAAGGAGCGTGCCAACGCGCAATTTAGTATCAAAATGTAGGCGCTTCATTTCTCTTGATACGTGCACTCGCTCTGAAGTTTGCGCGTAATCTGACGCAACAAGGCGTCACGACTCGCGCGCAACACGCGCGTATAACGCGCGAGTCGAAAGTCTGGCGACTTACGCGCGTATTAGAAATTCGCGCGATGCTTGTAGACGCAGTGTTTTGGCGCAAAGTATCTCGCCAACGCACGTATGAATTAGCGGCGAATTCTCCCCTTCTGGACAAGGTCATAGTGTTTTATAGTATAAGACGTACATGCAGATAGCGGCGCAGGCGCAATGTGATGCTAATACAATTTAGATTCATTTTTTAGAAGTGCTATGCTGGTGCTACAAATTGGAAAGAATTGGCACCAAAATATTACCACTGCAGCAGGCGCTTCCGAGTAAATATAAGGTTTTTTTTTATAGGTGCCCTTACAGTGCTGGCAATGTGCTGCTATACTTTAAGATTTGCTTGCACAACGATCCCTAAACGTATTTAGCAACTAAACATAATTAAATTAGCAAGTTGAAGTGGCAATGGGCAGGCCACATCGCTCGTAGAACCGATAACCGTTGGGGAAGAAAGGTTCTCGAGTGAAGACCACGGACTGGAAGACGCAGCGTAGGCCGGCCCCCCACAAGGTGGACCGACGATCTAGTAAGAATCGCGGGGAGCCGTTGGGCGCAAACGGCTACCAACCGCTCGTTATGGCGATCTAAGGGGGAGGCCTATGTTCAGCAGTGGACGTCTTCCGGATGATGATGATGAACTAAACATATATAAATTTGACGTATTTGTATGATTTGATAAATCCTTAAATCATATTTAGTCACGTTTAATACGTTAATTACGTTTAGGCATCGTTGCGCAAGTCGCCCTAAAATCACACTAATATGCGTAAGTTTGAATGTTTATTTATTTATTTGTTTGTTTGTTACTCAATCACGTCGTAACGGCTGAACCAATTTCGATGAAATTTAGTATCTACGTAGATTATAACCTGGATATAAGATTATACCTGGATATTTATCAAATAAATCAGGTCGCATGGGATAAAAATGGGGTGTCAAAACGCAACAATGAGAGTATCTTTATTTCTAGGTTACCTACACATTTAGTATTGTAACGCGTACGAAGTCGCGGGCAATAGCTAGTTTAAAATATTATAAATACAGAGTCCAGGGTACAGTAGGTACAAATAAACAAGCATTATTCAATCTTTATTCCGTGTGTTTTTCCGTTTTGTGCAGTCAAAAGTTAATTACAAACTTATAATTTAAAAAATATTTATATTATTCTGATATTAGAGTGACATGGAACCGAGACGTGGTCCTTCACTATTGGCCTTATGAATAAGCTCAAAGTCGATCAACGAGCTATGGAGATGGCTATGCTCGGGGTTTCTCTACGGGATCGAATCAGAAATGAAGAGATACATAGGAGAACTCAAGTCACCGACATAGCCAAACGGATTAGCACGTTGAAGTGGCAATGGGCAGTCCATATAGCGCGCAGAACAGATGGCCGATGGGGCCGGAAAGTTCTCGAATGGAGGCCACTGACGGCAAGCGCAGCGTAGGACGTCCACCTACAAGATGGGCAGACGACTTGGTAAGAACCGCAGGTCGGCGTTGGATGCAGGCCGCTTCCAACTGCAGTTCCTGGAGATCAATGAGGGAGGCCTTTGTCCAGTAGTGGACGTCCTACGGCTGATATGATGATGATGATGATTATAGTGAGTGAAGTAGGTACTTACAATGCCGGTGGCGTCAACCCTAGTACCAACTATCTTCAATCTGATGACATCCTCTTCCTGTATGACATTGTCTTCCTGTTTGCTCTTGTAGCACGGGGGATTCACGTTGGGGCAGAACTCCATATCAGCTGGTATTGACTGCAATAAAAGATAAATGTCATAATTTAATTTTATAATATTTAGCCAACCTATGTTGTTTATCAGGCAATGGGAATTACTCACTGCCCCTAGCAACATAATGTGCTATAACATAAAATAGGACTTGACTCAAAAGCTCCTGTATTGATTTGAAAAAATTACAAACTAGTAAATGATACTTACGTGATGTGATATGAAGCAGCTGAGAGGTCCGATTTGAGCAAACATTCCAACCTGAAAAATAAATATTCAATTACCTAAATAAAAAAGGATAACCTTGTAAACTTTACACCTCCTAGTACAATTTATAAGCTCTGAGCATGTACAGTCAGATGGAGCGACAAGTGACCAAACTGGATGTACTATCCTAAACTACTTTACACCTCCTAGTACAATTTATAAGCTCTGAGCATGTACAGTCAGATGGAGCGACAAGTGACCAAACTGGATGTACTATCCTGAACTACTTTACACCTCCTAGTACAATTTATAAGCTCTGAGCATGTACAGTCAGATGGAGCGACAAGTGACCAAACTGGATGTACTATCCTAAACTACTTTACACCTCCTAGTACAATTTATAAGCTCTGAGCATGTACAGTCAGATGGAGCGACAAGTGACCAAACTGGATGTACTATCCTAAACTACTTTACACCTCCTAGTACAATTTATAAGCTCTGAGCATGTACAGTCAGATGGAGCGACAAGTGACCAAACTGGATGTACTATCCTGAACTACTTTACACCTCCTAGTACAATTTATAAGCTCTGAGCATGTACAGTCAGATGGAGCGACAAGTGACCAAACTGGATGTACTATCCTGAACTACTTTACACCTCCTAGTACAATTTATAAGCTCTGAGCATGTACAGTCAGATGGAGCGACAAGTGACCAAACTGGATGTACTATCCTAAACTACTTTACACCTCCTAGTACAATTTATAAGCTCTGAGCATGTACAGTCAGATGGAGCGACAAGTGACCAAACTGTATGTACTATCCTAAACTACTTTACACCTCCTAGTACAATTTATAAGCTCTGAGCATGTACAGTCAGATGGAGCGACAAGTGACCAAACTGGATGTACTATCCTGAACTACTTTACACCTCCTAGTACAATTTATAAGCTCTGAGCATGTACAGTCAGATGGAGCGACAAGTGACCAAACTGGATGTACTATCCTAAACTACTTTACACCTCCTAGTACAATTTATAAGCTCTGAGCATGTACAGTCAGATGGAGCGACAAGTGACCAAACTGGATGTACTATCCTAAACTACTTTACACCTCCTAGTACAATTTATAAGCTCTGAGCATGTACAGTCAGATGGAGCGACAAGTGACCAAACTGGATGTACTATCCTGAACTACTTTACACCTCCTAGTACAATTTATAAGCTCTGAGCATGTACAGTCAGATGGAGCGACAAGTGACCAAACTGGATGTACTATCCTGAACTACTTTACACCTCCTAGTACAATTTATAAGCTCTGAGCATGTACAGTCAGATGGAGCGACAAGTGACCAAACTGGATGTACTATCCTAAACTACTTTACACCTCCTAGTACAATTTATAAGCTCTGAGCATGTACAGTCAGATGGAGCGACAAGTGACCAAACTGGATGTACTATCCTAAACTACTTTACACCTCCTAGTACAATTTATAAGCTCTGAGCATGTACAGTCAGATGGAGCGACAAGTGACCAAACTGGATGTACTATCCTAAACTACTTTACACCTCCTAGTACAATTTATAAGCTCTGAGCATGTACAGTCAGATGGAGCGACAAGTGACCAAACTGGATGTACTATCCTAAACTACTTTACACCTCCTAGTACAATTTATAAGCTCTGAGCATGTACAGTCAGATGGAGCGACAAGTGACCAAACTGGATGTACTATCCTGAACTACTTTACACCTCCTAGTACAATTTATAAGCTCTGAGCATGTACAGTCAGATGGAGCGACAAGTGACCAAACTGGATGTACTATCCTGAACTACTTTACACCTCCTAGTACAATTTATAAGCTCTGAGCATGTACAGTCAGATGGAGCGACAAGTGACCAAACTGGATGTACTATCCTAAACTACTTTACACCTCCTAGTACAATTTATAAGCTCTGAGCATGTACAGTCAGATGGAGCGACAAGTGACCAAACTGGATGTACTATCCTAAACTACTTTACACCTCCTAGTACAATTTATAAGCTCTGAGCATGTACAGTCAGATGGAGCGACAAGTGACCAAACTGTATGTACTATCCTAAACTACTTTATAGTACATTAAAATATATACATACAAGATTATTTAATCCACTAATAACAATAATACATATCTAAGTTAACTTTAAATGTATTAATATAGCTTCGTTATTTTAGCAAATATTTCAGCCGTGGAATGAACTTAAGTGGGAGCTGTATTTTCTATTTCTATACGCTTCCCTATTTGAGGGATCAAAAAATTATATAATGAATGATCCCAGCTATATTTTCTTTTATTTATAAAAGTGAATACTAATTGTCTTAATTTATAATAAGTGGTCAAGTAATCAGAGTTTTTAGAAAGTTTTGATGAAAATGATTAATATGTATTGCACTTTGCATGATCAATTTACCTACTTACAGGTGCATGGGATTATAATGGAACAATGAGTGCATATAGCTAGTGCAATACAGAGTGCATTCAATGTAAATCTTTTATTGGCTATTAGTTTTAACATAAGATACAACTGTTATATACTAAGAGCTGTGGATTTTGTTCGAAATAAAATAAAATTATGGTTCTCAAGTGAAACAATAATGCACTCTGTATTATATTCAACCACTGGGCGTAAGAGAGTGGGATCATAATAGAATAAGCCATTTAGCACTTAGAGATGGGATATCCACAATAGGGTACGCTGATGATCTAGCTATAATCTGGCTATAATGGTATTGGGTTTTTTAATCTACTCTGTGTCTACTCCGTGGAAGCCTGGTGCCATAAGCACAGTTTATTGGTCAATCCCAACAAAACAGAGATAGTGCTCTTTACTTGCAAACTAAAACTACCAAAGCTGGAACTTCATCGCTTTTTGGGATAAAACTTACATTAACCAAAGAGGTGAAATATCTAGGAATATGGCTAGATGGCAAATTGACCTGGGGAAAACAGCTTGATCACGTGTCATGACGAAAGCAACAAACGTTTTATGGCTGTGCACTTGTGCTGTTAACAAGCGCTCTCGCCAGACCTAACACAAGGTCAAGATCGGTCTCAGAATGCTATAGCGCTCTCCAAAGACTAGCCTAAAACCATACACATATTGTGACTATAATGGAGAAAAAGCCATGATGCATGCCTGGAAAACGACTGGGTAGACTCCTTAGAGCATAGAAAGGAGCCAAAGTCAACCCGACTCCGCACCATATCAGCCTGTCCAACCCACCGGCTTCGAAAATCAGGAACAGGTTAAAACAAAACTCTGAGAAGGAGCCTCAGAAAATCTGGGAACCCAAAACTGACTGCAAGCAGACCAAGAAAATGCTTCCAATAAAAGACCGGAACATAACCAACACACTGCTAAAGATAGCGTTGTAACTAAATGCTAAAACGCGAGACTTGCGGATGATGGCAGAGATCATCATAGGACACTGCGAACTAAATCACCATCTCCTGAAGACAAGGGCCACAGATAGTGGGCTATGTTGGGAATGCCTACAGGATGAAGAGACAGTGGAGCACATGCTGCTGCACTATACGGCCACCCACGAAGCCAGACTGAAGACGGGACTGCATGAACTCATCGAGTAATTATCAACTCTGGAAAACTGCTGCCACCAATCAAAAGTCCTACTCCGCTATTTTAAGGAGTTGGGATGGCTGGGGTCAAGTTAGAAGAGAGGTAATGTACAATACACCCCTATGTGGGGCGTCAGTGCAGATCTTATTCCCCCACCCTAAAATTATAATTAGACTCGATTATTAATAAATTACGAATTATTAAGAAATTGTCAGTCATGGTTTGTATGACTTTTTGAGTTAGTGATCTGTAGAAGGTGCTAGATATAATGTTGGAAAATTGTAATGTAAATGTTTTAAATCTTATAGTTGTATAAATGTCTGGGTGTCCGTGAGGTCAACACTGGCCTCAGCAGAATACCAGCGCTGCAGTATGGCAACATGCTGTAGCAAATGCTGAGCTGAGGACCCCTTCGCCACCACATTTAAATTTTTTAGGTTTATTATATTTTTTGTGACATTTGTTTCTGTGTCCATTTGTGGTGGTCTGAATAAATATTTTTTTCTTTATTTCTTTCTTTCTTTCGATGTGTCTAGAAGCTCAAGGTGACGTTTTACTCTTTTTATCTGATTGATGATTTTTATCTGACCAGAGCAGTTTTCACCATTAATTTTGTTTGTAAATATACATGAACTATTTCCAGTGCTATCACTTAGCAACCACAACTCATGATGAGAACTGTAATAGTGGAATGCAGTAATTTTCATTAATTAATCATACTTTAATTAATTAAGAAGACACAAGCTATCCTATTCAAAACAACTGCGCGTACGAACGAAACGGTTAACGTAGCATGTGGGAAGGGCTTGAAGTTGTTGAATTTGCAAAGAGTGTCAAATTTCTAGGAGTTCATATCGACCAGTTCTTTAACTGGAAAACTGAGATAGATAATAGCTCAGCATGTTATGCTCTTAAAAGCCTTAAAGAAGAGATAGGGATCTCACAACTTAAACTAGTCTCAAGATTATTTTTTTTTAAATCATCTCAAAATCTTGGAATTTTCCGCATGTGTTCGAATAACACTATAAATAAAAATACTATTAAACTAGTATATTATGCCCTAGTAGAGTCAAGACTTAGTGTTAAGTTTTGGGGTAACAGCTATGACTATAACATAAAAAGAGCATTTGTCATGCAAAAAAGAGCCATTCGAACTATAGTCTGCATTCCACAATGGGAATCATGTAAAGAGCACTTTCAAGCACTCAATATTTTGACAGTTCCCAGCCTATACAGTTTAGTAGTCCTAATGGACATAGTCAAAAACCCACTTAAATACGAATCTCTAGAACAAAGGAAAAACAGAATAAAAACAAAACAAAAAGATCTTGAGATACCTCTATGCCCGAGGTTGAATGTTGCCAAACATGACTCTCGGTATCAAGCTGTAACACTTTTTAACTCACTGCCTACTGATATGAAAGTTATCGAGAGTCCTTTCACTTTCAATTTGAGACTTAAACAGCTATTATTGAAGGGGTGTTTCTATACAATTGAAGATTTTATGACATATAATAATTAAATAGTATTTTTCTGATGTATGTGCAGTTTCGATGTTTTAATGAATCTGTGACATAATTGTAATAATTTTAAGTAATTTTATTTTATTTTTGTTGACATTTATTATGTTTCAGGTATGTTCGCTTTATTTTAGTTTTAATAATTTGAATTATATGACATTTGTAAATATTGATGTAATTTGTAATTTCAAATACAATTGTTAATTGTTCTTGAGTAAATGAAATGAAATTTAGCACTAGCTATTTATCAAGTTACCTTGTTGACTTGTGTAACTATAGCATCAAGGACCTCTCCCTTGAATGGTCGGAAGACAATTGCTTTGTATTTAACAGGATACACCACAAAGCCTTGTCCTGGCTGTATTAATCCTGCACCGATACTGTCTATAGTTGTTACTGCTATCACAAAACCATACCTGGAAACAAAATTTCATACAGTAGGTTGCTATAACAATAAAGTTGGTTGGTTAGATTTTTCTGTAAAGATATATGCTAGAGCCCTTACACTACACTAAAGAGCCCTTACTGATTGACTGTACGCTGTTCTCGAAGAAGACAACATGACGCTACATGGAAAACTTTCTAAATCATAATAATGCTTGTGACTATACTTACTTGCCGGTACACGTTCCTTCCACTTCTGTGTATAATTTTTGTTTTACAGTATCTAGCAGTTGTGGACCGAAGTATCGCGGATGCAATAATATTTCATGTTCTAACGAAATCTGTAAAACAATAAGTTTAATCAGTGAAACACATTTCAACCACGGTGAAGAATGAGATTTGCAATAAAAGTCTACTAACGTGATAAAACATTGTGCTGTTACTTTCTTCAATGATCTTTAGGAAACTAAGTGCATATTATTTTACTTCTCTCCACTGTTTATTCCAATTTTAATACAAAAACAAAATTATACGCTCAAGAAAAACAAACCAAAGTTTATTTGATTTGGCTGGCTGGCGGCAGATTTGCCATGCCAGTGGTTTGTCAAAATATTGTCATTTGGCAGTCAGTGTCCGTGTATTTATTATGCCAACGTCAATGATGTCATGCACAAATTATAATTACACCCCGTGATTTCAGTTTCGGATGAGGTAGATTTTATTTAATGATAGTGATGTCCATCATTTATCTTCAAATAAAATGAACATCGTAAAACTTATCGATAGTAAGAAACAAAAAATATTTAATTTAATAACCATATGTTTTATAGATCTTGGCGACCACGGATGCTGCAACAGAGTCGAAACGTCGGGATAACAAATAAAAAAAGGAGTGTGCTTTAGACCACACGAATAAAGTAAAACTTCTTTTTATAATATTAATTTGAAAACTTGTTCAATTACAAAACTGTCCACGTGTCATGTTCATTCTGTACAGACGCAACTCGCACTCGCACATTAACGTTTAAAAATATAAGTACAAAACGTAACTTTCTCTCTCGTTCTATCTTCACTAACTTATATCTCCCTATCAACTTCCGTTCGCACTTTTAGAAATGCATTCACCAGCTTACTCCCCAAGTCAAGCGTGCGTAAAGAACTTAGAAACTTATTAAATACCTACATTCCTGTTAAAACATTGAGAATAAAAAGTAATACGAAAATACCTGGCTAACAAATGGCCTAAAAATATTATGCAAACATAAACCAATTCTAAAAATCACTAATGAATCAAATAATAATATACTAAAATCATACTACAAAACCTATCAAATAAATTAAAAAAAATGCATAAATCCTTCTAAAAAACTAATTAATATTGAAAAAATAGAAAATTCTAAAAACAAAGTTAAAACAATGTGGAATATAACAAAAGACGTCACTAATAAGAGGAAAATAAAAAAGTACACAAGATTACACTCAAAACTAATAACACGATTATAGACTCTCCATATATGATAGCAAATACTTTTAATTGCTATTTTATCTCTGTTGGAGAATCATCTTAAAAATCCTCACCGCATCCAAACAACATTTCAGGTATTAGAAACCTCGCCACAAATCCTATATTAAATACAATGTACCTGTCAACAGTCACTGAGAAGGAGGTATATACAATTATAAAAAGATTTTCGAATAAATTTAGATGCGGTGTGGATGATACCACCTCCACAGACCTCCAATCCTGATAAAATCCTGCATAATAGAACTAACACCTCCTCTAACACAACTACTCAACCAATCAATTGAGGAGGAATGCTTCCCCGACAGGCTCAAAATTGCGAAAATAAGACCAATCCTAAAGAAAGGTGGAAAGTCTACAGATATTAGTAACTACAAACTTATTGCGCTACTACCTGTAATCTCAAAAGTATATTGCGCTATCTCAAACCACCTCTACGACTTTCTTGAAAAATGTTAACTAAGTACTACACGAAAACCAATTTGGTTTCCGTAAAAACTCGTCTACAACTTTAGCATTATACAAATTTAACCATGAAACTCTAAACTCCAAGTATTCTATTTGCTGATGACATTTCATTACTTTTTAAATGTACTCCCGATCCAAATTCACTAAATCAGATTAAACACACTTTTGATAATATAATTTCCTGGCTAGAACTTCATAACCTTGAAGTAAATATAAAAAAGACTAAACTAATTCAATTTATACCTTACCAAAAGCCCCGCCTAGATCTAATCGAACTCTCAAATAGTCTCAAAATCAAAGAAGTGAAAGAATATACTCTCTTAGGTCTTAATATCGACACAAACTTAACATGGAAAGGGCACATTGAAAAATAAAAAAGAAGTTTTTACAATTCATCTACGCCCTAGAGCCTATACATATTAAAATCCAACACGGACACAAAAACAGCGTTAGCAGCATACTACGCATATGCCTGTGCATGACTGAGGTATTCTGTTATAATGTGGAGAAACAGTGTCGATGCTGGACAGCTTTTCGTTTTGCAAAAAAAATGTCTACGCATATAAACATCCGCCAGCGGAAAAGCTGTCGGCCTCACTGTATAGAGCAGAAGATACTGACACTACCGTGAATCTACTTACTAGAAACAGCAATGTTTGTGAGAAAGCACCTGTACCTTTACCAACATGGTCCAAACCCGCGAAGACAAAACAACCTACTACTGCCAGAACCGAAGCTTGAAATATACAGGAAAAGCCCGCATTACACAGCCATCAAAATTTACAACAAAATACTTATCAGTTTAAAAAACTAATTAAAAGACAAAACGTTTATAAACAAACTCAAAGATTTACTATTACAAAAATGTTATTATTCACTAACTGATTTTTTGATGACAATAAATTTAATAGTTAAATCTGCACAACATTAAAATTATTATAATCTACTAGTTATGTAGGTACTTAAATGAAAATATAATAATAAGCTTACATTCAGATAATGTGATATTATATATAATGTAACAAAGAAATATGCTTAGGTAAAAATTTCATGTGTAATTAATTTCAGAAATTTAATCTAAATTTACCTAATAAGGTACTTATGACATACAGGTATACCTAGGTAGATAGGTACCCGTTAAGTTTATACAATATTGTAATTATAATAGTTTGTACATTAATATTAGAATATTAGCTATTATATAATACATAATATTATAAAGACCTATATAAGTTTAAGTTTTAGTGCGTATTTTAAAATGCAATTATAGATTTTGCCACGCCCTAATAGGGTACATGTCATTAAGATTACTACACAATACTTAATCTTAAGATGTTTGTATGTAACTGATTTCGTGTTGCAAATAAAGAATATGAATATGAAAAAGAAGTTTTACATCAAAAGGTACATGCGCGATAAATACCCGTCTCTAACAGTAATATCCAAAATTAAAAAAATTGGTTTATTACTCCAGAATTAACTTATCAGTTTATAAAGACCAAAGCGTTATTAGTATTTCTCAAATTTTCGCGATCACTGTAACTATATAATTACGGATTTAAACGGGTATTTATTGCGTATAAAAAAACTCAACGCGTTATTACTAGTATATAAAAAATAATACAAATAAAAATTAAAGTTATAGCACACAGCAGAAATAAAAAAAATAGTTTTATATAAAAACACTATACTACAACTAAGTACATAATACATATATGTACCTATTTAATTATCTACATAAAGTGATCACGAAACTTTGCAACATACTATCTGGATAGAAGATCGTGAAGCTGTTTGATAGTGTGTGTCAAACAAGTACCTCAAAATCTAAAAAAAATTGATATATAATTTGTATCCTTCTAAATTATAAATCTTTTTCAAACCCAGTTTCACGCTCAAACCCTTTTCAATTTAAATTTACTTATTTAGTAACTTAGAAATAACATAACAGTTTACAAAACCAAATTGTTTTAACTAATACCTAAGAAAACGAAAATACTAACAAGTTTAAAATTAACCACATACAATAGAAAGCTAACTTTAAAAATAATAAGACTAACAAAAACAAAACTAATAAGTACACACGTAAGATATAGGTACATCACACTGATATTACAAATACGATAGTTTGGATGTTTGTTTATTTATTTGTTTGTTTATTTGTTACTCAATACATCGTAACGGCTGAACTGATTTCGATGAAATTTTATATTTACGTAGATTATAACTTTTATATTTACGTAGATTATAACTTTTTTTTTACGTTGTGGAATCCTCATGGAAACCGTTCTGAACCCAGGGAGCGGTATGTCGGACTCCTATCGGCTAAACCTCCACGACGTTCCTCCGCTCGTTTTATACCGGGGACACGGGAACAGAGAACATTCTTCCGCGACCCCGGTGGTGTTGGTCCGCTCTTGCGGGCCCCATCTTTTAGGGTTTAGGGTCATCTCTACTAACTATATACCTACAACAGTATATAGTTAAGCCACTGCTATGGGGCATGGAGGTTAGCATACGCTCTCGCATACGCCCTCCTCCTTCGCCTTGGTCTCATGCGGCGGGTTAGAAGAGTGCTCCCAGATTCCTTGTCCCTCTCCGCGGCTTCCTTCTGCTGCACTACATTTTCGCAGAAGTCCTTAACAGCTTGCCACGACCTATCGCTCTTGACCATTGCGCAAACTACGGTAGGGAGAGAGAGGTCGTGACCTACCATCTCACCGAGAGCTTAGCGCTCTTCAACCCAGGCAGGGCAGAACTCGAGGGTGTGCTGAGCCATGTCCTCGAGGCAACCGTCACAGTGGTGGCACATTGGTAACTGTTCCCTTCCAATTTGGCACAGGTATTTCCTGAAACAGCCGTGTCCTGAGAGCATCTGCGCCATCCAGAAGGAAATGGTACAATGCTCCCTGTCCATCCACTGCTGAAGCACTGGGCGGATTGCCTCGATGGTCCGGATACCGGCGCTTAGCCTTGCAAGTCTCTCCTGCCACTCCTCTAAGAGGATCTCACGGAGTTCAACCCTTTGCTCCTCCACTTCTCTCGGTGCCGGTTGCTCACCTGAGCCATAGTGTTCTCCCACCTAAAATAAATTGACGCAAGGATCCTCGCATCTATGTCCCAAGGCGGTGAACCCGCCAGCACACATTAATACAAAATATAATTTGATATTTGGGGTATTTGAATGAGTGGGGTACTTTTTGATATTTTCAAAGTGTGGTGAATTATGACGATCCCCGTGGAGCAGTTTGGGCCGCCGGCTGAGATGCAGAAGTTGTGTGTTCGATTTCCTTCACGGAATAAATTATTGCATGATCTACATCTAATTGTTATGGGTCTCGGTGTTTCTCTTTATATTAGGTATATTTATGTATTTAAGTAGGTATATAATTTTATTTAGTAGTTACCGACCCATGTACCTAAGTGTTCTATCAGTTATCTGGTTGGTACGTACCCATATTATGCACCAATAGTATAAGCTTTGCTTAGTTTGAGGCTAAATAGCGCTGAGTGAAATATCCAGCATTATTTATTTATTTTATTGATATAATATCAGTTCTTATGGGGTATCATATGAAAGAGCTGTAACTAAAGCATTTTGAAAATAGTTTAGTTACTTAATTCAAAATAACCGTTTTGTTTGGAAAATTCAAACAAGTCCCTAACTAACCTGGGGCTAATCCCTACGATTTCTCAGTAATCAAACGACATTGTTCAAAGCGATAAGACTGCCCATTGTACTATTTTGCTTTGTGTCTTCTATTTAGTCTGTAATTTCTATTTTTTAATGTGTACTATAAAGTGTTTTCATTCATTCATTCATTCATTGTTAGTGTTTTAAGTATTGATGATTTTCAAGTTTGGTTAGAAGCGCATTCGATTATCTTATATTTTTTAATATTTTAATATCTTCCGCCCGGCTTCGCACGAGTGGTCTGTCAATAAAAAAGTAGCCTTTTAGTTAATCTAAGTCTTAATTTTATCTAAATACAAAATTTTATCGATATCGATAGTCTTTACGTACGACGTGATTGAGTACCTAACGAACAAACAACCATCCAAACTTTAATTATGACATAAGATATAAAAAAAATATTTATTCAGATCGTATCAAAAAGTGTTCGATTATTTATATATTCCTTTTGTGACCTAATGACACTTCATAATCTTCAAGTATGGTAACACACATCACTAGTGATTACTCAAAAATGCCAAATGAATGGCAGGCGAGCGTATCGTAATCAGACAGATTGTTGTAAAAAATGGCAAAAACTTACGATTATTTATTCAAATTACTTCTGATTGGTGATTCTGGAGTGGGGAAAACATCAATATTATTCAGATTTTCAGAAGATGCTTTCAATATCTCATTTATATCAACAATTGGTAAGCGATCCAAGTCCTATCAAAGGTCAGGAGATAATTTTTTGTACAGCAGTGTCATGGAACAGGATTTTTTGTATCTTTGTTCATTGTAATTTTTTTTGGCTGTGATTTGTGTCGGTGTCAATGGCGCCAAGGGCGCGGCTCGTACTTATTGGCCCTTATCAAATTAAACGAAACGAGACTTCATGACATCATACACACTAATTTTAATTAGTTAGCTCCCGAGTTCACCACTTAACGAGTGTCCGCCGTTCGCAGGTATTGACTTCAAAATACGAACAATAGATCTAGATGGGAAGAAAGTCAAGTTACAGATATGGTAAGTCTTTTTTATTGTATGTGTTTATACTGTAGTAACATAAAGGTACAGGTTAAGATAGAAGGGGTCATAGACCTGACTGACTGGTTCCTTGAATCCACTTATACACCATAACCTAATCATTAAAACAAGCAGGTTTTATTGCCTGTGATAAATTAAGCTTGACTTCTATTCCCCACTGTTTTTTCCTCTATTTGTTTGATATATTATTTGATTTGATGTATATAAGTAGTTACTGCTTCATTGCTGACTCATTGCTTTGTCTTAGCAGACAACTTTTTTTATCAGGTGAGAAACCCTTGGTAAATCACAACTCACTTAGAATTTGGTTTAAATCTTTTTTGCAGGGACACAGCTGGCCAAGAGAGATTTCGCACAATCACAACGGCATACTACCGTGGATCAATGGGTATTATGCTTGTGTACGATGTAACAAATGAAAAAAGCTTTGAAAATATAAAGAACTGGATTAGGAACATTGAAGAAAATGCGAGTGCCGATGTTGAGAAGATGATACTTGGCAACAAATGTGATTTAGATACAAAAAGACAGGTAAATTGTTTCTTTTCATTTTGGAAGGTCAGATGCAACCTGTTAAAACTCAGTATTTAACACAATAAATTTTCGGTTGTTATGTTTCGATATTCAGTCAGTTGGGAGTCTTAGGGTTAAAAAAAGTTATGTTTGATTTCTCTAAAAACCTATTATAAAAAATAATAAAACTCTGTATAAAACAGTTCTAAACTGACTGGAATAAGTGTAAATGGTTCAAGTTTTATTCCATCCCTAAAACATACAATCTATTATGCACCATGTGTATGTCATACTAACTTCAAACATACATTCTATTATGCACCATGTGTATGTCATACTAACTTCAAACATACAATCTATTATGCACCATGTGTATGTCATACTAACTTCAAACATACATTCTATTATGCACCATGTGTATGTCATACTAACTTCAAACACCACTATATCTTTGGCTATTACACATTTTGCCAATAAACCCTTATCTGATTAAGCTGAAGAGCTGATTGCAGATAAAAAGGAAAAAAAAAGAAAATACACTTCACCATACATTTCCTATAAACATTTAAATACCTAGCACTGCCAGATGGCTACATAAAAACACCATGTTGATGACCAATAAACTCACTACTCTATCTTGAGCTTGACCAATTTTGAGGACTTCCTCTTTTTTCGCATGTATATACCACTTAACATCATACTAATTTTTATGATTTTTGTAACATTGTGACAATACAAATTGCCTTAGTAGATCTTTAAATAACGTAAAATTTAGGTGTATGTAAATTATCGTTTTACTTATAAATTGATTACAAAACCATGCATATTAATAATGAGTCAGATGCTACTTACAGGAAGCATTTGAGTATCAAATGAATCAATCAATAACTGCAAATACATTTAACATTTGCCTATAGTATGTTGTGTTTACACTGCTGCGTCAGCATATCCCGCAGATTAGTGTGTCTGAATACTTTAGAATATGCTGCAAATTTTTTGACATACACAGGGTGTTTGGTAATATTTGACGATATTCATGTGACGGTTTCTCAAAATATAAAAAAATACTCGAAAAAAAACTACTAGTTATAGTATCATATTTTATAGAAAATTTAGTAAGTTTAGGTGATTCATTCGATATAAAACTTACTGCCTACTCTTGCAATTAACATCCAAAAATAAAGGGCGATTTTATATCTCTTTCGGAAGTGGCTGCGGGTTTTGGTTTAGAACGGGACAACAAGAGATATCTCGAGACGTCACCAATACAGTATCTGTGGTTAGATGACAAGCATTATGCAATAGCACAACATAGGTTTAATAAAGTGTTTGTTTTTACATGCCAAAATAAATTTCAAATTTCTATGGTAAACAATTCACAAATTTATTTATTAAATATAAATAAATCCAAATAACCCTTTTAATTTTTGTGCGTATATTAACAAACACCTTAAATACCATAACCAACAAATGTTTATTGTTTTCTAGGTGTCGAAAGAACGAGGAGAACAATTAGCTGTAGAATATCAGATTAAGTTTGTTGAAACTTCGGCAAAAGACTCAGTTAACGTAGAAGGGGCGTTTTATACTCTGGCGAAAGATATCAAAGCAAAGATGGAGAAGAAACAGGTATGATATCAACAAATATTTAACAACCATCATTCATATAGGTAGTCCTAACCAGTAGAATCCCCTCGCTTACATCGTTTGCAGTGGTGGATTTACCAGCAGGCTGAGTAGACTTGAACGTAGGGCAGCAAATTTGGGCATCTTTTTTTTTAATTATTTCCTCGTCTGCAAGCCATCTTTCCCGGATACTTATCCCTCTTCCCTTTATTCAAGCAACGGTACCACAAACTTCTATATTCTATGGTAAAACTCCCAGTTCCCGTACATTGCCCCGCCTTATCCATACATGATTGCATTATTGAGCTTTGATTAGCTCAGAAATTACCCACAAAACTATTTCTTGTACAATTTCAACTAAGTTGGTTTGAAGGGCGGCAAAAATTACAGCCGAAAATGTGTAAGTCCGCCACTGATCGTTTGTATCATGAACTATGAGAGAACCGGGGGCCAATTCACCTATTACAAAATAAACCTAACTAAAGTTCACTCAAATGAGATTGGATTATGAATTGAATTTATGTAGTTTATCATTCTGCTCCATTAATATTACAATATTATCTTAATATAAATAAAGTCTATAATCGCATGTCAGTCAACTCATACCATTTGACATGACGACCTCCGTGGTGCAGTGGGCGATGAGCCGGCTGAGACGCAGGGGGTAGCAGCTTCGATTCCCGACACGGAACAAATGTTTGCATGATCAACAGATATTTGTTCTGGGTCTAGATGTATTTCAATATATTATAAGTATGTATTTACAAAAAAAAGTATATAAGTATTCTATTAGTTATTTGGTTCCCATAGTACAAACTCTGCTTAGTTTGGGGCTAGATAGCGCTGTGTGAAATGTCCAGAAATATTTATTTATTTATTGTCGGTTACGTGAATACCGTTTAGGACATTTAATTTAACGAGACTAGATCGATACTCGAATTTTACTAGTTTTAAGTTACGGGAATTGGCCCCCTGGTCTGTGTTGTTCCCACTATAATTATATTGGACAAATATTGGTTCAATATATGTATGTCCATTATATAGTGGGAATGCGACCTAAAGGTATAATAAGTCACCATCAAAGTGGCGGGGCTGGTTGCCCAGCTAGGCATTGCCAGCCGCTGGCGCCATCTCGGTGTTCATCTCAATTGAGCCTAGTCGTCATGACGTCATCGTCACCCCTCTATATAATAGAAAATCCGGCCAAGTGCGAGTCTGACTCGCGCACGAAGAGTTCTGTACATCTCGGTGTTCATCTCAATTGAGCCTAGTTGTCATGACGTCATCGTCACCCCTCTATATAATAGAAAATCCGGCCAAGTGCGAGTCTGACTCGCGCACGAAGAGTTCTGTACTATTATCTATAAAAACGGCAAATAATCACGTTGGTTGTATGGGAGCTTAAGTATTTGTTTTATTTTAATATAATTATTTATTTTAAAGTGAATATATAACTAAATAGTGAATATTTCAAGCGTCGTCTCCTCCCTGTTGCCGTTATCAATATCGAACTAAAACGAGCACAAAAATCTCGTTTGTTGTATGGGAGCTCCAGAATAAAATAATTTAAATATTTATTTTATTCTGTTTTTAGTATTTGTTGTTATAGCGGCAACAGAAATACATCATCTGTGAAAATTTCAACTGTCTAACTGTCACGGTTCATGAGATACAGCCTGGTGACAGACAGACAGCGAAGTCTCAGTAATAGGGTCCCGTTTTGCCCTTTCGGTACGGAACCCTAATAAAAAATAGCATTTAGCTTGTACTCTTTAACAACATTTTTAAGAGGCTTTTACCACATTGCATCAATTTTTTATTAATGATTTGACTGTTAGGTGTACAGTCAGCGATACAAGTTATTGGACAAATTGGGATGTTTAATTAGAGTTGACGTAGCCGTGGTGCATCCAGAAGATGGAGAGACGAACCTGGGTGCACTCGAACTCGAATTAGCTATGGCCAGAGATAGATAGATAATATATTTACTGTACACCATTAAAAAATAAACAAACAGAACAAAAAATGATGTTTAAATAGTAAGTACAATGGGCGGTCTTATCGCTTAAAACAAATAAAGCAGAGATGGATGGAGAGGAGACCTTTGCCCTTAGCAGAGGGGGGTTATGCACCATTTTACGGCATAAAGTAATTTTACCAAGAATATTTTAACTATCTGACCAATCCGCAGCTTCGCACGCGTAGTTTTTCAATAAAAAACATTACCCTCCTTCTGCGCAGTTGGGTAAAAAGTAGCCTATGTCACCCGGCGATAGTGTAGCTTCCCAACAGTGAAATATTTTTTTAAATCGTACCAGTAATTTCGGAGGCTATTCAATACAAACAAACAAATCTTTCCTCTTTATAATATTAGTATGTATATTAATAATAATTATGTAATAGGTTGTGGCCTTAAATGTATCAAACATAACAGTGTTTATAAAGTTATATTTAAAAATTGCAAATTGATTTGATTAACCTACATCAGTAGCTGAGTGTACCTACTGCGTCATAATTTGTACCAAGGTCCAATTCATGAACAGTATGGGGATATGCCTCCTACAATATAATTTAGCTTATTACTGTGTGGTTGGGAATTTCCACATATCTACGAGTTTAAAAATACATAATAAACATGTATGTAGTTAAATAATGAATCATTATTAAACATGTTTTATCAATTTTTTTGGGATAACTCAAAAAAGTGCGCTTTTTGCACTAATTTGAGGGCCGGCCGCCGCGCCCCGGTGCAAACCGAACGCGTGCGGTGCGCGCGCACGCCACGCAGGCGCAGTGTAACCTCTTCCTTAGAATTTCATATATTACCTACAACCGCTGCGTGCACGCTCGCGTCACACACACACGCATTCGATTTGCACAGCCACAAGGCTTAGTTTATGCTTCTCCATAATCTAGTTATTTATTTACGTATGTATTTGTTCATCTTATACACTTTCTAAAATATATATTTTTATCTTGTTTCATGGCTCACTTATCGAACACAGAAGGTAACTGGTTGTCCTAATACTGCTGTTTTAATTTATAAATGTTTGCTGATATTGATTTTCGCGTGTCTATCCTACTCATTTATTTGTTTGTCCTGCATGCTTATTTTGTATGTCTTGTTAGTAATGGGGTATAATAGTAGATTATTAAACGAGTGGATAAAACAGTGTTTTGCGTCACGGGAGCTATATTGAATCCCGAACGTAATCAAGGATTCTAGAGTTAACTCACGAGCGGAGCGAGGGAGTTACTAGAATCCTGAGTGCTGAGAGGGATATAAGTGCGCCCAAGATGCAGAAAGCTTTATCCACGGGGAGAATACTCTACTTTTCACACTTTCTGCGAGACAATAAAAACCAAACCTAGGTTGGTGCATCCTGTGCAGAGGTTAGTTCGATTTACGAATAAGTTCTTATTGTATGGGTCTCTTTAGTTCAAATTTTAATACAGACGAGGTTCCAAATTACATTCAAATTCAATACAACTTTACTTAGTCTCGTAGGCTCAGCCGTAGGGATTTAATAACCTGCTTTCGGTGAGGTTTACATAACGTTGATTTTGACATTGTCGAGCAGGTGGTGTGAAAAAGCTTTTTATAAGTCTTACCCAACTAGCTGATTAACCCCGGCTTCGCACGGGTTTCCCGCGATAACAAGTAGCCTATATCTATATGCAGAATGCAAGCTGTGTCTGTGTCAAATGTTATTAATCGTTTTTGCGTAGATAGTCACAGAACTATTTATTTTTGATCGAGCGAAGCGAGATCTTTAAATTAACTTGGGCGAACGTCAACTTTGATCCGATCATCGTGAAATTTGATACATAGGTAATGGATGACACAATTTTGGTGTGACTAAATGAACTAAAAATGTTGGGGGGGTTGTTGAGATATAGGGGTTCAAGAGGGGTAAAAATAAATTAAAATGATACTATTAGGTCAAATGAGACGTCAAATGAAAGGTCTTCAAGTCCTTATAGTTTTTGAGTTATTATTATTAGCTATAATAAAAACGGAAATTTGACAAAATTCACAGGGTACACCAGTGACCCCACATTGCTGTAATTTAGTATGCGTGTAGCTTAAGTAAAACAAATATAGGCAAAAGTCTGAAATCCGGGATAACTGAAATTTATACCCCAAAAAAGTATATCCACATTATATGAACTCCCGTTACCTGTAATTTGAATGAAACTGTAGGTCAAGTAATTTGGTTATGTATTTCGTGGCACTATTTTGATAGTCAAAGATTACAAATCATATTTTTTTGTTTTAATCGGAGACTCGCGAGATCTCAGTTCGGAGCGAACCACTGGTTAGTTTAGTTACTTCCATAAATATAACTTTTTGTAATGATCGTTCAGTCTAAAATTGCACACCTCCACCGCTTAGGTATTAAAGTATTCACATAGCATCATTTTTCCAAATGATCCTAATGAGGAAACACCAAGGGCTAGAGAATTGAAAAATAAGTATTTGTAAAACCTTTTGATGTCGCGCAGTATGCGCAGTATGCGCGATAGAGACAACTGCAGCTTGGACCGAAAATACCTATTAAAATTAGACAAAAGCAACGATTCGTAGTCCCCTGATTGTATCTCCAAAACTTGACCGATTTAACTACTTTCTTCATTATAAATTAAAGATTAAAGACTTTGACTGTGTTCCTATGTTTTCCTTTTTTTATATAATCTAGTCAAATTTGTTTTCAGGATGTTTGAACACAGCGGAAAATCTGACAAATTTTATACGTTTTTGAATGTTCATATCTCTTTTAATAATTAATTTATGAAAAAAAGAAAAATATAGGGACATGCCAATAGTGGCCATAGATTTCTGAGAAAAAAAATATTGCTGTACTGGCATTATACAGGGAGGAAACAGGGGACTACGTTTGTATGGAAAAGCGGCCCTTGTGTTTCCTTTTAATTTGAATTATCTTAATAAATAAATACTAATTGACTGTGCCGTGATAGGCGCGGGCGCAATTAAAGATACGATTTTCCAATGTTGTAAGTCCAAGTGTGTTGTATTTCAGTTTACTTTTTGCTTCTAATAGCGCTTTATAATTTTAATGGTTAAATTTAAATAGATTATCAGCAGCGATATTTCCGGTTAAATGCAAATAATGTAATAGCCATTTTGTATTTTCAGTTATGTCATAGATATCACATATAACATTGATTGTAACTGATAACGTAATCGTAGGTTTGCGTAAATCGATGACTATTAACCAACTCTGGAATATTTTATTTATAATTAGCTGACCAATCCGCAGCTTCGCACGCGTAGTTTTTCAATAAAAACATTACCCCCCTTCTGCGCAGTTGGGTAAAAGTAGCCTATGTCACCCGAGGATAGTGTAGCTTCCCAACAGTGAAATATTTTTTTTAAATTTGTCCAGTAGTTTCGGACATATACAAACAAACAAATCCTTCCTCTTTATAATAGTATAGACTAGCGGCCCGTCCCGGCTTCGCATGGTGGACATTTATTTTTTAAACATTTTTGATGTCTCATTTTTACAACTTGGTTATTTTAGACGACTTCCGTGGTGCAGTGGGCGAATAGCCGGCTGAGACGCAAGAGATAGCGGGTTCGATTCCCGCCGCGGCACAAATGTTTGCATGATCTACAGATCTGGATGTTTTTCTTTATATTTTAATACGTATGTATTTCCAATAACAAAAGTATTATATTCGTTATCTGGTTCCCATAGTACAAGCTCTGCTTAGTTTGGGGCTAGATAGCGCTGTGTGAAATGTCGAGAAATATTTATTTATTATTTATTGAAGTTTTAGCAGAGATTTCTAATTTTTTCTAGTAATAAATATAGCCTATGTTACTCAGGCAGGGATAATGTAGCATTCTAATGGTGAAAGAATTTTTGAAATCGCACTAGTAGGTAGTTTTTGAGTTTATTCGTTACAAAATACAAATCTTTCCTCTTTATAATAATAATATCGTATATGTAATTCGCTTGTGTTTCCTTGTTTTGCATGACGTATTTAATGCTGCGTAGTATTAATTTTAATTACTGTACGTAATAATTTGGTTTCTTATATCAATTTGAAAGATACCTTCTAACTAACGTAAAAAATAATTTATTGGGTTTAGGCGTTTTTATTTATTGTTAGATAATTAGTTAAATATTGAATTATGCTAGTAATGTATTTAACTTTAAATATTTTATTTAGTGAAATATTCATGATCAGATTAAATTGTCAAACTTGCAGTAGGCAGGCACTAGGTACTACCTAGTGCCTCCCTACTGTAAGTTTGACAAAGTGCCTGCCTATGTGTTTTGGATCGTAGAATCTATTAGGACGCCATACGATTAACATCAAGGCGGTCTAATTATATCGACTGTACGTACACACGGCTACACATCAAGCTATACATTTCCAGTATAAGCTGACCTCTCATTCTACGAAAAGCCTACACAATGCGAGGCCAGCTTATACTGGAAATTATAGCTTGATGCGTAGCCGTGTGTACGAAAGAATCTCCAGGTATGCAATAAACTGGAATAATCGATTTTTTTTAAAGCGTAGCACCCCTTTATAAAGTTACTAGCTGACAAATCCGCAGCTTCGCACGCGTAGTTTTTCAATAAAAACGTTACCCTCCTTCTGCGCAGTTTGGTAAAAAGTAGCCTATGTCACCCGGGGATAGTGTAGCTTCTCAACAGTAAAAGAATTTTTTAAATCGGTCCAGTAGTTTCAGAGCCTATTCAATATAAACAAACAAATCTTTCCTGTTTATAATATTAGTATAGATAAGTCGCACCGAAATTGCTTGTAGCAAAGTCTAGCAAGGCAAATCTTATAAGCCTTATAAACGAGAATCAAAGTCTATACAAGTGTTTTTATCAGACTTCAAGAGGTTCTCAATTCGTTCGGTTTTTTTTGTGTGTAGATATGTGTTGCGTTTACGCGACTTTTTACTGGGAAAACTAATTTTGATGATTCTTTTTTTAATTGATACGTTATAGTTATAAACTTAAGGGTGGTCCCATTTAAGTTTTACAGAGGTCAAATCATTTTGAAGGTAGGAGAAGAGGGAGTGAAAAAAAAATTGCTTACACCCTAGTGTGTTTAGTATTGTTGGAAAGCTCTTTAAAAATGAAGCGGAAGTGTCATAATCCACTTTTCAGCGTAGAGTTACGTTTCCGATATTTTTCATGTTTCTGAAATCTATTATATTTTTGTTAAATGTACAAAATCCACTGCTGGACATAGGCCTCCCCCATAGATTTCTATGGGGGAGGCCTAGAACTATCTTGCACGGTCTGCACCCAACGGCTCCCAGCAACCTTTATCAGATCGTCTTTCCATCTAGTGAGAGGCCTACCTATGCTGCGCTTTCCAGTGCGTGATCTTCACTCGAGAACCTTTCTGCCCCAACGGCCGTCAGTTTTTCGAGCTATGTGCGCTGCCCACTCCCACTTCAGCTTGCTAATCCATTGTACGCTGTCAGTGAAGTCACTGTACAAGGTTAACTAAGTGACGACTTTCGTGGCGCAATAAGCGAATTGCCGGCTGAGACGCAAGAGGAAGCGGGTTCGATTCCCGCCGCGGCACAAATGTTTGTATGATCTACAGATCTGGATGTTTTTCTATATACATATTTTAATACGTATGTATTTCCAATAACAAAAGTATTATATTCGTTATATGGTTCCCATAGTACAAGCTGTGCTTAGTTTGGGGCTAGATAGCGCTGCGTGAAATGTCCAGCAATTTTTTTTTTTTTAATATTTTTATATTACACCGTAGGACGTACCGTCTTTGGTAAAATTCTTTTTTTCCCTTGTATTGTTTCGTGTAACGTTCAGTTTAGTGGGCAAAATAATAAAAAAAAATATTAGTAGTCTTACAGTTACCTAAAATTCTTTAAATTATTCCTGCAGATAACTTTCTTGGACACTATGTACCTATTACTTACCTTACCAATTTATTTAAGATATTTACTTTTACCTAAATACAACTACCTACCACCTACTTAAATGCTATAACTAAACTAACTAACGTGTTTAAGTACCTACCTACCTAAGTTATGTTTAAGACGACATATAAGTTTATAATTCTTTCTCATTGTAAGTAACAATGTTTTAATTGAGAAATAAAGATTGTTTAAACTGAAGTATATTTGTGTCGCGTTTTCAGGAAGCGAGTAATCCTCAGTCCAGGCCGGGCGCTCACCAGCTCCGCGCGAACGACACGCAACGCAAGCCCCCCTCCTGGCTGTCTCGCTGCTCGGTGCTCTGACGCAGGCCGCGACCCAACGCACCTCCCCGTACCCCCTGCCAGCGTCATGCCATAGCGGATTAGATCCCCTTTAACTACCCCTGGACAGTTAACTGTAACTAGGCGATTGCAACAACGCTATTCCATCGATCATAGACACTGCTTCAATAGTAGATACGCATGTATGGCAGGCGATTGCTCCGAGACCGCCAGCTTTACAAACACGATATAACCATTCTTGGCTATTGTTTTTTCTAGTAATGTGCTCAGAAAATAGCAATCAGAGGAGTAAGGTTCTAGGCAATAGTTCTATGCCTGACACCAAAGCACATTATGTAAAATACAAGATAGTTTTTTAATATTAGCCGAAGGTAATCAATATCTTAACTGTACGTAATTACGCTACTAATCTTCCGTCAGTGAGATTAGTAAATTTGTGCCATGGTGTAGTAATACCGACATGGATGTTGCAACGCTCGGGGCAACACAGGCCGCAATTGACCATACTGATGTGACGTGACTTGTTGCCATAGAGGGTAGGCCTTTTAAACAGTTTCATATCAAAGTATCCTCTGAAAACTGTTTCATTCGAGAAACGAGATTGAATTTTAAAGTTGACCAATGTTACGTTTTAAGGAATTTGACTGTTTGATTTAAAATTCTTAAATAACAGTCGAGTGTACCCATTTGTTGTCAATATTTTTATTTTTGGAAATGGTAGTGATCAATGTAGCAGTTGCTGGGGTTCGCGTAAATTTGTTGTCAGATTTAGTCCAATAACTATCTGATTCACAAATATATCATATGAAAGGCTGACTTTTTAGCTGTATCTGACAATAAATGTACTTTTCGAATCATAGTGTTGTAGAGGGCATAGATATTTCTCAGAATACAGCTTGCTGCAATTCTTGAATTTTTCAAGTCTTATCTACTAAGTTTTTGGTATGTAGTTTGAGTTTGCAATAAGCATGTACAGAAAAAGTTACTGTTTACCATTTTAATTGTCTGTATACATTTTTAAATCGTCAGAGTGATGCTACCTAACAGTACAAACCTATAAAATGGCATACTCATCTGGACTATATTTTTCGAGCCATGTTTTGAAGGTGCATCCGTTGCAACGGGGGACTAGGCTTTTGTATTTTTATATCCGCAACTGTAACTCAATTCTTTAGACCTATGGTAGTTCGTCAACAGTATTTCTTTCGAGGTAAATTTATATCTGTACATTTGTTTACTTTAAAAGTGGCAATTTATTTTTAGGGCGAAAATATTTGGTGTTACATAATTATTCTTATTATTTTGAAAATGGTTTTATGGATATTATTTCAATAGATTATTTAGCTGTATTATTTCTTTTGCTACTTTTAATTAAGATTATATATTTTAATGTAATATAAACTATTTAATTTGAATAAACAGTGCTTTTTTACAAACATTGTTTTTATACAACTCCTACTAATTTACAAGCTAAACATTTAAGTTACCAAACAATTTTTTAATAAATATCTTTAATTGCCAACAAGTTTATGTATACAAAGATTTTTTACAGCAAAATATGGAAGTATCATCTCATGAAGTCACCAAATTACACCACTCAATTTGCAATATCCTAAACTAGAAATTTAACAAAGAAAGCAATTCATCTATGCTGCTTGTACTTTAGGAGAGGATCTGAAGGGTCGGAGAGCTAGGTACTTTACTCCAGCATAGGCACTTTTTGATGCAATCCCAAGGAATTGCATCAGTTTTTTAGCAGACAACAGTAAGATCTCTCCAGTCAGGTTTGTTCCTTTTCTCCAGACTATTACGTAGGGAGGGACAGGCCCTAGTTTGTCAGACCAGATTCCATTACGGAAGGTCTTGGCCTTGGCTTCAGCTGATAGAATGACGGGAGCTATTTCAGACTCTATTGTGTTCTTCTTGATGCTCAGAGGGACAGATGCCTTTGCAAAACCAAGCTCTACTAGTTTTTGGCCAATGTCAATAGTTTCCACTCTCTTACTCTGAAATAAAAAATAATAATTTACTTATCATTTAAAGGATCTGAGTACCTAATAAATGTTTATGAAGAATTTTACCTGAAATTGAGGTAAATGCAACAGTACAGTAGAAACAAGATCATCTTTTTCTCTGGAAATAGGTTTCAAAGTCACTTCACAACCTTTTGCGACACACTCCAGCCAATTCACTGCATTTCCACTCACAATGTCAACTCCCCATAGCTGTAGAAAAAAAAGCTATTTAAAATCCTAAAATGGGTTTAAAAAGTTAATTTAATATTATAAAAGATAACTAACCTTTACCGGCAGTGGTGGCTTACTGGAATGCCATAGTGGTAGGTAAATAGGAGCTCGGTGGTTCACCAACACTCTCACTGGAGAGTGCTGCACACCCGCGTATACCCCTCTTAACGTCTCGTGATTTCTTATGAAGTGGTCAGGAACTTTACTTGCTTTTGAGAACTTGCTAACCTATTGAATAAACTCCGTTAAAGTTATGTAACAGAGTAATTAAAATGAAAAGTTATGTTTACACTTACGGGACGAACTTTATATATTGATACAGCTAGGCCAGCAGTCGCCAAAGCGTATACCGCTATCTGTAAATAACATGACGAGCTGTAGAACATTCAGCTAAGTGACCGACCATTATCAGTTGACATTTTACGCACGTTAACTCCTCGGTAATCTTGCTGCAGCAAGTTTTGGACATTGTAAAATATTCCTCCTTCTTTTCCAGTCATTTTGTTATTTTCTGAGGGACTAATCTATCATAATTTTTAAAATCATCGGTATTTTCGGATTGTTTTGAGAAATTCTTTCTTATTTTTGACATTTATTTGATTGACGGGAGAAAAAACAAGTAAGCACCGACGTTCGTCGTCTATCAGTGTCAAACAGAATCATAGACACTCGTTCAGTCATAGACGGATTCTCTGTCTACGCGTTCCGTTCATAGAAACTTTCTTTTTGGACACACACGTACGCGTCAAGTTACAGACATGTTCCAAACAAGATTTAATTTTTTTTACGGTTTCTAACCGAAATATTAAAAAAAATATATACATATATTATTTTCGTAATTTTCATCATATCATATATATAGGGAGTTTGGTAATATATGCAAAAAAATGAAAGGGGTTGTTTAGATGAGCATAATAAATAAATTAGTGAAATGTTTACCAAAGAAATGTAAATTTTATTTTAGCATGTTAAAAGAAACACTTTAATAAACTTATGTTGTGCTATTGCATAATGCTTGCCATCTAACCACAGACTGGTAACGTCTCGAGATATCTCTTGTTATCCCTTTCTAACCCGAAACCCGCAGCCATTTCCGAAAGAGATCAAAAATACATGCCTGCCTACGGTAGTAGGTACTAGCCTACCATAGATCTACGTTTTGAGTTATAAATAGGTAAGACGTAGCTACTAGGTAAAAAAATATCCCTACAGGTGCCTCTACATTCGCTTGTTCTTTCTTGGTCCAGAGTAGTACCTACAAGCGATCGGTGTCACTGACTCGAATTATGATAGGTCGGAAGACAGGTATTTTTGGCCTAACCTAGGTAGGTACCTACCTACATTAATTTAATTCGTCGTGACACTCACTAGTTCTTTCTTGGTCACTGTGAGCTAGGTAGGTACCTACGTCAGTGCAGTGATTAGGTTGAGATAGATAGGTATTAGAGCCCAGGTGGCGTTTCACAAATGCCTACCGCTCACTCAGGCAGAGTGACCAAGACTAAATTAGATAGGGTAGACGTGCATCTTTGCAATGACTAGCTAAACTACAGAGAAAAATTTAAAAATAAAAAACAACTGAAGTAGTATTTTAAAAGATTTATTCAATTCAAAATAAAGTACCTAATTAATTTAGGTAAACTCGAGCTTTCCAACACACTTTTATTAGGCTGTCGACTGATAAATTAACGTGAAAAAGTAGTAGGTAGCTCTTACCTCAAATCGAGAGGTAAGTAGGAGGTGCATTCACTTTATCAACGATAATTTGGCGTGTTTAAAAGTTCTTTATTATTAGCTACCTATGTACCTACAAAATATGTACAACACAGCTATCAGTTATTTACGACATTTAGTTGGTACCTATTTACAGAATGTACAGTTACACAGTAACTTACACTAGTTATCTACAGTTATTATCACAGATAGGTATAGCTGCACTATTTTAATCACAAAAGTTGTTGCACGTACCTTCTTGATCTAGAGTCTAGGAAGAATAGCACGGCCAAAGCAATGCACACGAACTCGTGCCAACACGTGACTCTGTCACTTCGTACCACATTAATAGCGTTCACAATTCGCGTTCTAAGTCACTTTCTATTGTATGGCCATAGTCCTTTACCCTACCCCACAAATAAAAGTCTAAGGAGGTTAAGTCCGGTGAGCGTGCGGGCTGTGCAACTGGCCCTCCGCGCCCAATCCATCGATTACCATAAGCACTGCCCAGGTATTCGCGCACTCGCCGATCGTAGTCCTTGTCGATCTTCCAAGGTCCGTGCTGCAGCAGAACACAAACAAAACCGCATTCTGGTCTCGTAGTCAGGAGCCCAGAGCTCCTGCACTGGTGTAAAACTATACGGGTGCTGGCCTTCCTCCCTAAGACTTCACCCATAGGTAGCGCTATCACCGTACACGCGGGCCGCGTCACAAGTGCTCGCCAGCGGATCCTCTTCAAAAAAATCCAAGCGCGCTGAATAGCGAGGTGGCCTGCCCGCCTCAACATGGGGCTGGAATTCATTGCTCTCCCTGTGCCGCGGAACAGTCCGCGTGCCCTGCCGTGTTCCGTGCCATATCTGATAAAAGTCCTGCGCTCTTGACAGGGCGACTTTCCGTATAACACATTGTCATGTTCAGGTAGTCCTGATTGGAGTACCTGTAGTTAAGTATCGCAATTTTTCTAAATCCGTCCGCACAATTAGAAATGAAATCAACTACTGATTCAAAATAATAATTAATTGCACGAACGCCGACACGTGCCAAAGGGCCCGCCTTCTTACACTAGGGCTGGGAAAATATTACCGGAAAGGTATCAATACCGGTTCTGACTTTCGGTGTTGGAGGATCCGAAATTGGATTAGCTAGTTAGGATACACAGGTCGACATAATAAAAGCTTGTTCAAAACATCGTAAATCAAAACCGAATTAGTTTTACAAAATACGCGTAGGTCAATCTGTCATACAATCTGTTAGTAGTAGTAGAGCTCTCTGTGAAAGAGTTTGTCCGGGAAAGTACTACCACCATATCTATTTCTGCTACCAAATAGTAAACTCGCATTTTTGTGTTCCGGTTTGAAGGGTAAGGGTATCGGTGAAATTACAGGCACATGAGACTTAACCCTTTCGACTCAGAACTGTGGAAACAATGTAGTGTAATTATTGATCGAGCCAAGCGAGATCTCTAAATCAACTTGGGCAAATCGGCGTTGTATGTATGTATATTTGTCCGAGGATAACTTTCGAAGCGTTTATCCGATTATCGTGTAATTTTATACATAGATAGGTAGTGATGGCGCAATTGTGGTGGGACTAAATGAGCTAAAAACGTTGGGGTTTGTCGAGATATTGGGGTTCTAAATGAAACTATTAGGTCAAGTGGGACGTCAAATGAAATATTCATTGGTACATTTAGACTCCGTTTTTATTTTTGGTAAAGTTTTTATAGTTTTTGAGTTATTAGCCATAATAGAAATTAAACTTTGACAAAATTCACAGAGTACACCATTGACCCTACAGTGCTGTAATTTGGTATGCGTGTAGCTTAAGTGACAAAAAAGGCAAAAGTTTGAAACCCAGAATAACTGCAACTTGTACCCCAAAAAAGAATAACCACATAACATAAACTCCCGTTACCTGTAATTTTAGTGAAACTGTAAGTCAAGTGATTGGTTATTTATTTTGTGACAGTATTTTGATAGTCACGATGATCGGATCAACGCTTCGAAAGTTATACTCGGACAAACGAACATACAAACAAACAACGGCGATTTGCCTAAGTTGATTTAGAGATCTCGCTACACTCGATTAAAAAAAAAGATTATATTCAAATACAATCGATTCAAACATTTACGTTAATACCGGTAACCGGTGTAGCGGGGTATTCTAAGTTGTACATCCTTTCGCGCGGCATATCAAAAAGAACTCGAAAGAATAAGCCGTTAGTCAAAGGTGCCGCTAGATCCTTTGAGCTCGCCGGCCCCAATAGGTACTTTGTTTTGTAAACAGGGCTATGACCCAATGATACCTACTCATTAAATCACAGCTGTTATTGGCTTTGTTTGTTTTTAGTTTTAAATTTAGTAGGTATGTAATTTGCATGTTCTTTTTTGTGAATTAAACTTTATTCTTATTCTTCTCTTCTTCTTCGGCAGAAACCAGAATTGAAAAAAGACTCATCAATTTTGACAATGCACTAGATACCTATCTCTCAAAGAATTGGATAAAGTAGGACCTACCTAATTGGAATAATTTCAATAAGTTTACCGTTGCTAAAGTGGGCAGTTTGCAGATAACCAATCCCGGGTTCACAATTTCTAGGCGTTTCCAGGCCAATGTCCACCTAAGCGCAGATTTGTAGAGATGAGAATACCATGGGAAAATAACTAATAGCATATCGATATTCCGACATCTCTCCGCTCAGCTTTAGTGGAAACGGTCAAGCGGCATGTCTTATTTTCTACAGTGCATTCGCATCGAAGTTCTAAGCAGAGAGCGCTTAAAGAAAGGATATAAGTAGCAAATCTACGCTTTTGTGGATTAAGGCTTTTATGCCTTTGGATGTCGACTGCAAGCTTAGGCAGTAAGTTTTATATCGAATTAATCACCTAAACTTAGTCGATTTTCTGTAAAATTTGTATATATAACTAGTTTTTTTTTCAGAGAAGTCTTTTTATGTTTTGAGAAAACGTCCCTTGAATATCGTCAGTATATTACCAAACACCCTGTATATATATATATATATGATGAAAATTACGAAAATCTGATTGAAAGCGGCCGGTGCGGCGCGGTGCTGCTGAGCGGGCTCTATAGAGTTTGACACTAATGAAGCATGGCCTTGGCATGACAAACAAGCAACTAAAATGGGTTTGAGTTCGAATGAGTGAAATAGGTAATGATTTTTATTTGCGACAACCCTAAATTCCACGTCAACTGCTTTGTTGACTGACACTAATTTGACAGTTTCGTGAGTTCGGCTGAGTTTGTGAATTCGTGGATTCTGTGAAAATTTGAAAAATGATTACGGTACTAAATACAATCGATACAGGCCATGAGGATATGATACATGACGCTGAACTAGACTATTATGGATTGAGGTTGGCAACGTGCTCTTCCGATAACTCGGTGAAAATTTACGACATCAAAAGCGGAACACAAACACTTGCCGCCGACTTGAAAGGGCACTTTGGGCCCGTGTGGCAAATCGCCTGGGCTCACCCGAAGTACGGCAACCTCCTAGCATCATGCTCTTACGATAGGAAAGTTATAATTTGGAAAGAGTCCGGGGAATGGACGAAATTGTACGAATACACAGGTCACGAGAGCTCCGTGAACTCTGTAGCGTGGGCGCCCGCCGACTACGGCCTCATCCTCGCATGCTGCAGCTCTGACGGTTCCATTTCCATAATTACATACGTCCAAGAAACTGGAAACTGGGATGTGAAGAAGATTCCAGGGGGGCATGCGATTGGCGTCAATTCTGTCAGCTGGTGTCCAGCTATATCAGCTGATTTGAACTTGGACCCTCTTAGCAATAAAGAGGCGCCAAGGAGGATTGTTACTGGAGGATGCGATAACTTAATAAAGGTATTTATTGTATAATGTTACAATATTGTGTCATCATTATTACTTCATCAACCGATATATTCTACTAATATTGTGTACTAATTTCAGATTTGGAGAGAGCAAGGAGACCAATGGTTAGAAGAAAACAGGCTAGAGATGCACATGGACTGGGTCCGGGATGTAGCATGGGCCCCCTCTTTTGGTCTCCAGCGTTCCATGATCGCCAGCTGTTCTCAAGATAAAAGAGTTGTCATCTGGACTAGTGATGACAATGTCTCCTGGTCACCAACAATACTCAACACATTTGATGATGTTGTGTGGAGTGTCAGCTGGTCCCTGACTGGTAACATCCTTGCGGTGTCAGGAGGTGATAATAAAGTCAGCTTATGGAGGGAAGGAGTGGATGGCCAGTGGTTATGCATAAGTGAAGTCGCCAAAGGTTTGGGTCAGACCCCCAATGATGAGAGAAGCACTCTTTGATGTAATTAACTCTTATTTTTTTTGTTTAATTTTTGATTAATCTGTGAATATTCCTAATGATAGTAATAATATGAATAAATACAATAAAACAAGTTTTTTTGCTTACTTAGCTGTTTGCCTATACATTCTTTGAACACAGGTTAAATTAAGATACATACAAAACAATACAAATACCGAATACATAATGGTCATGATGTACACTTATGACGTCATAAAAGGCAAGGAACATTTAACTCTAGCTAACAAGAAAAGTTGTTAGCTAGAGAAATCTTACAGTAACAATAAGGGAGAAAAATTGGGGCTCTTAAATTAACCTATTTACTACCTCTTAGCCTTAATCCAACATGGGTTGTTTTATAAAGTTGGGTTTAAAGCATAGAGAAATACTCACAGAAGTAGAAGTAACTTCACAGAAAACCAATACCTGTTTGTTAACTCACAAGCTACGAACATCTATTAGTATTTCTCAACAGTTACGACATTCACATTTTGACATACATGTCACATACTATTGAATTGAAAGAAAATATAAAACATTATGTATTACAAAACGTTTTTAATATCACTCTTAAAATTACAACATTATTTACTATCACATATGGTTCAAATTAAAGTGTATCAGTTCCAGTAGTAGTGGCATATCATAATACTCAGCAATAGTCTTGAAAGTGGAGAGTTGCGAGCGGATTTCTGTATCGGACATCATTAGGGAGAAGTCACCTGCACACTCGCACACTAGGGATAGGTTCTCTCGTTTCACCTGTTACGAAAAGATAAATAAATCATGTTTAATTCTTGAATTCATGGTAGTCCATCTGGAAGTTGTAACATCGTCACGATCTTTATATAGAATGCAACCTCTAGAACTGACCTGATGACACCTGCTGCAGATGAGGTCCTGAAGCGTGTACGTCATCGTCCGTCGGTTCATGATCTCAATCAGCCGCCATTCCAGCTCCTGATTGTCGTACGCCGTGCCGCAAGTAGGGCAGATGCATACAGGGCTGCAACAAGATGTAAACGTAAATATGAAAAACCGAAGGCAGTTATTAAGTCACGTGAAGGACGCGGACCAGTTGGCAAAACACCAGATCGTCTAACAAATGGTGGTGCTAAGAATATCCTTCAGTTTCTAACAGCTGTAGGGCTTAGTGGTGAACTATGAACGCCCCCATGAACCAGGGGCGATTTTTACACAAGTGGCGATCACAATATGCCTCAATTTACGGAGTCATACAAAAGCCGCAAAAGCTAGTAAAAAAAATAGTGATGCGAGTTGTGTGTAGGCATTAGAAGCGCTTAGCACAGGATTGGAGACCGGCGTGTTAACGAGGAGGTTTAATATTACTCGGCAATGACTGTGGACTGAGTAGATATGAAAAATCGTTTCGATCAGCCAGAGGAGAGTTATCGACTTACAGATCGTTGAGCGTCCCCCTGGTGCCCCGGCAGAGGTCGAGGTCGCGGCAGTGGTTGCACACCTTGCATATGACCTCGCACAGCACGCACGTGTTGCACGGCTCGCGCCACTCCGCCGCGCTGCTGAACTCACCCACGCCTATCAGCCGGAGGAGAGTTATCGACTTACAGATCATTGAGCGTCCCCCTGGTGCCCCGGCAGAGGTCGAGATCGCGGCAGTGGTTGCAAACCTTGCATATGACCTCGTACATCACGCACGTGTTGCACGGCTCGCGCCAATCCGCCGCGCTGCTGAACTCACCCACGCCTATCAGCCGGAGGAGAGTTATCGACTTACAGATCATTGAGCGTCCCCCTGGTGCCCCGGCAGAGATCGAGGTCGCGGCAGTGGTTGCACACCTTGCATATGACCTCGCAAAGCACGCACGTGTTGCACGGCTCGCGCCACTCCGCCGCGCTGCTGAACTCACCCACGCCAATCAGCCGGAGCAGGTTACGTCGGAGGAGGGTTACCTTCAACATTATTAATTTAATTACATTACTTGCGTGAAAGTGGAGTAGTCCTTACAAAGGGTCTTGCAATTTAAACTAACTATACAGGGGATGTTTTTTTTGAGAATGGAATGAGAATAGTGTCCGAGCCGCCGAGGAGGAGCAGCTGAGGAGCCGCCGTCCAAGTGTGATGGCCAAGTTCGAAACCACGAGAGATAGACAAAAGTCGTGGAAGGAGTCACGCCTTCGATTTATAAGAAAACGATAACTGCATATATACTTTTTATTTAATCTATTACTTTTAACTTCTTCAAAAAAAAAGACATCCTGCATTATTGAACTAATGGATTCTGTTGCTGATAAGGATTAATCTTTGCAAAGAATGTATTACTCAAAATGAAAGGAAATAGTAAATTTTCATTTTTTTATTATTTTTACACCGAAGAAGTAAGACGAAAGTCTTCAATCAGTGTGTGTTACCAATGATGACATATGGAACCGAGACGTGGTCCTTCACTATTGGCCTTATGAATAAGCTCAGAGTCGCTCAACGAGCTATGGAGAGGGCTATGCTCGGGGTTTCTCTACGGGATCGAATCAGAAATGAGGAGATACGTAGGAGAACTCAAGTCACCGACATAGCCCGACGGATTAGCACTTTGAAGTGGCAATGGGCAGTCCATATAGCGCGCAGAACAGATGGCCGATGGGGCCGAAAGGTTCTCGAGTGGAGGCCACGGACCGGCAAGCGCAGCGTAGGACGTCCACCCACAAGATGGGCAGACGACTTGGTAAGAACCGCAGGTCGGCGTTGGATGCAGGCCGCTTCCAACCGCAGTTCCTGGAGATCAATGAGGGAGGCCTTTGTCCAGCAGTGGACGTCCTGCGGCTGATATGATGATGATGACACCGAAGAAAACTCACATCCTATTTAAACTTTTTGGTCATTGGTCCGGTGAGATGGCCGGCAAGATCACCCGATCTTAAACCACTTGATTATTTCCTATGCGGTTACATCAAGAAAGAACTGTACAAAGCTCGTTACGAAACGGTTGAGAACTTACAAAGCTCATTGTTTGATATTTCATCCAGGATAAGTCCTGTCATGGTATAAAATGCAGTAGTCTTTAGAGAGACGTGCCTATACACTTATGCATTGCAGTCAATGGAAACCATTTTGAGCAAATTATTGGTTGGGTAAAATTTAGATATTAAAAGTAATTTGTAATAATATGCTATTTCCTTTCATTTTTAGTAATACTTTTCTTTGCAGATTGATCAGCAACAGAATCCATTGATTCAATATACAGGATGTCTTTTTTTTTAAATCATTCTGATTTCCGTCAAATGTCAAAAGATAAAAAAAAACTAAATATGCAGTTATTGTTTTCTTATAAATCGACGGCATGACTCCTTTCACGACTTTTAACAAACTCTCGTGGTTTCGGACATGGCTCAAAAAACCAACCTGTGGCTGAGCTACACAGGGACGGTTTCTATAAAAAATAAATGTATGTATAAAATATTTTTGTTTTATGATCATATCTCGAGAATATCGATAAATAGAGTGTATAGTGCGATGCCACAGATTACTAAGACCCGTTCAATGACCCGCCCGGTCAATACACCCGTCCGGTTAATAGGACATGTACGGCGCGTACAGTAGGGCGGTAACTACCTACATGTTAGGTACAATAATTAAAAAATAAAGTTATTTAGATTAAAATAAAACATTAGCTATGCGTCTTACTAAATCAAAAAATTTAAACACCCGCTAAACAATGTTTGAAAAAAATTCTAAATAAAAATTGGTTAGGATTTTTTTTAAATACTGGTTAAAGAGTGATTGACTTTATTTATGGTAACAAGGTATTTATTTATTAAGAAGCCGGCGAACCCCGAGCGCAACTTCAATTCGGCCGCGTCAAAACTTCGGCCCGAATATCGCTATCCCTGTTTGGTGACGAAGTTTAGCCACGCAGAGCGACAGTGATAGCAAACGATTCTAAATTTGATTAGATTTTGACCGTGTTCCGTAATACCAATAATGATTATATATATATATGATTATATATCAAATATGATTAAAAATGTATGGGGTACATTGATTCATGTCGGGAAAAGTTTAGGGATCTAGGTATTATGACAATGACCGGAGAGTTTATACTACAGAATGTTCTATATGTAAGAGAAAACATTGATAAAATGACTAGAAATAAAGATGTACATAATTATACCACTCGAAATCGAAATCGTCTTGTCTTACCTAAAACAAGGTTAACCAAAATTTCAAAGAGCTACTACTGTACAGCAATTAAATTGTACAATAAAATACCGCACAATGTAATATGTATGTCAAATAATTCATTTAAATCATTTATAAAAAGACATCTTATTTGTAAAAGTTATTATAAGTTGGACGAAGCTTTTGCTGATAAAACAATATTTAAATTTGATGAATTGTAATGATTACCTGACATATATAAATTTATTAATTTATTATTATCATTTTTTCTCATTATTATATAATTATTATTTACAATTAGACGATGCTTTTGCAGACCTTATTTTAAGTTGTTATTATTGAGAACTGTTTCTTTTTTTTATAAAAAATTATTAAGTATAGGTATCTTTATGTATTATGGATTATGTAATAACTACGTAGGTAACATATTTTAATTGTTTCATCTGACTTGTCCAAGCACATGTAATTTGGATATGAATAAATGAAATGATGTTGTTTTTAATACAAAACAATTAGGTTGAAAACAGGTCTTTTATGACGTAAAAACATGCAGAATGCGATACGCTTCTATTTCATTTTAGGTAAGTATTTTGATCTAATATTGTTGGGAACCTAGATAAATACTACTCAAATTAAAATAATACCTTATTAAGGTAGAAATATGCTCCAATTAGAAATGATCTTGGTATTACGTGTTGTATGGGCGCTTCCCCTCCGGTCTCCCATTAATTACGGTCTCAAAAATATACTTCGTCATTACTTGTAGTTTAAATTGCAACACCTTATACTTAAAAATAAAGTGTGTGTGTGCAATTATAATACATAATAATATAACGTTTATTTCAGGCAACAATGTGCATTTACAAACAATGATTACATGGTCCATATCTATAAATACATAAAACAATAATAATAGTAACCTCTTCATCGAGTGCGGAGTGCAGGGAGAGCACCTTGCAGACCGCGTTGACGTACAGCAGCGCCGGCGTGACGTCACCGGCGAGCGCGTCCGGCTTCAAGCCCGGCTGCGGCCCGATGTCGCACGCCTTCAGCGACGGCATTCGGGAGTTTATCTTCTCTGTTACTCTATAGAGAAAGGACTCATTAAACAACCCAAAATAATAAAAAACTTATTAAAACTTGATTAAATTACTAACGAGAATAGTTTCAGCGGAGTGACTAGTTACTTATACTGCCTAAGAAATGAAATGAAATGGTAGAAGATGGTTTAGGTAAGTGTCTCGCGTGCATGTGTCTGTTATGTGAGTGTCTGTTATGGCTGAGATCATTCTAATTAGATCTTAATTAAAATTTCTTTTAACACATCTTTATCCGCAATACACAATTTTTTTAAATATTTTTTTTTACTTGGCCAGGTTGCCAAGCGCTTGGCCACCTGGTGGTAAGTGATGGTGTGATCGAAGATGGAGCACGCTTGCCTAGAAATAACCTATTGACTCTGGACTTGAAGACTCCGAGATTATACTGGTTTGGAAAAACATACGGCCGGAAGTGAGTTCCACTCCTTACTTGAGTTAATAAGAAAAGTTGAAGCAAATCGTTTGGTAAGGTGGTATGACGTCCAGGTGGTACTTCTCGGTACGTCTGCTTGTCCGGTGGTGGAAGGGGGAAGGAGGAATAAGGTCATGAAGATCTTGCGCACATTCACCAAAATTAATCTTGTAAAAAACTGAAAGGAATGAATCTGGAAGAGAATGCTCTTTAGCATTATGTTCAGCTTTGTACTTTTTAAAAATTGCAATTAAGTATTTTCAATCAAGCAATGTTTCATTATAATCAATGAACAGCAAGAACTTGCATCCGCCTTTAATTTAATTTTGCAAATTTATTTCTAAGTAGGTATTTAATGTAATGTAAGGCCTTTTTGCAGCCGCTCTAATTGGAATTATTGTTAAGGTTTTTTTTTATTTTAATATTATTTGACAAAGCCCCTATAAAACTGCATACAGTGCAACCAATTTATCTGTAGAATGTAGCGATGGCGCCACGATCGAAAAATGTTGCCACCTGTTACAAAAATAAACAACTTGTCTTTTTTAATATTCGATCTAAGAAATATTTTAAAATATGCCTTCTCTTAGTTCAGTAGTAAGCTAGTAAAATATATATACGATATAAGACAACGGACCTGACTAATCGGTGAGGATTTTTTATTAATGGAGGATTACAGAGCACAGACTTCATCGACTGACAACAACAGAATTACGTTTTCATCCCCCCATTCATTTTCTTTCCCATCTCGGAATCGGAAAGAGTATTTTTGCTTTTCGATAGTAAATTGAATTTAGAACATCGTGAGCACTAAGTTTGTGAATTCAAAACATCATTGAACCTATTTACACCTACCTCCATGGTGCCGAATTTATCATGCAATCTTTTTTAATTTGTTAAAAACTCAGACTCGGAACCTACTTGGTGTATTACTTTTTTTTGCATTTAGTAATTTCCTCGCTGAGGTGGGATGAAAAATTACGTGTTGCACTCGATTGCAAAGATTTTTCACCTCTTGCTCTTTTGATTCCCTCCTGATTTTGATTCAAAAATACGCTAACGCTCAGGATTCTAATCCTGAGAGTTAGCGTATTTTTGAATCTAATTTTAGAATCCTTCGCTTGCTCGGTCATCAAAATTGAGCACGCGGTTAAAAAGCAACTTTGCACTCTTGTATAACTATTTCAAAATGGCGTCAGTAGTTCCGCTTTTGGCCGTTCTACAGATAAGTTGGTGGCAGCACTATACGCTTTGTGCTTTTAGGTTTGCATTTGTTTGTAACCTGACGTAACTAAGCGTTCCTAAATTAGGGGCAAAGCGTTCCACAATCGTACGGCTGTTACAGTGAAGGATCGACATTATGTAATGCTAAACGTTTATAATTTGACGCGGCAAAGTACATCGCCCGCTCAGACATAGACGTACACACGGCTACACATCAAGCTATAATTTCCAATATAAGCTGACCTCGCGTTGTGTAGGCTCTTCGTAGAATAAGAGGTCAGCTAATACTGGAGATGTATAGCTTGATGTGTAGCCGTGTGTACGTCTATGTCTGAGCGGGCGATGTACTTTGCCGCGTCAAATTATAAACGTTTAGCATTACATAATGTCGATCCTTCACTGTAACAGCCGTACGATTGTGGAACGCTTTGCCCCTCTCTATAAGAACATCCAAGTCTATTAGTAATTTTAAAATAAAAGTGCACACCCATTATCTGTCCTTGTGTTGAAGTTGTAGCTGCTTGTTAATTCATCATAACCACTTTTAGAGTTGCTTATTTAAATTAAATTTGTGTTATTACTGGTAATTTAGGTTTATAGTATGTAGATATGTTTTTAAATTTATATAGATGCACCGCCGTCATGTGTTACATTTTGATCCTGTCCATACAAAGGTTACCTGGAAGAGATCGCTTTTAGCGATAAGACCGCCCATTGTACTAAATCTATTTGTAAGAATTATGTTCTATATTTTACTTTGGTGTACAATAAAGAGTTATCTTATCTTATCTTATAATGTAGATTCAATTTGGTTTAAGTTCAGCGCTATGTTCATTAGTTTATAATATGCGATAATGTAACTGTAAATCTAAGTTTTAATAGATAAGTTTTTGAAGTAAAACTTCTGTACGCACGCTTGACTTGGAGAGTAAGCTGGTGAATGCGTTACGAAAAGTGCGAACGGAAGATGAGAGGGAGATATTAGATAGTGAAGATAGGAAGAGAGAGAGTTTCGTATATTTTTAAACGTTAATGTGTGAGTGCGATTTGCGTCTGTTCAGAATGATCATTATACTCATCGGACCTACAGACGTGTGGAAAATTTTGTAATTCAACAATTTTATAAATTAATATTTTGAAAAAGAAGTTTTACTTCAGTCGAATGGTCTAAAGCACACTCGTTTCTTGTTGAAAAATTACTTTTTCAAAACAAGCTTTTATAAATCATAATCGGAACCGCAAGCAGATTCAAATGAGCCCAAACACTAGTAGCCTACTATAATCCATTCAGAAGTTCCGTTGTCTAGCATCCGTCTCCATCATGAGACCACCTCTGTGGTACCATATTATTGCATTGTCACCGAAGTTACATATATATTCCAAATTTCAGCTCGATCGGTTGAGGGGAACGGGTTTAAAATTCAGTTGCAAGATTCCATCCGGACAAACATACATACCTTGCAAGTTAATAAAAAGCTTGTAATAATATAAAAAAGACACGAGTTATTTTCGATTTTATAAATTAGTATTAAAGTATGGATTGATGTGTGTAAAGTTTAAACTTACTGGAAGAGTTTCTGCGATATCTCGCCCTGCAACAGCGAGCTAAGCCTGGCGGGTTCGGAGTAGGCGGCGCTGAGGAAGCCGGCCACAGCCACCGCGAACTGCTCTTTAACGGGACCCGGCAGGAAGTTCGCCAGGTTCCAGTGCATCGTCACTGAACCCTCCTGGAAAACAATTTTGTCTTATGCGGCCGAAAAAGATGATGTGAAGACTAGCTTCGACCCGCGGCTTCGTACGCGTGGTCGTAAAAAGTAGCGCATGCCTAAATCCAGGTCATTTATCTATATACAAATTTCATCGAAATCGGTTCAGCTGTTTCTTTCCAATTTATTATATTAGTGTGAATAGCAGCGGTTGAAAGAACGGAGGACACGATAGAAAAATATTTAAACACAAAGAAGTACAAGAAGTGAACAGAAATACAGAATTCACTCTTGCTACACATCAAGCTATACATTTCCAGTATCAGCTGACCTCGCGTTGTGTGGGCTATCCGTTTAATGAAAGGTTGTTTTTGTTAGTATAGCTGTGATGTTTAGCCGTGCATACAAGAATAGAATACGAACAAGCGTAGAATTCTGTACTTTAGGTAAATCAGCTGTTGTAGTACGTCTTTTGTCATTTTAGTATCTTTTCGCTGCGAACATTATTTAGAAAGTTTAATGTAGTATTAAAACATTATCTTTTAAACCATGCAAACATATATTGATTTATTTAAACGTACCTCTTCAGCACCGTTTTCTTCGGAGGCAGGCGGTAGCTGTGATGATCCTACTTCAGTAAGTCCTTCTGGTAATTTACCCTGCAAACAAAATCCCATAAATATTATAACTGGCACATCATTATCCACAATGGCCAGATGTTATCTGGAAGAGGATGCTTTTATGATTGATTGAGTTCGCCTTAAGTGCAATAAATAATCTTCATTCCACCATTTACAGCGCTGACTTCCCTTGCCTTAAAATGGTTTACTATGCCCTAGCTCAATCGGTTTTATCCTACTGTATAACTGCATGGGGCGGTTCTACTAAGAAATGAGTAGAAGAAGCTGAGAGTGGAGAGAGCCCCGAGAGCTCTATTGAAGGTCATGACTTCTAACTCTAGACTCTTTCGCACTGCAACCCTATATTCGATCTGTGAAGTTCTTACAGTGCGACAACTATTTGTCCTAGCGACAGTTTTGCGGAAACACGGTGAACTTTCTTTCGATCCAGTTTTGAGCTCTGTTAAGCGTCGTTCTGATAGGGTTTGCAGCATACAGCCCCGCAGAACTGCCCAAGCTGGAAGCTGGAAGACCCTACTTTTATATAAGCTGTCATTTATACAACAGACTCAACAAATCTATTGACATTTATCCGCTGTCATTCCACAGATGTAAAATTGTGACTTGACGACCTCCGTGGTGCAGTGGGCGAATAGCCGCCTGAGACGCAGGCGGTAGCGGGTTCGATTCCCACCGCGGAACAAATGTTTGCATGATCTACAGATATTTGTTCCGGGTCTGGTTGTTTCTCTATATATTAAAAGTATATATTAACAAAAAAAATGTATATAAGTATTGTATCAGTTATCTGGTTCCCATAGTACAAGTTCTGCTTAGTTTGGGGCTAGGTAGCGCCATGTGAAATGTAAAAAATAAAAAGGAAAAAGAAATATTAAATGCAAAACCTGGCTTCAGTCACTAACGTACGATGATACCGAGAATATTTTGATCTCTCCTACACAGCACACACACTCACTTCTACACACACACATCACACTCACACTCACCACGCAAACACACACCACACACATACTCACACAAACGTAGTATTCAACTTAAAATCATATTTAGAATAAACATTTACTTGTATCGTCTTGTTTTATGCTGGAACGTTGTTCGGTTTGGTGTTGGAAGAGAGCGCTGACACGGCTTCACAGTTTATTTAACTGTTGCAGTTGTCAACGTTTTCATTTGTCTATTGCACTTTGTTTATGTTCCAAATAAGTAATTTTGAATTTTGGATCATATATAATAATTGATTAAAACATATATATTTTACACTATTAAAATAAACAAATGATAAAACACAAAGCAAAAAGTGAAGTCTTCACGCTAAGAGTAGAGTTCCTTGTGAAAGGGCTCGCCCGGCGAAGTACTGCCACTTCAACAAAAAAATCTTTAACGCTAGATGCCAAGCGCTTGCTTGGCATCTAGCGCACGTCGGTCGTACTATCAATTATTCCACTCCCTGCCCGTGGTCCACCTACATAGTTCACCTGGCTGTTCATTTGATTTTGTTGGGGTAGAAAAGAACGCGTGAAGCGTGTGGTGCGTGAAACCCAATGAGGATCAGTAATATTGCTCAATCAGATAACCTTCCAAAAGTGGATTCTTTCATGGTATTTGATTACCTAGGTACCTAATCATTATAAGTTCACGAGCGCTGAAATCCGTGGTTGGAAACTACAAGGGCAAGGGTGCTGCTTAATTTATCTACGTACATTGGTGGTTATTAGTAATCTTTAGGTCTACGCTATTAGTTGTAGGTAAAGTACCTATAATATTAAGTATAGGTACAGGGATGTATTCAGAACGTTTGAGGTAAGTGTAAAAAGAATTAATGTAAACTTAAACTTTTTAAACTTATGAATCTTTATTCATAGTTATAGCTTTATTCGTGTTCTTAGTATCCGATAAACGAATGTTGTTTTCGTTGTTGTAAATCTTTACGCGGATGACTTTTTAACCAACTTTCGCTTTAAACAGTGCATGGTTCTCTGCACTTACTGATCATTCTCATTATTATTACTATCTCGGCCATTGTTACAAATCATTAATTCGGTATGTACTTACTTAGGATGGGTTGAATATAAATAACTAGTGGTTCGCCCCGAACTGAGATCTCGCGAGTTTCCCATAAAAACAAAACAATATTATTCGTAAATCGTAATCTTGACTATCGAAATAGTGCCACGAAATGCATAACCAACGTACTTGACCTACAGTTTCATTCATATTACAGGTAACGGGAGTTCATGTTATGGTTATACTTTTTTGGGGTAGAAATTGCAGTTATTCTGAATTTCAATCTTTTGCCTATATTTGTGTAACTAAAGATACACTCATACAAAATTTAAGCACTGTGGGGTCACTGGTGTACCCTGTGAATTTTGTTAAAGTTTTTATTATGGCTAATAACTTAAAAACTACAAAGTTTAAACTAAAAATAAAAACGGGGTCAAAATGTACTCACAAAGATCTTTTATTAAACGTGCCATTTGACCGGATAGTCCCATTTTGTTTTTTTTTACCTAACTTGAGCCCCAATATCTCAACAACCCCCCAACATTTTTAGCGCATTGAATCACACCAAAATTGTGCCATCACTACCTGCCTATATACCAAATTTCACGATGATCGTATAAACGCTTTGAAAGTTATCCTCGGACAAACAAACATATATACATACAACGCCGATTTGCCCAAGTTGATTTGGAGATCTCGCTTCGCTCGATCAATAATTTGTTTTTTACTTCACTATCATATGTTTTTACTTATATATATTTTTATTCCATTTTATTTACTTATTACAGATCTGCTCGTGAAACCTATGGAGATGATGCTGTAGGATTTGTCCAAGTCCAGAGGTCTGGACATGTTTGTACAGTAAAAGCAAAAATAACGCCTGAACATAGAATAAAAAGTAAGGCCTATTGCTGCACATTTACATGTGATGAAAAAGAGGAGACGGTTTTGAACGTGGAATGTCTAGACTGTGCTGCTTTTTTATCATCTCTTTTTACAACAGAATACCATTTTTTACGAAGTTTAGGGTCTTTTAGCACGTTAAAAAATAGTTTTTCTGGTGTTTTAATAGAAGTGTTTGTACATTTCGGCACTATACAATATTTATACATAGTTAAAAGGTGAATTAGACACAAATCAGACCCTTAGTTTCTTTTAAAGTCACAACTAACCAAACAAAACACTGCGCGCTGTATCGCTGCCAACGGCTAACTGGCGGCGACCGTCCCAGTGACGTCACAGCTATCGCGGCGGCCGTTCAGTGAACTTCGCTAATAATTTGGTCATAACTTCGTAAATTTTTGTCGTAGAACAAAAATTATTGCACTATATGTTAAGGATTTCTTAGCTCTGTAAATCTGCATTCTCAACTAAAAACGTTACGGATCCTCATTGTCGATGATATGTGGATGAGCTTTATTACGTTGTTTTTTTGACTCCTGTTATATTTTGTTACAAAGTTACTCGTTACGCGGGATATTGTAATAGGTAGGTAAGTTAGTACCTGTATTCCTGCGTAGTTAGTTTCATCGAGCCACAGCAAGTACGCCCAGCACTGCTTGTATCGAATGTCGATTCCGTGGAAGAGCTCTTTGTTCCGTATGCTTTGCACCACGAATTCCACGTAACCTGATGATTAGATACACATTCGAAAAGGTAATATTAGAAGAAAACTGGAGTTATACTCAGCTACTAAGACGTCGTCCGCTACTCGTCTCTGGATTAATATGCCACCAAACTATTTCGAGGCTACTTCAGTGGAAGCATTCAGATTGAGAATCTATAAGCACTTTCTCGGTCAAACCGACCAAAAATGAGCAATTTAATATTTCCTTATCACTTCTTCTATTGTTATGTATGTATTTTTATTTAATATTGGTATAGTTTAGTCTATGATAAAAAGTATTTAAGTAGTATGTACCTATGCTGTTTTATTAGTCCTGTGCAAATTTTTCATTAGTTCCCTTTTCAGTGCACTACCTACACATCTTTATCTACAATACACAAAGGTTATCTGGAAGAGAATGCTCTTTAGCATTAAGTTCGCCTTTGTACTAGTTTTATAAGTGCAATAAAGTATTTTCAATCAATCAATCGTACGTTGGCGTCAAGTAAGACGCTCCTGGCATATGCCAGATATTATACTTAATAACCAGATTAGCCGAGTTCTTTTCATTATACCTGTTAACTGTATTATATTTTTATTTTTTAATTGTTTAATTTTCAAAGCTATTTTAACTTTTTTTTATATACTATGTCAAACGAGCATGCAGTCCACCAGATGTTAAGTGGCTACTGCAGCCCATGGATATCCACATAGAATTCAAAACAAGCTATTATGTTGTCTTGATCTCTATGTGGATACGTTGCCATACTATTGGACTTAGCTGGTATGCGTATGTGCCAGTAATTACAGGAACATACCATTACCGTCTAACCGGAACACAGCAGCACAAGTACTGCTATTTGGCGGCAGATAAAGGTAAGGCGGTGGTGCCCACTTCCTCGAGCCCGTTCACGAAAGCTCTACCACCAGTAAATGTATGTAAACTGTTTTGTTTTTTTGTATTTTCATGTTTTGTTTGCTTTAATATATCGTGAGTAGGTACTTAAACGACTTAAACGAACTTTATAGTTACATACTAGTAATATGTTATAACAATGCTAGCTTGCTTGCAATTGATAATTATAGACACAGTTGCTGCCCTGCACACACAAAACTGGCGCCGCGGCAGACCAGCGCTATAGTGGTATAAACATACTACTATAGCACATTGCTGACTGGTGACCGTTTTTGCTCACAAAATTTGCTCTAAAATTCAAACTCATTTGTCTAAGCTGTAATGTACACTTGTGATGCAAAATAAACGTTTTTATTCTATATCGTCATAAACCGTGGGACAAGCGCCGATGATATTGCTATCTCGCTCGCTCTTGCAGTCCTTACGGGAGCCGCTAGTGATGCGCCGAGTATCTATCGATAACACTAATTGTATTGAAAGGAAAACAAACATGTTTATCGGTTGGCCCGTCTGTCACGAGTCTTAGCGTATATTATAGACAGATCAATGAATTATTTATTGGACAATTATTATGTGTGTCGGTGAACAATAGTGTGTTTAAGTTTGTGTTTATTGTGATTTTAGTCTATACTAATATTATAAAGAGGAAAAGTTTGCACAGGAATCACGGAAATTAATGAACCAATTCTGAAAATTCTTCTGCTGGTGGAAAGACACAGTACAATATCCTTGCTATACGCTGTATTTTATCTCGATTCGATTGATATTATTTAACAAAAGTGTTATTTCAGTTAAATTGGTTAATTTTGTTTTGTGTTGAGCCACTCAGCTCGTAGAAAAGGAGATGTTATTTAGGGGAATAGGAATAGTGTTAAATGGTGGTATGGAGAGGGCTATGCTTGGAGTTTATCTACGAGATTGAATCAGAAATGAGGTGATTCGTAGAAAAAAAAGGTCACTGATATAGCAAAGAGAATTAGCAAGTGGCACCGGGCGGGACACTAGCTCAAAGAACCGACGGCCGTTGGGGCAGGAGGGTTCTCGAGTAGGACGGCCATCCACTAGATGAAAAATGATCTGATAAAGGTAGCTTTGGGTGCAGGCCACATAAGATCGGTCGCTCTGGAAATCTATAAGCGAAGCCTATGTACAGTAATGGAAGTCCTATAGCTGATGATAATGGGCAGTTAACCGTTACTGTGCGTAATGACCTAAAACTGTGTATCCACTGTCTGCGTAAGATGGCGCGCATCATAGAACGCACTAGCCAGAGTTCAACATATGATGATAATTTTAATACTAGAAATAAAGATAAACTCGCTGTTGCGACTTATAGACTCCATAAAGTTAGTAAATCGTTTAAAGGGCAAGATGTTCGCTTTTATAACAAACTCCCAAGTGATGTACAAAAATAGACAATTAACAAATTAAAAAACGCAATTAAACAAAATCTTTATAAAAAAGCCTACTATAAAATATCGGATTATTTAGATGATAGAGAAGCTTGGGGTTGAAATTGCTCCAACTCGTTCAAAATGTCACAAATTAGACGTAATTTATTACCTGTATTGTTATGTATTCTAAAAGGATCATTAAAAAAACAACCAGCCTTGTTTTCTTGCCTTTCTTTCCTGGCTTCGTCGCGAAGGAACAGGCAGTAAAATTGACGTGTCAAAGTGATACTAGTGATTTTAATGAATAAAAGAATTTGACTTTGATGAATATTTTCATTAAATTGTATGGAATGTGTACCAACCAACCAACTTTATTTTTACAGAAATAAACACCTTGATAACATAAAAATACGGCTTAAAATACCGTAAAAGTAGACAAGTAAAGCAATGATACTGATCCATATCAACGCAGATGACAGTTTTAGTAAGGATCCTTACATCCGCATTCCAAAGGTTAAAGTACACTCACCGATTCCATCCATAATGGAGTTCTTCTTAGTACACAGCAGTATTTTATTGAAGTCTGCGTAGACTATGACGGAGCCGAGGCGTTTGAACTCCGCCACTAGCATGAGGAAGAGTTTCTTCATGAGGTTGTAGAGGGTTCGTCTGAGAGCCGGGTCGTACAGCAATGACGTGGGGGTCTTTAGCCATCTAAATATATAAAAACCATTTATTAATTTACCAACGTGAAAAAACAATCAATAGGAATAGCACGCCTTTCATGGCAGCTTCCGCTATGCCGCTATCAAGTGTTGGAACACAATCCCAACACCCCTAAAAATATTATTAATGTTGATGTGTTTAGGTTAAAGTTAAAAAAAAAACACGTATTTACCTTACAACTCAACCAACCATGGTAGGCATAATAAATAATAAATATTGCTGGACAATTCACACAGCGCTATCTAGCCCCAAACTAAGCAGAGCTTGTATTATGGTAACCATATAACTGATACAATACTTATAATAATTCATAATTAATTTATTAATTTGCAAACATGGGTAAACATGTATAAAAACAGGTGACAAATACAATATATAGGTTCCAGACATGTTTTATTATATTAGTTGGAATGCAAATGCAGTTAATATAATATAACATAGTATATTAGAAACATTTCTAGAATTGAATTCAATCAAAGTCAAAGTTTAAAAATCAGTCAAATCTCTAAAAATTAAATAAATTACGCTATTATCGAGTTTGCATGTCTTTGTCCATAAGAAACTCATCCACAGTATAATAACATCTAATTCTCAAAAATTTAAACAATTATATATATATATATATTATATACCTTTTTTTTGTAAATACATACTTATAATATACATAAAAACAACCAGACCCGGAACAAATATCTGTAGATCATGGAAACATTTATTCCGGGATGGGAATCGAACCCGCTACCTCCTGCGTCTCAGCCGGCTATTCGCTCTCTCCACCACGGAGGTCGTCAAAGGTCGTCAAGGCATAGTAGAGGCATATCTCTCTTTTTGCTCACTCTTCACTCGACTAAGGGAGACACTGACATTTAAGAGTAGGTACATAGAGTCTGATGCAAAAGTAGTGCCATTACCTGGTTTTTAAGGCCTTTGACGACCTCCGTGGTGGAGTGGACGAATAGCCGACGGAGACGCAGGAGGTAGCGGGTTCGATTCCCGTCACGGAACAAATGTTTGCATGATCTACAGATATCTGTTCCGGGTCTGGTAGTTTCTCTATATATTATAAGTATGTATTTAAAAAAAAATGTATATAAGTATTGTATCAGTTATCTGGTTTCCATAGTACAAGCTCTGCTTAGTTTGGGGCTAGATAGCGCTGTGTGAAATGTCCAGCAATATTTATTTGTTTTGTTTACTGTACACTTGTTTATGCAAATAATTATCTTGTATCTATTACTATTATCAGGAACTTGGTTAAACGCTCCCGAACACAGGTAGCAGACGTCGCTCAAAAAGTTGGAAGACTCTAGTGGAACTGGGCCGGACACGTGTGCCGTATGTCAGATGCAATGTAAGCGGAGACCACCACAGAATGGCTCCCAAACAACGGACGACGCGCGCGTGGAAGGCCCAGGTGAAGGTGGCGGGTTGAGCTGAACTCCTACCTCAAGGATTGGCCCTTACTTGTGAACAACAGAGATGAGTGGAAAAAGGGAGGGAGGCCTTTGCCCTGCAGTGGGACACAACAGGCATATAAGAACTAGTGGTTCGCCCCGAACTGGAAACCCGCGAGTCTTGCATTAAAACAAAAAAATATTATTTGTAATCTTTGACCATCAAACTAGTGCCACGATAAAATAACCTACTAACTTGACCTAGAGTTTCATTCAAATTACAGGTAACGGGAGTTCATGTTTTAGTGGTTACTTTTTTTTGGGGTAGAAATTACAGTTATTCTGGATTTCAGACTTTTGCCTATATTTGTGTCACTTAAGCTACACATATACCAAATTACAGCACTGTGGGGTCACTAGTGTACTTTGTGAATTTTGTCAAAGTTTAGTTTTTATTATGGCTAATAACTCACAAACCATAAAGAATTTACGAAAAATAAAAACGGAATCTAAATGTACTAATGAATACCTTTAATTTGACGTCCCATTTGATCTAATAGCCTCATTTTCAATATTTTTTACCCCTCTTGAACCCCAATATCTCAAAAACCCATTAACATTTTTAGCTCATTTAGTCGCACCAAAATTGTGCCATCACTGTCTACCTATGTATTAAATCTCACAATGATCAGATCAACGCTTCGAAAGTTATCCTCGGACAAACAAACATACAGTGTAAACTCCATGTAACGTCCCTCGTTTTAACGACAAACTCTCTAAAGCGTCGAAATCACTCGGCTTTGGTTGGTTTAGCTTGTCTTGCATACAATGGTACACTCTGTATAGCATTACACCCACTCTCAATAACGACAACAATTTGTAATAAAAAGTTTTTTTAAGTTGCCAAATTAGTAAAAACTGTGCAGCTGTGTATATCCTTTTGTCGTTTTATTATCCTAGTTATCCATAATAAACTCGACTGTCATCATACACACCAAACTTTCTAAGAAATCCGTTCTTTTGTTTACAAAATGGGATTGCTTGCACGTGTAGCTGCAGACTGTTGTTAGTAGAAGTGATGGATTTTATCTATACGTTGTCATATTCTTAGTAGCTCACAAACTTTCAAATTGTAAACATGGCTAGTAAGAGAAAATCACTGTGTATGGACGAAAAAGTTTCAAGACAAATCAGAAATAAACGTTTTCTTTTTCTAATACAGATTTTACTTCTCTCCATTTAACGACAACTCTCTATAACGTCAAAATATGCTCAATCCCTTGAGTGTCGTTATGTAGAGTTTACACTGTACATACATACAACGCCGATTTGCCCAAGTTGATTTACTATTATCCCATATTGTCCGATTCTTGGGTAAAGGCCTCCCCCCCCCCCCCCCCCCCCCCCCCCATTTCCGCCATTCACAACGTTCCAGTGCCACCGTATGCCAGTCCCTTGTACCTATTTATTTATTTATAATTAAAGTTACTTTGTGTTAGTGAAGCCGGCACTTAGATTTATAAAGTTGGTCGTACACGCGGCTACACTTCAAGCTATAAATATCCAGTATAAGCTGACCTCGCATTGTGTAAGCTTTTTGTAGAATGAGAGGTCAGCTTATACTGGAACTGTATAGGTTGATGTGTAGCCGTGTGTACAAGTTACCTGTAGAAGTGTGATATCTGGTAGTCGGCGAAGACGTTCTTGTACTGTGTGACGTCACGCAGCCACGACGCAATCATCGTGCGCAGGATCTTGAACGCCGCGCTGCATTGCGCTGTTTCATCGTAGTTTACTGACGCGTTTGGACCTATATAATCACAATAATTCATATACTATATACAACCTGTTTTGTTATCTACGACATTAATTTAAAACACACATCCGGAATCGTATTAACTGATTTTAGAGGTGGGTTTCATACCGGTAGCTTGAATATTTATCCAGAAATCGATACATTTTCAATAAACGATTTTTAACGCAAATCGGCGGCGCGACGTTGCCGCTTAGTCATTTTAACAAGTACCTACTTACATGATGAATGAAAATGGTTTGATTACCTATTTTATACAGGCTGTTTCATTGATTTTTTAGGACTTGATATTAAGATTGTTTGAAAATTAAAAATGCTTTATGGTTATTAATTTGAAAAAAAAACTTATTTACAACAATTCTACCTTAATAGGTAGAATTGTAGTAAATAAGTTTTTTTTAATAAGTTTTAAATGAAAACACGCGTAGGGCTAATGCCCTACGCGTGTTTTCATTTAATGTCGTACTTAAGTAAACACGTAGTATGTTATTGTTCTCGATCCCCTAAGACATTAAATGATGTAAAAATAAATGAACAAACCTGTATTAGCCATGACGTCTTGGATGCTGGTGTGTTGAGCGCCAAAAGACGTCGCTGCACTGGTACCCTCCATCTGCAAAATTAATTATTAATGTCACCCAAAATCTTCGTCAAGTTTTGATAAGTTATTTCATTTTAGTATTGATAGTTCTACATATAACAATACTAGCTGACCTGCCCGCGGCTTCGCACACGTGGTTTGGCAATTAAAACATTACCCTCTTTCTACATAGTAGGGTAAATGTAGCCATGTAAATGTCTTAATTCCAAAATCTATTTACATAACAAATTTCATCAAAATCGGTCCAGCCGTTTAATCGTAAAAAACAAACAGACATAGAGATTTATTTTCGAATTTATAATATTAGTATAGATTATTTAGCATTCGCAGTATAGCCCATCAACCAAATTTCACGAAGATACATACATACAAACGCCGATTCGGAGATTCGCTCGATCAATAAATAGTAGTATACGACCGAAACCGAAACTTACTTAAACATATTTCAAATTTCTATTGTATAGGTATTTAACTATCATCTGATATATATATCAGGGTGTTTGGTAATATACTGACAATATTCAAGAGACGGTTTCTCAAAACATAGAAAAAGACTTCTCGAAAAAAAAAAACTACTAAGTTATATTATAAAATTTTAAAGATAACTAATTTTAGGTGATTAATTCGTTATAAAACTTACTGTCTACTCTTGCAATAGACATCCAAAAATAAAGGCCGATTTGAATTCTCTTTCGGATATGGCCGCGGGTTTTGGGTTAGAAAGGGTGAACAAGAGATATCTCGAGACGTCACCAATACAGTATCTGTGGTTAGATGGCAAGCATTATGCAATAGCACAACATAGGTTTAATAAAGTGTTTGTTTTTACATGCCAAAATAAATTTCACATTTCTATGGTAGATATTTCACAAATTTATTTATTATGCTCATCAAAATAACCCTTTTCATTTTTGTGCGTATATTATAAATGCAGACAGTTAAATAGTGTTAAATAAATAAAATAAAAAGACAATCATTTAATTACGTAACCTCATTTATTAATTATAACCTCTTTTGTTTGTCGCTTATAAATAAAACTCAACAGAATGAAGTTCAATACCTAATAATTGCTACTGAAATAAAATAAATAATTATTAATAACAGAAGTACAAGTAAAAACATAAGTAATACTTACCTAAAATTACATTTATGTGCAAAACACAACCTCAACTGCACGCAATTTACAATGGACGACGCGGCGGCGACCTGAGCCGGCAGTGCGGTGGGCGAGCACGAGTTAGCCACGAAGTTTACCGAACGACGCACGATTATTCACTAAAGAATTCATGTTTCGGCGCGGCCGAAAGTTTCGGCCCTTTATTGGCCGAAACCGAAACTAAGGCAGTAACTAGATTTCTTGGCCGAAACCGAACTTTCGGTCAGTCACTAGTAAATAGATACCAAAAAACGACTCAGTACTGGAGTTTATATGTCGCTACGGTTTTTTGTTTTAGTATCTTAGCTGTTATGACTTTGTAATGTTCTCTAATAAAGTGGAACACAATATAACCGTAACTAGCTCACCATAAATACCTTTAGCTCTATTTAAACTTAGGACAATTTTTTCTACCTGGATATGGAACCAAATTGGCATGGCCCCCCTGATGTTAAATGGCAACTATCACATATAACAAAGTATTGCCTCGTAGGTCACGCACCTTAGAAACGTGCCCTACGATTCACTGCCCTGCGTCCATTAACTTGTGGCATACAGGTGTACAGCCTCAAGTGCCTGGGGTGCATTGGGGTGTATCTATGAGGAAGCTTATTTTTTTATATTACCTAGAGGTGGAGAACGAACATATGGCCCCCCTGATGTTAAATGGCAACTATCACATATAACAAAGTATTGCCTCGTAGGTCACGCACCTTAGAAACGTGCCCTACGATTCACTGCCCTGCGTCCATTAACTTGTGGCATACAGGTGTAAAGCCTCATGTGCCTGGGGTGCATTGGGGTGTATCTATGAGGAAGCTTATTTTTTTATATTACCTAGAGGTGGAGAACGAACATATGGCCCCCCTGATGTTAAATGGCAACTATCACATATAACAAAGTATTGCCTCGTAGGTCACGCACCTTAGAAACGTGCCCTACGATTCACTGCCCTGCGTCCATTAACTTGTGGCATACAGGTGTAAAGCCTCATGTGCCTGGGGTGCATTGGGGTGTATCTATGAGGAAGCTTATTTTTTTATATTACCTAGAGGTGGAGAACGAACATATGGCCCCCCTGATGTTAAATGGCAACTATCACATATAACAAAGTATTGCCTCGTAGATCACGCACCTTAGAAACGTGCCCTACGATTCACTGCCCTGCGTCCATTAACTTGTGGCATACAGGTGTAAAGCCTCATGTGCCTGGGGTGCATTGGGGTGTATCTATGAGGAAGCTTATTTTTTTATATTACCTAGAGGTGGAGAACGAACATATGGCCCCCCTGATGTTAAATGGCAACTATCACATATAACAAAGTATTGCCTCGTAGGTCACGCACCTTAGAAACGTGCCCTACGATTCACTGCCCTGCGTCCATTAACTTGTGGCATACAGGTGTAAAGCCTCATGTGCCTGGGGTGCATTGGGGTGTATCTATGAGGAAGCTTATTTTTTTATATTACCTAGAGGTGGAGAACGAACATATGGCCCCCCTGATGTTAAATGGCAACTATCACATATAACAAAGTATTGCCTCGTAGATCACGCACCTTAGAAACGTGCCCTACGATTCACTGCCCTGCGTCCATTAACTTGTGGCATACAGGTGTAAAGCCTCATGTGCCTGTGGCGCATTGGGGTGTATCTATGAGGAAGCTTATTTTTTATATTACCTAGAGGTGGAGAACGAGCATATGGCCCCCCTGATGTTAAATGGCAACTATCACATATAACAAAGTATTGCCTCGTAGGTCACGCACCTTAGAAACGTGCCCTACGATTCACTGCCCTGCGTCCATTAACTTGTGGCATACAGGTGTAAAGCCTCATGTGCCTGTGGCGCATTGGGGTGTATCTATGAGGAAGCTTATTTTTTTATATTACCTAGAGGTGGAGAACGAGCATATGGGCCCCCTGATGTTAAATGGCAACTATCACATATAACAAAGTATTGCCTCGTAGGTCACGCACCTTAGAAACGTGCCCTACGATTCACTGCCCTGCGTCCATTAACTTGTGGCATACAGGTGTAAAGCCTCATGTGCCTGTGGCGCATTGGGGTGTATCTATGAGGAAGCTTATTTTTTTATATTACCTAGAGGTGGAGAACGAGCATATGGCCCCCCTGATGTTAAATGGCAACTATCACATATAACAAAGTATTGCCTCGTAGGTCACGCACCTTAGAAACGTGCCCTACGATTCACTGCCCTGCGTCCATTAACTTGTGGCATACAGGTGTAAAGCCTCATGTGCCTGTGGCGCATTGGGGTGTATCTATGAGGAAGCTTATCTTTTTATATTACCTAGAGGTGGAGAACGAGCATATGGCCCCCCTGATGTTAAATGGCAACTATCACATATAACAAAGTATTGCCTCGTAGGTCACGCACCTTAGAAACGTGCCCTACGATTCACTGCCCTGCGTCCATTAACTTGTGGCATACAGGTGTAAAGCCTCATGTGCCTGTGGCGCATTGGGGTGTATCTATGAGGAAGCTTATCTTTTTATATTACCTAGAGGTGGAGAACGAGCATATGGCCCCCCTGATGTTAAATGGCAACTATCACATATAACAAAGTATTGCCTCGTAGGTCACGCACCTTAGAAACGTGCCCTACGATTCACTGCCCTGCGTCCATTAACTTGTGGCATACAGGTGTAAAGCCTCATGTGCCTGTGGCGCATTGGGGTGTATCTATGAGGAAGCTTATCTTTTTATATTACCTAGAGGTGGAGAACGAGCATATGGCCCCCCTGATGTTAAATGGCAACTATCACATATAACAAAGTATTGCCTCGTAGGTCACGCACCTTAGAAACGTGCCCTACGATTCACTGCCCTGCGTCCATTAACTTGTGGCATACAGGTGTAAAGCCTCATGTGCCTGTGGCGCATTGGGGTGTATCTATGAGGAAGCTTATCTTTTTATATTACCTAGAGGTGGAGAACGAGCATATGGCCCCCCTGATGTTAAATGGCAACTATCACATATAACAAAGTATTGCCTCGTAGGTCACGCACATTAGAAACGTGCCCTACGATTCACTGCCCTGCGTCCATTAACTTGTGGCATACAGGTGTAAAGCCTCATGTGCCTGTGGCGCATTGGGGTGTATCTATGAGGAAGCTTATTTTTTTATATTACCTAGAGGTGGAGAACGAGCATATGGGCCCCCTGATGTTAAATGGCAACTATCACATATAACAAAGTATTGCCTCGTAGGTCACGCACCTTAGAAACGTGCCCTACGATTCACTGCCCTGCGTCCATTAACTTGTGGCATACAGGTGTAAAGCCTCATGTGCCTGTGGCGCATTGGGGTGTATCTATGAGGAAGCTTATTTTTTTATATTACCTAGAGGCGGAGAACGAGCATATGGCCCCCCTGATGTTAAATGGCAACTATCACATATAACAAAGTATTGCCTCGTAGGTCACGCACCTTAGAAACGTGCCCTACGACGCACTGCCCTGCGTCTATTAACTTGTGGCATACAGGTGTAAAGCCTCATGTGCCTGTGGCGCATTGGGGTGTATCTATGAGGAAGCTTATCTTTTTATATTACCTAGAGGTGGAGAACGAGCATATGGCCCCCCTGATGTTAAATGGCAACTATCACATATAACAAAGTATTGCCTCGTAAGTCACGCACCTTAGAAACGTGCCCTACGATTCACTGCCCTGCGTCCATTAACTTGTGGCATACAGGTGTAAAGCCTCATGTGCCTGTGGCGCATTGGGGTGTATCTATGAGGAAGCTTATTTTTTTATATTACCTAGAGGTGGAGAACGAGCATATGGGCCCCCTGATGTTAAATGGCAACTATCACATATAACAAAGTATTGCCTCGTAGGTCACGCACCTTAGAAACGTGCCCTACGATTCACTGCCCTGCGTCCATTAACTTGTGGCATACAGGTGTAAAGCCTCATGTGCCTGTGGCGCATTGGGGTGTATCTATGAGGAAGCTTATTTTTTTATATTACCTAGAGGTGGAGAACGAGCATATGGCCCCCCTGATGTTAAATGGCAACTATCACATATAACAAAGTATTGCCTCGTAGGTCACGCACCTTAGAAACGTGCCCTACGATTCACTGCCCTGCGTCCATTAACTTGTGGCATACAGGTGTAAAGCCTCATGTGCCTGTGGCGCATTGGGGTGTATCTATGAGGAAGCTTATCTTTTTATATTACCTAGAGGTGGAGAACGAGCATATGGCCCCCCTGATGTTAAATGGCAACTATCACATATAACAAAGTATTGCCTCGTAGGTCACGCACCTTAGAAACGTGCCCTACGATTCACTGCCCTGCGTCCATTAACTTGTGGCATACAGGTGTAAAGCCTCATGTGCCTGTGGCGCATTGGGGTGTATCTATGAGGAAGCTTATCTTTTTATATTACCTAGAGGTGGAGAACGAGCATATGGCCCCCCTGATGTTAAATGGCAACTATCACATATAACAAAGTATTGCCTCGTAGGTCACGCACCTTAGAAACGTGCCCTACGATTCACTGCCCTGCGTCCATTAACTTGTGGCATACAGGTGTAAAGCCTCATGTGCCTGTGGCGCATTGGGGTGTATCTATGAGGAAGCTTATCTTTTTATATTACCTAGAGGTGGAGAACGAGCATATGGCCCCCCTGATGTTAAATGGCAACTATCACATATAACAAAGTATTGCCTCGTAGGTCACGCACCTTAGAAACGTGCCCTACGATTCACTGCCCTGCGTCCATTAACTTGTGGCATACAGGTGTAAAGCCTCATGTGCCTGTGGCGCATTGGGGTGTATCTATGAGGAAGCTTATCTTTTTATATTACCTAGAGGTGGAGAACGAGCATATGGCCCCCCTGATGTTAAATGGCAACTATCACATATAACAAAGTATTGCCTCGTAGGTCACGCACATTAGAAACGTGCCCTACGATTCACTGCCCTGCGTCCATTAACTTGTGGCATACAGGTGTAAAGCCTCATGTGCCTGTGGCGCATTGGGGTGTATCTATGAGGAAGCTTATCTTTTTATATTACCTAGAGGCGGAGAACGAGCATATGGCCCCCCTGATGTTAAATGGCAACTATCACATATAACAAAGTATTGCCTCGTAGGTCACGCACCTTAGAAACGTGCCCTACGACGCACTGCCCTGCGTCTATTAACTTGTGGCATACAGGTGTAAAGCCTCATGTGCCTGTGGCGCATTGGGGTGTATCTATGAGGAAGCTTATCTTTTTATATTACCTAGAGGTGGAGAACGAGCATATGGCCCCCCTGATGTTAAATGGCAACTATCACATATAACAAAGTATTGCCTCGTAAGTCACGCACCTTAGAAACGTGCCCTACGATTCACTGCCCTGCGTCCATTAACTTGTGGCATACAGGTGTAAAGCCTCATGTGCCTGTGGCGCATTGGGGTGTATCTATGAGGAAGCTTATCTTTTTATATTACCTAGAGGTGGAGAACGAACATATGGCCCCCCTGATGTTAAATGGCAACTATCACATATAACAAAGTATTGCCTCGTAGGTCACGCACCTTAGAAACGTGCCCTACGACGCACTGCCCTGCGTCCATTAACTTGTGGCATACAGGTGTAAAGCCTCATGTGCCTGTGGCGCATTGGGGTGTATCTATGAGGAAGCTTATCTTTTTATATTACCTAGAGGTGGAGAACGAGCATATGGCCCCCCTGATGTTAAATGGCAACTATCACATATAACAAAGTATTGCCTCGTAAGTCACGCACCTTAGAAACGTGCCCTACGATTCACTGCCCTGCGTCCATTAACTTGTGGCATACAGGTGTACAGCCTCAAGTGCCTGGGGTGCATTGGGGTGTATCTATGAGGAAGCTTATTTTTTTATATTACCTAGAGGTGGAGAACGAACATATGGCCCCCCTGATGTTAAATGGCAACTATCACATATAACAAAGTATTGCCTCGTAGGTCACGCACCTTAGAAACGTGCCCTACGATTCACTGCCCTGCGTCCATTAACTTGTGGCATACAGGTGTAAAGCCTCATGTGCCTGTGGCGCATTGGGGTGTATCTATGAGGAAGCTTATCTTTTTATATTACCTAGAGGTGGAGAACGAGCATATGGCCCCCCTGATGTTAAATGGCAACTATCACATATAACAAAGTATTGCCTCGTAGGTCACGCACCTTAGAAACGTGCCCTACGATTCACTGCCCTGCGTCCATTAACTTGTGGCATACAGGTGTAAAGCCTCATGTGCCTGTGGCGCATTGGGGTGTATCTATGAGGAAGCTTATCTTTTTATATTACCTAGAGGTGGAGAACGAGCATATGGCCCCCCTGATGTTAAATGGCAACTATCACATATAACAAAGTATTGCCTCGTAGGTCACGCACCTTAGAAACGTGCCCTACGATTCACTGCCCTGCGTCCATTAACTTGTGGCATACAGGTGTAAAGCCTCATGTGCCTGTGGCGCATTGGGGTGTATCTATGAGGAAGCTTATCTTTTTATATTACCTAGAGGTGGAGAACGAGCATATGGCCCCCCTGATGTTAAATGGCAACTATCACATATAACAAAGTATTGCCTCGTAGGTCACGCACATTAGAAACGTGCCCTACGATTCACTGCCCTGCGTCCATTAACTTGTGGCATACAGGTGTAAAGCCTCATGTGCCTGTGGCGCATTGGGGTGTATCTATGAGGAAGCTTATCTTTTTATATTACCTAGAGGCGGAGAACGAGCATATGGCCCCCCTGATGTTAAATGGCAACTATCACATATAACAAAGTATTGCCTCGTAGGTCACGCACCTTAGAAACGTGCCCTACGACGCACTGCCCTGCGTCTATTAACTTGTGGCATACAGGTGTAAAGCCTCATGTGCCTGTGGCGCATTGGGGTGTATCTATGAGGAAGCTTATCTTTTTATATTACCTAGAGGTGGAGAACGAGCATATGGCCCCCCTGATGTTAAATGGCAACTATCACATATAACAAAGTATTGCCTCGTAAGTCACGCACCTTAGAAACGTGCCCTACGATTCACTGCCCTGCGTCCATTAACTTGTGGCATACAGGTGTAAAGCCTCATGTGCCTGTGGCGCATTGGGGTGTATCTATGAGGAAGCTTATCTTTTTATATTACCTAGAGGTGGAGAACGAACATATGGCCCCCCTGATGTTAAATGGCAACTATCACATATAACAAAGTATTGCCTCGTAGGTCACGCACCTTAGAAACGTGCCCTACGACGCACTGCCCTGCGTCCATTAACTTGTGGCATACAGGTGTAAAGCCTCATGTGCCTGTGGCGCATTGGGGTGTATCTATGAGGAAGCTTATCTTTTTATATTACCTAGAGGTGGAGAACGAGCATATGGCCCCCCTGATGTTAAATGGCAACTATCACATATAACAAAGTATTGCCTCGTAGGTCACGCACCTTAGAAACGTGCCCTACGATTCACTGCCCTGCGTCCATTAACTTGTGGCATACAGGTGTAAAGCCTCATGTGCCTGTGGCGCATTGGGGTGTATCTATGAGGAAGCTTATCTTTTTATATTACCTAGAGGTGGAGAACGAGCATATGGCCCCCCTGATGTTAAATGGCAACTATCACATATAACAAAGTATTGCCTCGTAGGTCACGCACCTTAGAAACGTGCCCTACGATTCACTGCCCTGCGTCCATTAACTTGTGGCATACAGGTGTAAAGCCTCATGTGCCTGTGGCGCATTGGGGTGTATCTATGAGGAAGCTTATCTTTTTATATTACCTAGAGGTGGAGAACGAACATATGGCCCCCCTGATGTTAAATGGCAACTATCACATATAACAAAGTATTGCCTCGTAGGTCACGCACCTTAGAAACGTGCCCTACGACGCACTGCCCTGCGTCTATTAACTTGTGGCATACATGTTTAAAGCCTCATGCACCTGTAATTTCACTGGCAACCATACCCTTCAAACTGAAACTACAATGATGTTTGACAGCAGAAATATGTAAGGTAGTACTTCCCCGGGCGAGCACAAGGAACTCGACTACTCTTAATCAATTTACCTGAAGAATTTGCGGTGCCTGTAGCAATGCGCAAACCGCCAAAGCATCGCTTTCCAGTTCAACGCAAACGCTGTTGTACGCTCCCTCAGCTCTGTGGCTGCAGCCTGACAGCTCTTCCACCTCGCTCACTAATCTGAAAGTATCATTATATCATATTATTTCATAACATAAAAAAGCTTGGTATACTCGCAAAGGTGAGGCACTACTTCACACCGGGACAGTTGCTCAACTTGTACCAAGCACAAGTCCGATCGTGTTTGGAGTACTGCTCTCGTCTCTGGGACGAATCAGCGAAGTACCAACTTGAAGCTCTGTAATCAATTGAGAGAAAAGCCAAGAAGCTCATAGGCAACGATGAGCTAGTTAATGCAAGGCTTCTCAGCCTGGAGCATCGACAAAAGGTTGCTAGCCTCTCGGTTTTTTATCGAGTACATTTCGGGGAGAGTGCGGCGGAACTTTTCAACCTGATCCCACCATCTCCATTCTATCAACGGACAACCAGACGATCTGCGGTGCGCCACCGCTATATGGTAGCAATACCTCCATTTCGCACAAAGCGGTTCTCTTCGACCTTTATTATGCGCACCGCCAAAGAGTGGAACGCCTTGCCTGAGTCTGTGTTTCCTGATAACCACAACCTAGGGATCTTCAAGTCGCGAGTGAATAGGTTTCTTTTAGGCAAGCGTGTACCATCGTAGACGGCATCATCGCTTACCATCAGGCTAGATCGTGGTCAAACGCTAGCCTATAATTTATAAAAAAAATCTTTGTGCATATTGAAGCAAATAAATGAATTATAAACTTACTAAGTACAGGTTTAAAAATTAAATTATTCTTCACAAAAACTTCGATATTGTGTTATAAATGAATGAAATACTTTATTGTACACCATATAAACAAAATATAAAACACAAAGCAATAGTACAATGGGCGGTCTTATCGCTTAGAAGCGATCTCTTCCAGACAATCTTTGGATGGAGACGATTTTGTTATAACTAAGAAAAGGTCGGGGGTGTGAATTTATGGCTAGACTATTTATGAAGAGAGTGGGGTCTAATACTAATATAAAAATGTAATTAACTACTTATATAAAATTACAACATCAAATATTTATTTTCAAAATACTTGCTCGTAAAGTGAGCCATAGTAAATCGTTCTTAGGGCCATAAACCGAACTATAACACACGCATGCGTAATAATATTACACACTAGTGCATAATAGAATTATCTCTACAAAGTTAAGTTAGTACCTAACTACAAATTATATGCGAGTAAACAGAGCATTTTCAATTTAACCGGGTAATACAGTTCTTGTAAAAACAAAGAGGTTTTATGCCCCTGAAAATCCTATTACATTTTTGGAATAAATAAATGTATTCCTAATTAAGACGAAAAAACATTTATTAATAATAAATTACTTATAATTCACAATAATTTGTTATAAAATATTTGCATTTTATCACTAAAATTATAATTTTGAAGTAGGCTGTATGGCTACATAATAATCATTCACCTTACATTTGGCTTGTTCATAAAAAAAAAACTTGCTCACCATTTCCCATTTTTTGTTTGTATCGCATTTGTTGCTGTGGTAAATAATTGTAAAAATGCCAAGCTTTAGTACAGAAGATTTGTTTTTTTCCTCGCAAATGTGTTGAAAAAGTGCGTATGAAACTCGAGAGCAACTAGCTCACTAGATACTCGGCTGATTTATGCCCTCGCCTACGGCTCGGGCTGCAACCCACAACCTCGTGTATAATGAGCAACTTAGCTCACTTGTATCATAATATACTATTGTATCGTGAGTATAATTTTTTTGTCGTAGTTTAGATTAGATAACTCTTTATTGCACACCTAGAAAACAATACAGCTAAAAATAACACTGTAAAACTATGTGATACAATTGGCGGTATTATCGCTGAATAGCGATCTCTACCAGATAACCTTTGGATGGAATGGACTATGTGGACATTACCTGGAATGTAATGGTTACATATGTTTTATTTATTTGACATTTGTTTTATTAGTCGACTTCTTTTTTCTCGGACTCTAACAGAATGCAGTAAAACTACACTACAAACATCAGGATGCCCGTCAGCTTGCGGTCTGCAAGTATAATATTAAAAAACGAACCTGTTATCATCCGTCTCCCTCCCTCCGAGATCCGGGCGCTCTAGGCTGGAGCACCACAGCACGAAGTTGTGTTTGATGAGGTGCCGCGCGAAGAACAGATCCGCCGCGAACAGCGTGGGGTCCGACGGCATGTTCCCTAGCGGTACGTGGAAATATCTGAACAAAAATAAATAAATATTTCACACTGCACTATCTAGCCCCAAACTAAGCAGAACTTGTACTATAATAATCTCATCCAGGCCGTTTTGGAGCACAGCGACCGTTCTTCCACTTTATGAATTACGTTCATGCGCTCTCATATGGATTATATACCCTATCTTTGCTGTGAATGTGCGTTTGCAGATACTGCACGTAAGGGCATTATTCTCGTAATGGTAAATTATGTCGTTTGGCGGTTTATTTTTCAGTGCGTCGCGTTTTTGGTCAAGATCGCGCCTTATGTCGTCTTCAAATGACCAAACATTTTGCTGGACTTGTCTCCTCCATTCCGTGCGGTTTTACGCTAGTTTTTTTCCCCCCCCAACAAATATGAACTAGATAACTGATAAATACTTATATTTTTTTGTGAAAATATATACTAATAATATATAGAAAAACATCCAGGCCCGGAACAAATATCCGGCGGCGGAACGAACCCGCAACCTCTTGCGCCTCTGCCATAGCCAAGCTATTCGCCCTCTCATTAATCACGCATGTCGTCTAATTAATCAAATAAAATAATAAAAATAGAAGCTTTATTTACTCTGAAAGGCATAAGAGCGTCCCGGCAATGCATGACCGTCTCTGTCTGGTGACCGCCAGTGACAGGGACAAGTGGACACCTTTGCCCAGCAATAGTCAATATTCATACATTCATTAAAATCACAAGAATCACTTTGAAAACTCAATTTTACCGCCCTTTTCCTCCGCAACAAGAATCAGGCAAGAAACAAGACTGGGTTATTCTTTTTAGTGATCCAGAGCAGTGGGACAGAATATGTTAAGTATACAATTAGTATGATGATTGTAAATTAAGGTAAAGCCAGGGTCTCTACGGGAACTTAAACTACGACTTACAAGTAAACTTAGAGTATACACACTTCAACTATTCGGTTCATTATTTTGACCTTTATGGAATGTCAAAATTCGTAATAATGTTGCCGCTTGTGTTATTACAGCACAGATTTTAACAAAAGATTAGTGCAATAGAGTCAAGTCCTACGGTTCAAGATTATTTATTTCTCATACGTAATAAATTACTTACTGAGAAAACATACAATTATATTCTACTTACCTATGTAGGTACACAATTTATGGTACAATGAGCTAACTCAACACAACATGCAGGTATATTTGTCTAAATGGAGTCAAGTTCTCAGCTCTTTAACTCTCATCAACTCAATGAGCAAATGAGTCGCCAGATCAACTGTTGTTGTGTGTCTTAATTTTTTCACGTGATTATTTATTTTCCCTCTAAAAGTGGCAAACCGCTAAACGTCAAAATTGTGAATCAAATTATTAGTTGGAGCAAAATGAGCTAGTAGGACTAGTTTACCTGCATTGTTCTATCGTGAGTTGGAGCACAGACTCCAGATTGAGGTAGTGTCGCACGATGGCGCGCGCTCCGATCCTCTGCCACTCCAGAGTATTGTACAGCGTTTCTACGTCACGCACGTGAAGAGGCACTAGTGGGAACTCAGCTAAGCCTACAAACAAATCATTGTCATTACGCCACTCCAATAGATCCTGTACTCTTCACGTCCAAGTCTTTCCCTCTACGGCCTCTAATCTACGGTGGTCTGCTACGGCCTCATGTGCTCTCTCTCGGCCACCACTAAATCAGGACCCACCCATCTGCCATCACCAACTTTAGTCTTGACAGTTTCCAAGCAAAAAAGACACAGTTGCAATACAAGTTATAAAAATCAATATCGTTTTTCCACCACACAGACTAAAGGCGGGTTCCTATACCGGTAACCGACTACACCTCGTATCTCCTTGAAATAGTGTCAAATTATAGTATTTCCATTTCTTTATTTTCTCGGTGACAGCTCCTGTGAAAACTTGAACGAGCGTCTTTTTTACATTAAGTATGCATTATTTTATAAAAATATGACGCTTACGCACGTACAAGGTTATACCAGAGTCGAAGAAACTGATAGGGATGGAGCTATCGATAAACGTAAAACGATAACAGACCCGATATTTTTTTACAAAATATAAGAAACTAAACTAGTTACTGCCGGATACTTTTGTACAACACGGAGGAACACAAAATACACAACGTAACGTATGGATAATGTGAAAAAACTCAGGGAACAGAAACGTAGTGACTAGCACGACCGTCTTGTTGCGAGTGACAGATTAAAACAAACCATTTGAGGCCATTGAGTGTTCCCACCTTGAAAAAATATATTTGCATGTTTTTGTTGTATTTGTCTTTGTTCAAAAAATAATAAATATATGCGATCGATATCATTACTTATTTGGTCACAACACTACAACTATCAAATTAGAACTGTCATCGAGAAAATAAAGAAATGGAAATACTATAGTGTCAAACTTTTGACAGGTATTCAAAGAGAAACGAGTCGTAGCTGGTTACCGACGGATATAGGAACCTGCCATAAATGTATATGATAAAGTAAATAAAAGCTTTTTTCACACCACCTGCTCGACAATGTCAAATTATGTCATGTAAACCTCACCGAAAGCAGGCGATTAAATCCCTACGGCTGGGCCGGGAGTAGAGTTGTACTGAATTTCATTATACCCTCGCGGGCATAATGTTATTTGAATTTGGAACCTCATCTCTATTAAAATTTGAATCAAAGAGACCCACACAATAAGAAGTTATTCGTAAATCGAACTAACATCTGCCCAGAATACACCAACCTAGATTTGGTTTTTATTGTCTCGCAGAAAGTGTGAAAAGTAGAGTGTTCTCCTCATGGATAAAGCTGTTCGCATCTTGGTCAGTACTTAGACCGGCCAGCTATATCCTTAGTTATAATAATCCAATTTTACGTCAGATGGTAGTTATAAGTACATTATAAAAATGCAAATGAAACACGACAAGAATTTTACGAGAAATTCTTACATTCAATAGTTTACTAGAGGATGCTTTGTGTTACGCTTAGGACAAACCTTTTAAGGTTTTTCAAGTGTATTTATTTTACAACAATAAGTTAAAAAAAATCTTTAACTGCGTGAAACAAAATTGATTCTTGTGTCTATAGTAACAAGTGTCATACCTGGCATCAACGCAAGCAAGGCATGAGGGGATAATGAAGACTGCAGTGCTATAGCAGTATGCCCGGTCCGCTCTTCTTTATATCTTTGTAAGGCGCGTTGCACCCTCCTCCATATGTTACGGGCCTCTGTTTCCACTGAGATTTCCCACGTCAATTCTGATGTTGGGAGACTAGTCTCTTCTGTGCCGAGGTTAATTCTAAACAGACAAGTATGTTTTAATGAAATCAAAATAGAGTTGGTATTCTTCCATTTAGTATATGATTTGTTACCGATTTAAACGGGTATTTATCGCGTATGTACCTTTTTTATTTGTTATCCCGATGTCTGCCCGCGACCACGAATGTTGCAACAGATTCGAATCGTCGGAATGACAAATAAAAAAGGTATATACGTGATAAATACACCATTCAAATCAGTAATTATGTACATCGCGAAAGTTTGAAAAATATTGTGATTTTTTTGTCTTACTTGGCAGTCCTTTCAGCTGAGTACAACGTGTTCATATTAGGCACTTGATTTGTCTTCACTGTGTCTAGTACGAATATGTACGCTCTCTTCGTCGGCCCTAATATCAACGACCACATACTTCGACTGGAGTTGAGCGCCGAGTGTTGGTACAGGAATATGTGTTTTAGCGGCGCTACACCATCCTGGAGATAATCGATAATGGATTTTAAAATAATATTGTTTGTTACGCCACCTGTCACATAGGCAAACGCGTCGAGTATGGACCGGACTCATCCCGAATGTTCGAGAATTAGTGAATGTTTATGTGAAGTATAAATAGGGCGTCGAAATACCCAGGGTCTTTACTAAGCTATGAGTGTGATACATTCAAGAGACGGTTTGAGCGGTTTATAAGTCTTAAATGATATGATTATCTTAAATGATAGTGTCGTGTACTTGTGGTTAATGTGTTTAATAAATGCGTTATTTTGCTTGCATTGGTGTTAATTATTTTATCCCCTACTCTCAGTTCGTAACAATACGTAGCGAAATTTTAATATGGAAAAGGCTTTAAAATAATTGTAAAACAATCGAAATACGATCTTATGTATGTCGGTTTAAGGCGTACTTTTATTTGGCAAAAGTCTGAAATTCATTTGAATGGACTCTAAACAAAAATTTTCAAAATAATGTTGTCAGTTTAATTATAGAAAATGAATCCTTTTTAAGTCAGTATAAGGCGGACTTTTATACAGCATATTATTTTTGTTGGCCTCTCCGAGTTCGTTATGTATTTATTACTAAGAAATGTAAATCCATATATTATTAGGATCGCTATTTGGATTGGGTATCGCTATTAATTTTTACCTGTTTCTGTAAGTATGGTTGATGAGCGACGCTCTTGAATACGAGCTGGCTTAGACTGAACGTATCGGTGTTTGAACCCACTTGTATTAACCTGAAACAAAAACTCATTAATCATCCGATAAAATCCCATTTAATTAATACAATAAGATCCAAAATTACCTTCTAGCTTCTTTCTGGTCAACGGCACAAATGCAGCCAAGTTGGACTAGAACTCTGAATTCTAAACTCATTTGTGTTTCATAGATTCCCTCGATTTCTGGAGCTGATAGTTCACCCATCAGTTCTCTGAAAATAAACATTGTATATAACGTTTGCAGTGTTCTAAGCCGAAAGTAGGCTTCGCACACAGGTTGGTCGCTGCAGAGTCAATATGTGCAAATGATGGTTCAGGGATCCCAGACATACGCAATGCAACTGTGGTGAACCTGCACAGTCGATGAAACGCCTGCTAATGTGCCCTTTGTGCCTGAACCACTTCACAATGGTTGACTTAAAACTGGCTTCTCCTGACGCCATCAATGTAGCCAAGTACCTATCTAACACAATATAAGTAGAACTATTGACACGCTAAGAAGAAGAAGAAGAAGCCGAAAGTGAAGTGATTTCTTCAAGCAAACCTTTGAGGCTGGAGACAGATAACACACTTTACACAGACTCTTCGTTCCTGTCACCCAATCCACCTCGCTCACTCCTGGGGCTCGTCTTACACTATGTCTCAGTTAGAGCGCGAGAAGGATAGATAGATAGATAGATAATTCTTTATTAATACACCAAATCACAATAAGTTAACCTAGAAAACTTAGACTAATACATGGTGGTACAATGGGCGGCCTTATCGCTCAAAGCGATCTCTTCCAGGCAACCTTTGGCTGGACTGCATTGAAAAGACGTGTGAGGAGGCGGTGTTACAAGAAATATATATTTATGTAGGATACAAATAAATACCAAATCTAAAAAAAACCTACATATATATATACTTTAACTATACCTAGTCAGGTCATAAATTCTGTCACATGTTTAATATAAAATAATTGAAACAAGTTTATTCATTATGTAACCATTTATATACCAAAATGAACTTAACAAAACATAGATTCTTATGACACTAAAGTTTATTCAAAATGACCTCCGTGATTTTGGATACAGGCCTTCAATCTGCGCGGCCAGTCGTCTATCGCAGCACGAACGAGGTCCATGTCAATATCGGCGGCTGCCTTAATCAAGGATGTCTTGAGTGACTCCAAATTGGGATGAGGCTTTGAGCACGCCTTTTCCTCCAAGTGTTGCCATATCTTGTAATCTAACGGATTCAAATCTGGACTGAAGGAGGGCCAGTCTTCGTGCCGGATGAAGTCGATTTCACGCGCCGCCAGCCAGTCTTGTATGCTCTTCGCTCTATGAGTTGGCGCCTAATCTTGTTGGAATACCCAGTGCCTGTTATTGAACATGGTATGAGAAACAGGTTCCACAAGGTTCGTAAGGACTGTATTTTGATACACAACTGCATTCGTTTTTACACCTTTCTCACAAAAATGTACATCTGTTAAGCCCCAATAAGAAACTCCCAACCATACCATGAGCGAGGATGGAAAATGACCTCGTTGGACACGCGGAATACGGTTGCTCGCTTCTTCACTACTGTGTGCGTACACCTTATCATTTTGTTTGTTGTAGCTCACTTCTACGGTAAAAAATTTTTCATTCGAAAAAAGAATTTCCCGATATTTTTTCCCGCGTACCGCTTCAACAAAGCGCGGCATCTCTTCAGTCTCAGGTCCATTAGACGAGCATTCAAACGATGTCCTGTTTTTCTTCGATATGCCCGAAGCCTTAAGTCTTCATTTAACACCCTTTTCACCGTGGTTCTGCTTAACCCCAACTGAAGGGCCAACAGTTTCTGCTTACGTTTGGGATGTCTTTGAATTCGCGCCTTCACAGCTTTTATCACTGCTGGAGTCCTAACAGACCGAGGGCGACCATTTCTTGACACATCTACACTAGAGTCTTCATTGTATCGTTTGATGGTGCGATAAACGAATCTTTTGGTTATAATCAAATTTTTCAGTATGTCAAAAATTTGAATTGGCGCGTAACATCAACGATGCAACGCAATAACTGCAACACGGTCTTCTTTAAGCGTCTACTCCATATTTAAAAATGAGTAAAATTCTAAAAAGTATACATTTTTATTTTCATGAACAATTCGAAATTCGAATTCTATAAACTTTTTGTGGCCAGCATTCTAAAAGAAAAGTTTTTACTGTGTGACAATACTTATGACCTGACTAGGTATATATCGAAAGGAAATAGAATGTTTACAGTACAGAAACTGCTAAGTATAGTTTATAGACCTCACTTTTAAAAATAGCTAAAGATTTAGCATGTCTGATGGAAACGAGCAAGTCATTCCATAATCGTACAGCTCGTACCGTAAACGATTTACTAAAGAAGTTGGAATTATGGGCTGGAGTTTTCAACTGGAGAGTAGTGGAAGAACGCAGATTGTGGGTATGGGATAGTTTTAGGAATTCAAAGCATTGTTTGAGATACGGCGGAGAAGAGGTAAATATAATTTTATATAAGAGTTATAATATGAGCATCCCGACGAGGGCGGATTGGCAACCACTTGAGTTTAACGCGAAACTCGGAAATATGATCATATTTGCGCAAGCCAAATATGAATCGAATGCAAACCTTTTGAATGCGCTCAAGCTTATTAAGCTGTTGCTTTTCTTTAAGTTCAGGGAAACTGGCGTCAGCGCAGTCTAAAATAGGGAGTAAGAGAGACAGCGAGCGCAACTTTTGTGGCGGTAAAGACTATTAGAGACAGTCCTGTCTCTCCATCGCACACTATGTGTGTCACTTCTCAGATACACCGACCTCGCCGGCGAGGTCGACGAGTCCCTTCAGTTGCCGCCTACAGGTACAAAGCCAAAAAGGTATAGCTAGCCGAGATTCGTACGTGGTGTCCTTGCGCTAGTTGTCTCATCAAAACTTATTGGGCTGAGCGCTCTTTGCGCTCGCCAAGTTCGGTTAAGTTGTATCGACCTCAGAGGCCACTGTGTCACTCACTCCTGGTGCTCGCGGTATATACTCTCCGGCACGCAGTACTGGTAGAGATGCGAGGCGGGATGCGCGCGCGGCAGCACGCGGCTGCACTTCCTCCAGTACGGGCCGCTGTCGGTCGCGCGGCCGGAGCGCTGGTTCACATAGAATATACGAGGCACGGACAGTTTGATCTGATGGAGTTCGGTGCCGACTAGCGCCCAGAGCCGGAAGAGGCCGGGCTCAGCTGTTTCCGCTACCTGTAACAAATAATATCACATTATGGACAGAGATTTGACAATCTAAAATGTCGTGTCCCTTCAACACGTCTAATTCAAGTTTACCAAAGAATACTAACTATAACTACGTAACAAGCCCCCCCCTCCCAATTTGTCGTCCCCCGCAACGCAGCAGCAAACCTGGTAAACCTACTCCGCCCTACAGTAACACTACTGTGACTGGAAGAAATCGCTTTCAGTGATAAGGCTGCCGATTGTACTGTATTCAGCATAAATTAGTTTTTTAAGTATTCCTGGTGTGCAATAAAGAATTATTCTTAGTCAGTGGTTTGATAAAACGCATCAAAGCGATTATGTAATGGATCGCTTCGTAAGGCTGGAAGATCTCTACCCACCATTACAATCAGCTTTCTCTATCATTAACATTACATATCCTTTTTTGAGAGACTTTTTTACATACAATAAAGATTCGTTAATTTTCCAGACAATATGTTTCTAAAAACACAAAAAAATACAAAACATCTTTTTTTTTTGAATGGAGAACTTATAGTGAAATGCTCACCTGTATGATTTGCCATGGAGTATTCAACAATGTCCTCTGCGCGCGTTTGATGAAACCACCCAACGTGTTCGCAGTTGAACCTATGCTTCTCGGTGGAGGCATCGACTCATTACTGTTTTTTCCTGCAAATGATAAAAAAACCTATAATTTTTATGAACTGCTTTTTTATATTTATTTATCACTAGCCGACAAATCCGCAGCTTCGCACTCATAGTTTTTCAATAAAAACATTACCCTCCTTCTGCGCAGTTGGGTAAAAAGTAGCCTATGTCACTCGGGGATAGTGTAGCTTCCCAACAGTGAAAGAATTTTTTTAATCGGTACTGTAGTTTCGGAGCCTATTCAATACAAACAAACAAAACTTTCCTCTTTATAATATTATATGTATAGACTAGCTTCCGCCAGCGGATTCGCACGTGTTGTTAGTCACCAAAAAGTAGCCTATGTTTGAATCCAGGTCATATTTTATCAACACACCAAATTTCATCGAAATCAGTTCAGCCATTACGACGTGATTGAGTAACAAATTAACAAACATACAAACTTTCTCATTTAATATGTTAGTGTGCTAAAATAACACAAACATAATTAAGTTAATACATCTAAACAACCTATGAGAGTGTATCCCAGGTGTAGTAATTAATAGGTAAGCTAGAAGACGCATATATTTTGACGACTGTAATAGCCGGCTGAGACGCAGGAAGTTTCGGGTTTGATTCACGCCGCGGAACAAATGTTTGCATCATATTTGTTCCGGGCCTGTTTTATTTTCTCTATAATAATAAATATGCGCCGGAACCAGTTCTTGAAAATGGCCGTGCCACGCTCTATTGGGACCGGTCTATCATTTAATTTATTGCCGCCAGTAAGCCTGATATCGTGCTGGTAGACCGGTCGGAACGCCGGGCGATACTTATTGATATTACTATCCCACATGATGCTAATCTCGTGAAGGCCGAGAAGGACAAGCTAAGCAAGTACCTTGACTTGACTCATGAGATTACTGCCATGTGGGATGTGGAATCAACGATTAACGTTCCGATAGTTGTGTCGGTAAACGGACTGATAGCGAAGAGCCTCGACCAATACCTTAAGAGGCTTTCGCTAGGAAGTTGGGTCAAGGGTGAGATACGGTCAGGCGGTACTCCTGGACTCGGCACGCATAGTCAGGTGGTTCCTCTCTCTGCAGCCCTAGCCACCGATCGCTTGGGCCTCGCATAGCGGTCGGTGGTTTACCGTTTTTATAAATGTATTTTTTACTATAATGTTTTTTAAAGATACGTTGTAGTGAAAAATGTATTATTTATAAACGAGTTTTAAAATAAATATGTGTGAACAATAATAAAAGGAATATATTTACACATACACCTATTATGCTAACAGAAGTAGGTAGGTACAATAAGTATTAAATAAAGCTAGGTAGGTATAACAGTAGGCTTAATTCTAAGAAACATTAGTACATTATTGTAGGTAGCACCAAGGTAGAAGGTGGTGGTAAATAGGTCGAGGGCTCAGCTACGCTGGTTTTCAGCCTCGCCGTAGCAGTAACATCTGCTGCTGCCGCCGCCACAGATAGGCTTCTCGGGAACTGTCAGTTTTATGCACTGACTTAACAAGTAGTAATTGAAGAAATAACTAGACAATTACCGAAAACCGTAATATTTTATACCAGAAAAAAAAATCCACACACACGATACATAGGCAAACTTAACGCTAATTAGCATTTTATTCCAGCTAACCTTAGTGCAGTGTACATTAGCCGGATTAACTATATATTATAAGGATGTAAAAGTATCCTCCATCCAAGATAAGAACATCCAAGTCTGTTAGTAATTTTAAAACAAAAGTGCACACCCATTATCTGTCCTTGTGTTGAAGTTGTAGCTGCTTGTTAACTCATCATAACCACCCGGTGGAACCCGGTGATTGCTAGGTGTGCGCGCCGTAATCGGTCGACTCAGTGCGTAGATACGGTTAGTGTAGTGTGTCGTAATATGAACGAGGACCTTTCTAATTCTAAAGACCAAGTGAGGGTAGATGCTGCAGCTACCCACACTTCCCGACGGTAGCTCCAAGTACTCCAGTCAGTCCGAGACTATGACTGTTGCAACACAGCCAAAGGTCGGGATAACAAATAAAAAAGGTACATACGCGATAAATACCCGTTTTAATCAATAATTATCATCATAACCACTTTTAGAGTTGCTTACTGTATTATAATTAAACTTGTGTTAGTGCTAGTATTTTAGGTTTATAGTATGTAGGTATGTTTTTAATTGTATATAAATGCACCGCCGTCATGTGATACATTATAATCCTGTCCATACAAAGGTTGTCTGGAAGAGATCGCTCTTAGCGATAAGACCGCCCATTGTACTAAATCTATTTGTAAGAATTATGTTCTGTATTTTACTTTATTACTGTACAATAAATAGTTATCTTATCTTATCTATCAGTTTTCTGGTTCCCATAGTACAAGCTTTGCTTAGTTTAGGGCTAGATGTCGCTGTGTGAAATGTCCAGTATTATTTATATTTACTTATGTTCTGGAGTTCGAGTGGTATCTTTGTAAGAGGTTGACTTTTCTCCACGCGTGTATTTTCTTTTGCTGTGACATGTAGTTTTGAAGTAAAAAAAATATAATACCTTTTTTGTTCTTACTCCTGTATCCTCGTTGTTCCATTTGCCAGAGCCACTTCTTCTTTTGGAAACGGAGCCAATCTATACGTTCTTTCTGAGGAGATACAACAAATTATCAAGTTTTTATACGATAGCTGCAGCGTTAGTACCTAGGTTGTTAGTACCCAAAACACGAAAGTTTGTATGGATGTATATGTGGATGTTTGTTACTCTTTCACGTCGTAACGGCTGAACCGATTTCGATGAAATTTGGTATGTACATAGATTATAACCTGGATTAACACATAGGCTACTTTTTGTTGACAAACCATGCGTTCGAAGCCGCTGGTGGAAGCTAGCCATTCATAAATTGTCCAGTTCTTAGTTTTATTTTATGGCTTGCATGTCACTTTTTATGTTATTTTAATTTTTATCCTTATTTATCTTAAGTATGAATTAAAATTAGATATGTACACTGTAATTTTTATTGAAATAAAAGGGAAGGCACTATCTACCTAAATACAAGTTGGCAACAGCTTAGTTTTGTAGATGGGGCTCCAACAAAGTGTACTTTAAAGTAATAAAGATTTTTTTTTAATTATATATTGTACAAAAGATATAAATAATAAATAAATAATAATTAATACATTTGGCTGGACATCTCACACAGCGCTATCTAGCCCCAAAGTAAGCAGAGCTTGTACTATGGGAACCAGATAACTGATATAATACTTATATACATTTTTTTTAATAAATACATGCATATAGAAACAACCAAACCCGGAACAAATATCTGTAGATCATGCAAACATTTGTTCCGCGGCGGAAATCGAACCCGCTACCTCCTGCGTCTCAGCCGGCTATTCGCCCACTGCTTCACGGAGGTCGTCATATATTGAAAAAATACAAAAATAAAGGACATTTACAAAGGCTTCTTAATCATAAGAAGAGTTTTCTTCTAGCAAACGCTATCTAGCCCCAAACTAGGCACAGTTAATGAATTGTTTATGATTTCACCTTGGTAGTGCCAAAAGGCGGCGGAGGCCCTAGCGCGTCGCGCCAATTGGTGGCCTCTGGGGGAGGAGTTTCCTGACGTTTCCTCTTTGTCGTGTGCACTACGGGCCGGATCGCAGACGTGGACGCTACGTCCTTGCCTATGTCTTCCATATCTACTTCTGTATCCTGTACTCATAAAAACAATAAGTTAGTTCAAAAGTAACACTTGAACTAAAAACTGCGTCCCACAGCTATGCCACATGGAGGGAAAGTACCTTGAATATTGTAGGTGGAACATTTTACTGAAAGAAGACATTATTTTAATTTAAAAACAATTTAAACTGCATTCATAGATTATGAAATAATTACATGGTTGAACCGGGAATCGAACCGGGTGATGCTGAAAGACGACTTATTTTCTGCCAAGAAATCGAGAGGATCAGTATTTTCTGAATAATATTTAATGGGGTTATGTAAAAAAATTTAGTTTACAAGAACCAGTATGAAAGTGTTCGCGAGCTACAAGCAGAACTTAGACGTATTATTCTAAATATCCACCACAACATGATCAAAAAATCGACAGGAAGCGAAATAATTAAGAGTGCGACTTTGTATTCAACGGAATGGGACTCATTTTGAGCATTTGATAAATTAAATTGATTAATTATGAATTAAAAATGTTAAAATTCACGGTCTTCCTTTTATTTCTGACACTATGTTATTTAGCAAAAAATAATTCTTATGATGAAGCCTTTTGATCGGTACCATAAAGCTACAGGTTAATTATTATTTTTTTCGTGTAGTGGGTTTGATTCCCTGTTCAACCATGTAATTATTTAAAAATCTATTAATGCAGTTTAAATTGTTTTTTAAATTAAAATAATGTCTTCTTTCAGTAAAATGTTCCATCTACAATATTCAAGGTACTTTCCCTTCATGTGGCATAGCAGTGGGACGCCCTGTATACGTAAATATCCCGTTGTTAGTACAAATAGTGTTCATAACCATGATAGTTTCCAAAGTTATAACTCAGTAAAGGAATTATAAGTACATGGTTACACTCAGACCCGATAAAAATATTTGCAGAACAGGCAAACATTTGTCCCGCAGCGGAAATCGAACTCGAACTTCTGGTATGAAGGCAGCTGTTTGTTTGGCGTAATGCGGAGGTCATCTAATGTTCTCTTCACACTAATATTATAGATAATATTAAAATGAGTTGGATTGAAAGGTTGTCTGGTAAGATGTGAGATGATGATCTGAGATCGCTATTTAGCGATAAGACCGTTTACTGTATCCATAGATTTACGTTGTTATTTTTCATTTGTAATTGATTCATGGTGTGCAATAAAAAATATCTAATCTAATCTATTTTTATTGACAAACTACGCGCGCGAAGCCGCATGCGGAAGCTAATAAGTAATAAGTTTTTTTTATTGCCTAGCGCTTGACCACTACCTCACCTGATGGTAAAGTGAGGGTGTGATCGAAGATGGAGCACGCTTGCCTAGAAAGAAGGACTTGAAGGAACTTGAAGTGGTAGTATATAGGCAAAATGAAACCATAAATTAGTAGAGAATACTACATGTTTCGTGTATATGTTCAAAGCTCGGCGTGCTCAACAGGGCATCAGTACTTCAGTGCGGGGCAAAGACTGCTTTTATATAAGCGCAAATCTGGCCCCACATGGAGTATTGCTGTCATTTATGGTCAGGAGCACCTAGCCATCAACTAGGGCCATTTGACTGTGTTCAAAAACGAGCTGTGAGATTTGTTGACCTTCTCATTCTCACAAGCGGTATTGAGCCCTTAAGTCCCAGGAGAGATTTTGCCTCCCTGTGTGTTCTACCGCTTGTATAATGGGTTGTGTTCTGAAGAGTTGTTTGATATGGTGGCTGCAGGTTCATTTTATCACCGCACCGCTCGCCATCGGCAGGGAATCCATCCCCACACCTTGGATACGATCTGGTCGCGTACCGTGAGGTTCCAGACGAATTTCCTCCCTCGAACACTTCGCTTGTGGAATGGACGAGGTTTTCCCTAGGGACTTCAGTATGAGGTTCTTCAAAAGGAGCGTTTTGAAAATGTTTAAAGGGTCGGCAACGCGCGAGTATTACCTTTGGTGTTACAAGCGTCCATAGGCTACGGTAACCGCTTACCATCACGTATGGTTGTTTGCTAACTTAGTGGTATAAAAAAAATGTCTAAAAAAACTATCATAGCGTGCTATCCTTTTACAGACTTTACTGGCTGCCTGAAATCACTCCAGCATCGACAACACTACACGCTGGGTTAAGTTTATGGTATAAACTCTAATTTATGTTCACAGTTACCATTTGTCCATTTTCATCGCCATCCTCCTCTCCCCTCTGCCCGAGCTCTTTAGGCTGCGCCGTGAACATATCCGTTATTTTCCTCGTCTTGAACTTGTCTGTCTTAGCGAGCATCTTCTTGTGAAGCCAGTCCGGGTACTGACATCGCGGTACTGGGTTGTCCAACTGAAATAGCATACAATAATTAAGTATTTTACACTTGTCTCGGCAAAGCCCTAAAAAGGAGAGCCTACAATTACCAAAAACCTAAACCAAAAACCTACAGTTTATATCAGTTTTATCGTAAAGACATGGCTAGTTATGTTAATTAACTTATAACATATTTATTTATACATTATATTAATTTCAGTATTTTTCCGACTGCGCCAGTTTTCTTTCATTTTCATACAGAAATATGCTAATTTCTTTGCAGTACACCTGTAAAATACATCTCTAATATCAACATCTCCCAATGCTACCGTTAAATAATAAAATGTAAAGTGATATTTTTCCGTAAAGCACCTCTCAATATTATGAGCCCAATCCAACACATGTCAGATATACAAGTATATCCGCAATTATACTTTTAAATTAAAAAACTGGCGCAGCCAAAGGTAACTTGTCTTACTAGCCCCTTGCAATATCCTGATAATCTTCTATACAGCACCGTTTGGCCTTGCTGTATGCGCCCAGTCTCAACAGTTCTGATGCCTTATTCATCAAAACAAATCTACTAAATAAAAAAAACAGACGAAGCTCCATGTTTTCATACTAACCCCTTGCATAGCCGCCGGTATAGTGATAATCTTCTGTATAGCACCACTCAACCTCTCGATATAATAGGCCCAGTCCAACACATCTCTGATATCAATGTCCTCGGTGATGCTGTTGTCCTTGAGCCACCTCCGCAAGTGATGTCGTTTGACGGCGGCCGGCGACTGGAAGATAGCTAGGGGTATGGCGCGTTCAGTGACCGGCGCGCCTTCTGGCTTACGGGATATTATGAACCTGGTAGCAGTAATTACTATATCACACTAATATTATAAATGTGAAAGTTTGGATGTTTGTTTATTTATATGTTACTCAATCGCATCATAACGGCTGAACCGATTTACGATGAAATTTGGTATATACGTAGATTATAACCTGGATTGGGGATTCAGGGACCCTAACTTAACGCAGTGCGACTGAGGTGATCCCGCGCAGTCAATGCACACTTGCTAATGTGCGCTTTGTGTCCGAACACCTGCACGAGGGAGGACCTAATAACCGCCTCACCTAATGCTATTGTTGTGGCCAAACACCTCTCCGACATAGTATAAATGAAAACGAAGAACTCTTGACATGCTAAGAAGAAGAACCTGGATTAACTCATAGGCAACCTTTTATACCATAAATCAGTTCCCATGGGATAAAAATGGGGTGTCAAGTTGCAACAGCGAGTTTAGCTTTATTTCTAGGTTACCTACACATTTAGGAGTGTAACGCGTACGAAGTCGCTAATACCTCATAAGGCAAAATATTTGTGTTTTATTAACATCACAGTAAGGTCAATTCTGTTGCCATAACAAAACTAAGCCCGGCTTGCACAACGATCCCTAAACGTATTTAGCGACTAAACATGTTTAAATTTGACGAATTTGTATGATTTGACAACTCCTTAAATCATATTTAGTCACTAAATACGTTATTGCCATCCTTTTTTGGGTTCCGTAGCCGAACTTTACGAATCCTTATATTCCTTAGACTGGCCGCCCACGTCCGATAATCGGTGACCGATTTTTTGTAGGATAAAAATAGAACGTACTGATAGCAACAGTGCAACGCAAACGTCCTACAAAAAGTCGGTCAGAAATAAAATCATAAATCATAAGGTTATAAGAATCGGTGGAGAAATCGGCCCGATTATCTGTCCTACAAAAAGTCTGACGTGGGCGGACAGCCCTATACGAACGCCATGTCCAAAATAAAAATGTATTTATTCATTAAAATCACAAGGATCACTTTGAAACGTCAATTTTACTGGATGTTCCTTCGCGACCAATCCAGGAAAGAAACAAGGCTGGTTGTTCTTTTTAATGGTCCTTTTAGAATACATAATGTAAATAAATTACGTATAAATATTGTAACATTTTTGACCGAGTTGGAGCAATTACAATCCCAAGCTTCCACCACCGATACAGACTTCGACCAGATACAGCCGTTTTATTTATATACTACTAGCTTCCGCCCGCGTCTTCGCACGCGTCGTTTGTCAATCAAAAGTAGCCTATGTGTCAATGCAGGCCATAATCTATCGACATACCAAATTTCATAGAAATTGGTTCAGCTATTACGACGTGATTGAGTAACAAACATCCAAACATTCGCATTTCTAATATTACTGTGATTATTAGTGCTGTAACGCTGAAACGTGGCATGAAACTTAACATTTAAAACATTTTGTTTTTTAGGGAATCTCTTCTGTGGGAATGTTGAGGGTGTTTTTATTTACTCAAGCCACCCAATGTGTATGTATGGTAACGTTGAAATAGCTCTTTTAAAAGCACTATACGGGCCTATGCACACGGCGTAATTTAAACGCGCGTTAACGGCGTCGGAGAGCCCCAACAGATTACAGTATTTTATCAATTCAAACGCGCGTACAAAGTTCAGACGCGCGTTTGAATTGATACCATTCTTATATTATTTCTTACCTATTTTACATGATCCTTTAGATGTCATTTGAACGGATAGCAGGTAAACAGAATATTTAAATGATACACAATGACATTTCTAGTTTAAATTCTAATCAAATTATTTCATTAGAGTATATACATTTAAATATCTTGGGCACGTTGTCACTAACGACCTCAAAGACAATGAAGACATCGAACGGGAGCGGAGGGCGCTGTCCGTGCGTGCGAATATGATTGCTCGCAGGTTTGCGCGAAGTTCAGAGGGGGTTAAGCTGATTTTATTTCGGGCGTACTGTACCTCTCTACTCGTGCAGCCTGTGGGCGAAGTATACGCAGGCGGCGTACAGCGCACTCCGCGTCCAGTATAACAATGCTCTCAAGGCGATGCTGGGGCTGTCCCGCTACTGCAGTGCATCAGGGATGTTCGCGGTGGCGCGGGTCGACTGCTTCCATACCGTCATGCGCAAGCGAGCCGTGTCCCTGGTGCACAGACTGCGGGCCAGCGCCAACACCGTCTTGGCAATGATAGCCGGCAGAGTAGACTGCCCGTACACCAGACATTGCTGTCACAGGCATGCTCTCTAAAACCCTGTATAAACCTTAGCTTACGTATTGTGTTGTGCGCTTTCCTATATGAGCTACATAATTGCTTGAAATAAATGTTTTTTATTTGTATTTATTAGTATGTGCTGGTGGCATTTTATTACCTGTTATTATTTCATAGTTATCTGCATAGAATTTAATTTTCTAAGACATATAATTTGCACGCCACAGTGGCTTTTAATTTTGTAACATCTGTGTAATTTTACCCATGTTTTGGCAAATAAGCATGTCTCTGAATCAACTTGGGCAAATCGGCGTTGTTTGTTTGTATGTATGAATGCATGTTTGCTTGTCCGAGGATAACTTTCGAAGCATTTATATCCGATCATCGTGAAATTTGGTATATGTATAAGTAGGTAGTGTTGGCACAATTTTGGTGTGACTAAATGAGCTAGAAATGTGGGCGGTTGAGATTGGGGTTCAAGAGGGATAAAAAAATCAAAATGGGACTATCCGGTCAAGTGGCACGTCTAATAAAAGGTCTTTGTGAGTACATTTCGACCCCGTTTTTATTTTTAGTTTAAACCTTGTAGTTTTTAAATTATTAGCCATAATAAAACTGAAATTAGACAAAATTCACAGTGCTGAAATTTGGTATGTGTGTAGCTTTAGTGAATAATATATCTATATATATATTGTGAATAAATAAATCTTAATCTTTAAAAAACAGAAGTTATATTTTTAAACAGGTCACAAATTTCATATACATACTTAAATCAAGTCAGAACAAAGAGTTACAGATTCTTATAGTGAAAAGCATACCTGCACGCTAATCCCGCATCCTTCACCATCTGGTCGCCCAGAAACTCCGCCAGTCGCTTCGCTGTAGATATCGACGTAGACTTCTGTCCGCCGTAATCTTCCAGTTTCTTGGACATCGACCGATTCTCGGATATAAGCTCGAACAGTTCCGAGTCCGGCATGTTAGAGCCTACAAAATAAATGTATTGACTTTAATCACCATTTTATCAAAATATATCAAAACATTTCACAAACGTCAAAAATATGAATCAAATTGTGACGGACGGCCAAGAACGAGATAGCTGGTCGTATACTCTGTTAAGCATTTAACGGTCATTTAGGCGCTTAGATATTTGTGAAAATGTCTAGAATCGTAAAATACGCTTTGCGCGGTAGCGCTAGGGCGAGGAATTGATTTGTTTAAGTTTATTGCAAATTTCATATTAAATTGTGGAAAAGGACCGGCTCCGTCTCCTGCCGCGTTCACACGTCTCGCGCGCGCACGGACCCCACTCGCTCCGTTACGATCTCGGCAGCGTTTTCTGTTGAAAACGTCTGCCGAGCCCGGCCCGTTTTGTGTAGTAAAGTGTGCGGGGATCGCCTTCCCCCCTTGAGCTCCGGACTGCGAGGCAAGTAGTACCCAGTGCCGTGAACCACGAGACCCGAACGGGTTTAGCATCACGGTACCGGCGTCGCCTCCCGGTCCCCGGTCGCGCGAAGGAGATCGCCCCGACTACGTGTGTGTAGTCCTATTTCTAAACTCAGTGTTTTGTGTTGTGCTGTGTGCGCGATGTCGGACACAAACGCGCCTTCCGGCGGATCCGCCCGTGACGGTCGTAGTTCGCGGAAGGATTCGGTAGGGTCCGAATCTTCGGACTCCTCGCTGCCCACCAGCAGAGCCTCCAGCTCGGGCCGCGAAAGGTCGCTCTCGCGCAAGCGGGCGATCCTAGCGGGCCAAGTGATCGACCGCTTCCTAGAGAGGAAGCGAGCTTCGAATACCGCCACCGCCGCTCCGCGCAAGGGACCCCCCCCCCCCCCACAGCGGACAAGATGCCTCCGCCCCCATCACCCAAACCGCAGCCAGACAAGCCCCTGTCACCGAAGTCGGACATTGACAGGAGCTATATCATCCTGCAACGGCTGATCGAGGCTAAATGCCTCCCACCCAAATACCTAGGCGTACTCAAAACCGCCCTAGAAGAGGATGAAAAAAGCCTATCCACCCCCGTGACGCCCACTCCAGAAGAGTCTGCCATATTTGAACGGCATAAGACCATGGAGATCCCAGACATTCCGCAACCCGACGCACGTAGAAAACGGGACGATGAAAGCCCGTCGGAGGAGGCGAAGCGGCACTGCGCTTACCCCAACCCCGCTCCACTGCCGCAGCGCGTGCCCAGAGCAGCGCGCCAGCAGCAACCGCCACCTACGGACCAGCCGCAGCCTTCCACCTCCAAGGCGATCTCCTACGCGTCAGCTGCAGGATCTACCCCCACAAAACAGGTAACGAATCCTTTACCTGTACCATCACCAAAACCAAATACCCCCCCACCCCCTCAAACAGAGGTCGTAAATGTCAACAAAAACAGATATCCCCCGCTTGTAGTAGAAGTACTGCCCAACTGGTCCACTCACTTCAGGGCTCTGAAGGAGCGAATTGGCCACTCACCAAATGCCCGCCCGTACGGAAAAGGAGTCCTTTTCTCTCCCGCGACCGGCGAGGAATACCGCACCGTACAGGCCTATCTAACAGAACTAGAGCGTACGGAAAAGGTCGTTTGGTTCTCGTACGCTCTCCCCGAAGAACTCAGCCTAAAGGTGGCAATACGCGGGCTCCCCGCCGACACGCCCACCGAAGAAATTGAGGACGACCTCCGCCGGTTAGGCTTCGAACCGGAGGCAGTACGAGCCGTCCGCCCTTCTAAAGGCCGCCCAGGGTGCATATTCTTTTGCATCCTGAAGAGAACCCCCAACCTCACCCCGGACATTTAAAATGTGACGGAACTACTATACATGCCCGGGGTAGTCATCGAAAGTTGGAAGGGCAAAAAGGGCCCCGCCCAGTGCCACCGCTGCCAAGCCTTCCGGCATAGTAGCCACAACTGCCATAGGCCCCTAGCCTGCGTACGGTGCGGAGGACTACACTTCGCGGGTGAATGCCCCAGACCACGCGATATGCCTGCAACCTGTGCCAACTGTGAGGGGGCACATACCGCCAATAACAAGTCCTGCCCGGTCTTCAAGAGGGAGGCCAGGAACAAGAGGACGGGCACCATGGCGCGTACCGCCGCATCCGCAGCCCCCCATCGAGGAGGCAAAAGAGAGCGCTCCCGCTCCGCTACTACCAGCAGGGCTCAGACACCCGCACCCCCCCAGGGCCCCACACCCCCACGCACCACCACGGTACAAGAGACTGCTGGTCAGTCTCTGATGGCCCCCGCCAACAACCCGCAGACTGGAAAGGCGGCGACCAGGAGGAAGATGAAGTCAAAGCGGGTGCAAGTCACAGTTACGGAGGACTCGTCAGACTCAGATGCCCCCACCTCACGCCCCCCGCAGCCCCCTCGGACCACTCAGCCGGCGGACACCGGAAAACAGACTCCCCGACCGGGAGCTGCCCCGGCCCCCACCGCCCAAGAACAACAACCACCACAGGCAGTGCCACCACCTCAACCCAAGCACAAGGGGGTGAAAACGCACAGAGCCGCACCCCCTCCCTCCAAGAAGACAACTCACCGCTACGACAGCGACCGACTAGAGTTGCTGGACACGGCGCTTCAAATCCTACAGGAGGTCCTCCAAACCTTACGAACGGGGGGAGACCCGATCCCAATTGTGCTCAGCGGGATCGGGAAGCTCTTCAAGGTAGGGAACTGAGAGACATGTTCTGGAACGCTCGGGGCCTCACAAGTAAAGACAGAGAACAAAGTTTTACTCCTGAGGCCCCTCCTGAAAGAGCAGAACATAGACGTGGCTCTCATAAACGAGACCCTACTCAAAAGCACCGATAAGCCCAAGTTCCCGGGCTACATCATCTACCGCAGGGATGACCAGAGCGCGGACGGAAGGTGCATTAGGGGTCTAATGGTCTTGGTGAAGAGAAGACTGGTCCACCAACCACTACCAGACCTAGACTTGGTGTCGATGAAGGCACTGGGGGTTGAGATCTGCATCGATGGCAACCCCATACAAATACACGCCATATACCACCCCCCAGGAAGTACGCCTCTGGCACCAGCGGACCTCCGAAAACTGCTCCCTACCCCTCCGATAGGCCCGATGATAGCGGCCGGTGACTGGAATTGCAAGCACAGGAACTGGAACTCACTCAGAAGGAACAGAGACGGTGGTATTCTCCAGCGGTACGCAGAAACCCACGACTACGAGGTCGCAGGCACTGAGACACCTACACACTATCCAGACAATGAGAACCACGCACCAGATGTCATCGACCTCGCAGTCCACACACACCTGCCGAATTACCCCAAGCTGGAGGCACTACTCGACGAAGTGCAGTCCGACCACCAACCAGTTCTGCTGATACTGGAAACCAGCCCGGCGGTCCTCAAACCACCGCCACCTAGACCTGGAATCGACTGGACCCTGTTCTCGGAGGCCTTGCAGAAGACAGTCACCACGAGACCAGTGTGGGACCCGCAGATGTGGACCAACTGGCCGGGGAGATAACGATCGCAATACTAGGGGCACTCTCTGAAGCCTCAAAACCACCTCGTCAAAACAGACTGACCAGAGCACCAGCACACCTGACCAGACTCCTCTCGGAGAAGCGTAGGCTGAGGAAACAATGGCAGAGAACACGGGATCCACGTCTGAAAACCAAGCTGAACGCCCTCTGCGATGAGGTGAAGGCAGAGCTACAAGCTGGCAACGCCCGACAATGGGAGAGAAGGATTGAAGACGCCACAGAAGACTGGGCGTCACTCCACAAACTCTGTCGACAGCTGAGGAGCACCGCAACACCCATTCGACCTCTTAGACACCAAGATGGTAACCCCAGATACCGAGCTGAAGACAGAGCGGAGATCTTTGCAGACAGCCTTGAGGATCAGTTCAAGCCCAACCCAGAAAAGACCCGGCACACACAGTAGAAGTGGAAGCCTTTGTCCAAAACTACCTCAAAGCCGACACCCAGGAGGCAGACACCGCAGAAGGTATTTTCTTCTCTCCCGGGCAAGTCCAACGGGCCATACGTCGGACAAAGCCAAGGAAGGCACCCGGCGAGGATAATATCACGAACGCTGCCATCCGCCACTTCCCCTACAAAATGGTCGCTTCCTTAACCCGGCTCTTTAACGAGATTATACGGAGCGGTCACTTCCCTACTCCTTGGAAATCCGGCCGGGTTATCATGATCCCGAAACCCGGCAAAAACATCTCTGAGAGTTCTCCCTGAGAGCTATCGCCCCATCACCCTTCTTCCTAGCCTATCAAAATTATTTGAAAAGCTCCTCCTTACCCACATCAATACTCACATCCCCCCGCGCCCAGAACAGTACGGATTCCGGTCAGAACATAGCACGACGCTCCAACTGTGTAGAGTACTGCATCACCTCACCACCGCCCACAACAGGCGCGAACACTCTGTCGCAGTATTTCTAGATTTGGAAAAAGCGTTCGACCGAGTCTGGCACGCGGGACTCCTTTACAAGATGGCTACCTCACCAATACCGCAGAAGGTTGTGAAGGTAATAGCTTCGTTCCTCCAAGGCCGCAGCTTCTCAGTGCGCGTGGAGCAGGCGACCTCCTCCAGACGACCAATAGGGGCCGGAGTCCCCCAAGGCAGCTGCCTCTCCCCAGTGTGTTACTCACAATACACCGATGACATACCCAAAACAGAAGAAGCTCTGTTAGCCCTATACGCGGACGACACCGCATACATAACCAAATCCATGAACTTAAACCACGCCTCCACTAAGATGCAAAGGGTCCTAACAGAGCTCCCCGCCTGGCTGACAAAATGGAGACTGAGTGTCAATGTGAGTAAGACACAGGCCGTCGCATTTTCGAGGAAGCTCACCCTACCACCCAAACTCACCCTGGAGGAACAGCCGGTGGCCTGGTCGCACACGGCTAAATATCTGCGAGTAACACTAGACCGCAACCTGACGATGAGGAAACACGCAAGGAACGTACGTGGCCTGGCGAGTATAACCCGAGCACTACTCAAGCCCGTCCTGCAGTCCAACCTACCGCTCCGAATGAAGGTTGGACTATACAAGACCTATGTCCGTCCGCGTCTTACATACGCGACCCCCGCATGGTATGCTTTGTTAGCCAAAGGCCACAGAAAGATACTGCGAAGTCAGCAAAGCCTCTGCCTCAGGACCATCGTAGATGCGCCACGGTACGTCCGAAACAGCACAATCCAACGGGACCTAGAAATTGAGAGCTTAGACCAATTTATAGGCCGCCTAGCAACCAGGATGTTTGCGCGCCTGGGCAACTCTGCTTACTCACACTTACGAGAACTAGCTCCTCTCACAGACAGACCCCCAAAGAGTAAGCCATATTCGCGGGAACTGGTAACAGAAAACGACCAGACGTCAACAGACTCTGACATCCCTCCATCCCTCCCCACCCCCACCCCTCCTACCACCCAACCTAGATCCGCGTCAAGCAGCCGACCGCAAATCACTCCGTCCTGCGGAGAGACCGTCGGGCGGCCAGCAACGCGTGAGTAAGTCACCTGAGGCTCCGCGAGCCGACCCGATGACCCCCCCGTAGAAACGGGGGGCGGAAAGAACTGCGCAGGAAAGGGCAAAAAAGCCCGGTACTGCTGCCCCACACCGGCTGCGCCGGTGTGTGAGAGCGAAAGAAAACACGGCAATGAAATTGTGATTATCAAGTGCGCGCCTTTATATTGTAAACCTACAACTTAAGAAGAAAGAAAATACGGTCCATTCTGCTGAATACCGAGCTTTTTATTTGAAGAGTAGAAAATCCACCCAAATTATTTGTCGGAGAATAGTAAAACAATGTAAGTTACCTTTACTGTACATAACATCGAGCCAGTAGTCTGCTACTTTAGCGACTGCTCCGTAGCAGCTCTTCAGGTCGTTGCCCTTCAGGAAAGCCTCGAAAACCGACGACTGGAAGATCTTTATAAGTTGGAGCTCACCACGACGCTTTACTTCGAAACCTGATACAACATATTACTTAACATACATTCACTTATTTACTTAAACTCCGACCGACTTTATCCGTTGTGGGTTAAAACTGACATGATATTGCCAAAATTGTGGTGGCCCCTTAGACAATAAAAATCATGATTCAATACACAAAAAATGAGTGTGCTTCAGACCACACGACTGAAGTAAAACTTCTTTGTTCAATTACAAAATTGTCCACACGTCTGTAGGTCGATCAGTCTATGTGCATTCTGGACAGACGCAACTCGCACTCGCACATTAACGTTTAAAAATATACGAAACGTAACTCTTTCCATCTTCACTAACTTATCTCTCTCTCAACTTCCATTCGCACTTTTCGTAACGCATTCACCAGCTTACTCCCCAAATCAAGCTTATATTACGAGGTAAAGTTACGTTACGTATTAAATTTACAGTTCTTCACTAGCAATAACTACATTACGACTTCAACAGCCACTACTGTGATTTTTTACTTTTGTAATGATTTTTTTTACCTGATGGGCCATAAGCTAGATGGAACAAGCTGATGTCAAGTGGTAACCATTGCCTATAACAAAGTATTGCCTCGTTGAGTCGAGAGCTCACGCACCTTAGAAACGTGCTCTGCGATGACCTGCCCTGCGTCCATCAACTTGAGACATATAGGTGTAAAGCATCATGTGTCTGTAATATCACCGGCAGCCATACCTTTCAAACCGAAACACAGCAATGCTGCTTGGCGGCAGAAATAGGTATGGTGGTAGTACTTCCCCGGTCGAGCTCTTTCTCAGGGAGCTCTACTACTCTTAAATATATTTATGTACTAGCTTCTGCCAGCGGCTTTGCACGCGTTGTTTGGCAATAAAAAGTAACCTATGTGTTAATCTACATACATACTAAATTTCATCGAAATCGAATAGTTGCGACGTGATTGAGTAACAAACAAATAAACAAACATCCAAACTTTCGCATTTATAATATTAGTGTTGTGTGTATTTATGTATACTATCTCAACAGCAAAACACGCATACACACATATTACACTCATGTGCTTCAATTCTACACTCACATAGTCCACGAACCCTGACACGCACACATACACACCCTATCGCATACATACACACATAGCTGAACACAACACACACACATTCTACCCATAAACACACCGTATGTGCTTATTACTATTGTAAACCTAGTCTATGTATAAATCTGTAACCTACATAAAAATTGTATGGCTATTGAAGTGCGGGATCTTCTGACACATTTATATAATATACTTAAAAGATGATCCCAAACACGTTGCTAAAGTTCTATATTTTGGGTACAGAAAATAAATCTTGTTGTGTTAGATGAGTCGGTGCCTCTGTACTTTTGGTGAGAATAAAATATAAGTAACTTTTTATAAAAAAACATAACCGACTTCAGATCAGATAACAGAAAAAATTGGGGGTTACCCTCGATTTTTTTTTTTGGGATCCCATCACCAGATTCTGACTTGATGCCAATGGGAGCACTTGGGAAGTATATCTTTTTAAACAAAAAAAGAATTACTCGAATCGGCCCAGACGTCGAGTAATCGACGACATACATAAAAAAAACGATTCCGACGAATTGAGAACCTCCTCTTTTTTTGAAGTCGGTTAAAAATACCTTTCAATTCAGCCAAAGATCCGTCATAGTTGAAGACAGCGTATCTCTTCTTGAGTCTTTTGCCCTCTTCCTTGGAGGCCGGCAGCACCATGGCCAGGTACGGTCCGTCCACTTCGAAGAAGATCGAGTTCTCCGCGCGCTGCTCGTACTTCTTACTCTCAGGGTCTGTCAGCTCGAAGTATTGCTCATTTGTAAAGTGATCCTAAAAGACGGAACATCAGTTTCTAGATATAATAACAGATCAAAAGATGTAAAAAAAATCCTGCAGATGGAGCTAACGGCGCTTTGCTCTCTCCGAATGCTCTCACTAATATCGACCCTGACGTGACAAGAGCCCGTAGCACAATTGGCAGTGCATCCTCGTATCAAGAGGACGGTTGCGGGTTCAAGTACCAACCGGCTTGAAAGATTTTGAGATAGTTTTAAAAATCGTAATTTCAATCAACAATAGAAAAGTACAAACAGACATATTATAATACTTAAAACTATATGCTGACACGTACAGTCTACGACGTGTGACGCACTTGCGCTGTGTCGTGTAGTCGACCGCGAAAACGACGAAACAACACACTTTTCAACTGAAAATTTCAACCGTCAACTTTCACGGTTCATGAGATACAGCCTGGTGACAGACGAACAGACAGACAGGCAGACAGCGAAGTCTTAGTAATAGAGTCCCGTTTGACCCTTTGGGTACGGAACCCTAAATAGGAGCAAAAAAAATCACGTTTGTTGTATGGGAGCCCCCCTTACGTATTTGTGTTCCGTATCGGAATTGATTGAATAGATCACACAATTTGGAGGGTATATCAATCCTCATGTTTTCTTGATATACCTACCCGCATTGGCTGATCGAAGTGACATACCAAGGTGACTGTCAACGCGTCCCTACGGGCCGACCAGTTCTCATGCGCTACTCTCAGGGCAAGCACCTACATATTAGTGTACAGCGCCGTCCGGTAGTTAATTGGTAGTTTTCGCGCGTGTTACATCCCAGAAGTAGAGGGCATACCTACATCTACCATCAACCACAGCAACCTACGTATAGACGAATTGCGGAGTTCCTGAGGGCACGCGGAACGCAAGACGGTGCAATCCAAGGTTAGCCGCTTTCGCATCAGCCTTTATTGAATTCCCGTACAATTTGTTTTGTTTTAATTTAATTATTTATTTTTAAAGTGAATATATAACTAAATATTCTGTGAATATTTTAAGCGTCTACCTGTTGTCGTTATCAATATCGATAAAAAAAAACACGTTTGTTGTATGGCAGCCCCCCTTAAATATTTATTTTATTCTGTTTTTAGTATTTGTTGTTATAGCGGCAACAGAAATACATCATCTGTGAAAAACTGTCTTAACTATCAAGGTTCATGAGATACAGCTTGGTGACAGACGGACAGACATACGTACAGACAGCGGAGTCTTAGTAATAGGACCCTATTACGTTTTACCCTTTGGATACGGAACCCTAAAAATGGGATTTATCACGTACATCATCTTAATTATATCTACCGGTTCTAAACCTACCTTGACCATAGCGTTGAGGACAGCGTTAGGAAACGAAACGTTGATTTTCTTCTTCTTAACGTGCGTTGTGTGGACAGTGACGTTTTCCGGGAAAGATGAGGGCAGAATACACCAAATACCTAAGAAAAACACAAGATTTATTTTTTAAACATTTATTTCAAATTCTATGAAGTCGTCGTTTTTCGTCCTTTTTAATTATCAAATGTTGAGTTAATGTTGAATCGATATGGTGCGCGATCACCTGTCAAAACCCGTGATTATTTATTTTACACAAATGGGTTTTTCCACAAAACAGTTAAACACCAGATAAACACGTGTTTTATTACTAAACAAAAATCGGTAAGAAATTTTTTAAACACTAATTAAACAGGTGTTTAAATTTCTTGTGGTTACAAGGAACAGATTTAATTTTTATTGGCTTCTAACGATGTATATGGTTAAACACGACTTAAACAGGTGTTTAACTTTCTTGAAGTAACAAGGAATAGATTTAATTTTTTTTGTTGGCTCCTAGCGATGTATATATGTCGTTTAATTTAATACGAGAGCGGGTTTTAAACTAAACCACATACACATACAAAGCAAACATTAGCATAGATATCATATTTTTTATGACTTTTTTAATTTATCAATTTTTTGTTTGCATAAAGAATGAAGGAATGTCAAGAAATGTATTTCATAATGTCATATCGTGGCTGCTGTAAAAAAGCATTGCCATCTTACCTAATTTATAAATAACAAAAAATAATACCTATCACAGATATAATAATTTAAAATAAATAATACATACCTACTATAAATTTATTTCCTGTGAAATGGAGTCATCCTTGATACAACATAACAGTGTTATGCAAAGGCTTTTACAGAATAAGTAATAGTCGGCCTCTCGAAGGCATACCTACTATGCCACAGAATAGGTAATACTAGGTGTGGTATATACCAACAATGTTTTTACCTTCAGTGGCACAGAATAAGAAATAGCAGTCATGTGGAAATACCTACACATTTCTAGCCCGTGGAACCATTGAGAACGTTCGAGAAAATGTAGTAACTGTCCGCAATATAAATAGGGCGTAGACGCCTGAAGGGGTGAATCTGTATTTGGCTATACGCGCGAATATGTTGGTGACTTTTAGTGGTTTATTGTGCAACAGTGATGTGAATTAGTGTGTTGTGATTAAGATCGTGTATTTATCATTTTAGTGTTGAATAAAAGTGTTATTTTGGTTAGATTGATTTTCATTATTTTATACCGAACCCTCAGCTTGTAACAATACTTATAATTAATCTAGCAATTTAAGTTTATATACCTACTAGCGTCCCGGATTCGCACGGGTGGACTTTTATTTTATAAAAAAAAATTATGGCAATTTTTTTTACACCTTGGGTTACATGATTAAAGTTTTAGTATGGATCCCTGATTTTTTCTAGTAATAAATATAGCATATGTTACTCAGGGATAATGTAGTATTCTAACGGTGAAAGATATTTTGATATAGTGTGACCATTAGTGCTGTGCACTCCCTGAGGTATGCGCGCGGCGAGACGGGGGGGAGAATCGGCTGCTGCGCTCTGTCAGTTCGCCGTCAACGTTGTGGCGGCAGGTAGTGTTATTTGTATCGGACTGTCTATGTCATGTGCGTCTGACATACCGCATACCTCAGGGAGTGCACAGCACTAATGGTCACACTATAACGGACTAATAATTTTTGAGTTTATTCGTTATAAACATACAAAAATTCAAATCTTTCCTCTTTATTATATTATTATTAGAGGTATAGATTAACACAAATGGAGTTGTAAAATGTTGTTGTCTAAATAAATAAATGTATTATTATTAATAATACATTTATAAAGAGATTTTTAAAATGTCCTTAAATGGTGTCTTACCGTCTGTATCCAATTCAAGTGGTCTACCAATTTGTTCAATGATCTCCCTCGCTTTCATAATGATGTTCGCGCCAGTGTAGCACACTATGCCGGCCATCTCCATACTGTGCCAGCGCGCGCTACAATTATAAGCTAAAATCAATATTTACAGCTAAACTATTTAGAGATGACGACCTCCGTGATGCAGTGGGCGAATAGCCGGCTGAGACGCAGGAGGTAGCGGGTTCGATTCCCGCCGCGGAACAAATGTTTGCATGATCTACAGATATTTGTTCCGGGTCTGGTTGTTTCTCTATATATTATAAGTATGTATTTACAAAAAAAAAATGTACATAAGTATTCTATCAGTAATGATTCTCATAGTACAAGCTCTGCTTAGTTTGGGGCTAGATAGCGCTGTGTGAAATGTCCAGCAATATTTATTTATTTATTTATAGAGATTACAATAAATAATACTGCACATTTCACACAGCGCCATCTAGCCCCAAACTAACGCTGGCTCGCTAAGTGTCAACATTTTTTTTAAATGTTTTTTTTAATGTTTTATTTTGCTGGCGGTAATGTTCATCATCATCGTCATCCACAGCATGACTTCACCTATTGTTGGGTATAGGCTTCCCCAAAATTGTGGCATCCACCACGATCCTGCGCTAGTCTCACCCACTGACGGCCCGCGACCTTGACGGTGTCGTCCACTCAGCGGTAATGTTAGTATGGTTTCACTTTAATTGGAATAATAACATATTATGTTGGATAATTGTACATAATTATTGATTGAAACGGGTATTTATCACGTATGTACCTTTTTTATTTGTTATCCCGACGTGTCAACCCGAGACCACGACTGTTGCAACACAGCCGAAACGTCAGGATAAAAAAGGGTGCATACGCGATAAATACCCGTTTTAATCAATAGTTATGGATAAATTGTTGGCAGAGAATAGACAAGATTCGGAACACCTCGCTGCGCTCAAGGACCGGCATCGCTGACATCGGTATCAAGACTGTCAAGTTGAAGTGGGATTGGGCGGGTCATGTCTCCCGCATGCAACGAAATAGGTGGGCTAAGGTCGTAACTGGATGGATCCCTGTGGACTGGCGGGATTTAGTACAGGATCGAGAAAAGTGGAGAGGTGAGGTCTTTACCCAGCAGTGGGACAGCACAGGCTAGATAAAAAAAGTTGTTAGATAATTGTTTTACCAAATGTTGGCTAATATTATGTTCATATCTAGTTATGTTGCTAAAAAGTTGTTAAACATGAAAACCTATAATAGGCATTGTGTTTTGGACTAATTAATTGATGTCCTTCCTCTCGGTTTGTGGGAGTGATTTTAGCAAAAGGGACGGAAATGTGTAATAGGAAACCGAGGAAGCGCGCGCTATTTGATTTGACCAATGAGAGCGCGCGGTGGTCAGATGTTACACATCATATGCGACTACTGTAAGGCTCCTAGTTTTTTTCTAAGTGATGGGGCCTCTGCGCTTTTACGCCTTCGAAATGGCCTCTTACAGCCCGTAAGACCACTCCTAGGAGAATCGGGACACAAGACAGGAAATAAGGAACGGAAACAGCTTCAGGGCCCTCGAAGCTGCCTTGGAACGTTCCTTTGTGTACTTCACAATTCACCCACGAGTCACGGCAATTTAGGTACACTATATGAGTTCAGAGGCTATTGATAATGCCTATATTATAAAACACAGCGGTAAGCGAATTTGTATCTGCACAGCGATATTATTCAACAGCGGTATCATTTATTTTAACAGCGGTTTTCTATATATGGTCGCAACTTGATCATTTTGCGAGAGAGGCGCGTAGCTACTGGTAATTGTCCTTCACTAGCCATCGGGCGCGGGCGCGTAGGTAGAAAAAATGTTTTTTTGCGGGTAGGGGTATAATAGGTCGAGGAAAGAGTCACCTTATGTGTTCGATAGATGGCGTTACCACTAAGTAATAGCTGTTGGTTTTCCATAAAATTTATAATAATAACAATCAGTGTTACAAATAGTAGATAGTAGGAAGCTCACCCTCTCCGCATAACATATCCGTAGAAGGAGTTGAGGATGCACTTGTGCGCCAATTGCAGGGAGTCGTATAGAACCTCTCTGCTCTTAGCCAGTTTCACTTCAGCCGCGTCTCCGCTTGCAACCGCCTCCGACACCTTAGCTTTGGCTTGCTTGTTCAGCGCCTTGTATTCGTAGCGACGGTCTCTGTAAGTTATAAATAAAATAATAATGGTGGCTCATACTAACTTTTTAGTAATCTGTGGCATCGTACAATAAGCTAGTTCTCTAACATTTCGTCGAGCAGCATTTTATAGATTTTCACAAGATTTGGATTATAAAACAAGTACATTTATAGATATAATTAGCTCGTAATGATTGTATATTACATAGACAGGGTGTCAGTGGTTGGCTCTACATATGTAGGGTGTCAAGAACTTACACCGAAAACTTTCACTGGATGATCAAACAATGATTCTAAAATGATTAGAGAAAATAAGCAAACATAAATTAGTTTCTACTTTGCAATAAAGTGTGACATTTCTAAAATCTTGTTCTCAAAATGGATATAATGTTACGTCGGTTGTACTTTTTTTTATTGCGCTATTTTTTGTAATGTACAAAATGATAATTAAAACAACATCTTACCTGAAAGCTCGTACAGTGTCGACATAGAAAGAGTTTTCCTTCTGGCAAATGGTGGTCGTTCTAACTTCTGTGCGCGTCACTTTCGTCTTCTTGTACGCCACTCTGCAGTAGTCCGCTAGTCGCTTCTTTTCATACGCTGCCTACAAATATACAGGAAAATACGCATCACATTGATTACCAATGTTGGTTTTCATCAAGGTTCCTGCCTCATGTATTGGAGGCAGGAACCTTCTATTTAATTATTTTCAACACACTTGCTCGTAAAGTGAGCCATAGTAAATCGTTCTTAGGGCCATAAACCGAACTATAACACACGCGTGCGTAATAATATTACACACTAGTGCATAATAGAATTATCCCTACAAAGTTAAGTTAGTACCTAACTGCAAATTATGTGCGAGTAAACAAGCATTTTCAATTTAACCGGGTAATACAGTTTTTGTAACAACAAAGAGGTTTTATGCCGCTGAAAATCCTATTACATTTTTGGAATAAATAAATGTATCCCTAATTAAGACGAAAACACATTTATTATTAACAAATCATTTATAATTCACAATAATTTGTTATAAAATATTTACATTTTATCACTAAAATTATAATTTTGAAGTAGGCTGTACGGCTGTATGTAATCAATCAACTTACATTTGGCGCGTGCAAAAAAAAACTTGCGTGTTTGTATCGCATTTGTTGCTGTGTAGTAAATAATTGTAAAAATGTCAAGCTTTAGTACAGAAGATTCGTTTTTTCCTCGCAAGTGTGTTTAAAAAGTGCGTATGAAACTCGTGAGCAACTAGCTCACTAGACACTCGGCTGATTTACGCTCTCGCCTACGGCTCGGGCTGCAAACCACAGCCTCGTGTCTAATGAGCAACTTAGCTCACTTGTATCATAATATACTATTGTGCAATTTATTTTAATTTTTAGATGTGAAACATCTATTGGCGCGCCTTGAGGTTAAGACCAACTCGTATGCCGTCACGCAGGACGGCATGACGCGTATGATAAGCAAGTTAAGTCCCAAGGTCGTTAGGCCGTTGAGACACTGACCGTTTGCCGTCGCGCGTATTTATATTGCGTATGTTAAGAACGGTTTTTTTTATTTATAAATTCTTTGAACGACCTTCAATTTAGACGTTTTACATCTGCAAGGCGTCCCGTAACGTCCATATTTTTATATTCGTCAAATTTGTTAGCTGGACGTCTGTTAAGGCCGGTAAAATGAGCAATTTTTGTGATTTTGTTAAAAGAAACTGCACCTGTATCTCCTCTGGTTTATGGGTGCTGCCGTACTGTTCCAGTTAAAAAAACACTCTGTATAAAAGGAATCCCTATTTCCCTTGGTCACGCCATCACGCGTGAACAGCTGGACCGATTTCGCTAATTCTTTTTTTGTTGTATTTCTTATTGTCAGGAGAAGGTTCTTATTGTCAGGAGAAGGTTCTTATTGTCAGGAGAAGGTTCTTATGATAGAAAAAATTAAGAAAATTGCGCGTAAAATTAGAAAATTTAAGAATACTTAACCACCATATAAAATTATTTATAATCTAACCTTAGCGCTTTTACAATCTAACCTTATGACGTTTGACATAGAACTGACAGAATGCGTGCTGCAAATATCGTCAAAGAGGATGTAAAAAAAATGAATATCGTTTGAAACAGATGCTTCGGTAGGAGTTATCCCGAGATATATTGTCTATATATATAAAAATTAATTGCTGTTCGTTAGTCTCGCTAAAACTCGAGAACGGGTGGAGCGATTTGGCTAATTTTGGTTTTGAATTATTTGTGGAAGTCGTTCATTTTCTCATACATAATGATGGCCGGGGACAACAATTGACAATTCTACCAGGCTGACGTATATTGACAGCCCGCGTTATGTGCATGTCAAGGCGGTACGAAGTTCGGCGGGTCCACTAGTTAATGAAAAAAATAAAACATAGGGGCATTTAATAAGTAAGTATTTATATTTTGGTAAATATGTTTTTTTAACTTGTATAGACCTTCGTTTGACTACAATCTCGCCTGATGGTAAGCGATGAAGTGATCTAAGATGAAGCACAAAGATCTAGAAGACTCTTCAGGAAAAACAGACGACGGTAAAGTGTTACATATCTTAGCTGTACGCATCAAAAACGTAGAACCAAAACGGTGAGTGCGAATGGGTTGTATATTAACAAGGTATGGACGGTACTGAGCTGTGCGCCTGCTTTGATGGAAAGGAGATGGTGGAATCAATTATTTTATCCCAAACCGGCGTCGGGTAAGGATACTTACTTGATCTTCTTTAGGCAGAGCGTGGAATGGTCTCTGCGGCCCGCCGGGGTACAGCGGCGGGAACTTTTCCATTTCCAACTGTTGCTGAATCCGCTGGTACTCGCTTCTCGTTGCGGGTACTGTATACAATGTTTTACGTTTTATGGAATACCTATTATACAATTGACGAATATATTAATGTCAAATAGATACCTACCTACTCTGATTCTTTATTCTTTATTGTACACAAATAGATTTACAGATAAAAATAATTACAAAATAGACAAGTACAAAGGCGAGCTTAACCCTAATAAGAGTTTTCTTCCCGCAAACCTTTAAAGATAGAGATATTTAATTATAGTGGTGGGTACATTGGAGTAAAATAGTAATATATAATATAATAAATACAACACTTAACCATATAAAAAAAAATACCTTTATACTAATACCTACATTATAGATAAACAATACATTATACAAAATATAAATAATATACCTTCTTAGACACAATAACCTAAAAGTTTACAAGGACAGGTAATGCTCTTTCACTCTAAGCTTAAAAATACTTAGTGATGGACTTGCGCGGATAGAGTGTGGTAGAGAATTCCACAGGTTGACTCCATGGACAGTGAAGGAACCGCCATAGCGACTGGAGGAATGAGGAGAGGTTTTGAGAAGGAGGGACTTAGATGACCTACAAGTCATCTCCGGTGGGACAAGAAAATCAAAGCGCTCACGGAGGTAAGAAGGAGCTAGAGGATTGAAAAGAGTGTTGAAGAGAAAAGTCACAACATGAAGATCACGTCGACGACGAATGGGAAGCCATTTTAGCTGGGATCTAAACATGGAGACGTGATCAAACTTGCGCAACCCGAATATGTATCGGATACACAAATTCTGAAGACGTTTCAGTTTATTTAGAAGTTCCTCGGTGGCGTCAAGAAAACAGACTGGCATAGTCTAAAAGGGGTAACATGAGGGTTTGAGCAAGAGTAATTTTAGTTTCAAATGGTAAAAACTTTTGGAGACGCTTAAGATATTGAAAAGAGAAGACTTTGACAATTAGATTTAAATGTTTTATTTTTAAAATGAATATACCTAACAAGAACAATTAGGTCCTCCTCTCTCCAAAATATTGTTGTGACCAACAGGGTCCATAATGACCATGTACCTATCAATTACCGCCTAATATTGCATTGTGGAATACAATAATTGAGTATAAATAAAACATGTTGGAACACGACACTACACGAAGGGGTGATCGAGTAAAAAAATCAAGTGTGCTTTAGACCACACGACTGAAGTAAAACTTCTTTATCGAAATATCTATACTAATATTATAAAGAGGAAAGATTTGTGTGTGTGTGTGTGTATGTTTGTAATGAATAAACTCAAAAACTACTGTGCCGATTTCAAAAATTCTTTCATCATTGGAAAGCTACATTCACCCTGAGTGACATAGGCTATATTTATTGCTAGAAAAGTTTAGAGATCCTTACTAAAACTTAAGTAACGTAACCCAAGATGTAAAAAAATGCCCTAAAACGTAGCATGCGCTTCGGAAACTACTGATGTTAGAACAAAAGTATGTTCTACAATATTAAAGAACATATCAATATCTACAAAAATAATATTATAAAGAGGAAAGATTTGTTTGTTTGTATTGAATAGGCTCCGAAACAACTGGACCAATTTAAAAAATTCTTTCACTGTTGGGAAGCTACACTATCCCCGGGTGACATAGGCTACTTTTTAACCAACTTCGCAGGAGGATAATATTTTTATTGAAAAACTACGCGTGCGAAGCTGCGGATTGGTCTGATAGTTAATTTATAAAATTGTCCACACGTCTGTAGGTCGATCAATGTTCATTCTGGACAGACGCAACTCGCACATTAACGTTTAAAAATATACGAAACGTAACTCTCTCTCACTAACTTATATCTCCATCTCAACTTCAGTTCGCACTTTTCGTAACGCATTCACCAGCTTACTCCCTAAGCCAAGCGTGCGTAAAGAAGTTTTTCTTCAAAAATCAGCAAAAACGGTCGAGCCATTATCGAGTTTTTGCGAGACTAACGCTCGTAAAGTACCTGAATCCTGAGGGCAGAGGGATATAAGCACGTCCACGAGGAGAATACTCTACTTTTCACACTTTCTGCGCGATAATAAAAACTAAATCTAGGTTGGTGCATTCTGTGCAGAGGTTAATTTGATCAACGAATAAGTTCTTAATGTGTGGATCTTTTTGGTTCAAAATTGAATACAGATTAGGTTCCAAATTCAAATCACAATTCAATGAACTCCAGTATAACTATACTCCCGGCTCAGCCGTAGGTATTTAACCACCTGCTTTCGGTGAGGTTTACATGACATATAATTTGACATTGTCGAGGTGAAAAAAAAACTTACAGTAATCGCCCCTCCACATCCACTCCATGTGTCGCTGGCAGGTCGCGCCTGGTCTATTGTAGTCACACACTGCACAAACGCTTACATTCACCATCGCTGACGGCTGTAACCTAATACAAAAATATATACAGTGTATAAGTCGCGGCATGTAAGTCTAGCGCTGAACGATACGCGGAATGGATAGCTGCGCATGGGTACTGTCGCGCAAGCAATACAATAGCCACTATTGGCTTAATTGGAGATGTTCGTTACCGTTGCAATTGACGTATTTGTAGACTCTGCTGTCCTTTTTTGGATTTTCCCTAAATCGCCATTTAATTAAATTTTTCCCGCCTTAATAATTTCGCCAGTTTGTTTTATCTGGCTGAAATTCACAGTGCTGAAGTCCGAATGTCTGAGTAAAGTACTTGTAGCTTCATCAATCTCACTTTTGATTTGTTTCGAAGAATCAATTAATTCATTAGAGTCCCTTTTAAAAAAAACAATTCACGTCATAAACCATTTTCCTTGCCTGTCTTTTCAAAACAGTATTTCTTCTAGACATATTCACTTTAAAGTGACAAACAAACTTAAAAAACTGAATTTAACAAACAAATTCAAATAACAATACAATTTAGAACGCGACTGTACACTGGATGTGCGCGGGGTGTCGTATCAGTGCGGAGGACGGAATGCGACTGGAGAGCCAATCGGCGCTACGCACGCCCGCCCTTCATCCCGCTAGCCCCCTCAGGTACCTTATTTTTTACTTCTGCGCAATAACGGTCAGCGCTAAAGTTTCGTGCCGCTACTTATACCAATGTATGGAGTAGTTTTTTATTCTATTTCGTGGTCTATTTGGTGATGTGTTTAATTCAATTTGAATCTTATTAACACCTAACCATAAAGTACAGAATGAAACTGCATATGTACCTGTTTGTCAATATAATATTAGGGTACATAGCGCCAACATCCAGATGGTATATCAAAGGATTTTCATCTCTCCTCGGGTGGTCGTGCATATGTTGTAGTTTTGACTTTATTTCCGCGCAAACCTCATCAAAATTGGTCACTAATTCTAGTGGAACTCCTTCCTCGATTTCTATGGCGTGTTTCATCGTCTTTTCAGTGGCTTCCATCAGCATTTGCACAGCGGATGGAGCGATTTTGAACTTGCATTTTATATCGGCTCTGAAGACACCTATACAAAATATGATTATTAAATGGAAAATAAGTATTTCATAGTTCATAACTAGAGTTAATTAACCGCACAGAACCTAAGTTTAGTTCGGGATTATATATTTTTTATACTGTCTCTTTCTGTATTATTTGATAATACCTATAACTTTATATCAAACAAATGTTGCTATTTTCATTGGAAGAACAAAAATACTGTGTTTTGTTATGTACGACATTAAATGAAAACACGGGTAGGGCTAATGGCTAGTACATGCTGTTGTAAAATAGGTTTTTTTTCAAATTCATTACCATAGAAAATTTTAAATTTTAAAACTTTATTTTTAAATTTAAATCCAAACTCAAGGTTTGCCAAAGAGCAATGGAGCGCAGCGTGCTTGGAGTAAAGAGGATTGACAGAATCCGTAACACTACGCTGCGTTTAAAGACCGGCGTTGCTGATGCAGGAAATAAGGCTGCCAGGCTAAAATGGGATTGGGCGGGCCACGTAAGACGAATGCACCCGGACAGATGGGCAACGATTGTCACGCAGTGGGTGCCTGAAGACGGGCGACAGCGCCGAGGAAGGCCTGGTAGACGCTGGCGCGACGATCTCGATGCCTTCGAGACAGATTGGTGGAATTTGGCACGCGAGCGAAAGTCCTGGAAGACAGTGGGGGAGACCTTTACCCAGCAGTGGGATGACATAGGTTGAAAAAAAAACAAAGTTAATATCAATAAAACAGCCTGTGTAATTCGTCATGCAAATAGGTACCTGTTAAACTGACTAAGCGGCATCGCCGCCGATTTGATGTTTAAAAATACTAAATATTGTTTATTGGAAATTAATCAATTACTGCATAAATATTCAAGTATTTAAAACCCACCTCTAAAATCTGTAAATACGAATACGGATGTGTGTTTTAAATTAATGTCGTACATAAGAAAACAGGTTGTATATTAATCCATGTGCCCACTAACCTGATTCCAAGGCTTCGACATGTCCCCCTACATAGGTCTCAGTCTCCAGCACATGCCCATCAGCCGTCAGTTTATTCAGCTCCTCAACTTGCTTGTTTGGGAATATGATGTTAGCGTGGAACGCTTGCACCATCAATAGAGATTCGCAGAGAGTGCCGGAGCCTTTGCGGAGAACCTGCAAAGAAATGCTATGTTTGGACGTGCTTCTGACTACCTCCTGGCAGGTTGGGATACAAGTTATTAAAAGTTTAGTTATTCGTAATTATTTCTGTACGCGTTTCGAGAGTCGTCTGACAACACTATAAAAGTTGCAATAAAAACATAATTTTTTTAGCCATTACGCGATCCCAAGCTCGAAAGATTATAATATACCAATCGCTTCACTATGACAAGATCGCAAAATGGCCACTTTAGATACAATATTATAAATACGAAAGTATTATATTATAAGCACGCGTTACACTATTAAATGTGTAGGTAACCTAGAAATAAAGCTAAACTCGCTGTTGCAACTTGACTTGACACCCCATTTTTATCCCATGGGAACTGATTTATGGGATAAAAGGTAGCATATGTGGTAATCCAGGTTATAATCTACGTATATACCAAATTGCATCGAAATCGGTTAAGCCGTTACGACGTGATTGAGTAACAAACAAATAAATAAACAAACATCCAAACTTTCACATTTATAATTTTAGTGTGATAGTTATGAGTTTTCACGGACATTTGAAAGACAGTTATCATCTAACTTTATCATGTCGCTTTTTGGCTGTCGGTGTGCGCGCGCATGAGACAGTTATCAGCTAACTTCTTCATGACGCTTTTTGGCTGTCGGTATGCGCGCGCATGAGACAGTTATCAGCTAACTTCTTCATGTCGCTTTTTAGCTGTCGGTGTGCGCGCGCATCGTAAAAATTTTACTTTAATATTTTTTTCCAAACGCGCCAAAATAAGTATAACTTCAAAATAATTAATATATTTTTTGATCATTTAGGAATTCGTCCAATGTTAAGCTTTTTTCTTCAATGACAACATTCTGAATGTCATCGAGTGTATTTTTAAATTGATACAGACGCAAAGAGAGAACAGACATGGGTCATCATCATCATCATCATATCAGCCGTAGGACGTCCACTGCTGGACAAAGGCCTCCCTCATTGATCTCCAGGAACTTCGGTTGGAAGCGGCCTGCATCCAACGCCGACCTGCGGTTCTTACCAAGTCATCTGCCCATCTTGTGGGTGGACGTCCTACGCTGCGCTTGCCGCTTGCCAGACATGGGTATTTTGTTAAAAATAGTTGTTTTTTTTTCTCTTTATTTAAGGACTTTTAAACTATGATTATGTCAGCCCTATAATGACAAAATCATAAATTTAACAATCTTAAAAAAAAAACAACTCCCTATTTGAAATAAACATAACTTAGTTTACACAGTGTGCAAAACAGTTGCAAGCCTTACACTTCGATGTACCTATCGACAAGTACGCACCTGCATACATTCTACGTACCTACCGAATCAACAAAACTATAAATCAATTTGGCTTCTGTTGAGTTATGACGTGATAAGATGCTGTGAAAAATTCCAACATTGACAATAGTTATACCCAACTCAACAAGAAGCATACGCCTTTCAGCTTGGTTCCGGACACACTCCATCAAAATATGGTGATAAAGAGTAGTTGTTCTATACTACTTACCTCATCTGGTTCCAGAGGAATAATAGTGCACAGCGCGAATATGAATGGGTGAACGTATTTCATGTAGAGATAGTACGTGGCCACGGCGTCCGACACAGAATAGTTTGATAGCACCTGAAAAAATAATAATTTTAAAACAAAGGAGAACGGGCATCCTGGTCTACAGTCCAATAAAAATGAGCAGCACATTTTCGAATTGGCATACAATAGTACATCAAAATATACTATTGGAACTTTCCCCAAAAGTCTGTCCGTTTTGAGTTACAGCCATGCAAACACCAGCATTTTTTGTTTTAAAGAACATAAAATAACGGTTTCACGATTACTATATCCATACATAAAGGCTCCTATACAATGCAGTAGCAAGAGCGAGAAGGGAGAAGAGCGATGTAAGGGCCGTGGGGAGAGGGATGCGTACGCGGGGGAGGGGAACGGTTGTGTACGCGCCGCGCCGGACGGCTACAATAATCAGTCGCATCAAAATCAGGGCACCGAACACTTCGGTGCATTGTATTTACAACAACTGTGCTAATATTACCCGTAATCATATACCAAACGCGATAAGAATTAATGTATTTTGTGAGAGCAAGCTTTTTATTCCTGATAGCGCTAGGGTGTGTACAGAACACTTACAATATAATGAATGGAGCAACCTGCCGCAAATGTGTAATGTGACACATGATTTTAATGACGCTCAGTTTACATCGCTCTGTGACTTGATGAGAATGGCTGCTAACAACCAGCCCAGAATCGACTTCGAAAACAGAGGCACCTTGTCTAATGAAGAGATGCACTTATGGACTGGGCGCACTTACGATCAGTTCGAAGCTATATTAGAACAAACTCCGTCACTAAGTGAACGTTGTAACCAGCCTAGAACTGCATTAGGCATCTATTTAACAAAACTTAGAACTGGAGACTCTGATGAGAGACTGGCAACGTTATTTCATATGTCTCGTCGAAAACTAGAACGTTTTTTGCCTATAGTTCGAGAATGTCTGAGCAACGATTACGTTGTGCTGCATCTAGGTGTGGACCACATTACCAGAAATGATATCCTTCAAAGAAACTTAACAATTCCAAGGGCTTTATTTGGAAACGATGAAAACATCAAAGCCATAATTATATGTGACGGTATATATATATATATTAACAAAAGCTCCAACTTTTTGTTTCAACGGCTGTCATACAGCTTACACAAATATCAAAACTTGTTGAAGCCGTTTTTAATGGTATTCACGGACGGCTATATATTAGATGTCAAAGGGCCATTTGCCGCTACCAGAACCGATGCCCAGATCATGAGTGAAATAATGAATAACGAAGATGAGCCGCTGCATTGGTTACTCGAACGTAATGATGCGTTTATCCTAGACAGAGGATTTAGAGATAGTTTGCAGGATATAGAAGCTTGTGGCTACGAACATCATGTGCCACCAACTAAAGACAGAAGAGAAAATCAACTCACTACAGAACAAGCTAATCAGTCTCGTTTGGTCACCATGTGCCGATGGGTGGTGGAAGTAGTAAATGGGAGATTTAAGCGAGATTTTAAACTTTTGCGTCAAAACTATTTTAATAAAACGTTGCCAAAAATGTTTGTTGACTTCAAAATAGCTGCAGCCATTCTAAACCACTTCCACGCCCCCATCGAAGATAGTTCACACGCAGCAGCCTTTTTGAATTCAATAAGAGCTAAATACCAAACACATTGCACAATTATGTGGAAGCAAAGAGATTGAATTATAGGAGAGCAGACTTCATGCGAATCGAAGCAAATGAAATAGAAAACTTCCCAAGGCTTAGTGAAGAACAAGTCATACATTTTGCCTTGGGAACTTACCAGTTAAAGCTCGCTCGATCATATTGTAGCGAGCACTTACAAAATGGTCTTTATATAATCGAGACGTATAGAGATAACGCTCTAGAAGACTTGGCACAATATGATATCAACGAAGAGGCTTGGCTATTACGTGGACGTATACAGTCTCGACATGTCCGAGCCAGGAAATATTTTTGTTATATATTAATCAATAATATTAATAACAATATTACACAATATTATTGTACCTGCTTGACAGGGCGACGTACTATAGGTACTTGTGCCCATGTACTGTCAATTATATGGTACGTAGGTTATGCCCGTCATGAAGGGTTCAATGAACCTGCATTGTTCCTTAACAGTATTCTCATCGATGATGATGATGATGATAATGTTTAATAACATATTGTTTTGATTTTTTAAGAAGATGTTGTTTTTATTTGTATTACTACTTACCTAACTTAAATAAAATCATTACATTACACAAAATGTTTTTTTAATTACCACGATATTCAATGTTTGGCACTAAATATTATCAGATTCAATTTTTAGTAGAACTCAGATCGGACAATACTTAGAGAAATGCGACTTTCTACATATGAAAATACAATAATACCTTTATATTGACATATGACTCATTTTTATTGCAAGGTAGACCAGCTTCCATACACTTATGCCCGTTCTCCTTTACAGCTAATTATATCCTGTACGTGAAACGTATACTCCACATAAGTGTACCTACTAAACATCAGGTGATAAAAGACAACATATATGATACTATAGTACTTGACGACCTCCGTGGCGCAGTGGATGAATAGCCGGCTGAGACGCAGGAGGTAGCGGTTTCGATTCCCGCCGCGAGACAAATGTTTTCATGATCTACAGATATTTGTTCCGGGTCTGGTTTTTTCTCTATATAGTTTAAGTATTTACAAAAAACAAGAATAGGTGTTGTATAGTGATCTGGTTCCCATTGTACATGCTTTGCTTAGTTTGTTGTTGCATGTTGATGACAATTTTTAACTCTTAAAGTTTTTCAAAAAAAATATGCTCCAAGAGCTGAGTACTGCAAGCCTTGAGGTTCGACTAATGATGAATCGGTGAAAGACTAATGACTAACACTAACAAACACAAATGCATGGTAGACAGACAAGAATTATACTACGTCGATGAGTACATTTACTTTTGCCAGATTGTCTCCTTCGAAAACAGGCAAGATATATATAGAGGGCAACCGCGGCCTCGGAAATGCCTAGAAGAGCTAATGGTCCATGAAGACCCTAATGAAGGGAGACCTTCCATTGTCACTTAAGCGTAAACTCATCGACATGTGTATTCTGCCCCTCCTTACCTATGGTGCCCAAACTTGGTCATTGACAGAATCTCAAAAGTCCAAACTCAAGGTTTGCCAAAGAGCCATGGAACACAGTGTGTTAGAGGTTAACATAATCGACAGGATCCGGCAATACAACACTGCGCGCGAAGACCGGCAAGACTGCCAGGCTGAAGTGGGACTAGGCGGGTCACGTCAGTCACAGACAAATGGGCAACAGTCGTCACACAATGGGTGCCTGCAGATGGACGTCAAAGCCGGGGCAGGCCGAGAAAGCGTTGGCGTGACGATGCATTCCAAGATGGCTGGTTGGACGTGGCGAGTGATCTCGAGATATGGAGAAACATGGGGGAGACCTTTGCCCAGCATTGGGAAAGTATAGGTAGGGAAAGTAAAAAAGTTTTCAGAGAAATAATACCACACCCTGAATACACAATGCAAAAAGAGTACTCCCAAATTTAAGAGTTCTAAAGTTCATCAATGCAGAAGTTGTTGTTTTTTGCTTACAAATTTATTTCACAGGAAAAGGTTTGTTGTTATACCTGCGGCTGTTCTGCAGCCATTCTGCACATGTCTTCAGGATCCAGCTCGACAGGGTCATACCTCAGCTTGGCTTTAGCGACCGCTTTCAGACCTTGCGAGCCGACCGGCAAGTACGAATCTCTTTTCACCCAACTGCAAGAATATTTGTGGACATAAAATTAATTGCCAGACCACAGATAGGTTATGGCGACAAACGTGTCTTCAAGTAATACTTATTAATTCAAACTTATTAAGCGACACAATAGAACACTTTGTTACGTTAATAATACTTAAATAAATTACATAGGCTTTATCTACTTAGTAGCTTCTTGCACCATTATTTTGGAGGAATAAGTACTTTTATGGCTGTTGTAAATGGGTATTGTCAAAGGATATTAGTATAATACCTAATTTAAATTCTAAATTGCTATGTATGTTAATAGGTAACAATTATAAACATTGAATTGGTCATTCATTACATATTGAAGAATGTCAGATAAATTTAGATGAATAAATTAAAGAGAGGTGTCAATAGGGTATTGAGTGGTAGGCAACGCGACTGCAGTACCACGAGTGCTGCAGGAGTTTATAGGCGGCGGTGACCACTTAACATCAGGAGGCCTGTCAGCTTGTGTGTCTACAAGATTAAAATAAAAAAAATAACAAGAACTTTTTAACAATATAAACAAACGGTTATATTTGTCAGTGTTGAAAAATGCATTTTATAATGTCAAATCGTAGCTGCTGTAATGCGTAAATACCTACAAAGTGGAATACTACGAGGAGGGGCGCACCAAAAGTTTCCGGAATCTATAATAAAAAAATACTATTAATGGTCAATAATTTATCGTTTCTCAAAATATTCTCCCTTTGCGTCAATGCACTTTTTTATATGAACTAATGTTGAAAACATTTGTGCCACTCCTCCGTGGTGACGTCAGATACATGTCTTTCATACTCTTCGACAGCCTCTTCTAGTGATGAAAACCGCGTTCATCGCGTAATTGGTACTTGATTTTTTGAGCAGAAAAAAGTCACACGGTGCCAGGTCAGGACTGTATGCTCTGGGTGACTTATAAGTTGTACGTTTTTCGCCTTCAAAAATTCATTGTCTGGCCGTGTGGGAACTTGCATTGTCGTGGTGCAAGATGATACGGCGTTTACCGTTATTTTCACGGAGTTTGTTAATAATTTCCGGTAAACAAATGGTCCTGTACCAGTCACTATTCACGGTACGACGATTTTCTAAAGCAACAGTAGCCACGTGTCCAGTTTTATTAAAATAAGCAATCATTCTCTTCGAGACACTTTTGACGGTTTCGGCTCATCTCGAAAGACCCATACGCTCGATTGCTGCTTCGTTTTGGGATCATAGCTATAAATCCATGTTTAGTCACCTGTTACTAACACCAAATTGGAAGCCCTTTCGTTATATCTGGCAAGCATAGCATGGCACCAAGTGATGCGGTCCGTTTTTTGAGCATCAGTCAAATTGTGTGGGATCCATCGAGAACACAGCTTTCTCACACCAAAATGTTTGTGTAGTAGGTATTGACTGTATTTGACTCATGCCTATGTCCAAAGATGTCCGGATCTCATGGTAGGTCACATGCCTGTCTGTTTCGATCATACGGCGCACAGCATCAATGTTTTTGTTGTTCACAGCGGTGCACGATCGACCTTCACGAATTTCATCATAGAGATTGAAACGACTGCGTTTGAATTCTGCAATCCAGCTATAAATAGTCGTCATGCATGGTGCTCCTTTGCCAAAATCAGATTGAAGCTGAACGACACTCTGCTGAGCTGTTAAATTACACTTAAAATCGTAAAAAATATTGCAACTAAAATGTTTCGATGGTAAATCCATTTTATTGTAATCACGCAATTTTTAAAATGACGCCATAATGTGAAAACAATTGACAATAAGATGAAACAAATTTTATTCTACGGCTAAAGAGTTCCATATTCAAATTTAGTAATAACTTTTTAATTATTGTTTATGTGAGTGGCCAATTCCGGAAACTTTTAGTGTGACATATGTACAAAGACGGGAGTTTGAACTTTGTTTACTTACTTTGAAATGTACACTACTTACGTATATGGCATGGCATAGTGCAAATGTTTGATCGACGTCTGTGCGTAATCAAAGTTATCAAAAGCTAGTCACATTAATATTACAAATACGAAAGTTTGGATAGTTTTTATACGACCTGGAGTTGGAACAAACATATGGCCCACCTGATGTTAAGTGGTAACCATCGCCTATAACAAAGTATTGCCTCGTAGGTCACGCAGCTTAGAAACGTGCCCTACGATGCACGATGAGGTGTAAAGCCTCATCGTGCCTGTAATTTCAACAGCAACCATATCCTTCAAACCGAAACACAGCAATGCTGCTTGGCGGCAGAAATAGGTATGGTGGGTTCTTCCCCGGGCGAGCCCTTTCACAAGGACTCTTGTTAGTTACTCAATCACGTCGTAATGGCTGAACCGATTTCGATAAAATTTGGTGTATAAATAGATTTTGACCTGGATGAAAACATAGGTTTTTTTATTGATAAATCACGGTGTAAGCTAGTCTACCATAAACAGTCCATGTGCATGGCTGGTCGACACGCGTAAGTGCCGTCTCTGGAAGCCATCTTAGAGAAGCCTATCTCTTGTTTCATGTCCAGGCCTAGGATCGCAGCACGAGCTTCCACGAACGGCCAATCGAAGAAATCACCTGAAATATACACCAGCATGCTATAGAGGGCTATGCTTAATCAATCAGAAATGAGAAGATTCGAAGACAAACTAAGATCGCAAACATAGCTCAGAGGATTATTTTATTTTTACCTCCGTGGTGCAGTGGGCGAACAGCCACCTGAGACGCAGGAGGTAGCGGGTTCGATTCCCGCCGCGAAACAAATGTTTGCATGATCTGCAGATATTTGTTCTGGGTCTGGTTGTTTCTTTATATATTATATGTATGTATTTAAAAAATAAAGTATATAAGTATTCTATCAGTTATCTGGTTCCCATAGTACAAGCTCTGCTTAGTTTGGGGCTAGATAGCGCTGTATGAAATATCCAACAATATTTATTTTATTTATTTAACCAACTTCAAAAAAAGGAGGAGGTTCGCAATTCGTGGGAATCCTTTTTTTATGTATGTTCCCCGATTACTCGAAGACACCTGGACCGATTCGAGAAATTATTTCCTGTTTAAAAGGGTATACTTCCCAGGCGGTCTCATTGGCATCAAGTCAGGATCTGAAGATGGGAACCCAAAAAAATCGAGGGTAACCATCAAATTATCATTGTCGTCATTTGAAGTTGGTTATGTTTTTATAAAAAAGTATTCATGTTTTCATATTATTATTATATCTTAGAATATATTATGTGTAAATGTAATGTATCCGCTAAAGTACACCGCACTCCGTAATTTTTAAAAATTTCGCTCCATCCAAAGGTTGCCTGGAAGAGATCGCTTTTAGCGATAAGGCCGCCCATTGTATTGCCTTATTTATTTTAACCCAGTACTTATTTTTTTTTTATTATTTCTGTTTGTGTGGTAATTCAATAAAGAGTTATCTATATATCTATCTATCTAATATGATAATAAAAACATTTTTTTTTCTTTCCACTAACGTGCAAACAAGCGAAGACCTCAGTGGCACAGTGAGTGAATAGCCAGATGAGACGCAGAAGGTAGCGGGTTCAATTCCCGCCGCGGCACAAATGTTTGCATGATCTACAGGTATTCGTTCCGGGTCTAGATGTTTTTCTATATACATATTATAAGTATGTACTTACGAAAAAAAAGTATATAAGTACCTATTCTATCAGTTATCTGGTTCCCATAGTACAAGCTCTGCTTAGTTTTGGACTAGATAGCGCTATGTGAAATGTCCAGTAATATTTATTCATTTAAGCTTACGTGATGGTAAGCGATTGCCGTAGCCTATGGACGTCATATGGCAGATGATGAGTGTAAGCGACACACGCAGTTGTATATATGTATTTTCTTTATTTATTTTGACGTATATAGTCTGTAGTCCAAAATTATTTTGTTTTGTTGCATTTCGGTACATGTTACGTCATCTGTTGGCATCTTTACGCTCAAATAAAAACGACTAATTTTGAGGGTAGATGCAAACCAACTTAATTATTATTTCAAATACCTATATAGTAGTAGCAGCAAACCTGGTGCGAGACACCACGCGCCGGAAGCAATACTTTTCTAATACAAAATAGTTATCAAAAAGCACAAGTACCATTTCTTTGCACCGTTTGCCCTAACCTTCAGACGTTGACCAAAGCCGTTTTTTTATTATATCACCTATAAAGAGTATGGAAGATAGTTACCGTTATAAGTGACGAAGATATGTGGCTTGACATCCATTATGTGGTCGAAAAACTTCTGAATCATGGCTAGTTCATTTTCTTCATTAAATATAATGAATTGTCTGAAATCAGTAATTATGTATTTGATTATGTGGAATTGACAGAATTTGTAAACTTTTACAAAATGTGTTCAAACATTGATATAATCCACCAGGGGTCGATCAGGGAGACTAAACACAAATCCACTCCTGCAACATCATGAAGGAAGATTTTTGGCCGAAGGGTGTCGTATTTCGTCGTTGCCGAGGACGGATACCGAACACCGACAACTCAAAGTGTTTATGTAGAAAATAAATTTAGGTTTTTTATTATAATATGTATTTTAGGCTAAGGTTTCAATCTTTTCACACCACCTGCTCGACTATGTCAAATTGTATGCCATGTAACCTCACCTGCCTCACCGAAAGCAGATGATTAAATCCCTACGGCTGCGCTAGTAAACTTGCACTGAATTTCATTATGCCTTCGCGGGCATTATGTGATTTAAATTTGAAACCTCATCTGTATTAAAATTTGAACCAAAGAGACCCACTCAATAAGAACTTATTCGTAAATCGAACTAACCTCTGCACAGAATACACCAACCTAGATTGGGTTTTTATTGTCTCGCAGAAAGTGTGAAAAGTAGAGTATTCTCCTCGTGGATAAAGCTGTCTGCATCTTGGGCGTACTTATATCCCTCTCTGCACTCAGGATTCTAGTAACTCCCTCGCTCTGCTCGTGAGGTAACTCTAGAATCCTTCGTTACGGTCGGGATTCAATATAACGCCCGTGACGCAAGACACTGCTTTATCCCCTCTTTAATAATCTACTATTATAGGCCCTAGAATAAGTTAATTATTATCCTGTTACTATTTTATTTTTGCCCGAATTAAATGATTTATTATTATTATTATTTATAGATAAGTACAACTTACGAAAAGACAAAGTATTTCACCATTCCAACACCTTTCTTAAATAAAAGAATGTATACAAATTACCCTTCAAATTCTGGCTTAGGTGTGTACTCAAAATCTTCGACATCAACAGATATAATCTCCCTATTCGTAATGAGGTACCCTTGAGCATCAATCATGTACGATATCATCATGATCTGATCCGTCTGCGAGTCGGGAAACTTGAGCGGCAGTTTTGTGGTCTCAATATCAAATGCTAGAACGATTGGGTCAGGTCGTTCGATGATGTCGTCTCGCTTTTTGAATATAGGCGTCTCTGTCCCTCGACTTTTGACTGTGTACCAGGAACCGCAGAATATTTCCATGTCGATTGATACTCTGACGTGGTAGGGTACGTCATGTTCTCTGAAAGAAAAACATATTTTCAGATAATCTCGTCCAAAATACCTCAGTCTTCTTCTTCTTAGCGTGTCAATTGCACTACTTATATTGTGTTAGATAAGTACTTGACTACATTGATGGCGTCAGAAGCCGTTTTTTTGTCTTCCTTCATGCAGGTGTTTAGGCACAAGGGGCACAATAGCAGGTCGATTTTGCTGGATCACCACAGTCGCATTGGGTTAAGCTAGGATCCCTGAACCCCCATTTGCACTATTGAATCTGCACCGACCAACCTGTGTGCGAAGCCTATTTAAGAACTAGTTAAGGACACTGGCCATGGCAAATCGTGCCCTGGTAGAAGTCCTCAGTGTCTAAAGACAAAAGTCTTTGATCAGTGATGACATATGGCACAGAAACGTGGTCTCTCACTCTGGGCCACATAAGGTTCAAGGTCGCTCAGCTTGCTATGGCTATATTTGATGTTTCTCTATGAGATCGAATAAAAAATTAAGATATCCGTAGAAAAACCAAGGTCACAGACATAGCTAAGAGAATTAGCAAGCTGAGGTGGTAGTGGGCGGGACACAGCTTAAAGAATTGACGGCCGTTGGGGCAGAAAGGTTTTAGAGTGGGGACCACGCACTGGTCAGCAGCGCAGCGTAGGGCAGCCCCCGCTAGATGGATATATAGATAAATATAGATGGAAAGACGACCTGATAAAGTCTGTTGGGAGCTGTTTAAGTACCTAATGGAAGATCTTTTATAATTTCCATTATACTACGTGTTTTGTTATGTACGACATTAAATAAATAAATAAATAAAATGAATAAATAAATCTTTATTCATTTTTCATATTGCTAAGATTAACAATAGGGATTAATATCTACTTATAGGTTAGATTTTATACATTGCCTGAACTAGGAAAACCTGTATCTCAGGCGAAAAAGTCTGGAGTGGCGTAACTTATGAATACTCAAATTAACAAAACTTAGAATCTATTTACAGAATGAAGAAAAATAAAAATAACTAAATAAACTAAGTGTAAACATGGAAGGTATGACGTTTACGTACTATATAATCTTAAAAATCTTACTTTATTACGGTTAGTAATTCCACAGTTTCCTCGTAAGATAGATTGGATAAATGAAAACACGGGTAGGGCTAATGGCTAAAATAGTTAATAAGTTTTTTTTTCAAATTCATTAACATAGAAGATTTAAAAATTTCAGACAACCCTAATACCAAAACTTAACATATCTATAAAACAGCCTGTATAAAATAGGCAAACAAATCATATCCATTCATGAGTATGAATTAATGAATGAATGAAAATTCTTTATTATACCTTACAACACAACAGATATAAAGAAATAAACAAATAAAAGTCAGCATAATTGGTGGTCTTATCGCTCAACAAAGCGATCTCTTCAAGACAACCTTTGGATGGAGAGGATCATTGCTTAATGGAAGATTGGACGAGGTGTAAAAAGAATAAACTTAATAATAGAACAAGAAAATTTAACCCTAAATAGTTATATACATACATATTATGTACATAAATAATTTTAAATAAATAAATATCATATGAATACTGTTTGCCTATTATAAATTAGACTACGGTTGTAAGTACATGACGTCACGCTTCAACAGGCGCATCTGATTCCTTCGGCATTTCCTTCGCGTTCAGTGCTGCTATTTGTTCTGCTGTGCAGTACTGTGTAGCGTCTCCATCGCGTCGGGCCACGGACGGGATGGGCCCATTTTGAGCATATTACTTATAAACTTTGAATGATACCAAAACCAGCCAGATACAAATAGTATAGCCAAAGAGATTTTATTACAAGTTCATACATACTATAATGCGAAAAGACTTTTTCCCCAACCTATTATATTGCGTGCGAATAAGAACACACCGAACGAGGTGCATTATCACGGCAGCCGAATTTAGTATGCATCTTTACGTGATTAGATTAGATAATTTCTTTATTGCACACCATTAAATACAAACATATAAAAGAAAAAACAATTTTAAATCATAGGTACAATGGGCGGCCTTATCGCTAAAAGCGATCTCTTCCAGGCAACCTTTGGATGGACAGGATCTATATGAACAAAAAAGGACGGTGGCATAAGATTTTTTTTAGAATTAGTTTTTTTTTTTAAAAAAAAACAAGCATATTATACAATTTATAAAAAATATAGTTAATATAAAATAAAATGCTTAATTATATTAAATAATATAATCATAAAATTAAATAAATATTAATATTAAGATACATAAAATATATATATATATATATATATTGTCATACCTACATACATAAATTATAAAAATGTATAAATAAATAAATGGCCTAGTGAGCGATGGATGACAGAAAGTGTTGTCTGACCATGTTTTTAAAGATAGGGAGAGATTTTGCATGACGAATTGAGACAGGTAGGGCATTCCAGAGTCTGGTAGCCTGCAGAGTAAAAGAGGTACTATAAAATACTGAGGTATGGTGGGGAGTTTTTAATTGAAGGGTTTCAGAGGAACGTAAGGATCGAGAGTTGGAAAGGTGAAGAAAGTCAAAGCGTTCTTTGAGGTAGGACAGAGTAGAAGGGATGAAAAGGATGCTGTAAAGGAGGGAAAGGATATGCGCATTCCGGCGAAGGCGGATGGGTAACCACTTAAGTCTGTGGCGATACTCAGAAATGTGGTCGAACTTGCGCAAGCCAAATATGAATCTAATAGAGAAATTCTGGAGACGCTCAAGCTTGTTGAGTTGGTCTTCAGTTAAATCAAGATAGCTAGCGTCAGCGTAATCGAGAATGGGATGCAGCAATGTCTGTGCAAGTGCAATTTTGTGACATTAACGCACGGAGCCTGCATCGTTCCGAATTGTCCCACTCCGATCTCAACTTTTTAGTGTTCTGAAGTACCATTTTCACATACTTATCATACATAATCAGGCAATAATAGTGAATTTGGTGGACAGTCTTACCTAATATCTAAAATATTCTCCATATGATCAGTGGTTTTCTTTGCATGCTCTATAGCGGCTGCACTCGTCAGCGCATTTGTCAGCATTTCAGCGTAAATCGCGTCTTTCTTCTCCCTCTCCTTGTTTTTATTGATTGCTGTGAGTAACTCTCTTCTCACTTTCATCAGCTCGTTTTGCGTCATGAAGGAGAGCTTTATGTACCGCTGCTTCAGCCCTGAGAGGTGGTTAAGCTGTAAACACCAGGTAATGTTAGTAGAAAGTTTAAATTCATGGTCTATACTTAAAGAAAACTGGCGTGTTATGTCGATAGAAAGATCCACTCTAGCCCGTAAACAAATCCATTTTGTCGCACTGTAATCCATCAATGGATTTGATTCCACATTTTGTTGCACTGTATTCCATCAATAGATTAAATTTATTGGGCATCATAAAAAAACATCACAATTCCATTAGGACAATGTAAATCTATGTATTATAGGATAATGAACAAAAGTGGTCCAAATATCCACTACTAACGAGACCTAAGTTGACTTATAGTCCACTAAATAGAGAGTAACTTTCAGTATGAGACAAAAAATAAGCTGTCGGTAAAAAGTTCTGACTACATGAAAAATAATAATAGATTAATTTTATTTGCTTCACTATTTATTTAAATGCATTTTAATTGTGCAAAGCCGTTCGTTAGCTTGCTTTCTTAACGCATATGAAAGTAATTGAATTTTATATATTGAAACATTTTATAGCAATGAAATGATATCCTGAGATGATACACTAAACAGAGACAACGCTAAAATGCTTATTAGATTAAAGTTGTATGTTGTACGCACTGATCGGTTGGTGTTGCGAATGTGACAAGAATACATATGAATAGTTTAACATATGATATTATTATTATTATTTGTAATAGACAGGCAGCTCTTAGAGCTGATGCGTGTACATCTTATTTATTGTCAGTGGGCTTTAAATATTTGTCCAGTCTATTTTTGAAAGTGTTCACTGAGGGTGCACTGATCACTGACTCTGGTAACCGATTCCAAGTGTCCACTACGCGATTAGGCAATATGTGCTCCCTTGGTTTGATATCTTTTTTTTTATAAATTATAGGATTGCATTTGACCACAATGTCGCCTGATGGTAAACGATGATGCAGTCTATGATGGTACAAGCTTGCTTAGACTATTCACTCGCGACTTCAAGACACCCAGGTTGTGGTTATCAGGAAACACAGACTCAGGCAAGGCATTCCACTGTTATCTCTTTATCTATTATTTTTATTTGTTGCAGTTAATACTAAATGGCTATATCTGCCGTAATTGTTGGCTGAGGGTGTGGTATGCAGTCGATCGCGGACAAAACCAAGGTGACCAAAATGGATGGGCGAGACACCAACCCACAATTATGCTTCCAGCTGCGAATCTAGACAATATTATTGTGGATGTATAATGTTCATTTTAATTATATCAGTTTTATGTTACACTGTGAGACAGTAATAAAATAATTGTTTAAATAAATCATTAAAGTTTTCTAAGTAAAATTAATAGAGTTCTTACCAAATCCAAGTCTTCCTTCTCAACAACTTCAATCTTGTGCAACGTCCCGACAAACTTCTTAGACAGGTACTGGATGACCTCCTGTTCACACTCCCGTCGTGCCAGGATCATGAAATAAGGTTGGAACATCAGCGAGATCTTGAATCTGGAGCCATCCATTTCTATAAAGTAGTAGTCCATAGCTGCTACTATCCTTTTGTCTTCATCCAGTATTTCAGTCTGGAAAAATGAGTATTTAACAAAACTGAAGCTGCCACTTTAATTACTGGCTACAAACATATAAGATACTAGCTGTTGGCTGCGACTTTGTACGCGTTACACTGCTAAATATGTAAGTAACCTAGAAATAAAGCTAGACTCGCTGTTGCAACTTGACTTTTTATCCCATGGAACCAGATTATGGAATAAAAAGTACCCTATGTGTTAATCCAGGTTATACTAAATACGTACATACTAAATTTCATTGAAATGGGTTCAGTCGTTGCGACGTGATTGAGTAATAAACAAATAAATAACTATAAAAACATCCAAACTTTCGCATTTATAATATTAATATTACCACAAAAGTGTTAACTTTTAAATAATTTATTATTGATTTCTGCTGGTTTGCAAGATAGATACATAAATGCCATCATCATCATCGTCTTAAATGAGTCTCAGGCAATCTAAGGGGGAGGCCCCTTAGATTGCCTGAGACTCATTTAACAAAAATTAATTAATAATCAGTTTGAGACCCCGGTCCACACTCTTGGTGCCACAGCACACATCCAAAATAAATATAAAGAAGATAATGCAAATGCTTATCCCGCAGTGGAAGCCAAACCGGCACATTTTGTGTCTTAGCTCACCCACTATACCACTGCGGTAGCAACCTGATTAAGAAGTTTCATAAAATGTGTGTGTAACAAGTAATGAAAAAGAAGTGAAGAGATAAGAGATGCTCCAACTTAGAGCATTTCTTGTAATTAGCTGTATAGTATAATAAACTAGTTATAAACCTACAGGTTGTAATAAAACCGTGAAACCAATAGTTTGTATGTACTCACAGTATGCATGTTTATGAGGTACCCAGTCCTCTCTTTTGTGTCTCGAACTCTATCAAATCCATACTTTGAGTCTATCCTATCATTGTCCACCGCCACGCGAATACGGTTCTCCGAAGACTCTTCCCTGAAATAATAAAAAAACGAGTGTGCTTTAGATTTTAGACCACTGAAGTAAAACTTCATTTTCAAAATATTAATTTATAAAATTGTTCAGTTACAAAATTGTCCACACGTCTGTAGGTCGATCAGTCTATATTCATTCTGTACAGACGCAACTCGCACTCGCACAATAACGTTTAAAAATATACGAAACATAACTCTCTCTCTATATTCTTTCTAACTTATATCTCCCTCTCAACTTCCGTTCGCACTTTTCGTAACGCATTCACCAGCTTACTGCCCAAGTAAAGCGTGCGTAAAGAAGTTTTACTTCAAAAACAGTTCAGTAACAACAATCTAATCTTGGTGTTAGTTTTACATGAATTCTACAAACCTTGGCCCTGATGATGAACCTGCATCGTTCCTATATGAATTATCCCGCTCCGCTCTAAACTTTCCAGTGTTTCGAAGCACCATTTTCATAGATTTCCCTAAATAAGCCTACATAACCACAATAACCACAATCGAAAATAATAAACTTGCGAGTTGCGCTGCAAACAGCTGGATGCTGTCATTTCAGTCATGTCATAATTCGCGCCTTTTTTTGTTGCGTTCCATTTCCTTGGTTTAATGTTACGTTCCAAATCATGTAAAATACTCTAAAGAACGTAGTACAGTCAACGCCAAAAGTCACTGACTATTTAAAAACTTCCAAAAGTTCTATACCTACACAAGATTGAATGTCGTTGATCTGCTATGACCACATTATTCAGTGAACATAGTTAGGTTAAAAAATATCGGTGAACATCATCTGAACAAAAAGCAGCCCATGCATATCTCGGAAACTAGACGGTCTTAGCTACCGATGTCTTGGGACAAATGGTAGTTATCAATCAATCCAATCGGGCCCAATTCTACTAAACCAATCGCTTCACTATGACAATGGTATCGTCGCAATATGGCCACTATAATTACCTTTTGGTATTCTACTAACACAATCTTTGTCAAAAACCGCCACCCGTTGAAGACAACACCATTAAAAATTTGGCAGCTTATGACAGGAACAATAATTAATGATTATTATCATTATTTTGACAAAGAGTGCAAATCCGAAAAGCGATATTTTGCTGGGCTTGCATTTTTTGGTTGTTTGTGGCTGAGCAGAGGGCATTCCAAGCTGGGCTGGCATACGTAAGTCGCGTACGTAGGTATGTCTTGTAGACTCCAATCTTCGACTGCAGCGGCAGCTTCGACTGGAGGACTGGACGATAGTTTACGAGATACGGCTGTTTGAAGTTTGACAGCTGTCATCAGATTTGCAGAGCATGTTAGCTACCATTTATCCCAAACAAGACACCGCTAGCTTTGAACGTTTAGTTTCCGAGATACGGGTGGTATGTTTTTATGCGTTTAGTAATTTTTGTTCCGATTATGTTCACTGATATTTGTAACCTTACTATATTCACTGAATAACGTGGCCATAGCAGATCACTGACTGTTGATCTTTTAGGTGTATAGGACTTATGGAAGTTTGGCGACTTTTGGCGTTGACTGTACATGCTTTAATCAATGCTAAATAATTTATTCGTGTCTGATTTTTAGAGTATTTTCCAATGAACTTGTACTAAACTAAAGGCGGAAACATATTTACGTGTCGTGGCGTGTCGTGATGCTTACTGTCGTGACGGTGAGTATGCAGACTAACATGTCGTGTCGTGGCGTACTTTTTGAACAGTATTTAACGAACCTTTGCAGCGTTCAAACATACATAATGTTTTCTTCTGATTCGGATAGTGATTTTGATGAAGACCTTCAATTTCTCTTAGCAATGAAACTTCTTGAGAGCAAAAAAAAGAAAATAAGATACTGGGTTCACCCTATAAACAGAGGGAGACAAAACAAAGGTGAATTTCATCGTCTTGTTAAAGAATTGTAGAGTGACGAAGAGAAATTTCATCAGTACTTTAGAATGAACAAAGCACAATATGAGGAAGTCCATTCGCTGATTGAAGGAGACATAAAAAAGTACATACTAAATTTCGTGAACCCATAGGTACCAAAGAAAGACTTGCGTTATGTTTAAGGTAAGTTTTATTGTTTTACATAAATATAATTGACTATGCTGTTGTATGAATTAGGTTGAACAATCATTTATCATAAAACTAACATACGAGTATATGAAATCAACATTTAAGTAATCACACTCTGCTGTCTTATTTATTAGTTTAACAATCATTTTTTTATCATTATATCATTAGTTCAACCATCATTTTCAAGTTCATCATCATCAAAATTTATACTGTCATAGTATGCCTTCAAGTCATCTGAAACAACAGGTTTTGAGTTTTATCTGGATGGAAAAGATGATAACTGGATATATGTTGGTGACTGAGCGTGTATAGGTGACTGAATGTATGTTGGTGCTTGAACGTCTGCTGAAGTTTGGATGTATGTTGAGGACTGATGTTGTGGAGTTGATTGGATGAATCTTTGAGTTGTTATTTTTATAGACGTTCTAAAAATCTGGTCTCTGTGTTCCAATTGCCGTATTACTGCTAGGGAAATAGCGGTGTGCAAGTCTAATTTTATTTTTGTTTGTTCAAGTTTTGGCAGCGCTTTTACTTCTTTGCTCATACTAAGGAAGAATAAATCAATTTCGTCCATGTCTTGTCTAACATTTTGTTTCTGACGTCTTAAATCTTGGGACGATTTCATTAAATCGTACAACTCTTGTAGTTTGGGCCCGAGATTAGTTTTTCCACGTGACGAACTGGATTGAGATTGACTTCGAGTAGTACTTGGACTTGCTGGAAAACTTTCGTCGAGAGAGTCCTCTGTAGGTGGTGATTCCGGTGTAGGCACCACATTTGTTTTTGTGTTCCTACTTTCCATATAAGGAAGAAGAAAACCCATGCTCATTTCATGTTTCCAGGGCACTATCGCTGCCGCAGCCTGTCCACTTTTCTTGTACCTTCGTCGCTTCAAAGCGCTGGCGAAAGCATTCCTTAGTTTCGCCCAGTCATCCTTGCATTTATTTACTGTAACAAATAATAATAATTGTTTATTTCTTTACAGATTTTTAGCTACTGGACACACTTTTCGATCGTTGCCGTTCAACTATCGCATGGTATTTTCGACTGTGAGAGTTATAGTACAAGAAGTGTGTGAAGCCATTTGGAAAAATATAGCACCTATTGTAATGCCTACATCTTCAGAACAAATGTGGAAGGATATTGCAAATAACTTTAAACAATTTTGCCATTTTCCAAATTGTATTGGAGCATTAGATGCCAAACACGTTATCATAATTTGTCCAATAAACGCAGGTTCTACTTTCTATAACTATAAACAAGAACATTCCATAGTTTTACTTGCATTAGTTGACGCTCAATACAAATTTATCATGATTGACGTAGGTGCGTATGGTCGAAACAGTGACGGTGGCATATACGACAAATCTTTGATGGGAAGATTATTTGAGCAGAAAGCATTAAATGTACCACAGGAAGAACCACTGAGTGTAAACTCACAACCTATGCCATACACTATTGTTGCTGATGTAGCTTTCCCGTTGAAATCATATTTGTTAAAACCTTATCACAAAGAGAAGCTAGTTAACAATGATACAAATAAAATATTTAATTATCGCTTATCACGTGCACGCCGGTGTGTAGAAAATGCATTTGTTATTTTACGGGCTCGATTTCGAGTATTTCATGGACCTATGCAAGTCATGGTAGACAAGATTGTGCTAGCTGCCTGTTGCTTACATAATTTTTTAAGAACACAAGCATTGCTAAGTACAGACAAACCTGAAGAAAATTTGATGGATTCTACTGACCATAGCAGCAACATCGATTGTCTACTTAATATTGAATCTTTATCAAGAAACCAATAACAAAACGCTGTTTATGTCAGAGAGAAATACAAAGAGTATTTTATTAGTCAAGAAGGGAGAGTACCATGGCAATTAGAAATGATTCGCCGAGGTAGACAAAATTCTTAAACAGTATTAACTAATCGTTAATTTTGTATAATTATTCATTTATCCCTTTTCAAATAAATAATAAAGTAAAATACTATTTTATTAATGTACCTGGTTCTTTCAAAATTTCAGCAATTTCTTCCCAAGCAGCATTTCTGATCAAATGATCCTTGTACTCTTTACACTTTGAGACATATATAACTTTTCGTTGACGTACAAGTTCTATTAGATCGTCAGTCATTTTGCTACAAATATAATAAATTACAAAGTGCCCGCTAGATGTTCGCGCCACGAGCCACGCGCCAGTATAGAAACACATTTGCCTGTTTTTTTTTTATTTATATTTATTTACTATTTAAACAAAGATTACAATTATATGTTACAATTATAGTATCTAAAAACCAGTGAGGTTTGTGCCGGTGCTATTGAGGGTTTACATCACTAGGTGTTATTTACTTAGCAATAAAACTATATAAAAATGTTGTAGGTAACTAAGCAGGAGCCAGGTAAGTACTTTTTGTTTATGGTTTAGTTTAGTAATGTTATGAATGATCAAATGAAAACTAAGTAAAACTATACTTGACTCATAAAGTATATCCTTAGTTTAAATTTTATATTTTTAGGTGTTAAATTATCACGTACGTCAGAGGGTAGGGTGTTGATAAGCCGAGAAACAAGGTAGCTGGCCGTCCGTTCGCCGTAGGCATTGGTAGCGCGCGATGTGCAAAGCCGATTCCTAGAAATAGCTCGAGTGTATACTGGGTGTTCGATTTTGTTTTTTAATGATTCATTAAAAAAATGTTCCCTCAGCAGTAAATAATGAACCTGTGTGTGAACTGGCAAAACTTTGCAATAAATAAATAGACCACTGTCATTTTCATGAAATTGATATTTAATTTTAGGCGGCACTAAAGTTTTTAAAATTTTTAACTGTAGTTTATAAATATCATCGAGATACGTTTTGTAGGTTCTACCATAGCTGCTGAGACCATATTGTATGTATGACTCTGTCAGTGCATTGTATAGCATTATCTTAACTTTATACGGAATGCGATTTTTGAGGATTGAGATGATCGCAAGGAATTGTCTCAATTTATTACAAACGCGTTCAATGTGATGGCTCCAGTTAAACTTGTGATCAATTATCAGACCAAGGTATGTTTGTTTATCAACAATATCTATTAATGGACAACTGCAAGCCACACTAACAGCATGCAAGCAGCTATGGTCATGGGCCACTAGGTTTTGAACAGGAGAATGCTTTATATACGCTGATTTAATGATTAATAATTTGGTTTTGCTAGCGTTAAGAACAAGGCCAGCATCGTGGCACCATTTAATTAGAGTATCTAGATCCGATTGCAAAAGTTCACAGGCATATTGTGGATTTTTATCAGCGATTACTAGGCATGTGTCATCTGCAAACTGGTAGCATGAGCAGTTGGTAATGCAGTTGTTCATGTCATTTACGTAGGACAGGAAATGTAGAGGACCTAGGACCGAGCCTTGAGCCGTGCCTTCTGTTACCGACACGGGTTCACTGAAGGTGTTGTTGACTTTTACATTGAAGGTTCTATTATTTAGGTAATTATTGCACCAATTTAACAAGGGACCTCGAATTCCGCAGTTATCTAACCTGTCTATCAGTTGATTGTGCACCAAGGTATCAAAAGCACTTGAGAAGTCAATAAAAAGAGCAAGTACGTGTTTTTATCTCATTTAAGTGTTTATTGACTTCATCTGTGAACTTTGACAAAAGACCTGAGGTACTCTTACCTGCTTGAAAACCAAATTGATACTGGTTGATTACTTAATGTTTTCTATAAAATGTATGTATTTGCTCACAAACATATTTTTCTACACTTTTATCAATCGAAGAAAGCAATGTAATTGGACAGTAGTTAGAAAAATCGTTGCGTTTTCCTTTTTTATGAATAGGTCTAACGCATCCTACTTTTAGATCATCTGGGTACAGGCCAGTTTTAACACTGCAGTTTATTAAATCAGCAATAGCGGTTGATATATTTTCTCCTATCATTTGAATATCAGAAACCTTAATATTGTCGGGTCCTGGAGCTTTACTTGAGTTTAATTTCTTTATAATTTTATGAACATTACTACTTGAAGCTTTTTGAAATAAAATACTCGAGTTAATAGGTCTACATGTGATATTGGGGTCGATTAATTTAACGTTACAGTTAAGTTGTTGTGTCGTGTCGCGTCATAACCCCCACCACCGCTCTGGCGCAATCGGTGGCGAGCAGTCGGCGCCACGACAGAACCTGTTGCGACACGACACGACAGGCAAATATGTCCCTAACCATATTAAATGTATGAAACCGATATGCTTCTGGCGCGTCACGACACGCCACGACGCGTAAATATGTTTCCGCCTTAAAGTTTGTCTTCCTTGGTATTTTCACTTCATTTCAATCAATTAATTCAAACATCCAAGACTTGTTCGATTTGCGAATGTCACCACGCATGTGACATGCGGCCTGCGCGGCCGCTGGCCATGCGGCATGTCAATTGTCTGTCACTGTCAGTCCGTCCAGTCAGACCGTAATTATGAACATGCTATTGATTGATTGACAGACATAATAGGTCTGTGGTCAGATAAACGGAAAAAATGTGTGGTAAATAAAATAATTTTCCATTATAAAGCAAGCGATTAACTATTTAACTACAGAAATGGATATCTCACGAGATGATAGCACCATTGAGGATTTGTTTTTGTATAATAATTCAAGCTATACAAGAAAAGGGGACGTAAGTATCAGCGAACATCTCGCCGACTTTGAGAGGATGCGGATTTCTGCTCTCACGAAAGCCGCTGTGATGAGCCCTCTTGTAAAAGAAGTTACAATAGGACCCAACAGTCCTTTAAAGAAAGAACTGCCCGAGGAAATTCAGCCGGTGAAGGAAGAAATCATAGAAGAAGAAACACTTATCGAGGACAAACTACGCCAAGACTTACGGTACAAACTTATCATGAAAGAATTCGAGGCTAAACTTAGAGAAGCTACGGAAACTATTTTCAAGAGTATGCTTGATGAAATGCTCGAGAACCGCACAGAAACACTGGAAAAGTGTATGCGAAAACAGACTGAAGAATCCAAGAAAAGGATCCTTGTGATGCGAAAACTACAACTTATTAAAGAAACGCAGGCAAATGACAACTGTTCTATATTAGAAAGGGCAAAATTGGATCAGCAGAAAAGCCAAATGCTCAATCAACAGAAAATAGACAATAGGAACAGAATATTGGAGGAACAGAACAGAGCAATGGCACGCCTTGCAGCAATCACAGATAGTCACACTAAAATTTGTATCTGCTACAATGAAATCACTACCATCCTGAACACCAATCCATACTCCAAACATATTTTCAACAAATATGTCCCAGCTATAAATTCAGTTGTTTCCAGCATAGGTGCAATTATGGACTTATGTAATACAGATCACATGGGCGATGAAGAAGTTAAGCAAGCTGAAATATTATCAACAAATCTGGCCAATGTCAAGTCTAAGATTAATAAAGACATTCATGCTCTAAAACAAGAAGATGCAAATAGAAAAATTAAAGAAGAAGAGGATTTGAGACAGCAAGAGCAAGAGTTAGAAAAAAAAAAGGCAGAACAACAAAAAGCAGCTGAATTAGCTCAAGCTCAAAAAGCTGCTAATGAACAAGCTATAAAGACTGCTCCATTATTCTACTCATCTAAAAACTACAACTATTTTAAAGAACTACACCTATTCTTAGAACAATATGAGGGCCAGTACAAGGAATTACTTGAAAACCCTAACATGAAAAAGTTCCGCTTTGACTGTCAGAAAGCTGTGAACACTCCAGTTAATGCCCTGTCTTCAGTAAGCGGAATGCACATAAGAGACAAATATGACAAACTTTCAAAACTACTCAAAGGAGAAAAGGTACAAGTGCTGGATACTTATGTGACAGCAACCAATCATCCTCAAGGTCTGGCCTATTGCACTGCACTTCTAGCCAAGAAGATAGTCAGACAGGGAGACCTCCTAGTATCCAGTAACCCTGAAGCAGCCTTCCCATTGGCTGCATTGACTGCAACACTATGGGCTCAGTTCCCTGAACTTGGCAAACTATTAGAAGCATATTTCCACAAGCTTTGTCCTTACTTAGTACCAATGTTTCTACCACAGAAAGAAGGACAGACCGACAAGGAGTTCTACTTATCAAGAGGTTACACTTACAGTGAGGAGGGTGTGGTTGAAAAGCAAGATAAATTCTTGAAGAGGATGTCTGGTATATTTAGGCTACGATGTGCCATTTGGATAGCAACCACACCTAAGTTTATTAACATTCCTAACCCACATGGCTTGCAGTATGGATGGCAATGGCTAGCCTCATTTTTAAATCTCAGACCTGAACCAGACATATGCGCAACATTGCTCCTCGACTTCTTCACCATGTGTGGTTCACAATTCTATAAGTTCTATGGAAAACAATTCGTGAAAATTATAAAATTGATGAATTCACAGTACTTGGTGGTTCTTCAGAATATTGATGAGGGCGGACCCAAAACCAGACTTGAAGTATTTCTACAGAATGTCCTGAGTACTGGATTTATTCCACAACCTACAGGATTGCTAAATCCAAATACTTGGTGATGTTAGTTTTAGTTATAAGTTAAATGTGTATGTATGTTAAGTATATGTATAGTTTCTTGACTTGTAGAAAATAATCATTCTACTACAAAATAATTTGCAATATATTTACAATAATTGTGTTGTATAAAAGTTGCAATAAAATAATACATTACCTGCATAATAACATCTGAAAACATGTTCGTGTATACTCAGGCCATTTTAATAGGTAACATTTGACAGTTCATCAAAATTCAACAACGTAACCTTGTAACGGCGGGCATAAAATAATATATCGTTTCGTTTTGTTAGAACTACACAATTGCTTAACTTTATCAATTACGATTACATATTTATTGTAATAATGACCGATACGAGTACGAGTTCGGTACGATTTGTACTGAACTGACAGATGTCAGCAGACGTCAAATGTTACCTATTAAAATAGCTCGATAGTAGTATATAAATGATTTTGTTTTGTAAAGAATTAACTTGATTTATACTTATTGAAGGTAATGGTAATGCATGTGCAGTTTGATTAATAATTGATCTGGATCAGTAAATGAGTTGAACATGTTTTAATTATCTTGGAATAGAATTAATTGATTTCGTAAAAAAATACATTTTATTGTAATTAATATTCCTATAAAAATTCCAACTAAAATTATGTACCTAAGAATCGAACCTGCACTCAGGAACTAAGTACCGTAGGACAAGCTCCTACTAAATATTACATTAAAGCGCGTCCCACACACAGAAAATGAATAAGTGCAGGGAAGGTCTCACTACCCTTACCTGCCTAAGGTGCCTAATACACCGGCCGCGGCGACGCCGTAAAGAAAGAAAATACGTTAATTTGACACGCAGGACATACCATTCAGAACAGAACAAATATACCTACTTACTTATAGATTATAATGATTTTATGCACTGCACATCCTTATCAATCCGGTCACGGTGGTAGTTTCCTTGCATACGCGTCAGAAGACTCGGAAGGCGGAGAAGATTCCGCGTCGCACGCGTGTCGTCAATAAAAATAATTCAATAAAATTACCCTCGTGCACCTTAGAGTAAAAAGTAGCCTGTTTCTCAACCTGATAATCCATCTATATACCAAGCCCAAGGTCATCAAAATTGGTCCAGCCGCTTAGTCGTGAAAAGGTGGCAAACAGTTAGGTACCTACTTTTGAACACAGAATTATATATCATAACGGACTTTTGCATTCTTAATATTAGTAGGTATGGTTTAACTTGTCAAGAATCACACCAATCTATCTATATACCAAGCCCAAGGTCATGAAATTGGTCCAGCCGCAGCCGCTTAGTCATGAAAAGGTGACACCTTTTCATTTGACCATTTTTCTTGACGTTAGATGGCGTAAGGTGTGGATCAAAAATAGTTTTTTGCAATGGCAACAAACAAGTATTAATTTCGGGATCAATACCCTCGGACGTCAATTCAGTCCGCTTCAGTCAGACAGACAGCAAATCAGCAAATTCTGTCTGTCTGTGTCTGTCAGTCAAATCAAAAACTTGGTATTGTTGGAATCAGAAATGAGTGCAACAAACTGAACAAACAATGCTGATTTTTTAGGTATTTGAGTTAAAAATGTTAACAGTTTTATATAAATAGATTAATATGCGTTGTTGTACTTAAGTCGTTATAAATACCTCCATTCAATATGTGTGAAACCAATGACGATGTATTCATGGCGAGGTACTCCGTTTTCAACCCCTATCGCATGTGGAATAGAGAAATGGGGTTCCAGAATCCCATCGGATACGAAGATGCGATTGCCAAGAGCTTGTACTGTGGAATGAAGGCGACTTACTGTTGGTCCAGCACCGATCCTAACTCTCCCACTGGAGGTATCTTCAACCTTGAGTTTTCGCCGGATGGGTAAGTTCTAACGGTAAACAATCACACGTTAGCCTTCGCATTGCTCTGGCTCAGTAGGTTGCTGCCAGTTTTTTTTTCCAATTACACAACAAGGAACTAGAACCTGCACAGGCTAGTTTCTTTGTTATGAATTAATACTTTTTTGTAATCTAATTATAAATTACTTTTTTGTAATCCATACTACCCATTAAAAATGCGAAAGTAACTCTGTTTATTTGTTTTTACCTTTTCACGGCTTAACAACTGAATAGATCTTAATGAAATTTGGCAAGGAGATACCTAGTGTATATCCTGGATAAGAACATAGGCTCTTTTGTCCAAAAAAGTAATCTTGAAGGGGGTTGATATAGGAGATTCATATTTAGGCTTTTGGTAAGAAATAAAAAAATACATGTTTCAACTTTTTTTGCAAAATCATCCCTACATACATATGTACAGTTGGTATATAGATAGATTGTGACTGGGATTGGGACATAGGCTACTTTTTACATGACTGTACAGAAGGAGGGTAATGTTTTTATTGAAAAATCACACGTGCAGGCGCGGGGTCGGGTCAGCTAGTTAAAAAAACTACAAATTCCAGATCCCTGCTGATAGCGGCATGTGAAAAACGAACCATACAGATATTTGACGCCCTCAGTCACAATAGGATTCATTGTATGGTTGGTGCTCATTTGGACTGCATCAACTGTGTTAAGTAAGTACTTTGGAAGTAACTTTAAAATTATAAACATGTTGACTTAATACAAGATAAAAAAATACTTTGTTTTCAAATTGTTGAAAAGTTTTGCATAAATGGTAGTGTCTGGCTGGATTATAAATATTTGCTGCAAATATGCACCCTTTTAAGAAGTGAAACTGCCTGTCTAAAAGAGCCCACTATACAACTGTAAAGTATTAGTTATTGTATAAATGTATTCTGCAACTGGCTTGCAATAGGCGTAAATCTTGCGATAATTGCTGTCAAACGTCTGTTTTTAGGGTTCTGTACCTCATGTGGTAAAAAATCACTCCCTTGTCCATCTGTCTGTTCGTGTGTCACCACCGATTTTCTCAGGAACGGGTGGACCTAGCAAGTTGAAATTTATATCAGATACTTAGGTCTATAGTCTCTATTAGGTGTATAAAAATCAAGATCCTGAGGCAACACGATAAAAAGATATGGGGAATTTTAGATTTTTGCGAAATCTTGTAAAGTACCAAAATTTGCCTTAATTTTCAACTTTTTTATTTTTTTGGAGTTTTCCCTTTACTTGTGCTGCTTTTAACCAAAATTGACAATTCTAGGTCAACCGGAAGTACCCTATAGGTTTTGGGTTGAAAACCTATATGGTAGTTCCCGTTGATCTAGAATCACGACATTTGAACTTGAAATTTACAACACAAATAAAGGAAAAATTCCAAAAAATAAAAAAGTGGAAACTTAACGGGTGTCCCCATACATACATAGTTGACGCCAATTAAGATAGTCCTCTGAGTTGTATGGGTGCTCATACAATTTAGAGTACTAGCTTAATCGGCACCAACCTCAAATAAGGTAAATAAATAAAATTGTGCTATTGAATAAAATAAATATTTAAGTGGGGCTCCCATACAACAGACATGATTTTTTTTTGCCGTTTTTATAGATAATGGTACGTAACCCTTCGTGTGCGAGTCCAACTCGGCCGGTTTTATTTATTGGCGATACTACATTATGGTGGCGAGATTAACACCTGTTGCAAATATGTTGCGAGATTTAAGGGGATTTTGTTAATTTATTTAGATATGTATAACAAGTAAAACATTGTCTCTGTCTACCATCAAACATGTGTTAAATTATGAATTGGAACAATCCTAGATTTTTAGATGGCCGCGTGTTTGCTACTTGCTCAGACGACACCACAATCGCCCTATGGGATGTTCGTAACCTCAGTAAGAAGATCCGTTCACTCGTTGGCCACTCGAAATGGGTGAAGAATATAGAGTTCTCACAGAAAGATAAACTATTGGTTACATCAGGACTTGATGGCAGCATTTATACATGGGATATTAATTCGTATACGGAATATAATTTAGTATACCAAAGGTTAGTAAACATACATGAGTTAAAAAAATCCTGGACTAACATAAGTGCATACATATTTATTGTTTTATTTGTAACTTTAAGCCCCTTTTATCCTTCCCTCCCCCTTACCTTGTATTGTATCCTTGAATCTATTTGGTCTGATTTTTTTATGGTGTAGAATAAAAGTGTTTTCACTCATTCATTACCTGTAACAATTCAAACTCTAATTTTGGCTGTAAAGAACTGGAAGTGACGTAGCAGAAATGGATATGATGTAGTTAATTCACTTATTTGACTTTACACCCAAACTAAGACTTTATAATAAGCTAAAATAAGACTAATAAGCCTAAATAAAATAATATTAGTGTATATTATTGTACCTACCTTATTTTACATTTTCCCATATTTTTCTAGGGTTTTTCATACATCAAGTCTGATGAGGTGTAGACTTTCTCCGGATGCAAGACAGATGATTCTGTCGACCACGGGAGGTTTGATAATCCTGGTAAATGATTTGAATCTGGCTACGTTGGGACGCGACATGGCGGGATTTAAGGTTTGCATATTAAATTGTAAAAAAATAGCATTAGCCCCCTTGATTAAGTATTGTTATTAGTAAAGAATTAAAAAGCATAACCAGATTAATCAGTCCTGTTTCTTGACTGATCCTTTCAAAGGTTGGTCAATGAGAATAAACGAAAAATCAAAATGTATTTATTAATTAAAATGACAAGGATCACTTCAAAACGTAAAATTTTACTGCCTGTTCCTCTGATACCAACCAGGAAAGAAAGGCTGGTTGTTCTTTTTCATGATCCTTTTAGAATACATAACAATAAGGAAAATAAATTACATATAAATTGTAACATTTTTGACCGAGTTGGAGCAATTTGCAATTTCAGACAGTAGAATTAACATTAAAAAAACCTTCTGATTTTCATATATTTTAGTTTTGTATTTGATGAATATCCTGCGACATGTTACACATGTCAGGCTTGAATCTTAAAAAATATTCTACTAAAGTCAGGCCATTTTAATAGGTAACATTTGACAATTCATCAAAATTCAACAACGTAACCTTGTAACGGCGGACATATAATAATATATTTTTTCGTTTTGTTAGAACTGCACAATTGCTCAACTTTTTTCAATTACGATTACATATTTATTGTAATAATGTCCGATACGAGTACGCGTTCGGTACGAGTTGTACCGAACTGACAGAGGTCAACAGATGTCAAATGTTACCTATTAAAATGGCTTGACTTTAACCTTAATAACCTAACCTTATACGAACGTGACGTTTGATCGAAATTCAACACAATTCTATTCCCAATAAATAAGTATAATATTAAACGGCCATGAGCATGCAACCAGCAACAAAATACATATGTATATCTACGAATATTGCACTTTCCCACTTTTTGCGACTTAAAGATAAGAGATAGCGAAACAATATGACGAGCTCCGTGGCGCAGTGGACGAATAGCCGGCTAAGACGCAGGAGGTAGCGGGTTCGATTCCCGCCGCGGAACAAAGGTTTGCATGATCTACAGATATTTGTTCCGGGTCTGGTTGCTTTTATATATATTTTAAGTATGTATTTACAAAAAAAAAGTATATAAGTATTCTATCAGTTATCTGGTTCCCATAGTACAAGCTCTCCTTAGTTTGGGGCTAGATAGTGCTGTGTGAAATGTCTAGCAATATTTATTATTATTATTAATATATTTCCTGAAGTGTGGCTGTCCTACACCAACAAGGACATGACAATAAAATTGACGGTGCATGTAATTTTTTCAACAAATAATTTGTTTAACATATAATTTTTCAGCCAAATTTATACCGTTTGATGCAAATGAGCCAGCAAGTGATCCCCGTAGCGTCGAAGTTCGATTATCTGTTTGATCCCGATAGAAAAGAGAACAGAATAGAATTTATTTCGGACTTCCCCGAAGGGAACGATGCGGAAGTTGTGAGCTCTTTACAGGTGAGATATCCAAAAAGGTTTGATATATTTCAAGGGCTTTTACTATGACCATTATTTAATGAATATTCTTTAAACTATAAAGATTAATTTTGACATTATTATTATTGATTTTTGTATGAACTTGACGGGTCTCAAATTATGTATTATCATTTTTTATATTTGTATTCAATTTTATCGTACAGTTAGATTTTTTTATTTTTATTTTTTAGTATTATTGTTTGTATCTTAGAATTAGGCACGCCTGCCACGATGAGGCAGAATATAATTGAATCCTATTTTATAATTGACATACGAACTATTGTACATACATTTATGCGAGTAAATGATTATGAATTATGACCGCCATGGCGAATAGCCGGCTGAGAATTAGGAGGTTGCGGGTTCGATTCCCGCGGAACAAATGTTTGCACGATCTACAGATATTTGTTCCGGGTCTGGATGTTAGATAATCTGAAATGTCCGGCCACAGGGTAATTATTATTACGTTCGTGGCGAGAGTGCCCACCCAACATCTGTCGACCTTCATGTAGGAAGATATTTGGCAGAAGGGAGACGTATTTCATCGTTTCCGAGGACGGTTACCGTACACCGACAACTCACGTCTATAATTGCAGTGTTTTTGTACCTAGTAAATAAATACAAGTTTTTATAATAATATGTATTTTAGGCTAAATACAAACTTTAACATGGTGATGTTATTAAGACAAAACGGGTCTTTTCGCGCATAGATTTATATCAAAATTATGATTTTGACTAACCTCGACCTTTCGGCCAAGTTACATCGGCCGGTCACGAGAGACCAGCGGTAAAAGAAAACCAGGTCGACCAAGAAAAAGATGGACTGACGACATCACTGGAATCGCTGGGAATCACTGGATGACAACAGCAAAAGAGACGTGGAGACAGGAGGAGGCATATATACCCAAAAAGTTCCTAATCATACTTAATATAAAAAAAAACTAAAAAAATATGAAGAAATAAAGAACGCTTTAATAAATAATATGGTGGCCAAAAGATACAGGAAATGATAGGTTTGTTAAGCAAAGAAAGCGAAAAAATGGGCCTTAAAATGATTGAAAGCAAAACAAAAATACTTACAAACAGTAAACAAAATATTAACTTAAATGACATACCTCTAGAATACGTAAACAACTGTATATACCTAGACAAACAGATATCCTTCAAGACAAAAACACGCGAGAACAAGTCAAGATATGTATATAGCTCTCGGTTCGAAGACATTCTGCACGAGGGAAATCTATTCATCTGAAAACCCACCTGTGTTCTACCAACCCTTACCTATGGATGCTAAACATGGAGCTAAACTCATCATCATCATCCACAGCCCGACTTCACTTACTCACTCACTGCTGGGTATAGGCCTCCCCAAGTTTGTGCCATCCGCCACAATCCTGCGCTAGTCTCACCCATTGGCGGCCCGCGACTCTAACTATGTCGTCCACCCATCTCGCTGCCGGACGTCCAACCCTTCTACAGCCATTCCTCGGCCACCATTCAGTTGCTACCCTGCTCCACCTGTCATCACCACGTCGGAGCTACACTACGAGAACTAAAACCAAAATTAGGACTTGCCAAAGGGCGATGGAAAGAAGCATCTTAAAAATTAGAAAAATACAAAAAATCAGAAGTGAATTCATAAGAGAAAAAACAAAAGTAACAGATGCACTTCACTACGCACTTTAGTTAAAATGGCGGTGGCCAGGACCATGGAGCCCGATATAAGGTTGATAGGAGGACCATAAGAGCGACGAGATGGGTTGAACCCAGCGGTAAAAGAAAACCAGGTCGACCAAGAAAAAGATGGACTGACGACATCACTGGAATCGCTGGGAATCACTGGATGACAACAGCAAAAGAGACATGGAGTAAACAGGAGGAGGCCTATACCCAAAGAGGAGTTCCTAATCATATTTAATATAAAAAAAAAACAAAAAAAAAATGAGGAAATAAAGAACGCTTTAATAATTAATAATAATATGGTGGCCAAAAATACCCACCAATTTTAATACTATAATACTCTATTTGGACATTTATAATTTTTGTTAGGCAATAAGAACAAAGGCATAAAAATGGAAAGCGATATTTATTTTACTGTTGGCTGGCTGGGATGTGCTTGCTTTTCTGAGCGTAGCTTCTCTAAACGGGGCTGAAGTTTGGAAATGGCCACTTCCATTTCTTTCTCTGCGTCTATTTTTGACCCGTACTTGTTTTTTTATTACTGCAACTGCAGAAAAGCCTGTTTCGCACAAATACGAACTCGCAAATGATAATAGAAGCTTTAACGCGTAGTGGAGTGCTGATGGCACGATATTCATGAGAAACTGAGCTACAAAATTCGCTCACTCGACTCTGTCGCATCGATACACGACGCCCCTGGGACAATGCTGCGACGCACTGTTCGGGAAGCCCGCTGCTAAGGTTTATATCTTTATGGGCGGTAGAATAAGTTATTTACTATCCTGGAACTATTTTATTGTTGTCTTTTTTTTATACTGTTGAAGATGGAACAAACCTACCTGATATTAAGTGGTAACCATTGCATATAAGGTGTTTGATAATATACGCACAAAAATAAAAAAGGGTTATTTTAATGAGCATAATAAAATATATTTGTTAAATTTTTACCATAGAAATGTGAAATTTATTTTGGCATGTTAAAACAAACACTTATGTTGTGCTATTGCATAATGCTTGCCATCTAACCACAGATACTGTATTGGTGACGTCTCGAGATATCTCTTGTTGACCCTTTTTAACCCAAGATCCGCAGCCATTTCCGAAAGAGATATCAAATCGGCCTTTATTGTTGGATGTCGATCGCAAGAGTAGGCTGTAAGTTTTATATCCAATTAATCAACTAAACTTAGTCGATTTTCTTTAAAATTTGTTAATATCACTAGTAGTTTTTTTTTCGAGAAGTCTTTATTTATGTTTTGAGAAACCGTCGCGTTTACCTAACACCCTGTATAAAAAGGTATTGCCTCGTAGATCACGGACCTTATTAACGTGCCCTACGAGGCACTCCCCTGTTATGCAGACAATATTGTGACTGAAGGTGATATGTGTTTGGACTTCAAGTGCTACTTTCCTGTTCTCAGATTCATCCACACGGCTGGACGGCGCTGAGCAGAAATATAAGCCACGATGACAGGTCAGAGGTAAGCAATTATCTCAACTTGTACGAATTTTTGTGTCATGTAAGTGGGTTTATTGCATCGGGAAGTTTGGGCACGTTTTAAGCTGGTCGTTGTTAGTATTTGTAATTATAAACGTAACTATAAAAACTTAATTATTAATTACATAACAACCTATAGACAAAATGGTCAGAAATAAACATTAAATTGAATTTACCAATAATCTTACTAAGGTAAAAATTTCACTTCAAGCCTGTTGATTAATGTTACACTAGTGGTTCGCCCCGAACTGAGACCTCCCGAGTCTCACATTAAAACAAAGAAATATTATTTGTAATCTGACTATCAAAATAGTGACACGAAATAAATAACCAAGTGACTTAACTTACAGTTTCATTCAAATTACAGACAACGAGAGTTCATGTAATCTAGTTACTCTTTTTTGGGGTACAAATTGCAGTTACTCTGGATTTCAGACTTGCCGATATTTGGGTCACTAAAGCTACTTGCCAAATTTCAGCACTGTGAGGTCACTGTGTACCCTGTGAATTTTGTCAAAGTTCAGTTCAATTTTGAGTCATTATTTCTTTTTAACTAATTTACAGAAGTGTTAAACTATAAGATATAAAAGGCACATTTATCTATTTCTTCAGTTTACCTGATGTTTTGTAGATTCCTCAGAAGAGACATCGATGAATTGAAGGCCCTAGTTAAACCACCATAAATCTGTAACTTCATATTTTAGCGAGTTGAAAATTTCCAAAAACATTTAAGGAACTCTTTAATTAAATTCTAAAATAAAAATGATTAAGACAGACATAGTGCTTTCCGAGATTTATGCTGTCACTTTATGGACGCGTCTGGATTGAGAGCCCAACTCATTTGGTCATAACAGTTTTAATTCACGTTGTAAGATATTTATGGACCAATGCTTGAAGTTTTAACTATTTTCTCTATAAGTCTCAATTTGTTTCGCAAGGACTTAAAAAGTGGACCCTCAGTCCATATAATATGCACATGGTTTCCACCAATGCTGAACAGAGAGGGCATGTGTAAAGTCAACGTGCGATTTTGACATGATTCTATTGGCTGAATTTACACATCACCTCTCAGCTTCGTTTTTTCCACAGTGGACTTGCATCCACGACATCCAAGTGTCGGACCCGAGTGTGAAAAAGAGCACGCGCGATCGCTCCTCCTCCCCGCCGCCGACCGACGCGCGCCGCGGCCGCTCCGCCTTCCCCTCGTGCCGCATAAGCCGACGCGCGCCGTAAATACTCAAATAACCATTACTAATTCCAAGGTCCCAGGAAACTTCTGGCTGGCAGGCGCTTCTGGACAGAGTAAGGCTGGCTATCCATATAGTCAACTTTCACACGCATAATGGACCACATGCGGAGTTCGAATGCGGAAGCGAGTCCACCAACATAACGATTAGACGATAGGTGACCTCCGTGGCCGAATTATTGATTGTCTGTGAATTTTCGGGCAAAACTGTAAACTGTCGCTATGCTGACCCGAACGGGGAGACGATGGTTTCAGACGATTCTGACTAATGTATGGTGTTTTAGGTCGTTATTTAGTGCTGTTATAATTTATTATGACAACACGAGGTTTAGGTTGAGTCGAACGAAGTCGCAGGTAAACAGCTCGTAATATTATATTTTGTATTTTTCAGAGTAGGAAGCATACTCCGCAGAAGCCCCCGTCTAACACAGCGCACGCCAGTGGCGCTTCCAAACCCGGTCGAGGTCACTCCAAGGCGAAGCATCAGGCTGCAAGCGGGCCAGCACCCTGCAGAGAGAGTCAGCGAGAGTCCTAGAGCGGAGATGGAACTAGACGAGGACTCTAGAGAGGAGAGTGGGGAGAGGGAGCCGGTGGCGGGGCCTAGTCGCGAGAACAGCCCCGCTGGTGAACCAGCTAGGATACATATAAGTTACGCAGCAGGCGCTGATGCGGCCGCTTCTAGATTCGGACGGGTAGGCATTTGTTTAACATTATCACTATCTACGCAATTATACAACCTGTTTTGCTAAGTACGACATTTTTTTTATGTTACTTTTGGATGGAAAAACACACCTGATGTTAAGTGGTAATCACCGCCTATAACAAAGCATTGCCTCATAGGTCACGCACACGCACCTTAGAAACGTGCCCTAGGATGCACTGCCCTGCGTCCATCAACTTGAGGCTAACAGGTGTAAAGCCTCATGTGCCAGTAATTTCATTAGCATTCATACCCTTCAAACCGAAACACAACAACAGCACAGCAGACATTAACTTAAAACACACATCGGGTATCGTATTAATGATTTTAGAGGTGGGGTTAATACCGGTAGCCTGAATATTTATCCAGTAATCGATACATTTCCAATAAACAATTTTTAACGTTAATCGATGGCACCTCTGAGCCGATGCCGCTTAGTCAGGTTAACAGGTACCTACTTACACGATGGCACCTCTGAGCCGATGCCGCTTAGTCAGGTTAACAGGTACCTACTTACACGATGGCACCTCTGAGCCGATGCCGCTTAGTCAGGTTAACAGGTACCTACTTACACGATCAATGAATATGATTTGTTTAACTATTTTATACAGGCTGTTTTACTGATATTTTAGAACTTGATATTAAGGTTGTTTGAAAGTTTTTTTTTCGATAGTAATGAATTTGAAAGAGACCTCGTTTACAACAATACCTACCCGTGTTTTAATTTAATGTCGTACATAACAAAACACGTTGTATAAGGTGTTGCAATTTAAACTAATTACATTGAAGGGACGGTTTCTACAGAAAATAAATGTATCTATAAAATTTACTTGTTTTATCATAAAAAACTAGAATCGATAAAATGCTGCTCGACGAAATGTTAGAGAAGTAGCGTATTGTACGATGCCACAGATTACTAGCCACAGTAGTAGTATTGTACAGTAGTAGTGTATTGGATGAGGACTACGGCTTCTTGTGATATTTCGTTCCTAGGCACTTGTCTCACCGCCGGCGAGTATGCGATTAGCTATCAACTATTTTCTCGCTCAAGAAACGAACAAAAGATATAGATTACGTGTCAGTAAAAGAGACACTTATGTTAATAGTTGATCGCTGGCCGCTCGCACTGCCGGCGAGAACTCGCTCTCTCCACTATTTTGTCGCAGCGACTACAACACTCGGTCGTGCCGAACACACGCCGTTAGATGAACTACGCAAGCGCCACGCGCTCAGCGAGTGGCGCGAGTATCGCCCGCTTTTTTTTAGAATGGAATAATCTCGCTGTTGGCCTCTGAAGCCGTTGCAGCTTAACCGAACTTTTGGCGAGCGCAGAAGGCGCTCAGCCCTGTAAGTTTTTGATGAGGCAACTAGCGCAAGGGCACCACTTAGGTTCGAACCTCGGCTTGGGCTGTTGCCAGGATGAGGATAGGAGAGTAACGCCCGGGTACGTGCTAATACCTCGTATAGGCGGCGACTGAAGGGACTCGTCGACCACGCCGGCGAGGTCGGTGTATCTGTGAAGTGTTTGCTCTGTCTGATGTAAATGACTCGGAAGTCTCTTCCGCATTAGCGGAGGTGATTTCGCGTCATCCGGGTCTCCGAGAACGTGTCTCGGACGACGGAGGGTTTTGTTCGCGGGCGGATTTCTCGGATAGTAAGTATCGCCCGCCGCACTCGCTCACTCGCTTTATAGCCCAGAGAGACAACTACATAAACTACACTCTTGCTGCTCGCCAACTCGTTTCTAGTTTGTAGCTCTAGTCGCTTCTCGTTCATCGCCGGCGGTGAGACAAGTGCCTAAAACAGAAGATGCATCTCAGTCTCACTCAAGTTGGAATATGAACTGTAATCGCAAATGGCACAGTCTATAGTAGTATAGTTGGCCACCAGTTGTTAATACGAACTTATTTACTTGTTATTGGTGTATTTTTGATTTCAGGGCATACAAAACGATTTGTGGGAAGCCAGTATCACAATAAAACAGCATAGGATATTACAGGATATATTTAGGCGGTAAGTTTATATATCTCGTTGCATTAGATGCCGCCCGCGGCTATGCACGCGTGGTTTGTATATTAAAACATTACCCTCCTTCTGCGCAGTTGGATAAAAAGTACTCTAATCCTGGTCATAATAAGTATGCTTATTTCATAACTTTAGGAATACATGTGCATTGCATTGTATCGCAAACGATCAATCGCTAATTGATCGATCGAAGCGAGATCTCTAAATCAACTTGTGCAAATCAGCATTGTATGTTTGTTTGTCCGAGGATAACTTTCGAAGCGTTGATCCGATCATCGTCAAATTTGATACATAGGTAACCCCCTATGATCTAAAAATGTGTGTGGGGGGGGGGGGGGGGCCCACCCCACACATTTTTAGATCATTTAGTCACACCAAAATTGTGCCATCACTATATACAAAATTTCACGATGATATCCTCGAACAAACATACATACAACGCCGGTTTACCCAAATTGATTTAGAGATCTCGCTTCGCTCGTTCAATAATGTAAGCACTAAGGTTTCGGAACATACCTCCCGTGCTAGTTAAAAGCTGTGTTACGGCGAGGTAGCTCTTCACTCCCCATGACTGACAAACACTTAGTTTAACTTGTATCTTAAACATAATTAGAGCAAATGGCTTGCAGGGTACAGAGTATAAAGTATAATCTATCTATATACCAAATTTTATCGAAATCGGTCCAGCAGACTGAGAGATATTCGAATTTATAGTATTAGTAAGGATTAACACGGCTTTTCTCGCCTAACTTGTAAGGCCGCCGCGCTCACAAATGATTACTCTCCAGCTATGCGTATAACGCGCGTGGCGAATCGTTACATACACACGGCTACACATCAAGCTATAAAATTCCAGTATAAGCTGACCTCTCATTCTATGAAAAGCCTATACAATGCGAGGCCAGCTTATACTGGACATGTATAGCTTGATGCGTAGCCGTGTGTACATTGTGCGGGTACGAATAAAAACACGCTACGCGTATGAAGTGCGGTATATTATTAGATTTATTATATTAAACTACATATTAATCTTTTCCATTAAATGAACGGCGCCATTTTAGATTCGATTGTTGCAGTATGAGTGCAAACTTGAGTCGTAAGTGAAAGAGGATAAGGTTGATTGTTATATATTTTGTTGTTTGTAAATGTTGTCAGAGGATCAGTACGCCGCAGTTTCAACATGCAGCGGATAACGGGCGTGAACACCGGCATCGCGGCGCCGCCTCCGCGCCTGCGCCTCTCCCCCGCGCCCCACATACACCTAGCTAACGACAGGTCACTACCATAGTTTTATTTTAACATGAATACTTTTTTTTAAATTGTTTCCATAGTGGGAGGCAATTCAAAAAACGAATGATAACAAAATCGAGGGATACAGTTTGGTGTTACAGCTACATATCTATCATCTCCATTCAAAATTTATTTACACCACTGGATAACTAAAGGATCAAAGAATTCGTTACGCTAAGTGAGAACTGTGACGCATCGCGCGCGGTGGTAGGAGAAGCGCCGCCATTTTGAGGTCATTTTGCTGCGTTTCAAGATTTCCATTTAGCATGACCCGAAGGACTTCTTAGTGTTCAAACATGATTATAACATACATAAAATAGCATATTTTGTATAGAAAATGTTACCTGTTACGTACAAAACACGGCCGTGTCCATGACACAGCCACACCACATTTTTTATACTGTATAGATCTTCGTTTGACGACAATCTCATTTGATGGTAAGCGATGATATGGTCTAAGATGAAGCACGAAGATCTAGAAGAAACCTATTTAGTCTACTAGATATATTAAATTGTAAAGTGAATAAAAAACACCAGGTAACCACAAAATAGATGGGGGTACAGAAGTCAAGTCTGGTCGATTTAGATCAAATCAAATCAAAAAATATTTAAATCATAAATGTTTATTGTTTGTGTATCTAGGTTACAATGTAGGTACAAGTTGGTCGTGTTTATATTTTTAAGACAGCGCCAGATCCTACCTTACAGCAAACAAACAGATTTTAAAAAAATATATTAATATTTTAAGCACACACTAAAATCAATTTCAATTCAACTGTTTGAACTAATTATTTGTGACAACGCCAATAGAATAAACAAAACAAACACACACAGGAGACATAAAAAAAAGAACTTACAATACTAACATAAAATACATTATAAACTCTTCTTAGGGTTAAGCTCCCCTTTGTACATGACCTCTATTTCTGTATTTTTAAATGTATTTTCTTGTGTGCAATAAATAAAGAAAAGAATGAAGAGTATACATAAAAATAACATTGCAGAGTGTGTCTCATCGTACCCCAAGCGAGTGTCACAAAAAGGCTATAACTCAGCATGTGCTGGGTTGCAATGGCTACTCAACGCTGGTATTCCATTAGAGCCTCTTTGAGTGGACCACGAATCATTTTAATTACCAACGCTCGAACGTACCAGCTAATAAATTATGTCTCGCCAAAACGCGGCACTCTAGGCTGGAGTTTGACAGACTTGGTCCGAGATCCTCGTAAGCGCGCGTCTATGTGTGTGTGTGTATGCCTGTTATCGCTCATTGTACCAATCTTACCTTCTGTACTGTTCTGTGCCGGTCACCAATGTATTATGTGTAAAACGCTTATCGACGCTTATTGTTCATAATGGGCCCGTCTGTTTTATAATAGAATGCCGGAAGACATTAGGGATGCTGCTTCCACAGCGATATTTAAAAATAAATTAAAAAAGTGGTTACTGGAGAGGATTTTCTATAGTGTAGATGAGTTCTACGACCTACTGGTGGTAGAGCTTTTGTGAACGAGCTCGAGGAAGTGGGCCTTACCTTTATCTACCGCCAAATAGCAGTACTTGTGCTGCTGTGTTCCGGTTAGACGGTAATGGTATGTTCCTGTAATTACTGGCACATACGCATACCAGCTAAGTCCAATAGTATGGCAACGTATCCACATAGAGATCAAGACAACATAATAGCTTGTTTTGAATTCTATGTGGATATATCCATGGGCTGCAGTAGCCACTTAATATCCGGTGGACTGCATGCTCGTTTGACATATAAGTAGTATAAAAAAATACCATAAATTTAATATTTATTATAACATTAGTTATAATAAGTGGGACTGGGCGGGCTATATCTGCCGCATGTCGGAGGAGTTATGGGCAAAATCTACCACCGAGTGGATCCCAAAAGACAGAAGACGACCGCGTGGCAGACCGCGACGCCGATGGAAAGACGAACTCGACTTGATCCGTATATGGAAGATAGGACTACACACGCGCATGATAGGGTGGAGCGGAAGGAAGGGAGACCTTTGCCCTGCAGTGGGACAGTACAGGCCCCAAATAATACTATTGACTTGTAAAATTGGATTTATGAATAAATTTTTGTATTGTATTGTATCGACTGCCCAAAGTTACTGTCAATTATTGTCAAATAAATGCTTAGCCGGCCAATTCAGTCAGTGATCAACTTTGGTAATATATTTTTAAGATGATGTTTAGGTATTTTATCAATGTCTTTATATCTACACACACTTCACAGACAGCAGTACAAATTGACTGAACTATTGTATTTTTTTCTTTCAGGCCGTCATTATCGGGCATGACGCCAGAGAGGAGGCCGAGCCTCGAGGAGAATTTATCTCTTTCAGAAATGAAGCAGTCGATAAGACAGAATAAAGAACGCCTGTTGTTTTATAAAGAAGAAACTAATCAGGGAAAAGGCTTTATCAAAGTAAGTGGAAGATGTAGAATACCTTATTTTAGAATGGGGAGGCCTAGTTCAGCTTTGCGGGGGACTATGGGGAGCAGCGTTGCCAGATCTTTTTTTGTCAAGTCGGGATTCTGCCACTTTTTGAGTGAAAAAGGCGGGATTCTTTCGGACATAGTAAAATAAAACCAGTCAAGTGCGAGTCGGACTCGCGCACGAAGGGTTCCGTACCATTATCTATAAAAACGGCAAAAAAATCACGTTTGTTGTATGGGAGCCCCCTTAAATATTTGTTTTATTTTAATTTAATTATTTATGTTTAAAGTGAATATATTACTAAATATTTTATGAATATTTCAAGCGTTTTCATGTTGCCGTTATCAATATGAAGCTAAAACGAGCAAATAAATCACGTTTGTTGTATGGCAGCCCCCCTTAAATATTTATTTTATTCTGTTTTTAGTATTTGTTGTTATAGCGGCAACAGAAATACATCATCTGTGAAAATTTCAACTGTCTAACTATCACAGTTCATGAGATACATGCTGGTGACAGACGGGCAGACAGATAGCGGAGTCTTAGTATTAGGGTCCCGTTTTACCCTTTGGGCACGGAATCCTAAAAACCGCGTATAATCAGAAGTTTTTAAATATTTATCGTTTTATTTGAGTTTTAAATTACGTTTACGTGACAATAGATGGCAAAAATAGCCATAGAAAATGTATTTTAATAAAAATATGGTATTTTAAATTAGGTTTACCTTATCGTTATGTAGTTGAGTCCTCTTCTTCTAATAAAAATTTAAACGATACCAACTTGATGCACCAAAATATTGAAGGAATTAGTTGTAAAGAATTAGAGCTGGAATTGTACATGAACTCAAATAAGATTGACATTATTTGCATTACAGAACATTGGCTTAAAAACCATGAGGTCATGTTCAGTTTCAGTAAACACCGAGTTGGTAGTTCTTTCTGCAGAGTACATGCTATACGAGGTGGCTCGTTAATACTACTTAATAAACAGATCAAATTTAAAGATCGATTAGATATAGTTCACCTCTCAGTAGAAAGACATATTGAAATAGCCTTCGCAGAGTTGGAGCAGTTCATAGTTATAAGTGTTTACAGACCACCATTTGCCACATTTGACATTTTTGAAAAAAATATACAAGAAATTTTGTTTAAATTATCAAAATCAAATAAATACATTATTGCATGCGGAGACTTCAATATAAATTTGCTAGAACATAATTCATTAACTACTAGAATAACTAGTTTATTTCAATCATTTGATCTGAAGCCTCAATTCATGGAGCCTACTCGAATAACCGACACTTCAGCCACAAGTATAGATAACATTTTAGCCAATGTAAAAATTGTAAATAGAAGTTTAATTAGTAATATTAAATCGGATCATCTTGGTCAAATAATTAAAATAGAGATTCAAACAAAAAATCTTGTAAAAAGTATAATTACTTGTGTACCATAGATCGATTGGACAAACTTAAATTGAACTTAACTTCTGTACTTCAATGTGTACATAATAATAATCCGAATAATTTATACAACACAATTTTTAAGAAATTTAGTGATGAGTTTAATTCAATTTTTAGACCTAAATCGATCATGATCTCTGATGGTCAAAAGTTCTGTGACTAGGCAACAGTGGGAATACATAAAATCAGATTTTTTTTTTATAATCTTTATGCTGAAAAACAATATAATTTTAATGAGGAGTTTAAAGAAAAAGTAAAAAATATTCAAAGATTTTTAAAAATGTTTGTCGTGAAGCAAAAGCGCGTCATTTGAGTTCTAAAATCAAAAATAGTCAAACCAAAGTAAAAGCCACTTGGAAAATAATCAACAGCGAGACTGGAAGAGTCCCAAATAAGAACAATAAGTTAAGTTTGAAAATTAGCAATGCTGCGATCAATCAGGATGGTGATGTAGCTAATGCGTTCGAAGACTTTTTTACTGATATTCCAGTCTACCACAAAATCCTTAAACTCCTCTCCCATAGTCGCAGAGTCATTGTTGAACTTAACGGAATGCAAAACACAATTCAAATTTGATTATGTAAATAGTGGTGACATCATAAAAGCTTTCAAACTGATAAATGTTAAGAAAACCACGGACCTCTGGGGTATCTCTGATAGCGTCGTAAAAACATTGATTAACATAATTGTTCCCGAACTAGCTTTAATATTCAACGAGTGTATTGACTGTGGTGTATTCCCTTATTTAATGAAACACAGTAAAGTAACTCCACTTTTCAAATCAGGCACTAGTTCTGATCCTGGTAATTTTAGACCAATCTCAGTACTATCGCCATTTTGTAAAATATTTGAAAAACTAATTTTAAATCAACTGCTTCGAGATTTCAATTCTCATAATTTACTGCATCATAAACAATTCGGATTTACCAGGGGTCGCTCAACCACTGATGCTGGTATTGAGTTAATATCGCACGTATTTGATGCCTGGGAGAAGTCTCATGACGCTTTAGGTGTTTTTGTGATTTATCCAAGGCATTTGATTGCGTAGACCATGACACATTGATCAGGAAACTACACCATTATGGCATTAGGAACGTTGCTCTAGACTTTCTTACTTCTTATTTAAGTGGCAGACTGCAAAGAGTTGACGTGAATGGGAAGCGTTCTCCGGGGTCTCTGGTTAAAATGGGTGTACCACAGGGATCAATTCTGGGACCATTTTTGTTTTTAGTATATATTTAATGATCTTCCCCATCTTGTAAGACACGATCATGAGGTTGTACTGTTTGCTGATGACACGACACTTTTATTTAAATTAAAGCGACGCCAAACCGATTTTGACGATGTAAACAATGCAATCTCTAAGGTCGTAAAATGGTTCAATGTAAACAATCTACTTCTATGTGAGAAGAAAACAAAGTGTATTAGATTTAAACTACCTAATGTTAGACAAGTTAAGGCAGATATAAAAATCAAAGACGAGGAGTTGGCTCTTGTGGACACCACCGTATTCTTAGGTATAACCCTAGATAATAAGCTTCAATGGGGCCCTCACATTGATAAGTTGTCGAAGATACTTAGTTCTGCCGCATACGCAGTCAAAAAGATCCGTCTTTTTACAGACGTAGACACAGCTAGACTAATTTACTTCCACAGCATTATGTCATACGGTAATCTATTGTGGGGGAGTGCTGCAGATATAAACACCGTTTTTGTGCTGCAGAAGAGGGCTGTTCGTGCAATTTATAATATGGGCCCCAGAGAATCGTTACGCAATAAGTTTAAAGAAATAAATATTATGACATTCCCTTGTCAATACATCTATGAAAATCTGATGTATGTTCACAAAAATATTAATTTGTTTAAGAAAAATAGCGATAATCATAATTTTAATTCAATTCAATTCATTCATTTATTTCAGATGTCACTGATCCATATTTGTTAGTAAAAAACTTAATTAAACATGTCAAATGGGTTAGTACATATTAAATTCAAACACAAATAATACAAATAAAATAAAAATAACAAAAAATAATTCTAATTCACATATTTAGTCTAGTCAGGTACTCTCACTCACAATGCTCTTTGGAAGGGCTTGTGTGGCACGTGGAGGTTACAACAGTGGTTTATATAGGGAGAGTCGAGGCGGTCTGCAATCACGCTGAGGAGGACGTTCGTACTCGACCGCACCTGCCGCACCAGGGATACACAGCGCAGGCGCATTGTCGCATAGAAACAATTGATGCGCGCCTCCGCGAACATTCCCGACGCACTGCAGAAGCGGGGAAGCCCCAATATCATCCTCAGCGCGTTGTTGTACTGGACTCTGAGGGCTGTGTACGATCTCTGAGTATAGTTTATCCACAGGCTGCACGTGTAGAATGAAGTACAAAATGCTCTAAAGAGAGTTATTTTAACGTCTCTCGAACAACGTGCAAACCTGCGGAGTATCATATTTGCTCTGACCGACAAAGCCCTCTTCTCCCGTTCAATATCAGCATCGTCTCAGGTCGGCCGTAACTAAGTGACCCAAGTATCTAAACTGTTCCACTTTTTTCAAGTTGGAACCGTAAAGCCTTACTGGAGGTACCTTCGTAACTCGTCTCGAGCCGGCCTGAAAGACCATGTACTGACTTTTGTTTACATTGTAGATTAGTCCATGGATGTTGGCATAATTTTCACATATACTTAGCAGCTTTCTAAGCCCACAGATCGACGCACTCAGCACCACCATATCGTCCGCGTAGCTAATGTTATTGAAACATGCTCCATCAATATGACAACCAGTATGCTCACTGCTGAGTGCCTCGATTAGTCCATTTAAATACAAGTTAAACAGTGCTGGTGAGCTCAGCCCCTACTAGAAATAAAAATAAACTCGCTGTTGCGACTTGTAGACTCCATAAAGTTATTAAATCGTTTAAAGGGCAAGGTGTTCGCTTTTATAACAAACTCCCAAGTGATGAACAAAAATAGACAATTAACAAATTTAAAAACGCAATTAAACAAAATCTTTATAAAAAAGCCTACTATAAAATATCGGATTATTTAGATGATAGAGAAGCTTGGGATTGAAATTGCTCCAACTCGTTCAAAATGTTACAATTTAGACGTAATTTATTACCTGTATTGTTATGTATTCTAAAAGGATCATTAAAAAAAACAACCAGCCTTGTTTTCTTGCCTTTCTTTCTTGGCTTGGTCGCGAAGGAACAGGAAGTAAAATTGACGTTTCAAAGTGATCCTTGTGATTTTAATGAATAAAAGATTTTGACTTGACTTCGTCTTCTGAATAAAAAAAATAGAAATTTATAAACAAATGAGACTAAGAAAAAAGTGAAAGAGAAAGAAGATGTCGCGGTCGCACGCGCTGATTGCGTGACGCACCCCTCTCTCCCGCGAGCTTATCTTCCTTCATTAGGTACGCGACGGGCGTCACCCGACCGCGCTTCCTCAGCACGCTGCACGCACGGTTGAGTTATCCCCGAAAAGCGGGACTGAGCCTGTCCCGCGCGGAACATACAATTTTGATATAAAAATCGGGATGTCTTTCAACTCTGATGGCGAGGCCTATGTTCAGCACTACGGGGGGATGTTTCAGTTTCCACAGGGCAGACGCTACGACGCCCTCTCGCTAGCTTTCTCTTTTGTAACTCCACGGAGTTTTATTTGCGATCTCCTTTCTTCTCGCCGCGTGCCCATAATACAACGTTGCATATTTTGGTAGCGAAATATTTGATGTCTCACTTTAATCGATCATAATGGACAATATATGAGAAAGAATCGAAGAACATTCGATGAACTTGACCTACAGTGTTTAGAAATGGTTTACTGGAAATGTATCGATTACTGGATAAAAATTCAAGCTACCGGTATCAAACCCACCTCTAAAATCAGTTTATTTGATTCTGCATATGTGTTTTAAATTAATGTCGTGAATGCGGTGACAAACTGTATAGATCTACTAACATAATACTATAATAATATTGTGTCCTGTCTATGATCCCAAGTTGGTTGAAATTATTTAACTAAATATCCTACTTTTAGGAATAAAATGTAAAAACTATTTTTTTTAAAAGGAAACTTCCATAAACACAAAGTGATGTATTTTAACAATTATTGCAAACAAATTAACTAGCGTTCGTATATTAATTAAACACCACGTGATTTCTAGAACACGTAATCAAGTAACCACGTAAGCACGTAAAACACGTCCGCACAGCACAAGTCTCGAAAAAGTGTGGGCGCGTGCGGTCTGCGCAGCGCCTTATATATTCGATTGGTCTCGGTCACTGTTATCAGCGCTGGAGTTGTCCAACACGGCCTCTCCTGATATCCTGACGTCCTCGTCAGGTTCTTCAGAAAAGTCAAGGTCGCCAATATCGGGAGCGATATGTTCGATGGTCCAGGATGTCCAATCCCAGCATCCCTTGAAGAAGACCCTGGTTGAACTACTTCAAGTCCAGGCATCTGGACAATCAGAATCGTCAGCTGTGTCTGCAATGAAATAAGCAGTATTACGAACTCAAACCTCAGTAAGTTATAAACCAGGTTTAGTTAGGTTAGTCTTTGTTAAATCAATTAAAATTACCAACACCTCTGTACTAAAACAAAATAGTCAAGTACGCATTGATTTATGGTCCTTAAGAATCACAAACCAACGGTTCCCAATAATTGCACTATGAAAAGGTCGACCAAAAAAACGTACGTACAAAAATAACAAACGCTGAGCACTTACACGGCCGAGGCTCCTAGTTTGCATACCACTCAACGACTCTTCGGCATAGGCTCTTTAAAGTTTGCATACCGAAAAGATTTTGCACCGTCTCCTGGTAAAAATAACAAACGCTGAGCAAAAGTTAAAGTTTGCGTACCGCGTAGACTTCAGGCTTATCTTCAAAGGCAGAACAAGTTTCAGGGGTCCACAACGGTGACTACCGGCAGAGGCGCTTTAAAGTTTGCTTACCGCGTAGACTTCAGGCTTATCTTCAAAGGCAGAACAAGTTTCAGGGGTCCACAACGGTGACTACCGGCAGAGGCGCTTTAAAGTTTGCGTACCGCGTAGACTTCAGGCTTACCTTCAAAGAAGGAAGAACAAGTTCCACTCACCCCTCCAAAGCACCATGAACTGTGCTGCCGCATAATGTCATCTTGCCATATGCCCCAGCGGGCAACTCAAGTTCATACAGACGCAGTGTCTTGACAACTCAATAAGGCCCGCGCACACCCGGGTCCCGCTTTCCTTCGGACTGGGCGTATACACACAAGGAAGGCGCTTGTTCTCGTTAATAACAGCATCTTGCTGCGCTTGATTCCTCGTCAATCGTTCGGCGATGAAGTCAAACTAATGCCTTAACCTTTTTACGCCTCGGCCGTACCTGATCATGACCTAATAATTCGATACAAGTATTCGATTTCAGTCGTAAAAAAGGAAACATTGTGAAAGTAACCTCAAACAGAATAAACAAATCGACCTTTAAGTCAAATAGTCAAATTCAACCGGTAAGGTAAGATAGGAGGTACTTTCGACCTATTGGACTTCCCACACTTTTTACTATGCAAAACTATGCGTGTAACGTAAATGTTTCAAAAATGATAGCGACTCCAGCAAAGTGATCGATCCACTATCGATTTATCGCCCTGCGTTCATGCAGTAACTTTGCGCAACGATTCAGTTATCGTACTGATGACAGTCGAGCGAGTGCTCCTTTATTTACATAACAACATTAAAACTAACCAACCACAGAACACTATTACTCACAAGCAACCAACCAACCAGCTGTCATGTCACTTTTGACAGGGAGGCTTACGGTGATATCGGTTTTAGCGCGATTCGCAATGCAGCTTCGGTCAGGCACCACAATCTTACAAAAATGTATTGACGCTGACGTGATATTTGACAGTTTAAAACATAGACTTTGCATGTCGGTCGGCTACATTTACACCATTGCGTGTAGACTAATTTTAAGAACAAAAGTTGGGTGTGACCGTAATGAGATCGTGTTTATTTTTAGCATAAGTCACATTACAGGTCTTAGACGTGTTTAGCTTTATGTAAATTGAAAAGAACCGGACTAAATCATCAGGCAAAAGTTTTGCGTTCATAGCAGGTGCTCAAATAATATTGCGATGTGGGTCAGTTTTACCGCGGATAACAATCGCAGATGCAAGCTCGTCACTGAGTTCCTGCACTATGCGTATGCGAATTCGAAGTATTTGTTCAAAGACTTGGCATTATCTACTTCGACCACACTAATTGTAAATGTTGTGCAAGCTAGGATCGTAACTCGAAATACAAAAATATTGGTTCGGTCTTACCGCTGTCTGTATTGATGGATTGGATCGCGCCCACAATGCGATCTGTTACCGTTTTTCTGCACCGCTAGCACACTCGCTTCCCCGGCGACGCGCTCCAGTCCAGGCTCCATCGCCTGACCCGTGCAGGACTCGAGTGAAACGGGTGGAGGCACCGAAGGCGCTGACGGCAGAGGCATCAACACGCTACTGGCCGGCTTAGTCTACCGTTGCGCTCGGCTCTCTAAAGCTTGTATACGAGACATAATAATGTGCCAGTACTCACGATTGCGATGATCATGTCGTTGGCTGCGGCTCCGTTGACTGCGGTGACTGTGACGTTCACGGCTGCGGTGGTAACGTTTGTGACTGCGGCTGCGGTCACGCCTACTTGTACTGCGACTAAAACTAAGACTACGATACCGTGTTTCGTTTCGCGGCGTACAGCCTCGAGATGAAGTGCGATCACCGTAAGTGCGGAGCCCTGCACCACGACCACCATGGCTAGAACAATCACTAGGATCCCGTGTTGCACCGCGGAGTATGCCCTCGCGACAAACTGCGCAAACGCCGACCTTGCGAGTGCCTGCTGCGAGAACGCCTTCTCCGCGGGCTTCGTGAGCAATTCTCACGTGTTCGCGATCTAGATGATCTATCCATTTTACGAAGGTAAAACAGAAAATATTAACACGAACACAACAAACAAGCACAGAAAATTACAAAAAAAAGGTTATCTCAACACGTGCTTTGCGGACGATGTCAGAACAATGAGGAAAAATACGATGGATTTTACATAAATAACCGAAAAATATTGCCTTTAGCGTGGGGGTGAAGATCTTTTATCCCACTTCCATAAACACAAAGTGATGTATTTTAACAATTATTGCAAACAAATTAACTAGCGTTCGTATATTAATTAAACACCACGTGATTTCTAGAACACGTAATCAAGTAACCACGTAAGCACGTAAAACACGTCCGCACAGCACAAGTCTCGAATAAGTGTGGGCGCGCGCGGTCTGCGCAGCGCCTTATATATTCGGTTGGTCTCGGTCACTGTTATCGGCGCTGGAGTTGTGCAACACTACTAATAATATTAAAAGTACTTGACCGTCATTGGAAGCTTTATATAATGAGAGAGCATATCCGTTTCCGTCGTGTTTCTACCATTTTTCGTACTTTTTTACCTAGTGTTTCCGGTCCTGTGGCGACACCTGGCGGCCGTGCGCCATTTTGATTTCGTTAAATGTACCGCACCATTTGGAATTCATTGGCGTTTCGTATTCCGTCGAAGCAACACCTGCACAGCAGCTCTGTCTCTGTGTCCGTTGCAAATTCTTTTGAAAAATAGTTTATATTATAGTGAAAGTGAATAAATTACGTAAGTAATGTCTTTTATTTAATATTTAGCTATTTTGTGGTAGGAGCTATTGTTCAACTCGGTCGAGTTTTAAATTTACAATTAAATTGCAGCCTACCTACGCTTAATAGGTACTGCATCATTATTTTAACGGGTTTTCCGTTCGGATCTTGTACATTGTTTATTGAATCTACCCGGGTATTTCGTACGATATGGTAGTATAATTAATTTGTCTGTGTAATGTTTTATAGCGATATATTTAAACTTATTTCTTTGCATATGGATAATAATGAGCCTTTCACGGCTACCGAGCCACAGGTTATGGTCGGCCCAAGTAGAGGTGCTCGCAAACGTGCTCGAGCAGCTCCAATAGCAGCAGTTCATCACACCGCCGCAAGAAGACAAAGCGCATTCAGCGTTCAGACCGCAAGGTGGATAAACTGGTCTAGGATATGGGTGAGCTCCAAAACATTGTTACTAATTTCATAAATGTAAATAATGCAGATTATCACGATGCTGCGTCACTCGTGGAGACAGTCGTGGAGATCATAACGTCACTGACTAACAGTGTGTTGGTGATGATAATCGAAATGTTAGCGTTTGATATCGAGACAAAATTAAAGGAACCATCTGTTCCGAAAACCCCTGATGGGTTTCTGCAGATGTTACTTGAGGCTTAGGTAGCACTTCTTGGTCGGAAGTGGGATACGCTGATACGCAAAAAACATATAACTATACTCCAGGGTTCATAGACCTGGAAACAAACGAAGAGGGAAAAATATATGACACCCTTCGTCATCTGGCATATTATGCAGCTATAACCTACTGCATACTAAATCAAAAAGAAACATTGCAGGAAGGTATTTGGAATCTTCTTTTATGGACTAAAAGTACAGATTAATTTTGACAATCTGAGCGGAAAGGTTTATGAGCTTTTCCAAAAAAGGGGATTTAAGTAAGGTTTCTTCATACCTCTTGCAATTAGTTTGTGGCCGTCGTGCCGAAAGTATCGAAATCCGGCGGGAAACTATAACAAGGGTAAAATCATAGAATTTGTTAAAACATTGAATAGGATACCTCCGTCTTCTACTTACATATTCGAGTCTGAACCGTTCACTGCGACATTAGAAAAAGCCGGAGGGGTCCGTAAAGCATTTTGACCCGTAAATTCAGAAGGGTTCTCGCAAACTAGATCTAATCAGTCTCAAAGCCGCCCCTCGCGGGGGCAAGGCGTACGAAAGCCAGCAGTTCCATCGCGTGGAGCTCAATGCACTCTCCACGAACAAGGTTTCCCAATGCATACGCATCCTTGTAGGTAACAATCCACCCTCGCGGGGTGGCTACCATTATGCGAAATATAATTACCGAGGTCAACCCTCGAATGTTCAGTATGAACACCAAAACTCATATAAGAGAGGTTAATTTCACAATCGAGGCTCGCGGCCCGATTGTGGCAGAAACCGAGGATGCTCAAATGTTCCGAGAGGTTACAAAGGGAACCGAAAACGTTACAAGCAATGTCTCGAAACCATTTCAAGCAGGTCAGTTAGCGCATTTCCACTCGCAATGGAAAGAAATAGGGGCACCAGAAACGATGTTAAAGTTAATTCAGGAGTACCGTATACCATTCTTTCAGAAACCTCCACTTGTTTACCCAAATATAATCAGAGGTCTTTTTCACATGCCTGTTTTGGACGAAATGTCTGTCATTGTACAAAAAATGAAAAACCAAGGCATTCTAAAGGTAGCTCAACCCTCACCAGGTTTCTTATCTTTCCTGTTTCTTGTGCCAAAAACCAACGGATCAGCCTGTCCTATAAATAAATAAAATAAAATAAAATCCTGTCCTATATTCATCCTAAAAAGCGCTAAACGAGTACGTAATGACCGAACCCTTCCACCTCCTAAACATGTATCGCATTCCAGATTTTCTACAACCGCAGGACTGGCTCTGCAAGTTAGATCTCTCTCAGGCTTACTTTCATTTAAGAATTGCAAACTCGCACAGGCGCTTCCTACGCCTTGTATACAACCAAAAGCTGCTAGAGATGACTTGCCTTTCCTTCAGATTGAGCACAAGTCAAAAAAAAAAATACTCACGAATTGGCGGCTGTAATGTTACGAGAAAGGTGGAATGTGAGAATCCTTGTATATCTCGACGATTACTTAATAGTGCATCAAAATATGCACCTTCTTCACAGGCATGTCAAGCTAGCAGTACGTCATTGCAAAATCTCGGGTGGTATATAAATTTTGAGAAGTCTGTTCTCAAGCCACAAAAGAGCATAACTTATCTAAGAGTACCTACCGTGGAAATCCCGGAACAACCTAGAAACTTTACCCGAAGAAAAGTCGAGATAATCAAAAAAGTAATTCAGGTTCTCGAGGTGAGAAAAGTAACGTTAAAAGATTTACACAGAATAGTAGGACTTCTAAATTTTTGCCGGTTTTGTTGTACCTCGAGGACGGCTCAACAATCGTCAATTGCTCATGTTCATGAATTCTATACCAGACCTATCGTCGAAGGCCTATTCACCTCTGTACGTTCGCGAAGAACTGAATTAGGGGAATTTCCGGTCGGCAACGCCGCTTCATTATCCTCTGCCAACAAATTTTCGTGCAAATGACGTCAGATGCGTCAGACCAAGCTTGGGGGCACAAATAATTGATCTGGCCCTTACCGGCACTTGGTTGCAAGAAGAGCAAGCACTACATTGCAATCAGAAAGTGATGCTAGCTATTCTTCATGCACTTCATAGCCAAGCTCACGTACTGAGCCACAGCTCTATCCTTATTCAATGCGACAACAGGACTGCAGTCACTCGCCTTCGAAAAGGAGGAACGAAATAATTACGATTGCTAGACATAAATTATCAAAATCTAAAATTGTTAGATCACCATCAAATTCACTTCAGTAGACACTATATCCCAGGCAAGTACAACAATCACGCCGATCACTTGTCGCGACGTCGCCTAAATCCGGATTGGCACCTACTGTCGGCCTGTATGGATATATTGTTTACAAAGTGGGGAACCCCGATGATAGATTTGTTTGCCTCAGAGACGTAGTTCACAAATACGTGTCTCGAGATTTGAGAGACCGTTAAGCCCTGTTTCACGACGCATTCAGTATCCCATGCAATTATCCAATTGCGTGGGTGTTTCCACCAACGTTCCTAGTCCCAAAAGTGTTGACTCATCTAAATCAATCGACGGGGGTTGACCTATTCATAGTAACTCGATGGGAGAGGGTGTTTTGGCGCGCAGACCGCGAAGCCCGAGCGCTGGCTGTACCGTTTACCCTGATAAATCGGGAAAAAACATCTAGTTGACATGTTCACGGGCCTCCCATCTCCGCAAGTCGAAAACATCGTTTTAGAGATGTGGAAATGTGGGGGTGGTCCAAGGCGATAAAAACTTGGAACACTGATCAATTGACGTTGCTTAAAAATTCTTGGCAAAGTCAACTCGGAAGACCTCTGAAATGGGAAACGTTGGATGTCTTGGTCTATTCCTAAGAACGTGGACACAATAAATCCTACAGGTTCGCAATTAGCACAATTTCTGTCCGATTTACATTTAATTGATAACTTGTCATATAATACAATACTTTTACACAAGTCTGTTGTTTCTACCTTGTGTAACGCTGAGATATCGAGTCGCTTAAGTTCTCACGTTATATAAGACATATTTTAAAGTCGATTGCTCTAAGAAATCCAAAGTCTTCTAAACCACCGGTCTAGGATATTAGTAAGCTTACTTCTTATTTATATAGTTATACAATAGATATGAAAAATAGTTTTCAAGTATCGCATCATATTGCTATACTATTACTCTTTTGCTCAGGAAGACGCATTCATGCATTGACCTTGCGTGATCCTGATCACTGCATCAGATCCGATGATAATATTATATTTTGGCCTCGATTTGGTTCGAAAACTGACAGCAGTAACTATAGACAATCTGGCTGGAAACTACTTTTAAATGCAAATAATTTGAGATTAAACCCTGTGTTTGGATAAAGGAAATCATAACTTTAATAAATGAAAGACGCAACGCAGCTCAATCTATTAATCTATTTATTACAGTAAGAGGTTTAGTTAAGCCCACCTCGCGCACTGTAATAGCAGGCTGGGTTAAAACTTTGTTTAGAGAAGCCAGCATTACAGCTCCCCCAGGAAGCATTCGCTTTGCGGTAACTTCTAAAAGTTGGTTGGAAAATCACCCACTTGATGAAATTTTAGCCAGAGGAAACTGGCGATCAGCTAATACATTCCAACAGTTTTACAGACGAGAAGTTATTACCAGCAATCAACCTGAAAATGTTACACAAATGTTTCAATCAATAAAATAATTTGTAAATATTTCATTTCCGATTCTATTGAATTATATAGAATATAATTAATTAAATGAATGTAAAAAATTATAACTTCCATATTAAGTTAACAAAATGCATGTTTAAATTAGAACTTACTGTTGTTTATTTTTAAATTTCGTGTCACATTGGCGATATAATAGTTTCTTGTGTATTACACTAAGTGATAATTATAAGTGGCGTCACCAGGCGATAACAAACAGGTCTCATTATATAAAGCTTCCAGTGACGGTCAAGTACTTTTAATAGCAGCGTTTTACCTGAAATAAAACGCATATTAAAATACTTACCTCACTGGAAGCTTTCACTTTTAATTCTGCCTGGTGAAAATGAGCCAATGAATTCCAAATGGTGCGGTACATTTAACGAAACCAAAATGGCGCACGGCCGCCAGGTGTCGCCACAGGACCGGAAACACTAGGTAAAAAAGTACGAAAAATGGTAGAAACACGACGGAAACGGATATGCTCTCTCATTATATAAAGCTTCCAGTGAGGTAAGTATTTTAATATGCGTTTTATTTCAGGTAAAACGCTGCTATTATTGTTACGAGCTGAGGGTTCGGGATAAAATAATTAAAATGAATCTAACCAAAATAACACTTTTATTCAACACTGAAATGATAAACGATACACGATCTTAATCACAAGGATTCACAACACACTAAATCACACCACTGTTACACAATAAACCACTAAAAGTCACCGAAATGTTCGCACGTATCGCCAAATCAACACTGACTTCCTCGAGCGTCTCTACGCACTATTTATACCGCGCATTATTTCCAGAACCTTCTCAATGTTTCTACCAGTTACTAGAAAAGTATAGGTATTTCGACTGTCTACTATTTATTAATCTGTGCAACTGTAGGTAAAACGTGGTATGTAGGTATATTCCATACCAAGTATTACCTATTCTGTGACACAATAGCTATAACTCCGAGAAATGTTGACTATTACTTATTCTGTAACAGCCTCGGCGCAACATTATAAACTATTTCATGTCGTAACGGCTGAACCGATTTCGATGAAATTTGGCATGTACGTAGATTATAACCTGGATTAACAGATAGGCTGCTTTTTGTTGACAAAGCACGCGTGCAATGCCGCTCGCGGAAGCTAGTAATAAATAATGATTAGAGTACAATCTGTTACAGGAGCTGTGCTACTCAGCCGAGGGGCGCATCGTGTGCTCGCCGTTCGGGCGCGGCATCCGCCTGCTGGCGCTAGACGGCAACTGCAGCGAGGTGTCGCAGCTCGCGCAGGGCTCCGGGGGCCCCGCGGAGATGCGCGAGGTGGGGCAGAGTCTCGGCCACCACACGGATCTCGTGGTGTGCTCCAAGTTCAACCCGCGCTTCCACACGCTCGTCTCCGGCTGCTTGGAGGGCAAGATAGTGTGGTATCAACCTTATAGTGGAGAAGTATTATATTAATTAAAGCTAGTGATCATCAAATTTTAATTATAAATGTGCGTCGCAAGCCGAACCCTTCCGAGGCCGATGCGTCGCAAGCCGAACCCTTCTGAGGCCGATCGTGCCTCTAAGCAAATTGAAAATAAAATAAGTATTTAATATAAATAAAATACTTAGGAAAAGGAAATTAATCCTTTTGTTTTTTTTTATTGTATTAATTAAAGCTACTACAAAAATATACGAATTTTAATAATTATCACTGTTGACCAAACGTGATACTTTATTTCATTTGTATTTTTTTATGTATAACTGACGACGTGATAAAATGTATGATTATTATTGTACCAACCTCTGAGAATATCTATTTTAGGTACCTATGCTATGTTTACAATGACTTTCAATTGATATTTTTTTACTAATAAACTATCATTTTAAAATCATCCTAAAAAATACAAATCAGTTCAAAAATTACGCAATATTTTTTTAAACGCATTTTCGAGGTTATTTTCGATGTTTGGTTTTCTCGCATGTGTTTGTTAGTAGGTACTTTGAAATAAAAATAACTACATTTAATCCTATTATGTATTTTCATTTTAGCTTACAATGGTTCTGCCCTAAACTATTACATTTTCTAGATCGCTTTATTGCTTAACTAGCTGACCAATCCGCAGCTTCGCACGCGTAGTTTTTCAATAAAAACATTACCCTCCTTCTGCGCAGTTGGGTAAAAAGTAACCTATGTTACTCAAGGATAATATAGCATTCTAATGGTGCAAGAGTTTTTGAAATCGGACCGACGGAAATAGTTTTTGGGTTTATTCGTTAAAAATACAAATCTTTCCTCTTTATAATATTAGGTATAGAATACCGTTTATCTCTAGCTTTATAGCTTTTCTTCCTCAAATAACAGACATAAATAAAACCAAAATACTGTTACGCCGAGGCTGTTACAGAATAAGTAATAGTCGGCTTTTCTCGAAGTTATAGCTACTGTGTCACAGAATAGATAATACTTGGTATGGAATATACCTACCGTTGCACAGAATAATAAATAGTAGACGTGTGGAATGCCTTTCTAGTTGTTATCGGAACGTTTTCGAACATTCTAATAATTTTCTGGAAACTGTCTGTGGTATAAATGGGCGTGGAGAGGCCCGAAATAGTCAGTCTTGATTTGGCGATACGTGCGAACATTTCGGTGACTTTTAGTGGTTTATTGTGCAATAGTGTTGTGAATTAGTGTGTTGTGATTAAGATCGTGTATTTTGTATTTTAGTGTTGAATAAAAGTGTTATTTTTGTTAGATTGATTTTTATTATTTTATCCCGAACCCTCAGCTCGTAACAATTTGGTGTCAGAAGTGGGATAAAATAATGCCGGTTCTGCCAAAGGATAACGTGGACGGTGTAAGGACGAGAGGTCAACGACAACAGGAAATAGATGAAAGGCGGTTTGGAGATTCTCCGGTTAAAGAAGATCGGCAGAGTCGTCAGCCGATTTGAAGTTAAGTCCGAGGAAATGTTTATTCTTCAGACAACAAGTTAGCTTTCTGGGTCACGTTGTTTCACAAGACGGGGTGCAAACTGACCCAGAGAAAATCGACGCTGTCAAAGATTGGCCGATTCCTAAAGATAAGACCGAAATCAGAGCATTTTTGGGGTTGTGCTCCTACTACCGACGGTTTGTCAAGAACTTCGCAGATATTGCTAAACCTTTGCACAAGCTAACCGAGGAGAAACGACTGTTCTGCTGGGATGCAGAATGCGAAACTGCTTTCCAGGAATTGAAAAACCGTCTGTGTAAGACACCGATTCTTAGGTTCCCTGATACTGTGAACGAGTTCATTGTAGATACTCGTACAGATGCGAGTAATACCGGTATTGGCGGTGTGTTATCTCAACGCAAAGGAGATCAGGAGGTGGTAATCGCTTATTTCAGTAAATCCTTATCCAAACCGGAAAGAAATTACTGTGTCACAAGGAGGGAACTGCTAGCTGTAGCACAGAATAATAACTAGTAACTACAGAAGCTTTACTTCGCAATGGTTTTCAAAGAAATATGACTCAATCTGATAAACAATATGATTTAATTTAGCTCGCGTTCCAGTCGAGCACGTGTTCATTTACATACCTACCACATTTTTTTGAGGGAATATGGGTCTTAATTCACTGGACTACGGTTCATAATAAGTTATACGTGGTTATACTTATTGAAAGAGCCGCGGACTAGGGTTGCTTACTTCGAGAAACTACTTACGCCATCTAGAGCACAGCACAAGCGTTTACTCCTACTTGTGGCGGGCAACGCGCAGCAGGCAGCGCCGAGTACGCTCATGTAGTCTAAGAGCTAGCTGCATAATTGTATATGCTATACGATTATTGCCAAAGATTTAATTTAATGAAGAAATAAAATAAAACACATTTTGTTCGTTATACTTAAATAGACAAAAGAATAATAGATGTTGTGTGTGTAAAAATATCTGGAATTGTTTTTGTTTCGGACGAAACATAATAATTGTATCATTGTTACCTCACTAATAAATTAATTTATTACTTAACTGATCTCTTTTGAAATAATCCTACTAATATTATACAAAACATATTTTTTTTCATAATATTGAGATGAAATTGATCATGATATTTTGGGTTGGTTTCGTTGAGCACTAATCCCACTCAGCGCACATTTTATAATCGATTCATTAATAAATTTTGAGGTTAGTTGTGTCTATAAATTTAATACTTTAACGAAAAAAATAATTGCAACAGGCATTATGAACGATACAAGACCATTTTTTTTATAATTTTTATTTTCTTGTCCGTCAACTAGACCATATTGAATGAATTTAACGATATTCGGCATTATAACTATATGTATACTATATTATAACTACAACGTCATTACTGGCGCTGGCTGCATATCTTGAAATTTTGTGAAAACTACTAAATCGATGAAAATTATTCTTCAGTTAAAAACCGATATCAGTTTCTAAAATCAAAAACTAAGGCGCGAGCAAACCCGAGGGTATCAGCTAGTACCTAAATGTGTGCTGAGTGTGAATAGTGCTCACCGAAACTAACTCATTATTTTTTATGTTGCACCTACAGTTTTACTGCAATATAGCAAAATATTATTTTATTATTAAAATTATTTAATTCCAAGCAAGAAATTCGTAATATGGATTCGCAAACTTCCTTTAAGTTGAATAGAATTCCATAGGTATCACCGTAAATATTTTGCGTTGGGCATTTAGTCTAAGTTCGTAAATGAATATGACAAATGAAATGCAACTCGAATGAAACGGCTAAAATGTCTCTTTATTGTACTTTTAAATACTTTTAGGGTATTGGAATAGTATTTTGTTCAACAAGGGGAGAAAGGGTTTGTAGTTTGAATTAATTTCATTTCAAATAGGAACATAATGTAATCCAATCAAAGTAGATTTTACCTGTCAGCGTCTTTAGGTAACCAAAAAAAAGTTAAATTTCGATCACGATCCGTATTTAATCAATTAAATACTGCACAGTATCTTTTTGCTTTTTTTCGTTTTGTGTCCATCTTGAAATTATCGAGAAAGTTGAACATGGTCCAACAAATAGCGCGCGCGTGTGTGTCGTCTTTCGCTTGCGGCAGCCTACAAGATTGGCCCTTGCGCAATGGCCACCGCCTGTAGGTATGTTTTTAATACCTACACGCGGAGTGACACAGGCCTGGCTGTAGTGAAGACCTTACAGCATTTCAACAAATACCTACTAGGTCGTAAATTCCAACTTCGTAGGTACTGACCATGCTGCATTGCAATGGCTCTTACGCTTCAAGAATCCTGAAGAACAGGTAGCAAGGTGGATTGTACAATTACAAGAGTTCAACTTCGACATCGGGCATCGCAGTGGAAAATCTCACGGGAACGCGGATGCGCTATCACGAAGACCTTGCCCTGAGAACGGCAAACATTGTGCCAAATATGAGTCTAAGGAAGCAGAACCCGTCAGGCTATTGCGAACGAACCTAAGTGACGAATGGAAGGAAACTTTGCAGCAAGCACAACAGGACGACAAAGACCTTAAACCCATCATTGAAAGGATCACAGCGGGAACCACGAAGCCTTTGTGGAGTGACGTTGCTGCACAACACAACAACTATGAGCACAACAACATAGAGTTATTGGGCACAGTGGGACAGTTTGGTTATCCACAACGGTGGGTTGTGTCGTAAATGGGAACACGCGCGTGGAGACCACTGTCATCTGCAAATGGTGGTTCCCAAAGCCATGGTCCCTGACGTGCTACAACTCTACCATTAAGGATGTTCGGGAGGCCATATGGGAGTAAAAAGGACACTGTTAAAAATAAGGGAGCGGTTTTACTAGATCCATTGTAGAGAAGATGTTGAAGTCTGGTGCCGAAAATGTACGACTTGTGCGGCAGTGAAAGGGCCCCATACGCGCAGCAGAGGAGCATTAAAACTGTATAACGTTGGAGCTCCATGGGAGCGTATAGCCCTAGATAACGCAGGGCCATTCCCTTTGAGTAAAAATGGAAATAAGTACTTCATGGTCGTTATGGACTACTTCACAAAATGGACAGAAGTTTTTGCTATCCCTAATCAAGAGGCTTCGACGGTAGCAGATAAACTAGTCCACGAAGTTTTCTGTCGTTTTGGAGTTCCCCTGGAGATTCACAGTGATCAAGGAAGGAATTTTGAATCACAAGTATTTCAGGAGACATGCCGAATAATGGGTACTCATAAAACAAGAACTTCACAACAACAAGAAGAGAATTCAATCAGACGTTGGAAAGATATCTGGCCAAATTGGTGGAAAATAAGCAAAACGATTGGGAACAGCACATACAACCGTTTTTATTGTCATACAGGAGTGCAGTCCATGAGAGTACAGGCGCCACTCCTGCATGGGCAAATTTTGGAAGAGAACTACGGTTGCCTGCAGACCTTATAACTGGCATTCCCCCAGATTATCCGCGGACCATCACAGATTATGCAAATGATCTGCGCAATAAGATGAACGATATCAATGAACACGTCCGACTAACTGGTCAACAAATGCCCGAGAAAATGAAGACCCGTTATGACCGAAATTCGAACAACTTGGGATTTGATGAAGGATCGCAGGTCTGTTTGCACAATCCGATACGGAAAAAATGAAAATCCCCTAAATTACAAGCAAAATGGGATGGACCATAGCGTGTGTTGACCAGGATTAATGACGTCACATACCGAGTTCAAAAGGGTACGCGAGGTGTGCCTAAAATTGTTCATGTTGATCGACTGGCGCGATATTACGAGGCTAACAATGCTCGGGACGAGCATGTTTTAGGAGGGGGCATTGTTACGCCGAGGCTGTTACAGAATAAGTAATAGTCGGCTTTTCTCGAAGTTATACCTACTGTGTCACAGAATAGGTAATACTTGGTATGGAATATCACAGAACACAAAAAACAATAGAAGTCGTAAGTAGGCGGAGCCCGCGTAACACTAAGTACGCGGAGTTCCGCGCACTACAAGCTTCGCTCACTTCAGTCGTGTTTCAATTACTGTGGGGTAAACGTACTTCAAAAAAATATAAAAATGCCATATTGTGCCGTTTTGGAGTGTAAATATTATAGCCGAACCAAAAATTTAACAAAAGGGGGCATATCTTATCACCGGTAAGTATTATTTTATTGTTTTATGTTAGTTTTGTTTAAAATGCAAAATCGTCAAACAAAATAGACTGTGAATCATACTCTTTAAGGTCGCGTTTCTCTGGAAACCTGTGATTATTTATGAAAGAAAGAAAATAAATGCTGTTTATTTCGACCACCTATAGTATAACCTGACGATACCTATTTCGTTATCCATAGTAGGTAGGTGATAATCGATATCGATACATTCGTCTTGTATCCTGGTAGGTACATCACTAAAGCAGTAGCAAAATATTTTGGACTAGAGAGTAACAGCCATGGCATTATCAATCTTATACTTTGCTGTTAGAGACTATAACAAAAATCGTTAGCCACAGCGCCATCTGTTGTTGAGTGGCTTTGTTTTGTGGATAATCAAGTAACAGCCATTGCATTATCAGTCTTATTTCTAATTAATAGAGACTAAAATAAAAACATTTTGTAAAGCGCCATCTCTTGGTGAGTAGACTTTAATTTTTTATTACTATTTATTTTATTGAATTTTAAATCATGTTCCCTTAGTGGCTAAGGTTTTATATCTGTAAAATTTGTTTTATGGTTTTATGACTTTTTGAACGTTCTCTTTCAACCAATTATAACTTTTATTTCTAAGTGTGCTAGTTTTTACATGTGTGAGTTTAGCTACACTGGTTTTCATAGTGAAAAGTCATAATGCTAGTTCTTGTGTAGAATATACCTACATACCACGTTTTTACCTACCGTTGCACAGAATAATAAATAGTAGACGTGTGGAATGCCTTTCTAGTTGCTATTGGATCGTTCTCGAACGTTCTAATAATTTTCTGGAAACTGTGTGTGGTATAAATAGGGCGTGGAGAGGCCCGAAATAGTTAGTCTTGATTTGGCGATACGTGCGAACATTTCGGTGACTTTTAGTGGTTTATTGTGCGATAGTGTTGTGAATTAGTGTGTTGTGATTAAGATCGTGTATTTTGTATTTTAGTGTTGAATGAAAGTGTTATTTTGGTTAGATTGATTTTCATTATTTTATCCCGAACCCTCAGCACACCTCAGCAATACCTTTGATAACACTTCAGAGGTTAAACCGCCATTTTGAATAACGTAGGTAGAAATAAAGTGTTATAATACAATTGTGAAACAACTAGCTGTTGCCTGCGACTTCGTACGCGTTACTAAATGCGTAGGTAACCTAGAGAAATAAAGCTAAACTCGCTGTTGCAACTTGACTTGATACCCCGTTTTTGTCCCATGGGAACTGATTTATGAGATAAAAGGTAGCCTATGTGGTAATCCAGGTTTTATTCTACGTACTTATATACCAAATTTCATCGGGATCGGGTCAGCCGTTACGACGTGATTGAGTAACAAACAAACAAACATCAAAACTTTCGCATTTATAATATTAGTGTGAAGTGTGATGTGAAAATTGGCATGCCTGTAACAACCAATCACATTAATATTTGAAATGCGAAAGTTTTGACGTTTGTTGATTTAGAAGGATAGTTAATTCTTTATTGTTACACTAAATTAAAATAATTTAACCTAGAAAACTTAAAGACTAATACATGGTGGTACAATGGGCGGCCTTATCGCTCAAAGCGATCTCTTCCAGGCAACCTTTGGATGGACTGGACTGAAAAGACGTGTGAGGAGGCGGTGTTACAATAAATACCTATTTATGTAGGATAAAAATAAATAAATACCTAAACCTAAAATATACCTACATACATATACTTACATAAATAAATATAAAATATATACATATATACTTTTACAATAAATATCGAAAGGAAATACAATGTTTACTTTAAAGAAGCCGCTAAGTATAGTTTGTAGACCTCATTTTTGAAAATAGGTAAAGATTTAGCAAGTCTGATGGAAACGGGCAAGTCATTCCATAATCCGACAGCTCGTACCGCAAACGAGTTACTAAAGAAGTTGGAATTATGGGATGGAGTTTTCAACTGGAGAGTAGTGGAAGAACGCAGATTGCGGGTATGGGATAGATTTAGGAATAGGAATTCAAAGCATTGTTTGAGATACGGCGGAGAAGAAGAAGTAAATAGAATTTTATATAATAGAGTTAGAATATGAGCATTCCGACGAGAGCGGATTGGCAATCACTTGAGTTTAACGCGAAACTCGGAAATATGATCATACTTGCGCAAGCTAAATATGAATCGAATGCAGACGTTTTGAAGGCGCTCAAGCTTATTAAGTTGCTCTTCTGTAAAATCGGGGAAACTGGCGTCAGCGTAGTCTAGTATAGGGAGTAAGAGAGACTGAGCGAGCGCAACTTTTGTGGCGGTAGGAAGAAAATAGCGAAGTCTCCTCATTGAGGCAGCCGACGCAAAAATTCTTCTACTGATTTCGGTAAGATGTGGTCCCCATGACAGCTCACTGTCCATGATGATGCCCAGGTTCTTGACAGTCTTGCTAAATGGAATAATAATGCCATCAAAAGTAATTTGGCGAAGACAAGACCAGTCAACCCTAGGGAGCATCCTCGAGCTTCCAATGAGTGTGACCTGCGTTTTTGCGGGGTTCACCCCAAGGCCGTAAGACTTGCTCCACTCGAGTATGCGATCCAGGTCACTATTAATGGTGTAAATGGCTTGGTTAAGGTTACTAATAGTGGCATGAGTATAAATTTGAAGGTCATCAGCATACAGGTGGTAGGAAGAAGTGATTTTTTTTTATATAGAGTTTATAAATATAGCAAAAAGAAGAGATAAAACGCCGCCCTGAGGTACGCCGGCGCTTAGGCTACACCACGTCGAATATGTATCCTCAACACGGACACGTTGCCAGCGTCCATACAGGTAACTATGAAACCAATCGATCGCCGTTGGAGATATGTTAATTGAGCGCAAAGTTCCAGTAAGAATATCAAAGTCAACGTTGTTAAATGCACTGCTAAAGTCCAACAGCGTTATAACAGTCAATTGACCGTTATCCACTATTATTTGTTACTCAATCACGTCGTAACGGCTGAAGCGATTTCGATGAAATGTTGTATGGCTACACATCAAGTTATACATTTCCAGTTTAAGCTGACCTCTCATTCTACGAAAAGCCAGCACAATGCGAGGTCAGCTTTACTGGAAATGTATAGCCGTGTGTACGTAGATTATAACCTGGGTTAAAACATAGGCTACTTTCATTGGCAATCCACGCGTGCGAGGCCGCGGACGGAAGCTAGTTTTATATTATAATAAATAAATAAATCTATCCAGTTGGTTGATACAAGTGAACATTTTGTAGGATAAAATTAGTGATATCTACCCGCAAACTAAGCAGAGTAGTTTAGAATATTCTAAGAGGAAAATAGTAGATAAGAAAAATAAAGGAAATTTTGTAGACAATGCAATTTTTCTGTTTGTATTCGTCTGTATTAAAATAGTATATTTTGTGTATTTAAAGTGTTTTTGTGTCAACAGTAACACTGTTTTTCTAGAAATTTTCAAACAATTTTTTTTTGTAGTGAAAAATTCTTTATGCGCGTTGAACATTTTTTGAGATGGGAAATAACTAGTGAACTCCCGACACTGTTACCGACACCTGTCACTGACACCTCTGTATTTAAGTATCTGTAGGTAGTCTGCTTTCAAGTTTTCACTTCTGTCTACACTCCCAGAGTGCTACTTTTTTTACCCAATCTATCAACATAGTTCAAACATTGACAGATTATTTTAGGAACAGTACAATAAAATACAATATTAACAGTTTTTAGATGTATATTAACAGATCACACACACTACATTACATGATAAAATCTCAGTACAAATCCAATTTTCAAAACTTTCAGAAATAGATGTGATTGTGACTGAAAAGCTTAGAATTACCGGCGTCTTCTATTTTAAATAGAAACTACCACGTAAATACATTCACTGAAACAATAAAATATATTGTTCCTTATTACTGTATTCTAAACTTTTCAGCATATACCTTTATGCTGCTAACACACATTCCGACATTACAAGGACGACCTACCTGCAGATATAAATAATAAATAAATAAAGCTGGACATTTCACACAGCGCTATCTCGCCCTAAACTTAGCAAAGCTTGTACTATGGGAACCATATAACTGATAGAATACTTATATGTATACTTTTTTTTGTAAATACATACTTCTAATATATAGAGAAATAATCAGATCCGTTCATCCGACTCATGCAAACATTGGTTCCGGGAATAGAACAGGTTCTTACAGGAAGGATGGTAAAGTGACATAAGACCGACTGGGCACAAAATATATAGATCCAAGGTTATCGTGAAATGTTGCGATATCGTGGATTCTGCCGTCACAATGTCATATATATGAACGATATTTTCAAGTGTTAGCAGCACAAGTGTTTTCCATGTCGTTTCTAGGACACGACGTCGTCTTTTTGTTTTAGCCCTTACAAATGTTTCTTTTTGGATGCAGTATATCTAGCAATATGGAAATCCAAGTGTCAAAACGTATGTTAATAGTATAAGAATTTTCAGTGAATCATTAAACATGGCCGCCCTCTTTGAGCTTGGCGATAAGAGTATCAACATCTGGTACGATGGAACCGGCCTGTCTGACCGGGGGGTCTTCCACGGATACCACCTTGATGCGAGGCGCCAGGTCCACTCCTAGGTCCTTAGCGGTCATCTTCTTGAGAGGCTTCTTTTTGGCTTTCTGAAAATAGTTATAAATTTTATGAAAAAAAGCAATTAAACTTAAGGGACAGTTGACAGTGTTGCGCCGATGCTTGAAGGACGGATTTGACAGGTGTCAAAATATTACCAACGGATAGCAAAACCAAATCATACAACATTGGAATATTGTCCTGTCAAAACATAGATACAGGATTAACTAGTGCAGCGGTTCTCAAACTTTTTTCGTGCCGGACCCCTTTTGGAAAGCTAAATATTTGACGGAGCTTGTATAATAAATTGTTTATTAAGTGTGTTTTACATTCATTCTTTTTAAAATGTAACAGTTGCATAATAGTATTTTTCAAACCAAAAGAGTCAACCCAAGACCATGACTGTTGCAACACAGCCGAAACGTCGGGATAACAAATAAAAAAAAGGTACATACGCGATAAATACCCGTTTTAATCAATAATTAGTTGCATAATAATTAAATATCTAATGGGAGGTATGAAACCGTTTCTTATTTTTCATCAATGAATGAATGATTAAAACACTTTATTGTACACATTATTAATTGGTTGATATCAGGTTTATAGAGAGTTGGAGTATTCTTGATTTTTTTCTCATTATTATTAGTATTCTCGTGGAGCAACAAAGGCCCACAAAGATCCCACAAAGGCTTTGCGGAACTCTAGTGCTCCGCGGAGCACACTTTGAGTATGGCTGAACTAGTGTTTCTGAGTGTAATTCCTCATTATAAAGTGAATCTTGGTGCATGTGCATATTAACCTCCGTATTCCTCAGTAACAGGGTGCTCCATAATTGGAACATCCCGCCAGAAACAATTGCCTCTGCTACTTCAATAAACCCATTTAAAAACAAACTCGATAACTGGCTATGAATTCATAAGACATTGTTAAAAAATTGAACATTAAAAGACTTTGAGACTGTGATGTAGACAAAGCATTAATAATGCTGCTTGTTTATACACAAAATAAAAAAATTAAACTTATTGTTATACTGTGCGCAGCGTGCTTGGAGTAAAGAGGATTGACAGAATCCGTAACACCACGCTGCGTTTAAAGACCGGCGTTGCTGATGCAGGAAATAAGGCTGTCAGGCTAAAATGGGATTGGGCGGGCCATGTAAGACAAATGCACCCGGACAGATGGGCAACGATCGTCAAGCAGAGGGTGCCTGAAGACGGGCGACGGCGCCGAGGAAGGCCTAGTAGACGCTGGCGTGACAGATTGGTGGGATTTGGCAGACGAGCGAAATTTCTGGAAGACAGTGATGGAGACCTTTGTCCAGCAGTGGGATGATACAGGTTGAATAAAAAAAAATTGTTATAGTGTATAGTTATAGCCAGTTACAAGAACTAAGCACAGTGAGCCTCGAGGTTGTACTAATGATGAATCGACCAAAGTCTCATATTATGACCAATAAACGAACGTACGTAACGCACGAAACGTAGGGTGGTGGTAGACGGGCAAGAAATACACTATGTCGATGAGTACATCTACTTGGGCAAGTTAGTTCCTTCAAAAACAGGTAGGACAAATAAATCGATCGTCGTATCGACAATGCCTGGATGAGCGACTGGTCCATGAAGACATTCATGAAAGGCGACCTTCCATTATCACTAAAATGTCAACTCGTCGACATGTGTATTTTGGCTACGGTGCCTGTATTTTGCCTGAGTTTTGGTCACTGACTGAATCTCAAAAGTCCAGGCTCGGGGTTTGGCAAAGAGCGATGGAGCGCAGCATTTTGGGTGTCAAGAGAATAGACAGGATTCGGAACACCTTGCTGCGCTCAAGGACCGGCATCGCTGATGTCGGTATCAAAGCTGCCAAGTTGAAGTGGGATTGGGCGGGTCATGTCTCCCGCATGCAACCAAATAGGTGGGCTAAGGTCGTAAGGCCTAAGAAGCGGTGGCGCGATGATTTGGACGCTTTTTATAGGGAATGGCGGGATTTAGTACAAGATCGAGAAAAGTGGAGAGATGAGGGGGAGGCCTTTGCCCAACAGTGGGACAGCATAGGCTAGATAAAAAAAATAGTGTATGGATTACATAACAATAATTTGGCCTTAGTATTTGGTTCATTTTTAGACATTCGTACAAAGTCACGTACATCACGGTATGCGATGATGAAGAATTGGACCTGCTTGATCAGCTAAGTTGCAAGCTAACAGTTAAGTTACACTTTGTATTAGTTATAATACAAAGTGTAACTTTTCCATACATCGGAGAACACGTGTCATGGAGGACAAAAAGTTAGAAGAGATTACAGCTATACAAATTGTAGTTATGTCGGAGGCCTTCGGGCAGCCGCTAGCAACTACGATATTAGACTTAGCCACTAGCTAACTTATTTAGACTGTCTTTTCACGGGAAATACTTGTTTAATAAGTACACAGTAGCCATCATCATGACTATTATCGTTAAAGGACGTCCACCGCTGAACAAAGACCTCCCTCATAAATTTCCAGATCAACCAATCTTGCGTAGTTTGCACCCAATGTCTCTCAGCAACTTTTATCAGATCGTCTTTCTATCTAGCGGGAGACCAGCTTAGCTTTAATCTTTATATTTCTTTAATTGGAATAAATATTCAATTTTATCATTAACAGTGAATACCTCTTATTAATGATTCCATGATTTTAACATAAATTTATTAGTTATGGGGTATAATTATTGTAATTTTAACCTCTGCCCCAACGGCCGTCAGCTCTTCAAGCTACGTGCCATGCAATGCCACTTCACTTCACTTCCATCAAAGGACAAGCAGGCGCACGGCTCAGTCCCATCCGTACCTAGTTGATATACCACCCATTCGCACACAGCGTTGTATGGAACACTTTACCGCCGTCTGTTTTTCCTAAAGAGTACAATCCGGGCCTCTTTGAGGTAAGGTGAATAGGTTTCTTCTAGATTTTCGTGCTTCATCTTAGACACCATCATCGCTTACTATCAGGTGAGATTGTGGTACAACGAACGTCTATCCAAATTAAAAAAAAAAAGCTTGCCAATCCATTGGGCTATGTTTTGACCTTGTTTTGTGTATGAATGTAATTTCTGATTCAAACAGACAGTAGTAAAGTTACCATAATGTTAGGCAGTGTAGCGTATCTAGGCTCGTTGAGTCGCAAGTCCGCGCTGATGACGGCGGGGAGCTTCACCTTCACGACTTCCAGTCCGCCGTCTATCTCGCGGGTCACCGTGAGCCCCGACTCCGATTTCTCTACCTGGTGATCATTTCTTTTTTAATGATTTACTTCTCAAATTAAAATCATTAACATAGGTAACTGTGTATTGTTGCATGAATTAAAGAGTTCAGAGAAAATAGAATCAAAGGTGCTGTCTTTAAGGGGGCGTCAATTAATTACGTGAGACGCTTTGAGGATTTTTTTACCCCCCCCCCCCCCCTCTCACCCTGGTGAGATGACGCGAGATTTGTTTCGACCCCCTCCCCACCTATCTCATGTTAGATTTTTCAAAATTTGTATTCCTAGGGTAAATGCGTTGGACTTATATAAAAAAACACAATCAGCTTCTCTCATAATCTAAATTTAGAGGGTTAAAATTAAAAATTACTTGATTTTAGCCGATACCCCCCCCCCCCCCCCCACCTCTCCTCACGAGAAGTTGGGCGAGTTTCGGCTAGACGCCCTCTCCCCTGAACACCTCACGTAATTACTGGACAGCCCCTTACTAAATGTTACTACTATAAAAAGTATGTACTATCGACAAGAGCCAATAACATCCAACTTTAAAACATTTTCGTTTGTATGTTTTGAATGAAGTTTAAGGAAATCACCCTAAAGGTAGCCATGCTTCGCTCTTAGTGACTATACATAAACAGATTGTATTTCTTTTTCAAATAGAATAACAAATCCTCATAACTAAAGGATAGAGACAAACATTCTTTAAATTCCTATTCTTTATAAGTAGGTATCTTACCTTGGAAGCAAAAACTCCTTGTGGCCAGTCCAGAAGAGCAGCTGTCATTTGTGCAGTTTGGTTTGAATCATCATCAATAGCCTGAAATCAGTTCAAATTGCAGCTGTATACAATAAATAATAAAATAAATATTGCTGAACTTTTCTCGGTGCTATCTAAACCCCAAACTAAGCAAAGCTTGTACTATAGGAACCAGATAACTGATAGAATACTTGTATACTTTTTTTTTGTAAATACATACTTAAAATATATAAAATAACATCCCCGACCTGGAACAAACATTTGTTCCGCGGCGAGAATCGAACCCGCTACTTCCTGCGTCTCAGCCAGCTATTTGCCCACTGCGCCACGGAGGTTGTTAAACCTACATTACTATATGTAGTAATACAAAGGGATGGTGGTACACAGTTGCATCCTGAAAAGTGGGCAACCATCATCATTCCATCCAAGAAGATGTAAGAAGAGATTGATGGGATGATCTCAAATGCATATATGAACGAACTAACTTCCCCTCACGTGGAAAGTCCGACAGCTGCGGCGTCGTGAAAACGTCACAAAAAGACAAGAGTTACTTTTGAATTTATAATATTTGTATGAATGGCGAAAAACTGTGAAGGTAAATAATTTTGGGAAGACCTTTGCCCAGCAGAGGTTGTTTTAAAAATCATAAAAGCTTATATAAAAACAAACTCAATATCTGGCTACAAATGAATAAGACTTCTTCAAAAGTGAACATTAAGAAACTTACAGCACTGTGTGATGTATACATTATCAGCAATGATGCTGCTTGTTTATAAAGATAATAAAATATAACAAACCTGTTTTCCAACAATAATAATGTCTGCTTTCTCATCTTGAGAGAGCTTGGCGAGAATCTTGGCTACATGTAGAGGCTGCATAGTCTCATATTCAGCACCCACAACTTCTACGTGGATGGCACGGTCCGCACCCATGGCTAAGGCGGTCCTGAGGGTTTCCTGAAATGTATTTAAAATAAAATTTGTTATTTTTTTGCTATTGAAGCATAAACATGAATATCAACAATAATTGAATAAGGTACAGTGAATCCTAATTCATCTATTTTGTAGTTATCACAATAGATTAGACTTAATTTGTGAATAATTAGGTAGCAAAATACCAAAAGGCCATCAGAGGTTATAAAATTTATAAAAACACCAGCTGCAGATTAACCTGAGCTTGAGCAGGTCCACACGACACAGCAATGACTTCACTGGCCAGCTTCTTCTCCTTCATCCTAACGGCCTCCTCGACTGCGATCTCATCGAATGGGTTCATGGAGTGCTTCACGCCATCTGTGACCACTCCGCTCTTGTCTGGCTTGACACGAACCTACAATTATTTTATGGTTAGATAATAACAAAAGATTTTTTTTAGGCATAGGAAAATGTTGGAAACTTATTTTATAGTTTCATTTATCACTTAAACAAGGAATTTAATATTATTTGTTAGCTAAACTTGTTGATTTGAGTTCAAGGTTGGTTCTGATAAGATAATGTAGATGGTCTATGTAACTAGGCACGTAACGATAATTACTGTATCAGAAACCTTTTTATAAATAATACAACACCATTTATCGCTGCTAATTTAGACAGCTATTGCAATACAAATAGATTTAATTGAAGTAAATATATGTATGAAAAGTAACCTTTGTACTTAATGATTTTACTTACCTTTACAGCGTAGTCGATCACTCTCTTTACTCCAACTAAAACACGGGACATTTTTGCTACTTAATTTAGGTTCTAGTTAAAAGTAACTAGGTTAAGCTAAGTTATTGCTAAAATTTAACAAAAACAAATGAATTTTGAGGACGAAGTCCAATTTGGAATCAAAACGGCAAAATGTAGCCAGCTGTCAAAAGACAGATGTCACCTGTAATGTCAAATTACATTGTCTCAAAACTCATTCTGTGTCTAGTGATGTACAATAGGTTAGTACTTGATTTTCTTTTAGGGATTTACAATTCGGATTGAAAAAGAGAGTGATAGCGAATAAGCCGAACGGAGAAAATTGTGCTTTATTTTAACGATTTTGGCCTCTTTTCTTTAACTTTATAACTGTTTGATAAATCTAAGTGTTGTGTTGTCCTTTTAACCCTTAAACAAACGCGAGCCCCTGGTAATGGTAATTTAAAAAAAGATGTGATTTCTAGGTAATTTGGGGTCTCTGATTAATTTTTTTTTGGAAAAAACCAAAAAAAGGGGGTGGAAAGGGGTGATTTTTCGGTGGTATGTATATTACCATTGTCCGTGTAGGACTTGTAAAATAATGTCGGTGGTGGTATCTATATTACCATTATCCGTTACGGTCTGTTAATAATTTTAGACTAGTTGTTTCCCCTGACTGCAGTTGGGAGCTATGATGAGTTTGAGATTATAAAAATAAATACTTTCAATACCTATAAAATAGGCATTATCTACCTAAATAAAATGTCCACGTTTCCCGATCAGAACCCGAACCCTCTGCTGGAACCACGATCAGACCAATTAAGTTTGGTCAATTTTTGACCACTCACAAATTTACGAATATTTGTGCTGAAGGTGTTAAGAGAGTAGGTCGCAATAAAATATCAGTTGAATTTCTTTCAGCTGATGATGCTAACAAATTTATCACCTCCCCAATTCTACCAATGTGCAAGTACATAGCTTCCATCCCCACTTATAATGTGACAAGAATGGGATTAGTTCGCCAGGTGCCAACTGATCTTTCAATGGACGAATTTGCTCAGTCCCTTGTTCTCCCCTCTGGTTGTGGTATTGTCATTAAAGCCCGCCGTCTAAATAGAAAAACTGTTGCAGAAGGCACAGTAACATGGGTGCCAACCCAAACTGTTGTTGTGACCTTCCAAGGTCAGCTCCTTCCTTCCAAGGTATTCCTCTACTACACCTCCCTGCCAGTTGAGCTATACCAGTACCCCACAATTCAGTGCCACACATGCTGCCGGTATGGCCATACTAAGGCTCAATGTAGATCGAAACCCAGATGCTTCCGCTGTTCCAAAGATCACACTGGTGATAGCTGTAACATCCCTGAGGCTGAAGCCTCTTGACTGCATTGCTCAGGCCAACATTTTGCTACAAGCAAATCTTGTCCGGAGCAAGGTAGACAAAAATCCATTAAAGCAGTTATGGCCCAGAACAACATCTCATACGAAGAATCAGCTGCACAGTTTCCTCAGGTATCTCGCTCATATTCACAGGTTGCCCAAGAGATGTACTCCCAGCCTTCTCCATACCAAGCTTCGCAGAATAATTATTCTGCAGGTTCATCTCAGTCCCATCCCACTAAGTCATATGTTAAAACTGTCTACGCCAACCCCCTCCCGCGAGCCCCACTGGGTAAGTCTTATGACAAGGCTGCCCACCGAGAGATTGTCACAGACCCAACATCAGCTATGCCCAATGGTTGTGCCATTGGTAATAACCAACCGTTAGGAGTTTCCCCTAACGAAAATATGTTAGAAACATTAATAACTTTAATAATAAACATTTTACTAATGAACCCTCATCCCCTACCGTCTAACGTGGTTTATATCTGGATTTTTACAAGGTCAATGAAACTGCAAGAATCGTGACACAAAGCAGACTGATTTATTTTACAATGCGGTACTTACATAACATCTTATAACTAACTACCCACATTGGTGAAGTAGGAAACACCACAATCCTCTACCGTTAATTTTAACTCATCTATTCTCTAATCAATGTAGGTACACAACATTAGGTACACTTAAATTTACAAAATGAGAGCGATCCTTATTAAATTTAACTTAGATTAAACCATTAACAATATTACACACATATTATACAGGGTTTCCCAGAAATGGTGGATAATCCTGCACGTGCGTGTGCGGGGGGGGGAGGTGGGGACCCACATCCCAAAAAAAAAAATTCTATTCCCAACAGTCCGCGGTCTACGAATTTTTTTGTAAAATTTAGAAATTTCCCAGTTTTCCTCACATTTGTGGGCATCACGTCCGCTACATGAGGCCTATTTCGGATTTTTTTCTTTTAAAGTATTCCCTAATAATGGTATTCCTAAATTACCTTTAAAAAAACGCAACTACTTAGGATAGTAGTTAACTAGTAGTCCCTAAACATAAATTTTATTTCTGAAATTTATTTTACTGCAAAGTTTGAGCACCTCTGCTGTAAAAAAAATGTATTGGAGTTTTATAGCCAACCACATAAAAAAATTACCTACATCATAAGGATTCTAAAACAGTAGCATAAGTACCTACTTTAATGGTAAAATTACTGAGCTATAGCTACTAATGTGTAAAAGTAGGCGTTTCATTACAAAATAGCAAAATTATTTGCAGATATTTTTTTTTAGTTTTTACCAGTTAAGTAGCGCTGTCGACCCTAAAATTAGACTTTACTACCTGCTCGGCACATTCAGTTGAATTCTAAGCTGTGTGAGCGAGACAAAACTGTGCTTGGGAATATTGCGAGTGAAAGGGTCAACAAATCTCCTTTGTATGGTAGAATTCGTGTTTGGTTATTGTTTTGTCTCCGTAGTTAAAACTATTTTAATTTTAGTGCGTATTTCGACGTTCTCGACATCGCATGTGCTCTTGTTTTTCTGATTCTCGGTGACAAAATTCTACATTGGCATTCTACTGGACTCGATTTGTGCATTTTGATTGGATTTTGTTTGTTTGGTGATAACTGCGACGACTCGGCATTCTACTGGACATTTGTTCTGTATATCAACAGGACTGTGTGATGTCACGAGAAATTTATACACCCCAAGAGTATTCCAATATGCATTACATTTACGGAGAATGTAGTGGCAACGCAAGTGCTGCCGCAACACTTTATCGGGAGAGATACCCGAACGCGCGTCACCCCGACTATCGAGTTTTTACAAGAGTGCACCAAGCTTACTCAGAGGGCAGAATACCTGGTACTGGCGTTGGTGGCCCTAGGAGCAGAGGACGACCCCACAATCCTGTAACTGAAGATATTGTCCTTGACATGGTGGAAGAAGATCCCAGTATTTCGATGCCAGATATCGAACGCCGTACGGGAATATCAAAATCTACAGCACATCGTATTGTGAAAAAATTTAAACTGCATCCTTATCACGTGACACGTGTACAAACATTGCTACCACGAGACTACCAAGCACGGATTGTTTTCTGCAATGAAATGTTAACAAGAATTCAAGAAGATCAAGATTTTTTCAGAAAAATTTTATGGAGCGATGAGACTACATGTAAAAGGGATGGGTATCTTAACCTTCATAACTTGCACAGTTGGCAATTGACAAATCCACATTTGATGAGAGAAGATAAATCCCAGTATCAATTTAAAATAAATTACTGGACGGGCATATTAAATGGAAAAATTATAGGCCCATATGAATTGCCGGGCAACCTAAATGGCAACAATTATTTACAATTTCTTCGAAACCAGTTGCAAATATTATTAGAAGATGAGCCACTAGCCATCCGGCAAGGAATGTGGCTCCAGAACGACGGTTGTCCGGCACATTATGCTGTGCAAGTAAGAAATTATCTAAATGATGCCTATCCCAACAGATGGATCGGCCGATTGGGGCCAATACTGTGGCCACCACGGTCCCCAGACCTAAATCCTCTGGATTTTTTTTATTGGGGCTGTTTGAAGGAGCAGGTTTACAAGAAACCAATAAACTCATTAGAAGAACTTCGACTTCGCGTCGCCGAAGCAGCCAGAATTATATCATCAAAAAATTATAATAACAGATTACAAAAATCTTTTATAAAAAGGTGTAGAGCTTGCATAAGGGCATCAGGAGCCCAATTTGAACATTTACTTTGATTATTTTTATAATAAATACTTTTTTGGTCATTACTTGTTTTATTTTTTTCTTTTGCAATTTTGTAATGAAACGCCTACTTTTACACATTAGTAGCTATAGCTCAGTAATTTTACCATTAAAGTAGGTACTTATGCTACTGTTTTAGAATCCTTATGATGTAGGTAATTTTTTTATGTGGTTGGCTATAAAACTCCAATACATTTTTTTTACAGCAGAGGTGCTCAAACTTTGCAGTAAAATAAATTTCAGAAATAAAATTTATGTTTAGGGACTACTAGTTAACTACTATCCTAAGTAGTTGCGTTTTTTTTAAGGTAATTTAGGAATACCATTATTAGGGAATACTTTAAAAGAAAAAAATCCGAACTAGGCCTCATGTAGCGGACGTGATGCCCACAAATGTGAGGAAAACTGGGAAATTTCTAAATTTTACAAAAAAATTCGTAGACCGCGGACTGTTGGGAATAGAATTTTTTTTTTTGGGATGTGGGTCCCCACCTCCCCCCCCGCACACGCACGTGCAGGATTATCCACCATTTCTGGGAAACCCTGTATATATACAGCAATATTATTTTACAAACAATTATTTTTCTAACCCGAACCTAACTACAGGCTTACGTATTCGTTTTACCGGTTTAACTTCGATAATGGAAGGAATGGGTGGTGTCTGTTTCGTTCAATCCCTTTCTCCTGGTTCAGGCGTACCAAGCTGTGGACAGGAGTCGTGTTCCACAGCCTCTACAAAAACTGGCGGCGGCTCGAGTGACGTAGACGGCACAGGCTCGGTTCCGTCACCAGCATTGGTTACAGAGTCGCTAGGAAACACACATGAGCTATTCCGTTTCAGCTGGTCGACATGCCTATGCGCTGCCGAACCGTCGCGCGATTTGACGGAGTAATTATTTGTTCCTAATCTCTCGATGACTTGCCCATCTAACCACTTATTATTATTAGCACTAAAATTTCTATACCATACTGATTCACCTGGGCTCAATCGGCGGGACTCTTTTGCACTTTCGATCGCTTTAATTTCTTTATTATGTAATTTACGTCCGTGATCAGGTTTAATAACATCTAAGCGAGTCCTCAACCGCCTGCCCTGCAAAAGTCGAGCGGGACTCTCGCCCGTCGAACAATGCGGAGTGTTATGATACACCAACAAGTACCTCTGGAGCGCTAGCTCAGGGTCGATTCCCTCACGGCGGGCTTTTTTAATAAACTTTTTGACAATCTTTACGGCGTTCTCTGCTGCCCCGTTTGAAGCAGGGTGATAGGGTGCCGAGAACATTTGGTATATTCCATTGTTCTTCAAAAAATCTCTAAACTGTTTACTTGTAAATGGAGGTCCATTATCTGAAACTACCTGTTTCGGTATACCCCAACGAGACCAGGATTCACGTAGCTTAGCGATCGTTACGTCGGCGGTAGTTCGATTCATCTTGAACGCTTCAATCCATTTCGATCTCGCATCGATCGATACAAGGTACGTTTGACCGTCAATTGGTCCAAGAAAATCCCCTCTCATACGGCGAGTGGGGCCATCGCCAAGGCGCGGGCGGCGCAGCCCGGGGCGCCGGCGCCTCCGCCGCGCACGTGACACACGCGCGGCACGTCGACTCCACAGCCTCATCCAGCCCGGGCCACCACACGTAGCTACGGGCGTATGCCTTTGTCTTCACGATGCCCATATGGGGCTCGTGCAGCTCACGCAGGACCGGCTGCCTACACGTGTCGGGGACAACAAGCCTGTGCCCCCACATTATACACCCCATTTCTAGGTATAACTCGTCCTTTCTAGCTAAATATGGCTCGAGCTGCTTAATATCTACTTTACTAGGCCATCCGTTTTCTATATACCCACACGACTTAACATCGGGTCTCGCATTGTTTCACGCCTTATCAATTCGCTATCGAGAAGCATCGCGTTGGTAGCGAAATGTAAGTACGTCTGTTCCGGCGGCTCCTCCGCGCACTTCTCGACAACCGGCAATCGAGACAGAATGTCTGCACCGTTACTATATGTACCTACGTACTCTATATCAAACGTATAAGCAGATAGTATTAGCGCCCAACGCTGCATACGACTCGCGGCCAAACTAGGTATGCCTTTGTTAGGTCCGAAAATGCTAACAAGCGGCTTATGATCCGTTTTCAATCTGAATTGTCTACATAATAGATACTGATGGAATTTCTTAACGCAGTACACGATAGCCAGCGCTTCACGATGTATCTGCGCGTAGCCTTGTTCCGCCTTAGTTAGTTTCCTAGAAACGTACGCGACCGCGCGCTCCTCTCGTCCCCCGCGGTTGCGCTGCGACAGCACGCCGCCGATGCCTACCGCGCTGGCGTCGCACGTCAGTACCAGCTCGCATGCTGGATCATAGTGCGCCAGCACGCGACTGCTCATCAGCAGCTGCTTCACTCGCTCGAAAACCCGCTGGTGCTGACTTCCCCACTGCCACTTCGAGCCTTTACGTAGTAACTCGTGCAGAGGGTGCAATATACCGCTTAGATTTTCGACGAATCTCGCGTAAAAATTTACCATCACTAAAAATGATCTAAGCTCATAAATTCCTTCCGGGCTCAGCATATCCCTAATAGCTCGGAGTTTCTCCGGGTCGGGTCTAATTCCGTTCCTATCTACTATGTAACCTAATTACTTTACTTCCTTAGCTAAAAACGAGCATTATTCAAGCTTAATCTTGAGACCTACTTAGCTTAATTTATTTAAAAGCGTTTCTAGTGATTTCAAGTGCGAAGATCTATTAGGTGCGGTTATGATCAGGTCATCTGCAAAGCACTGAACATTAGGAATGCTATCTACAATATTACTAACAATCCGTTGGAATATTCCACTGCTAGACGATAACCCGTATACAAGCCGATTGTATTTAAATAAACCTCTATGAGTATTTATTACGCAGTACCTTTTAGAGTCATCTGAGAGTGCAATTTGGTTGTAGGCTTGAGACAGATCAATTTTCGTAAATTCCTCCCCCTCAGCTAAATTAGCGAGCAAGTCGTCTATTTTCGGCAGCGGATATCTATCGACCATAAGAACGGGATTGAGCGTTACCTTGAAATCGGCACATATGCGAAGCACACCGTCACTCTTGTTAACCAATACCAATGGCGTAGCATCGCGTCTAACTCTGCGTCGACGCGCTCGCGCTGTGCGTAGGGCACCGGCCGCGCGCGATAGAACACCGGCGCCGCGCCCTCGCGCACCCTCAAAGTCGCGCACCCTCCCGTGTACCGCCCCAGACCGCCGCTCCATACCTCCTTATATCTGTCAAGCATTTTATCAAGAGATTGTTTATCAGGCTCTATTTTAAAATTACTGGCTACGTTTGGGTACTGCAAAATAGGTATCTGAATTCCCAATTCAGCAAGCCATCAAAGAGGTGACACCTGTATCGATTACAAACAAATCAAGCACCTTTTTACGCCCGTTATACTCAACACAGGCAGACATACATCCTAGGGGCCGCACTTTGGATTTGCCATCATAAAAAAGGAATACATATTTAGATTTTTCTAGTTTTACATCACTAAATAATGTTTCATACGTCTGTTTGTTAATACATGAACCCGGGGTGCCAGTGTCTACCTCCATGTCTAAATTCAGCCCGTTCACTAAGAGCTTAAGACTCACCGGCGAATAGTGTCCTAGTGACATTTGAAACATCGGTTCATCAATCTCCAACTCCGAGGCTGACCCATCGCTGCAGTTGTCCACCGGCCGCACGTAGTTCGCCTCCTGACTCCGGCCGCCGCCACCGCGCTTGGCCTCCGCCCTCATGTCGACGCTCTGCTTGGCAGGTCCTTTGTAGGGGCACACCCTCCTCAGGTGCCCTTTATTTCCGCAACTGCTGCACACGAAGTTCTTGAACCTGCATCGTTCCATTTGATGTTGCCCACCGCACGCCTTACAGCCATCGTTAGCTCGTCCCGCCGATGATCGGCCCGCTCCAGTGAAAGAGGACCTCGAACTATTGAAGCGCGAACCGGCAGCGCCGCCGCCACGCGCTGACGTCACCCGGAGCACATGTACCGCACTCGTGACGGCGTCCACCCCGTTGCTTGATGAGTCTACGGCTGCCGCATCTCTCTCCGCAGCTTCCAAGGCCGTTGCTACAGACAACGCCTTTGCATAGGTTAGATCTGGTTCCGAAAACAACCGTTGCCGTATCAGGTCACTGCTAACTCCGCACACAAACTGGTCTCTCACACAAACTATACTCTCGCCACCCACCTGCCGTCTTTGTCGAAATATGTACCGCTCCGCCATAATGGATGGCTTGGGTTGTAAATGTTCTCGCACGAGTGTAACCAACTCGTCGTACGTGAAGTCTGTTGGCTTCTTTGGATTCGCCAAATTCACCATCAACTCGAAGACATCCTCACCAACCAATGAAATCAATGTCGGCAGCTTGAGATCTTCCTTTATAGCGTTCGCACGAAAATACATGTCGACACGTCCACAGTACAAAGTCCAGTTCCCCGTATTCACATCAAATTCTTTTATTTTTCCGATGCCCATTATCACCACTCACTTTACGGTCTTGTTAAGTATTTGCACGCACAGTTCTAGGTTTACCGAAGTCGCCAATGGTTTATATCTGGTTTTTTACAAGGTCAATGAAACTGCAAGAATCGTGACACAAAGCAGACTGATTTATTTTACAATGCGGTACTTACATAACATCTTATAACTAACTACCCACATTGGTGAAGTAGGAAACACCACACAACGTTGCCTCTAAACTTACTCAATTAGTCTCACTATCTGGTCATAATGGATCCAGTAGTCGCTCTGCAGTGGAACAGCCATAGCATGCGTGCAAAAAAACATGAACTGGTCCACTTAATTTTAAAATTCCGCCCGTCAGTCATTGCCGTCTCGGAGACATGGCTGAAGCCTGGAACCCGTTATCGGATTTCAGGTTACTCCTGTCTGCGGGACGACAGGGCTGATGGGCATGCCTGCAGCGCCTTGTTAGTAAGGCGCTGCTTTCCCTTTTCCCAAATCACTCTCCCTTCCCATCCTTCTGATATCAACATTGTTGGTATCAGATCCCTTAATATTTCCTTTATATCTGTATATATTCCTCATCCCAACTCCTCCTTGATTCCCGATCTCCTTCTCCTCTTATCATCTGTTTTTTCCCCCATGGTTCTCATGGGTGATTTTAATGGCCATAACATTATCTGGGGTCATAGCCACTCCGATATGTTTGGTCTTTCCCTATTAGAGATCTTTGATGAAGTCAACATGTGCCTACTCAATGATGGATCACCTACTCGGAGAGCACTTCCTTCTCAAAATCCGAAAAGCGCTGTCGATCTCTCACTTTGCTCTCCATCTCTTTTCCCTTTGACTTTATGGAAAATTCTTCCTTCGACTTATGGAAGTGACCATTTCCCTATCTTAATTTCTATCTATGCTAATTTTTCGAACCCTTTCCGTAACCCTAGTCCTTCTCTTAAATACAAACTTTCTGGAGCTGATTGGTCAGCTTATTCATCTTCACTTGATCTTAAAATAGATTCTTCCACTCACATTCAACATAATGACTCCCTTGCAGCATATAACTTCTTTGTTGATAATATTACTACATGCGCTGATCTCCACATTCCCCTTAAAAAGCCCTAAAAAAGATTTTAGAATCTCTACCCCGTGGTGGGATTCTGAGTGCACAACAGCTGTATCGGAACGGAGAGAAGCTGAAAAAAGTTACAAGGAATCTATGTCTATAGAAAACTTTTTAGTCTATAAAAAATCTTCAGCGAAACTCAGAAAGTTGGTCTCTAAAAAGAAAAAACAGGGATGGATTGGGTTTTGCGAAAACCTCTCGCCTAGAACACCATCATATATCATCTGGAACCAGATCAGACGATTCAGAGGATCATGTAATATCGAAAATATTTCAGCTAATGATCCTTCATCGTGGCTCGAGGCCTTTTCAGACAAACTCGCCCCTCCTTCAGTCCTATCTATTTCCTTCTTCCCCTCGATCCCTTCTGAAAATTGTTTTGATCGCCCCTTCTGTTTTAATGAATTGACCCTTGCACTCGACGGACTGACCGACTCTTCCCCCTGTATCGATGGTATCCCTTACTCCTTTCTCACGAAATCTTCTGAAAACACAAAAAATATTACTTACTTCTTATTAATTCCTTCTTTGAAACCGGCTTAATTCCTGATCAATGGAAAACTAAAATTATCATCCCGGTACTGAAAACTGGAAAGGATCCATCTGACCCTAATGGTCGTAGACCAGTAGCTTTGTCCTCCGTCATGGCTAAGGTTATGGAGCACATGATTAAACACCGTCTTGAGTGGTTGGTTGAGAATCGTTCACTACTTGCTAATTCCCAATTTGGCTTTAGAAAGGGCATGAGTACCATGGACAGCCTTAGTCTCTTAACAACAGACATCCACATCGCGTTCAAAGAAAAGAAATTTCTAGTTGCTGTATTTTTGGACATCGCATCAGCTTATGACAACGTCCTGCTTCCGGTTCTCAGGAGTAAGCTCAATCAGCTGAGAATACCTGAGAAGCTAGTTCGTTTTATATGCAACCTATTGATGGAAAGGTCTGTTGTTATTAAATCCAACCAAAGCCTCCTCCCTCCTAAGACGGTTTGGAAAGGACTACCTCAGGGTTCTGTCCTGAGCCCACTTCTTTACAGCCTCTTCACCTATGACCTTGAGCAATCTGTGAATTCTTTTTGTGAGGTTTTACAATATGCTGACGATCTGTCACTTTATATCACATCCGTGTCACATCCGTGGCAAGTAACCAATTGAATTCTGCATTGTCCTACCTTAGCGACTGGTTACTTGATCACGGCTTATCTATTTCGGCTCCCAAAAGTAATGTTGTAATATTTTCCAGAAAAAGAATTTCCCCATCTATTCTATTATTCATTGACCAAGAGATTATCCCTCAATCTAATAGTGCAAAATTTTTAGGTGTTACATTGGACTCAAAAATGACGGGCGTCCCACATTTTGTTATGACCTCTCAAAAATGCGAAAAGAACATTAACATCCTTCGCTCTCTTTCGGGTGGGGTTCTCATCCGTAATCTCAAAAGCTTCTGTACAACGCCATAATTCGGAGTCATTTTGATTATGTAACATTCCTTCTGAATGTTTGTAATAAATCTGGTTTAGACAAGTTAGACAAAATTCATTCAAAATGCTTGCGTATAATTCTTGGAGCCATGAAGTCATCCCCCATCAATGCTATGCAGGTTGAGTGTGGTGAGCCTCCATTGTATTTGCGTAGACAGTTCCTATCTGATAGGTTCTTTTTCAAATTAGCACAAAACTGTAATCACCCACTTCTTCCAAAATTGTCTCGCCTGCTTAACTTATTTAATAATTACAATCCTGATAAAATCCCCTGTCTCCTCCGTAGTTTCAAACAATTTTCCCAACTTCCTAACCCATTAATTCAGTTCCCAACTCATCCACTTTATCTCACTTCTTATGAAGCTTTAACATTTCAGCCTAATATCCTCCTGTCCTTTGGTATAGATAAGGAATCTTCCAATGCCCGAGAAAAATTTTTTGAACACCTGGATGCTAAATTTAATGGGTGGCATTCCATCTTCACTGATGCTTTAAAACTATCTACAGTCGTCGACAGTATCTACTGTCGTGGGAGCAGCTGTGTGGATTCCATTCACCAAAATCTCCCTTAGTTTTAAATGTCCCTCCTCGACATCAGTGTTTTCTGGCGAAGCTGTTGCGCTTCTAGAAGCCATCTGTTTCATTAAATCCCACCAATTAAACAACTCTATTATATTTTCTGATTCTAAAAGCTGTCTGCAATCTATTATATCCAACCCTTTCCGTTCTGTATCTCGTTTCCCTATTATTCTTCAAATTAGGCAATCCCTTTTTGAATGTCACAATCTTGGGATAAACGTTGTTCTTTCCTAGATTCCAGGGCACTCTGGAATTCCTGGTAATGAGTCAGCTGACTCTTTCGCAAAAGATGCTGCTGAGATAGGTTCCCTTGTACATTTCAAATCCTTCTCACATGACTTAAGCCTTCTTCCCAAATCACAACTGGATCAATCGTGGACTGAAGTTTGGAATCGTTCCAAAAAAGATAAAGGTAAACATTATGCAGATATCCAACCCGATATTCCTCGAACTCCTTGGTTTTTTAAATTCCGGAAGGCTAGTAAGATTACCACCTCCACAATTTGTCGTCTTCGACTTGGCCCCTCGTGTACCCCTGTATTTTTGGCCAAACTTAGGATTAGGAACCACTCCCTATGTGAGTGTGGCCTGGACGAAGGAAACGTGGACCAAATATTCTTCGACTGTCACAGATTGCGGCGTTCTCTCTATGAAATCCTTCCTCCTAAAATCCCTCGTCCTACCTCCTTTAAATGTTTATTAACCCTTACCTTCTCCCCTTTAATTAATTATATTTTATGTAAATTTATAACTGATAACAACATTAGGTTGTAAATGTATATATTACTTACTAGCTCACTAACCCACATTATCTATAATAATAAACAACAACTAATATTGTGCTGTTTTATATGTTGTGTTGTCTCTTTTCTATTAGAATTATCAAAGGTTTTTTCCAAATTTAGAATACCGGTCATATTCTAGACCTACATTAGCTGCTATTAAGTTTATGAAAATATCGCGACATCGACATTTGCGGAATTGTGACACTCCCTAGTCACAGATGCCACAATCAAGAACTGAACTGAACTGAACTGATGTACCTACAATAGAGCCTGGACAGTCCTTTTATCAAATTAGTCAGTACTGTTTGTCAGTGGCTCCAACTAAAGGTAAGTAAACACAGTCTATCCAAAGGTTGTCTGATAGATATCGCTATTTGGCGATAAGACCGCCAATTGTATCCATAGATTTATGTTTTTATTTTTTATTTGTATTTGTTTCATGGTGAGAATTATCTAATCTAAGTTCAAAGGTATGTACTTAATTTGTTTTTTTTAATTCATTATATTAATCGTTTCCACAAACAAAGAATTCAAATAAGGGCGTTAAAATCTATGTAACGACGATGACATGCAGCGCCGGGCATTGAGGCTGACCCACCTGGTTCTTACTTATCCCCTATTATACCTAGTCAAGTCATAAATTCTGTCACATGTTTAATATAAAATAATTGAAACAAGTTTATTCATTATGTAACCATTTATATACCAAAATGAACTTAACAAAACATAGATTCTTATGACACTAAAGTTTATTCAAAATGATCTCCGTGATTTTGAATACAGGCCTTCAATCTGCACGGCCAGTCGTCTATCGCAGCACGAACGAGGTCCATGTCAATATCGGCGGCTGCCTTAATCAAGGATGTCTTGAGTAACTCCAAATTGGGATGAGGCTTTGAGCACGCCTTTTCCTCCAAGTGTTGCCATATCTTGTAATCTAACGGACTCAAATCTGGACTGGAGGAGGGACAGTCTTCGTGCCGGATGAAGTCGATTTCACGCGCCGCCAGCCAGTCTTGTGTGCTCTTTGCTCTATGAGCTGGCGCCGAATCTTATTGGAATACCCAGTGCCTGTTATTGAACATGGTATGAGAAACAGGTTCCACAAGGTTCGTCAGGACTGTATTTTGATACACAACTGCATTCGTTTTTACACCTTTCTCACAAAAATGTACCTCTATTAAGCCCCAATAAGAAACTCCCAAACAAAACAAACAGAAAGAATAAGAAGCTCCAATAAGAACTGTTTACGACCGCATTGGAAGATTCCTTCAAGCTTCTGGAATGGAAAGGACTGGGCATCAATATTAACGGCGAATACATCACTCACCTTCGGTTTGCCGACGATATTGTGGTCATGGCAAAGTCGATGGAAGAGCTCAGCACGATGCTCGAAGGCCTCAATCGAGTCTCCCAACGGATAGGACTTAAAATGAACATGGACAAGACAAAAATCATGTCGAATGTCCATGTCGTCCCTGCCCCAGTTATGGTTGAGAACTCGGCTCTTGAAGTTGTCGACGCGTATGTATACCTAGGACAAACAGTCCAATTAGGTAGGTCCAACTTCGAGAAAGAGGTCAATCGTCGAATCCAACTCGGATGGGCAGCGTTTGGGAAACTTCGCAACGTCTTTTCGTCCAAATACCTCAGTGCCTTAAGACGAAAGTCTTCAATCAGTGTGTGTTACCAGTGATGACATATGGAACCGAGACGTGGTCCTTCACTATTGGCCTTATGAATAAGCTCAGAGTCGCTCAACGAGCTATGGAGAGGGCTATGCTCGGGGTTTCTCTACGGGATCGAATCAGGACGTTGTCATAAGCTGATGCGATGTCCAAAAATACAGCAACTAGAAATTTCTTTTCTTTGAACGCGATGTGGATGTCTGTTGTTAAGAGACTAAGGCTGTCCATGGTACTCATGCCCTTTCTAAAGCCAAATTGGGAATTAGCAAGTAGTGAACGATTCTCAACCAACCACTCAAGACGGTGTTTAATCATGTGCTCCATAACCTTAGCCATGACGGAGGACAAAGCTACTGGTCTACGACCATTAGGGTCAGATGGATCCTTTCCAGTTTTCAGTACCGGGATGATAATTTTAGTTTTCCATTGATCAGGAATTAAGCCGGTTTCAAAGAAGGAATTAATAAGAAGTAAGTAATATTTTTTGTGTTTTCAGAATATTTCGTGAGAAAGGAGTAAGGGATACCATCGATACAGGGGGAAGAGTCGGTCAGTCCGTCGAGTGCAAGGGTCAATTCATTAAAACAGAAGGGGCGATCAAAACAATTTTCAGAAGGGATCGAGGGGAAGAAGGAAATAGATAGGACTGAAGGAGGGGCGAGTTTGTCTGAAAAGGCCTCGAGCCACGATGAAGGATCATTAGCTGAAATATTTTCGATATTACATGATCCTCTGAATCGTCTGATCTGGTCTACGAAATTCTTAATCTATTATTTTATTATACAACTTATTCTACTTTTACTTGTTTAAACTGTTTTCTCTATTACACTAGGTTCTTATCTACTATTTTAACTATATTTCTGGTGTGTACATATATATCACTATATGCATTCCACAAAAAATTATCTATCTTTATTTCTTAATATTACTTTAGTTGCTACATTTATACAAAAATCAATAAACTTAGTTCTAGATATTTTACTATTAATTAATTCGTGTGCATTTTCCATTTTTACTTCAGTGCCTAAGTTCTGCTCTAGCTCATATCTCCCAACGCCAAATATGGGACACTCAAACAAAAGATGGCTTATAGTCTCATTTTTACCAGGCTCACAAAGACACGATGGGTCATCCTTACATTTGAACCGATTCAGATATTCGGAGAACCCACCGTGCCCCGTCAAGACCTGCGTAAGTACTCCAGTCGGCTCTATCTCTCTAACAGTCTTATAGGCTCGGACAGCATCTGGGAAGAACAGCTTGGTAACCCCTGCCGTCTCCCCCGACTTATACTTACGATTCCATTCGTCAAGCGACCCCAGTCGGATTTGCCGCTTGACGAAAGAAACCGGACATTTGTCGTATTCCGGTCTAGTTTTTTGCTTTTGAGCTGCTTCCTTCGCCAGTTCGTCAGCCCGCTCGTTGCCTTCTAGTCCTGCGTGAGCCTTTATCCAGTACAAAAACACACTTTTGTACTGGTTTTTGCAGGCTCGTAAATTCTTACGAATTTCCACTACCAGAGGATGTACTGAGCTCTGATTCGTGACCGCTTCTAGTGAGGACCTTGAGTCACTATATACGCCATAGGTCACTTCTGGGCGCTTCAGGATCTCCCTGGTTGCCTTACATATTGCCAGTAGTTCGGCTTGATATACGGTGCAGTAGGACGGCAACTTCAACTTATAGGCTTTGGTCTCGGCATCACTGTTCCATAAGGAGAGTGCTGCTCCGACCTTGCCCTCCATTTTACTACCGTCCGTAAATATGCGTATTTCGTGATCGCTGTGGATGTTTACCTGCGCTTCGTCCTCCAGGCATGTGAACTGCAGATTCATTTGTTCCGCTGGGTGTGGTGTGTCCGCATACGCTACCATGGCCTCTACCTCCCTGTCCCCCGGTATTTGCTGAGATACCCCTCTCTTGGACTCATACAGTGCGGCTGCTTCTCGTATTCTTATGTCAAGAGGGAGTATTCCAGCCAATAGCAGCGCTGAGTTTAGAGAGACCGTACGGTAGGCTTTGCAGAGCTTCTGAGCAAATGCTCGCTGAACCACATTTAGCTGCCTCTGTATGCCCAGTTTCACGGTTGCTGGTGCCCACGCGCTAGCTGCATACATTATCGTGGGCTCGACCACAGCAGTGTAGATAATACGGACAACCTCAGGGTGAAGGCCCCAACTAATTTTGGCTGTTCTGGCAAGCTGCTTGTATAGGTTAAGCGCCTTTTTACAAACGTTCGCCATATGTGTGTTGAACGTCAACTTGTTGTCGACGGTCAAGCCCAGAATTTTAAAATCAGCTGACATGCAAATGTCGATCCCTCCCATGTTCAGGCGTGGCGTGTCGTATTTTAACTTCCTCGTTAGGACCATCGCTTTAGTTTTATGTGGCGCGAACTTAAGTTTGTTTTTCACACCCCATTCCTGAACATAAGAAAGAGCGGCATTTGCCCGCGACTGAACCTCCATTGCCGTGTTTCCGTCGACAACAAGGATCACATCATCGGCAAACGCTTGGCAGTAATCGCCTCGCTGCTTCAGGCCCTTTAGTAGTGGGTCAAGGAGAAGGTTCCACAGGATTGGACCTCCGATGGAACCTTGAACGCATCCCTTTGTGGTCTTCCTGATGCATTGCTCCCCGGCGTATCTGACGCATACCTTCCTATTTTGGAAGTAGCTGTCCATTAACCGTCTAATATTTATGGGGCAGTTCTCCTCCGCCAGCCGGACTCTGATGGCAGGCCACCATGCGCTGTCGAAAGCTCCCTCTATGTCTAATGATATCATTGTTATTAGCTTTTTACTGTTTAATTTGTCGCGAATATGTTGCATTAAGACATAGAGGGAGTCCTCAGTGCTCCTTTGGGGCATGAACCCGTACTGGCGTTCGCTTATTTTGGGGATAATATGCCATTTTATCCTTCCGATGACCATTTTTTCAAGTATTTTCCCCAGGACTGGAAGCAACCCTATCGGCCTGTACGATTTCGGGTCTGTGTACTTAGCCTTCCCTGGTTTTCTCAGTACTACCACTGTCGCTTCCTTCCAAATCCCAGGGAAGTGACCTATCTCTAGGCATTTGTTTGCCATTGCCAAGTACACCTCGGGATCCTGAGTTATAGCATGCTTACATATATCAGATGTTAACCCGTCTGACCCTGGGGCTTTTTTGGGGTTGAAGCTATTTACAGCTGCTTTCAGCTCCTCTAGAGTAAACGGTGGGTCATGAATACCATCATGCCCCGAACCGTTTACTTGGTCAGCTTCATACCTGATGCGCTGGTGATCAGCATTATCATCTTCCGGTTTGTCCTCTGGGAAAAACGTCTCCGCTAAAACTTCCGTAGACTCCCTCCGATCCAAAACTCTACCCTCTATGACCAGTGGTAGGTCTTCCTCCCTTTTCATTGTCCTCCCCATTACCCTGTATATACCTTCCCATACCCCTTCCTTTTCCTGTTTACCGCAGAACTCCTTCCAACTGCTTATTTGTGCCTGCTTTGCCATTTCCTCATACCTTTCTTTTATTTCCAGGTACTGTCCAACTACCTTGGCTCTTCGGACCGGCGCTGCCCATCGGACTCTCCGCTTCCTGGTGGTGACCTCCTTTTTCAGCTTCGCGAGTTCCTCCGACCACCACGGCATGGTAATTTTATTGCATGCTTTCTTTTTGGGATACTAGTGTTGCTTGTTTCTTTTATTATCTCTGTGTATGTTTGTATTTTATGCTCTAATTCGCTTTTGCTTTCTATTCTATTAATTTCTGTTTTACCAAATTTATTTTCTGTTTGTAATTGGGCCAATTTCTCATGAAATTGACCCCAATTTGCTTTCACACTGTTATATATTCTTGTAGTTCTACTTATATCCATACCTTTTATACTTGTTTTCCTAATTTTAAAAGTTATCGCGTTGTGGTCGGAGCTCGTCATGCCCTCGTCTACCCTCCAGTCTTCCAGCAGGTTTAGCAGCTCCGTCGTGCAGGCCGTTACATCCACGCAGCTGGTATATAGCTTGTTTCCCCGTACTGTGTGAAAGGTAGGCCTTGAAAGGTATCGCCCTCATTCAGCACCTGCATGCCCATCTCTTCTATAGTGCCGGCCATTTCTTCCCCCCTGTGGTCTATCTTTTCACCCCCCCCACCACGTGCTCTTAGCGTTCGCGTCGCCACCCATTATAATCTTTCTTGACCCTACTTTTCGCTCTATGTTCCTTAGTTGCTCCAGGTACGTCTGAATTTATTGGTCAGGTTCAAAATAGAATGAGACGACTACGATCTCCCAGGAACAAGTTCTTATTTTCACCACCGTGATGTTGTTCGTGGTAAGATCCGGACACAGGATGACGTCCATCTCATCGTCAAAGACAGCTATTGCTGCTTTGATGGTACCGTCACCGTGGTTTATGCCCTGGAAGATCCTCACCCTTCTGTAGTTACTCACTCTACCAATTCCCCCAACATATGGCTCCTGGAGCAGTGCGCAGGCTATCTTCTTCCCGCTTGCCTCAAGCATCAGTTCTTGCGTTGCCAGTTTCTTCCGTTGCAAGTTTGCTTGGGCTATTAAGTAGGGTCTTTCGTTAATTGTTGACTTTGTTCCAACCGGGACCACCTTAGCAATACGCTACGGTGGCTCGAGCCAACGCTTCCCACTTTCTGCGTATTGGGCATTCTTGGCTAAACGCGTTGTGGTCGACCTTTTCCAACTTTGCACTCATGCAGTTACAGCAGGAAGGAGCTGTGCCAACCTCCAAGTCCAGACAATTTGACCTCATGTGGGGCCCCCCGCAGTGGCTGCACTTCTCTACGCTCTCCTTGCAGAAGCGTCTGCCATGTCCGTACCCGAGGCACAGCGAGCACTGGACCAGTGGCGATTGGTCTGCCACCCTGACTCGCTGCATGTCCACATGTACGGACCCCACGTGTGTCATACGCTGCCAGATCTGGGGAGACACCCTCAACACGATGTGGCTTGTGTGTGGGTTCCTTGCACGCTTCTTGAACGCAATCTCCATCTTATGCACCTTTTCGTCGAGATCTTTCAAGATGTCTTGGTTCTGGTTCCTCAGGGATCTGATGACATCTTCATCACTGTTTAGGTTAAACACGTCCCTGAGGATTACCATCGGGTTTTTATTTTTGATCTCCTCGACGTTAAGGTGTTCTTCCGCCTGTCTCAGTCTTTCCTTTATTTTCTGTCGTTCCTCCTCCGTTCTACAACCCACAATCACTTTCCTATCCTTCGCTTTCCTTACTCTCTCCACAGCTATCCCTCCTTCCTTAGCATTCACGACCTCTCTGATTCTTTGCAGGACTTCCTCCCCCGACTCTGTCTTATCTTTTGCTGTTACCACAATTGAATGTAGCGCGGTCTGCCCAGGGGGCTGCCTCCTGGACGTCGCTGCCACATTCGCGTAGGTCAGCTTTTCCTGTATTTCCTGTTGTCTTTCTATTGTCACCTTAAGCTTTTCTATCTTCTCATTGTTCTCCAATATGAGTTTTGAGTGTTCCTCCATCCTTTTTATTAACTCCCTTTCTTCTTTTCTATCTTCCCTGGGAAGCTTCCCCAGTCCTGTCACCTCTACCGACTCTTTCGTTTGCTCCGGTTTCCCCCATTCTTTCTTGCCCTTTACATTTTCTCCTTCCTTCACCAGTTGGTACAACCTTTCGATGGCCTGTGTGTCTTCGGTTTTTATTTCAGTCTTTAGATTTTTTGCGTTACCAAGGTTCAATTTTGCCTTGGTTACACAGGCTCTCGCTTCCGTCAGCCGGTCGGTGTACTTGGCCTTTGGTCCTTCTGATGTGAAGGTCAAGTTCAGGCTAACCTTTTGGGGTCCCTCTTGCGCGGTCACCACCGAAGTCTTCGCCACCTGAGCACCAGAATCGGGACTCGTTCCGTCTTTTTTCGGTTTTGGCGACGTCTCACCCGTTGTCCTGCCCTCTTTCGGCTTTGGCCGCATGTCCTGAATCACCTTTTCTCCTTTCGGGATTGGCCGCGTCTCCACGTTTTCCTTATCTTCCTTCGATTTCGGTCGCATTTCCTGGGTCGTCTGCCTTGTCGTCATCTTTCCTAGAGAGTCCTCAGTACTTTTGGCCGCTTTTACAGGCGTGCGCATGCCAAACATCTCGTGAACCTCCAGGGGACACGTCAGATTGTAATAAAAACGCACGAGTAAATTTGTAAAAGTTGTAAAAATTAAATAATAAAATAAAAGAACTTAGCCTAACACTGTAAATATAAAATATAAAGATAAAGAGCAGCAATTTGTAAACTAAATTTTTGTTGCCGCGCAGCAGTCCACAAATATCAAAATAAAAGTTTGCTCTATGGTAGAGTCAGTCTATATTTACGACCGGCTAACGATTTATGCCTTGTACTATGTCACAAATGTCATATGTCCTATGTTTAAAAGAGTTCGTCAAGAAAAATTTTTTTTTTGACTCTACCTAGAGTGAGTCTCTACATGTACGTAGATAGTCCAACTGGAGTACCTTCCCCCGCAAAAAACCGCGTCGAATTTGGTTAACTGGCTTAGAAGATACAAGCTTTACAAACTTTCCAATATGGCCGCCAAGATGGCTGCCAAAACACAAAAACCTGCACTGCAGCCTCAATTTTTGGCGCAGAAAACTCGCGCTTGGACTCCCGTGATGGTCTGGCCGCAAGCTATCGTTTCCCGGTGTCAAAATGATATGTAAGTTTTTGCTCTATGTAGAGCCTTTTACCTGGTAATTGGATAGCGGCAGCCGAGACCACTATACCACAGAAAACGCCGAACAAATCCGACCTCAAATACTAGAGTTATCCAACTTTTCCACTTTTCAATATGGCTGCCAATATGGCCGCCCCGAGTCCAAAATCGTCAGTTTTGGACGTAAATGATTCGAGTTTGGGCTCGTTGGATAGGTCTTTTTATGACCAGTCTTATTTTTATATAAGTGTGACGAAAACTATCACCCAGATTTTTAAAATTTCAAAAAACTATAAAATTATTACAAAAATTGGCCTATAAAATACAATTTTGAACAAAAAATTCTGAATTTTGGAAAATGCACTTTTAAAATTAACTTACTTATTTTACTTAACTCACTTTTACTCTAGCTATTGTTTTTAGGGTACCTCGTGGTCACCCTAAATTTTCAAAAAATTTTAATTTAAAAACCAGCTGATGAAGCTACCCTGAAATTTTTTATGTAAGTAGAGGACCTCGAAAACTATAAAATAATGAATTAAAAAATATATGTAACAGCTCTATCTAACGAGTTATTAAATTTAGAAAAAATGCAAAAATTTTAAAAGTCTGTAACTCGGTGAAAAATAACTTTTTTGAAAAACTTGAAAAGCCTCCCTGCTCAGCGCGATGGTGTCCTTCTGGCCCTGTAGTCCTTTTTTGTCCTGCAGCCCTGGATCAATGACCTCGTGGCCACGTGGTTTCTATTTTTTTGGCTTTATTTCCGCGCTCCTGCGCGGAAAAAATCCAAAAAAGGTGCCAACGCGTGAAGTCCACAGAGGGCCTCCTCGAAGTAATATAAAATATATGGGTAACCGCTGAAAAACGGGCAGCGTTTCACTTTTAAACTTTGAAATTTTTCAAAATATCACTTTTTTGCGAATATCTTCGCCACAACTTCACTTTTTCAAAAACAAATTTCACAAACAGATGCGCCCTGTGATTCCGCAAATTTTGGTGTATCGCACTGTACTTTAAAACTACTTTTACTATTTTTTGACGATTTTTTTGCGTAGAGTCACACGTGTTTATGGCCGCTCCGGGGTGCGGTTGGAGCGGGAATGGTTAGGTTAGGTTAGGTTAGGTTTTTTTTTTTTTTTTTTTTAATTATTACAGCTGCTCTCCACAGACTCAGTGGTCCGTGCTTTTTTTTATTTTGGTATTTTTATTTATTAACTTTATTAATACTTATATTGACAAAAGCTTACTCAGTAAAGAAAAAGACTTATATTATTGACTCTATATACATTTTAAGATTTTAATGTAACATATATATTTCTAAGGAAAAATTTACTTATTCTTTTGATTCTATATATATATATATTTTTTTTTTTTTTTTGTGTACATATATTGTATTTTTTTTTTTTTTTTTTCTTTTTTTTTTTTATAATTTAAATATAGGATTTTGTTTCTTTCCATTGTGTTCTGTTCTTTTTTTTTAGTTTGTCTTCTTTTCATTATGGGAATTTACTTAAAATTATTTTTACTTACAATTGAAATTATTGATTTACAACATTATAACATTTAATTACTTACAATTAATATATTATTGATAACATTGACATTAACTTTACTATGGACTATTATTACAACTTTAGTTTACAAATTGGCACACCTCATCTCCTGAGCCAACTTGTCGACGACCGCTGCGTTTCGGTGCTTTATTGACATTTTAAGATTATACTCCAAGATCTTCTTAGTGGACGCGGCCATAGCTCTCTTGATGAAGTACCCAATTGCGTCGTTGTCATCATCGGTGTAGTAGGTACAGCTGGTGGTGTGCCGTGACACTGCTACTACCGCATGGGGAACGCTCTGATGTAAACCGATTGTTCTGCCCTTAGTTTGAACAATGATTACTGTTTCGAACGTTAACCCCTGCGCTTCATGGATGGTGAGCGTTCGCGAACCTGTGCCTTCACCACAGCCCTGTCCAATGAGGCTTTCCTTTTCGCCCTGAGTATGGACTAGAAAAAGCGTGTTGGGGAGCGTAAACGGTATTTGGGCACCAGTGTAGGTTTTCACCTTCAACGAGTGAGCTTTTAGGGTTGAGGAGTAAATCCCGGAGTAAACCTCACGTAGGGCGTAGGCGACGTCCAAGGGGTTCCGGTGTGTGCAGAGCAACTCCTGGCTGATGTTTGCTACCAGGTTTGGGCGGCAGTACCTCAGTTCGAAGAGATTTTCTCTGTCGATATAAGGTAGTTGGTGGACATCTCCGATGAGGACCATATCTTTGGCATCACACAGCTTGGCAGCCATGACTATGGCTCCGAAGTGGTTCATGAGAGCCTCGTCAACCATGAGACGGTTGAATTTGTCGGACTCTCTGAAGCCATTCACCAAGACTGAAGGCAGTGCCCAATCCTTCCAGCCGGATGCAGTGTCCTGATTACCCGATATGGTTTTCGCCATATTGAGAATCCTGTCATCCAGTAGGATCCTTGTGCACTTTGCGACAACAACTAAGGGATCTCCTTGTGGGGTATTGAACTTAGGTGCTCCGCTCTTGGTTCCCTCAATGCACATCTCCACAAAACCACTGGTCGCGTTGTAAGCCGCCATATAACTACCTGACATTTTTCCCTTTATGACTTGGGAATTGCCGTTGTTGTATATGGCAGCCTCTGCCTCCTCGAGTTTCTCCTCTAGCAGTTTCGCATTGCCCTGCTCAAAGTGTTGCAAGATGGTTTTGCACACTCCGAGGTTGACATCTGCGGTTGCTTTGGTGATAGCTAGAAACTCGAGGAAGGCGTTGTACGCGTGATCCTGCGGTGACGTTGCATTTACTAGACGAGGTGGAACGACCTGCCCCATGTCGGCTCTAGTTCTTTTCTCCTGCGTTGGTGCCGGTTTTGTTGGGATTTTGGACTTAGGTATTACTGTAGTTAGTGGAGCTTTGAGTTTCGCCTTTTTTGCTGGAGCTTCTACGAGTGCCTCTTTGTCTTTCGATCTCGTTGTTGGAAAAGGATTTCCTGACAGCCCTTGCAGCATCGAGCTGAAGGTGTCTAGAAATCCTTTGAGATGGCCTCCGACTTTGGCTCTCTTCTTTTGCTCCTGCACACTGCTTTGATGTAGTGCAGTTTTTTCGGCGGCTGCTTTTTGTTGGACACGTTCGGATCCGCTGATCGAGGTTGGCATGGGATGTCCCCAGCTATCGGTTGCTGTTTTTGGGTCGTGTGCTTTGAGGAAGTTTAGGTTTTCTCCTCTGTCTTCGTACACGACCACCTCGTGTTGTTCTGAGGCTTTTAAACAGCATAGCCGGTCTACGACTTCTCCCTGCTCATACCCGACCGTCATCGCATCTACACTTATTACACGGGGATCTTCCGCTCCTCCGCCCGTTTCTCCCAACATGGTGAGCATCGAACATGCCTGTGCAAAAGGGGTGTAGTTGCCTTCCAATGCGAGCAGAACGATCGTCTTGTTGTGCGATCGGACTAGTCGGCATCGGTGGCCCGCCACTTCCGTTTCAGGTAACGCGCTGTAAACTTTGCGCCTCATGGTCGTTTTGGATGTGCTCCCATTTATGAGTGCTGCCAAGCCGGGTGAAATCGAAAAGTGACTTCTAGTCCCGGTTCGGCAGAAACCTATTCCCAGCCGCTCGCCGGCGCTGTCCATGAAGAGTGCCACTCCTCGAATTCTAATCCCAGGCACTCCTCTCTCCCCGCAAGCGAGGAGCGTGCGGACAGCGACGCTTTTGGCTATAGGTTCCCGCTGAGAGCCGGCACTACTTGTGGCTTGGCTAACGGGTGTTGGTTGAGATTCGAGGGGCAGAAGATCCGTGTGCCTGCTCGTCGCAACTCTGAAGATCTTCTCGGCGAATGACAGAAAATGCGGTCTGCAATCGGGATCTGCAATGATGTTGTGCAGTTCCGATTCGACCAGGTTTCTGTCGATCCGGGCTTCTAGATCTATTCGAGCCGCTAGGAAACGGGGACAGTCGAGTATGATGTGCCATACTGTTTCACAGATTTCCGGGTCGCATTCGCATCCCGGGCTGTTTTTCAGCTTGAATCTGTGAAGATACTCGGCTATTCCCCCGTGACCTGTCAAGACTTGCACTTGTACTGGTGTAAATTTTGTAGAGCGAGCTATCCGGTACGCACTGTGGACGTCTGGAAGGAACCTTCTCGTTACCGCACCTGTGCTGGAGGTTTCGTATCGATCCTGCCATTTGCGGATCGATTCTTCACGAATTTTCCTCCTAACGTAAGACAGGGGGATCCTTCCGTAGTCCTGAGTGGTGTCCTCGAGTGCAGCAGCTTTCGCTAACTCGTCTGCTCTCTCATTACCGACAGTGCCTACGTGAGCCCTAAGCCAGAACATCCGGATCTCTCGTCCTCCTTCCTGGATCCTGACAATGTTCTCCTTTATGCTTCTCGCCAGAGGGTGGTTCAAGCTGGGACTCCGCAGCAGGTCGAGTGACGATCTCGAGTCACTCAGTATGCTAACTACGGGGTCCCTGCTCGAATTCACCATCTGAAGAGCCCTGTGCAGTGCATATAGTTCCGACTGGAAGACTGTGCACGCGGGGTGAAGCTTAGAGGTGGCGAAGTTTGACTCCTTTCCCTCCTCCCACTGGGTTAGAGCAGCACCTACTTTTCCGTCGATTTTGCTTCCGTCTGTGTAAATTTGGGGTCCGGTGATCTGCGGGACGGCGTCTTCTAGCAGTTCGTACTCCACGGATGTTAGGGTAGATGGATGGGGCTGTTCAAGATATCCCACTCGGAGTTCGAGCTCCGTCTCGGGTGGGAGATAGTCCTTCGCCAGACCTTTTTTGGCTCTGTATAGGTTCGCCGCCTCCTGGATCCTTAGGTCCAATGGCAGCAGACCCGACAGTGCCAGTGCTGCGGTGAGTGAGACCGTCCGGTATGACCTACAGACCTTTTGTGCAAATCCTCTCTGGAGCGCATTGAATTGATTTTTATTCATTTGCAGCTCTACAGATTGGTACCAGGCACTTGAGGCGTATGTCATAATAGGCTCCACCACCGCGATGTATATGGTTCTCGTGATTTCACTATTTAGACCCCACGTTACTTTCGCTGCGCATGCAAGCTGCTTGTAGATATCAGCTACTTTCTTGCATTGCGCGGACACGTGGGATTTAAAAACTAGGTTTCGGTCGATGATAAGGCCCAGAAGCTTTATCTCCTCAACGAGGTCCAATTTTGTACCGGCCATGAATAACTGTGGGGTTTCATACTTCAACTTCTTCGTTAGAAGCATCGCGTTGGTCTTATGCGGTGCGAAGTTGAGTTTATTTTGTTTTCCCCACGTTGCCACATGTTCCAACGTTGAGTTGACAGACCGCTCTAGGCTGCCGACCGACTGTCCTGTGAAAACGAGAACCACATCATCTGCAAAGGCTTGGCAGTATATTCCATCCATCTCTAGGCTTTGCAGCAACGAGTCTAGGATGACATTCCAAAAGATTGGTCCTCCGATGGATCCTTGGACACAACCCTTCGTAGTCTCCTTCTCGTAAGCTGCTCTAGCGTAGTTGACCTTGATCTTCCGGTCTGTGAGGTACGAACACACCATCCGGTACAGATTTTCCGGACACCTTTTTTTAACAAGTTGGTTTTTAAGGGCTGGCCACCACGCATTGTCGAAGGCCCCCTCTATGTCCAGAGAGATTAGGAGTACGATGTTTTTCCCGGTTACTCCTTCTTTTATGTGCTCTATAAGGTCATAGAGGGCGTCCTCGGTTCCTCTTTGCGGCATGAACCCATATTGCCTTTTGTTTAGGGTTGGGAGTAAATGCCATTGGAGTCGACCAATCATGAGTTTCTCGATGGTTTTTCCAAGAACAGATAATAGTCCAATTGGTCTGTAGGACTTAGGATGAGTGTAGTCTGCCTTTCCTGGCTTTCGAATGATGACCACGTGTGCCACTTTCCAGTGAATGGGGAAGTGATTTAGCGACAAGCACTTGTTCGCTATCGCCATGAACACTTCCCTGTCACTTCGTATGGCTGCGGCGCAGATATCAGCTGTTAGCCCGTCTGGTCCGGGTGCCTTCTTGGGGTTTTGTGCTTGCAGCACCAACTCCAATTCCGCTGCCGTGAATGGTGGATCATCTTCCGAAAGGTCTTCAAGGGCACTCTCCTTCATCCGTTCTCGGAGGTTCGAGTGAAACGACTGGTCGGTACTCTCGGAGTCGTCTGGGTAGAAAGTTCTGGCTAAGAGTTCAGCCGACTGTTTTGGAGTTAGGGTGTTACCTTCAGAGCTTCTCAGGAGCATGTCCTCCTGCCTTCCTGACGTTTTCCTGATCACTCTGTAGATTTTATCCCACATACTCTCCTTTTCCTGAGTCGTGCAAAACTCCTTCCAGCTCTCTGTTTGGGCTTTCTCTGCGATGACTGCGTACTCCGCCTTGCATTTTTGGTATTCTTCTATAACCATTTTTACCCTGCAAGGGGCTGCGTTCCTGATCCTCCTCTTTTTCCTAAGGACCTCTCTCTTAAGATCTTCAAGCTTCTTCGACCACCACGGAGGCCTGGGATTGCCCGCCTTGCTTCCTGCGATAGGGATGGTTTGTTCGCAGGCTTCGTGGATGGCTTCAGTGTAGGCTGTGATCTTATCTTCGAGGTCCCTCGGGGTTTTGGACTCCAAAATTGAGACGGTGGTGATGTCTCTCTCTGCCAGGATGGTTTTTAGCAGATGTGCGAATTCGGTCCACTTTGCCTTCTTGGTGTTGTACTTGCGCGTTGTGATTGGCCTAAGAGTTTCTAAGGCCCTTCCCAAGCGCAAGGTGAAGGTGATAGCGTTGTGGTCCGAAGTCACAAGACCTCTCTCCACTCTCCATCCCTCGATTCTTCCGAGCAGGGGTGTGCTGCAAGCGGATACGTCCACTATGCTTGTGCATGCCCTACCCTTTCTGAAGGTCTCGAAGGTCGGAGTGTCTCCGGTGTTTAGAATTTGGAGTCCCTTCTCGTTCAGGAACGCATTGTACGCCTCTCCTCTGTCATCCTCAGATACGCTGCCCCACCAGTGGCTCCAGGCATTTATATCTCCCGCGACGATGAGGTTTCTGGTGTCCAACTTGGTACAAACTTTTTTGATGCGGTCCAGATACGGTACTATGTCCTGGTCCCCCTCTAGGTAGACGGATATTACTCCTAGTTTTAGGCCTCCCCCGATAAGAAGGACTGCCGCTTCGGTTTCGGTTACGAGCTGTGGGTCGTGTACGACTTCTAGCCGGTCACCGAAAATTATAACGGCTGCCTTCACTGGTTTTTGCCTATTTAGGGTGCATTGGATAACCCTAGTCCCAGGATGTTGTTTTAGGACGCCAGTCTTTCCAACGTACGGTTCCTGTACTAGGGCGACCGTGATGCCCCTCCACCGCAACCTGGAGTAATTCCGTCGTGGCCAGTTTTGAGCATTGCAGGTTAGCTTGGATAAACCTCAAGCCTGCCCCGCCCAAGTTTTGAGGGACCGAGCTACGGTACTGTGAGACGCCCTCAGCAATACGATACTCGGGACCGCGCTATTGCATCCCATTTTAGTCGCTCTGGGCACTCTTTGCTAAAAGCATTGTGCGCCAGGTTGATGCTTGTGCCGTGCGCGGCCGAGCAGTTTTTGCAATTTGGAGGGTTCCCCTCCTGTCTCCCCTTGCATTTCTCACAGGAGTGAGCCCTTCCGCAGTGACTGCAGAGCTCGTCTTTCTCCCGGCAGACAACCTTAGTGTGGCCGAAGCCGAGGCATTTGGTGCACTGCACCAGTGGGGTCTGATCAAATATAGGTCTGCGTTGCATACCTATATAGATCTTACCAGCCTCCACCAGGTTTTTATGGATGGAAGGGGAAACTTCCAGTACCGCAGGGCACTCGAGTGGGTTACGTGCCTTTTTACGGTACCGCATCTTGACGGTGCTATCCTTCAAGTTAACGGTCTTTAAAATATTTTTGTTTTGCGCCAGTATATTTTCTACGATGTCTCCGTCGGTGTGGTAGGATAGGACATCCCTGACGATGACTAGAGGGTTTGCTGCCCTCGCCACTTCCGCCTTTAGGCCCTTATCCATCCTAACCCTGCTCTGCACCAGGTCCAGGTCTTCTCTGGAGCTACAACTTAGGATGACTTTTTTATTTTTAGCCTTCCTAACTCTGTCTATCTTGGCTCCAGTTTTTTTGGTGTCAAGAGCCACCCTGATCCTGTCGATCACATTTTCCCCGGTGTTTTGGGGGTTGTCTGATGTGATGATCAGGGTGTGGTTTGGTTTTAAGGGCGGTGGTGGCTTGGCGGCGACCTTGGCGTAGGTCAGCTTCCCTTTCGAGCTGCATCGTTCCTCAGCTTTGGCGAGCTCCGCTTCGAGGTTGAGGGACGGTGGTGGTGCCCTCATCTTTTCTTCCCGAAGGGTTCGGAGCTCAGATTTCACCGCTTCCATTCTCTCCGTTAGAGGATGCATATGCTCCTCCATGTTGATTAGAATGGGCTGCGGTGGCTCGGATGGGGGCGCTCGTTCAGCTGACATCGCTTTCAGGATGCCCTTCATCTCCTCCACTTCCTACCTCAGGCCAGGTTCTGGCTGTGCTGATGGGGGTTTGGAGTCCATTTTCTCCATGGCTTTAAGGTTGGACTCCAGGATCTCGCGCGTGTGTTTATTGCTCTCTCTCCGGAGCTCATCCAGCTGATTCTGGAGAGATTCTACTCCTGCCTTGAGGCTCGAGTGGTCTCTCCAGATGGGGTCTTCCTCTTTCCCCTTTTGCCCGCTGGTTACGAGCTCTCCCAATGCTCTAACACGCTTGTCGAGGTCTTGGAGCGCTTCCGACGTTTCCTTTATAAGCCTATGGGGCTCCTGGGTCTCATACCCCTGCCAGTTTCGCACCGCTTGTATCTCCTTGAGCGATGCGCCGATGTCCGTTCTGGCCTTTGACATTTCCGACGTGAGATTGGTGGTAATGTTTATCAATTGTTTTGTATGGGCTCTCTCCACCCTTACGAGCTCCGTGGCGTGTCTCGTCCTTTCCCTTTCCAGACTGGTGATATGTCTGGATCTTGAGTCCGACAGTGAGAGGACTATTTCGTAAAGAGTCTGCAGGCTTTCGAGTGCGACGACTTTGCACTCCCTCTTCATATTGCCTGCAGACTCCAACGCGTCCTTCCCTTTCAGCAGCGTCTCGTTTGCCATCTTTGTGGCTAGGTCCATCTCCACCCCCGTTCGTCGACCCGCTTGCACGACGAGCATGCTCTGTCGTGGTCTGGGCCTGTTCGCGGAGGTGTCTAGGTCTAAGCAAGACGCGACCGAGTCTTCGTCGGACTCTACGGGCTTAGGTGGTGATATCCCACACTGTTCCCAGTTGATGATTTTGTCTGTGACCGACTCCACCGTGGACCGGTCTGAGGATGTGGCCAGGTGTTCGCTCGGCTCTAGCGGCGGTTTCGCAGGCGATGTCCTCTTCCTTCTCGCGGGGACCTTTGGGATGACTTCCTCCGGCTGTGCTCCGACCGATGATGCCTTCTTCGCTTCGGGTACTGATGGCCGCGTCGACTTTTCTAGTTTTAATGATTTGGCGACCGTTTCCTTCTTCAGTACCTTTTCACGCAGCGATCTCTTTGGTTGGAGGGTCACCTGAGGTGCCATTTCCGACTTTGGGACGGATCCGGTTACGGATTTGGCTGACATTTTGTTTTTAAATGAAATAAATACAATTTCTTAATTATAAAATTAAATACTAAGTTATTCTACTTAATACTAGCTGTAATTTTTTCGAGGTGGGTGTTGAGCCTCGCGTGACTGTAATTTAGCCGGCAATCAGACCCTCCTAGCCGAAACACAGCAGTGCTGTTTGGCGGCGGATTAGGGTGTGATGGTAGTACTTCCCCGGACGAGTCCTTGACAGTGACTCTTCTACCTTTACGGCTAGTATTATTTGTTAGAGTTTTACAATATTTTAATGTTCAGAACTTGTTACACCTGTTAATTTGTTACACTAATTACTTTAAAGTTTTTTCTTACTGAGTAAAAGCCTTCTTGCGCGCCGCCGGTGTAGTGATGCTTGATGGTGATTTTGTTTTCAGATTTTTCTGCTGACGTGGGGTGGAAATTTGGAATTCCCTTGGAGCCAGATTGTAGAGCTCTCGACGCTGATTGCGGGGATACCAAACTTGGGGGGTCTATCTCCACTGGTTCCGGAGATATAGCCCGAGGGGGTTTTGGGAATTATGAGGGGGGTCGGGGGGGGAAGGTCTCGGGAGGAGACGGGGGGGGGGGGGGGGTTAGGTAGGGGTTGGGGGGGTATGGGGGTGGGGGGGGTAGGGGGGGTCCCTTAGAGCAAGGTGGTGGGGGCTCCTGTGGCCGGTGGTGGAGGTACCTTACACCAGCGGTCCACCTCCTTCAGGTAATATGACCCCGGAGATAAGACTCGGAGGGGTGAGGTAGCCTTACGGCAAGGGGGGGGGGGGAATGAAGTTGGGGTGGGGGTAGGGAAAATGTGGACGTGCCTGGTCTCCCCTTTAGAAGGAGTCCAAACTCGGGTGTCCTAGGACTTTGGGTTGAGGAGTTAGACCAAGGTTCACCTGAGGGTCCGACGAAGGTGCTCCGCTGCTGATGTTCCGCAGTGGCGCAGTCCTGAGGCCGGATCCGAAGTCTTCACCTTGGTTGTCCGACGTCACGCCTCGTGTCGACTGAGTGTAACTAGGTTACACGTGTGTCGACCACGCGGTGTGTGAGGTTGTTTTTCCTGATTTTCGGTACCTTGTATCTCCCTTTAGCTTGGACGGATTTTCAAAATTCCAGCTCCGCTTGACAGATCTCGTCGAGCTCCGTCTGGTGGTGGTGATTGTTTGAAGAGTTCTCCGTCCTTCTGTGAGATGTGGTCCAGACCAAAACGCCTTGGTGCAGGATGTTGAAAACAGTAATCCTTGTGAGTCAAGCACTATTGTTACCGATGTTGAAAAATTTTTTGCGCTAGCTCAAAAATTTACAATATAATTGAATTTTTTTACGGAGCTATATTGAGTGTGTGGCGAGGTTGGGCTGTTACTGGTTAGGTTAGGTTAGGTTAGGTTTTTTTTTTTTTTTTTTTTTATTCCTGTCCGGGCGCAGAGGCCCGGCCCGCGAGCTATCCTGCCTATTGACCTCTGATTATAGCTTATTCAGAGCCCTTTTTTATTTCTAAGGTAGTAAAACAACTGGTTTTATTTATTAAGGAAAGTACACAAGTATTTTTTGTGTACTTTCCTTAATTTTTGATTACAGAATTAACGGTTCATCTAGCTACTATACTTAATTTTAGTTTTAACATTATATTATTGTACACTATTACTATTTTTCTTCTTAGTCTAGTTTACATATAGCATGGTATATATTTTCAATAACATACATCATCATCTAGAAGTAACACACAAACATTTTAAATAACAATTAGAGAGTTTTCTACCAACTTATACTTAAATTTAGTTTTTAACATTATCTTGTACTTATTTCACTATATTTTCTTAGTCCAATTTACACATATGCATGATATATATATTCAACAATATACATTCATCATATTTTATCTACTTTTTTATTTTTGCAACCGCAACAACATTATTTATACAATTTATGAGAATCTTATATCTATTTTTATACTCTATTAAATTTTTAACTCTTAAATTTACAGATTGATTCGCTTCATATCTTCTGAGAGTGTTTACCGGGAACTTCACTGGAAGTTGCATCTCAATTTCCCGTGCATTTTGTTTACAGATGCACGATGTGTTCCCTTTGCGCATAAATATAGCAACGTGTTCTGAGAACACACCGTGCCCTGGTTGCTGTTCAGCATGTTCACTTCGGTCCACAACGGCAAGGCGAGATTATTGTCAATTTTGTCAGTTTTTATGTTTATTTCTGTTTGCAATTGTGCCATTTTCTTATGAAGCTGGCTCCAATTAGCGTTTTTTGTTTTGAAAAGCCTGATTGTTATCTGATTATTTCTTTGTGTTGCCCTTTTTGATTTTTTGGATGTCTTGCCGTTGTGGTCCAAACCTGCCGAGATGCCTATGTCGCCCTTAGCAGTAAGCAACGGTGGCCCGTGCTAGCGCGTCCCACTTTTTCCTCACTGCACACTCCTGGCTGAACGCGTTGTGGTCTTGGACATCAATTTTGGCATTTCTGCAGTTACAACATGAGGGAGTCGCCCCCGCGAGCCAATCCGCGCAGTCAGCCTTCATATGGGGACCCCCGCAGTGGCTGCACTTTTCCACTGTTTCCTTGCAGAATCGCCTGCCATGTCCATAACCTAGGCAGAGCGAGCACTGCACTAATGGAGTCTGGTCTGCCACCTTTATCCTTTGCAGGTCGATATGGACCTCGCCTGCTTCCATGAACCGGTTCCAAAGCCTTGGAGACACTCTGAGTACGATATGGCACGTGTACATGTTTCGTGTTTTCTTCCTATATCGTACTACCATTCTATCGTCCTCTTTGTCGAGATCCTGGTAAATGCTTCTATTCTGATTTCTAAGGGCGCTAAGGACCTCCTCGTCACTGTTGTATTGCAAAACGTCCTTAAAAATCAGAAGAGGGTCCTTGTTTTTTATTTCTTCGACATTGAGGTGCGACTCATCTTTCCTTAGCCTTTCTTTTACTTTCTGTCTATCTTCTTCGGTTCTGCATCCTATTATGACTTTCCTGTCCTTAGCTTTCCTTACTCTATCTATTTTTATTCCACCTTCCTTTGCATTTACTACCTCTCTGATCCTGTTTAGTACATCTTCTCCTGTCCTATTCTCGTCCTTTGAGGAAACCACCACGGAGTGCAGCACAGCCCGTTCACTAGGTGATGTCTTAGGCTGGCCGGCAGCAATACCTGCATAAGTAGTTTTCTCAAGAATCTCTCTCTGCATTTCTATGGTCTCTTTCAATATGTCCATTTTTGCGCTGTTCTCTTTTAGCAATATGCTATGTTCGTCTAATTTCCTTTCTAGGTCATTTCCTTTACTTCCCTTTACTTCACTACGACCAGCGTAAAGCTCACTCTCGTTCTCTTTTTCAACAGTTTTGCCCGCGAAAAACCGATTTTCCGCCTCTGATTCTTTTACCAGCTCATAAAGCCTTTCGATCACTTGGGTGACATCCAGTTTGATGTCTGTTCGGAGATTCCGCGAGTCGTTTAGGAACATCTTTGCTTTTGTGAGCATGGCTTTTGCCTCCGTTGTCCTGCTTGCGTATTTTGTCTTTTCAACTGGAGGGCTCGGCACTTCTACGGACGGATTTTTGGTCACGTGTTTTCCCTCCTGTGAGGGCACCGTCTTTTGCTTCAGTTTTGTTGGAGCCTTGGGAGCAGCCTTCTTTGGTGGAGTTTTTGATGGTAGTTGCTCCGGTTTTCCTGTCTCCCATTCTCCAATACTGCGCCTTACTTTTGAGGTAGTTGGCCTTTCTGCTTCCTTGTGAGAGGGCCCCGCCTTCTCAAAGGATGTTTTGGGTTCAGTCCCCTTCGTCTTTACGGGCGGTGTACGTATACCGAACATTATGTGTAGGTGATATCAGAGGTCACGTCAATTAATTCTTATAAAATAAATTAACAATTTAGTTAGACTAAATTGGGACCAATAATACATATATGAGGTCAATAAGGTTTGTATAAGTTGTAAATAAATAGTACTTATGCCTAATGTAGGTTTCCCAATTTAAATCCTATTCTTTTTGTTTCAGGTACTCTTCAGCTTCGGCCAGCCAGCGAAAATAGGACACAGGTGGGTAATTTAGAAGTAGTGTGTGAAATGTAGATAAAAAAGAAAATTTTTGCTCTACGTAGAGTCGGTCTCTATATTTTAGCTGAAAGGCCCAAAGCTGCCCTACCACTCGCAAAAAAACCCCGTCAAAATCGGAGCTTTGGTTCAGAAGATATGAAGCTTTACAATTTTTACAAATGGCGGACAAAATGGCCGCCAAACTCAAAAAGTGCCGTAACTCGGTCAATTTTAGTCGCAGAGAACTGGGATTTTGACTATCCGCAGTATACCCGCTATGAACTTTCGCCTACTGGAGTCAGAAAAGTTTTTCAAAAAACCAGCTCTAAAGGGATGTTTAAAGATAGGCTTGGTCAAGACGAGTCCACCACTGAAAGTCCCATCCCAATACGACAATTAGGTCAAAAGTTATCAAAAGTTTAAAATTTTCAAGATGGCCGCCAATATGGCCGCTCAAAACTAACTTTGGCAGTTTTGGCTCAATTTACCCTGAATTTGGGGTCAAATGAAAGGGTTTTTTAACTCCAGTCTACTTCGCGCCCTTATAATATAAAATAGAGGCCCCCTATTTAATTATATACAAAAATACCTAAAAAACTTAAAAATACAATTTTAGTCCGATTCAATCCGGAAAAGCTTTCAAATATTTAAAATTAAATATTAAATCAATTTCTTAACTTACAAAATTTTTAAAAACAACTTTGAGGGTACCTACTTTCAAGGTCAAACATTTAAAAATCTATATCTTAAAAACTACTTATTCGAAAATTCTAAAATTTTGCAAACTTGTTAGAAGGTATATGATTAATACAAATTTAATTTAAAAATTTTCGCGCAGTGCTCGCGTTTCCAAAAATATTTTTTGAAAAATGTACTATATTTTATAATGTTGATTTCTATATCAAAAAATTAACTAATCTAAAATCTAAAAATACACAAATTTAAGTTAAAAGGTAAGAAATTAACTGACATTAATACATTTTTCTTATCTAATAATTTTGGGGTACCTCGAGTGTAGGTCAAAAGGTCAAAACGGAATAACTTTAAAACTACCAACTGGAAAAATTTGAAATTTTTTAAGATGTTAGAAGTCTACAAATCTAATTAATATACTAATTAAAATTAGGGGGTCACCGCTCACTTTTACAAAATAATTAATTTTAAAAATTTACAAAATTTAAAAAGTCTATAACTTTGTCAAATCTTCACCTTTTTCAAATATTAAAGTGCCTCCTGCTTCAGAGCAACAATGTTCAGTTGGTCCCGTTTTTCAAAATTTGTCCAGCTGCCCGGGGTCACTGACCTCGTGGCCACGTGGTTTTTGTTTTTTTGGACTTTATTCCGTGCGCTTGCACGGAAAAAATCCAAAATATAGTCCAATGTGTAGGGCGCCAAAATACCTTCTCTTCTGCAGTGGAAAAATTATAGGTCACCGCTCAAAAACGAGCGGCGTTTCACTTTGAAGGTGTGGTATTGGCTCTGTTTCCTGACAGGGAGGAACACACCCCTCCACGGATGGCTTTAACCAGTGACGAGCTAGAGGATACAGGTGAAGTACCAGCAACATCAGAGGTTGAAATGAGGGTAGCAGTCCTACGGCTCCGTGCCAAAAATACTGCTCCAGGACCCGATGGCATACCTGGACGAGCGTGGGTGCTTGCTCTTAAGGTATTGGGGCCCAGACTCTGCAGTTTGTTCAAGGCGTGTCTGGAACAGGGGCGATTTCCAACACAGTGGAAGACTGGTCGACTGGTCCTCCTGCGGAAATATGGGCGCCCGGTGGACTCTCCATCTGCCTACCGTCCGATTGTGCTACTTGACGAAGTGGGCAAGCTTTTTGAGCGTATAATCGCCGATCGACTAATTAGGCACTTGAACAGTGTCGGTCCTAACTTAGACGACAACCAGTTTGGTTTTCGAAGAGGGCGATCGACGGTTGGGGCAATTCTACGGGTAAAGGCGTGCGCTGAGGAAGCTATCTCTCAGGGTGAGGTCGTTTTGGCGGTGTCTCTTGACATTGCTAATGCTTTTAACACCATGCCCTGGAGTTGCATAAGAGAGGCGCTGTTGTACCACCAGATGCCCCACAACCTTCGTCGAATAGTCGAGGACTATCTGACGGAGAGGTATGTCTCCTACGAGGGGCAAGATGGTCTGCGTCAGCAAAAAATGTCGTGCGGTGTCCCACAGGGATCGGTTCTTGGACCGCTCCTGTGGAACATCGGCTACGACTGGGTGCTTAGAGGATCAACTCTCCCAGGAGTTAAGGTAACTTGTTACGCTGATGACACGCTAGTGACAGCCAAGGGGAAAACCTTTGCGGAAGCATCTGCTCTTGCCACCGTAGGAGTGGCACAGGTGGTCCACAAAATTCAAAGGTTGGGTCTCAAAGTAGCCTTGAACAAGTCCGAAGCACTTTGCTTTCACGGACCACGAAGGGCACCACCGGCGGGATCTCATATTGAAGTAGGCGGAGTCAACATTGCCGTCGAGTCGACGATGAAATACCTGGGACTTGTCCTCGACAGCCGGTGGAACTTCTGCGCCCACTTTAAGCAGCTGATGCAGAAGTTAATGGGCACCGCAGCTGCTCTCGAAGGGTTGCTGCCCAACCTGAAGGGAGCAAATGTATCGTGTCGTCGCTTTTACATGGGAGTGGTGCGCTCCATGGCTTTATATGGAGCACCAGTATGGGTAAACGCCCTGAATAGCCAGAACATCGCCCTGTTGCGAAGACCACAACGAGCGATGGCCATCAGGGTGATCAGGGGATACCGCACAATCTCGTTCGAGGCGGCATGCGTCTTGGCGAGTTCACCACCTTGGGATTTGGATGCTGATACCCTAGCTGCAATGTATTATTGGCGCGAGGATGAACTTGGTAGGGGTCAGCATCCAGATTTACGAGAAATAGAGGAATGTAGGCGCGAACTACATCAAGAGCTCGTTGAAAGGTGGAGGGTGAGGTTAACTCGTCCAGTTGCCGGCCAAAACACAATAGAAGCTATTCTGCCGGTACTGAACGAGTGGCTAACGAGGGAGCACGGGGCGGCAACCTTTCGTTTGACCCAGGTGCTATCGGGACACGGTTGTTTTTCGAAGTACCTGTGTCAAATTGGGAGGGAGCCGACCTGCGCATGTCACCATTGTGGCAACATTGTTGATACGGTGCAGCATACGTTGGAGGTTTGCCCAGCTTGGGAAACCTCACGTCAGCAACTCGTCAATGTGACTGGTCCAGACCTTTCACTCCCAGCTTTAATCAAGGCTATGGTCGGGAGTGAGGGGGCCTGGAAAGCTGTAGTGGCTTTTTGCGAGGTAACCTTAACCGCCAAGGAGGCTGCGGAGAGGGATAGAGAAATTACTACGACCAATCCCATTCGCAGAAAGAGAGTCAGGGGTAGGAGGAGAAACCTCCACGATATCCGTCCCCCATAGTAAAGGCTTGGGCGACGACACTATGTAGTGTCCGCCGCCCACTAACTCAAAGCCTAGAGGTGGCGTGCGTGGAGGTTCCGCGCACTTCTCACACCAGGGATAAGGCGGGACAATTGGAAATAGATGGGACTCGCAAGGAGCCAACACCGTTGAAGCCATGGAAGAATGCAAAGCGTACCCACAGCATCGACCAAAGGTGTTCAGAAGAAACCCCGTGAGGTTTTAGTCAGTAAGAGTCTGACATAATCTTCCGCCACCACCTCCCAAGGCGGAAGATATCCATGACGGATTTCCTCACGTAAAAAAAAAAAAAAAAAAAAAAAGCTTAGGTTAGGTTAGGTTAGGTTAGCACATTGGACCGCACCAACCTGTGCTACGCGTGCGGTGAACCCGATCATCGGGCGAGCCAATGCACGCGTCCGCGCAGGTGTCCACTGTGCTCTGACAAGGGCTGCAAGGCGGACCACAGGATGGGGAGTAAGCAGTGCACCCCTCCTAAGGGTAAGAGGAAGGGCAAAAAGCCCTCTCCTCCAGCCCCGACACCGGGAAGCGGAACGGCCTCAACAGTGGCGGCCATTCCAGCGGGCCATGGCCCGCCCCAGGAGGCCATGGAGGCCTCGTAATGGATCAAACCATTCGAGTCCTCCAGGGCAATTTGAACCACTGCCGAGGTGCGCAGGATCTTTTCTTGCAAACCCTCGCGCAGTGGTCAATTGCCCTTGCCGTAATAGCGGAGCCCTACAGCGTCCCAGACCATCCACGATGGTTCGGGGACGATGTGGGCTCCGTAGCTATTTACTGGGGTGGTGGCGAAGGTGACCTCCCTTGTGCCCTCATTGAAAGGGGACAGGGCTTCGTGGCCACTGAGTGGGGTCGAATAGCCGTTGTAGGCTGCTACATTTCCCCCAACCGTAATCTCGCTGATTACGAGGCGTTCCTGGACGAGGTGGGACACTGCATCCGCAGATGCCTGCCCCGTCCCGTGCTTGTCTTGGGCGACTTCAACGCTCACTCTCGTGCGTGGGGGAGTCCCCAAGATGACCGCAGGGGGGAGACCATGGTTGAATGGGCGGCGGGTCATGACCTCCGACTCTTGAATCGGGGGTCCGTAAGCACATGTGTGCGGTGGCAGGGGAAGTCGATCGTGGATTTATCATGGGCGACTCCTTCTGCCACACACATGGTGTCGGGATGGAGAGTTGCCGAAGAGATGGTCACGCTTTCCGACCATCGCCACATCGTTTTCGATGTGGCTCTTCGCCCTCCCGGCCGTGCGGCCCACCGCAGTAGCAGCAGCCCGCCGCGACGGTGGGCCCTCAAGCGGCTTAATCAAGATTTTCTCGAAGCTGCAGCCATTGTCGCGGCCTGGCCAGAAAGCCATGTTGGAGAGGATCTGCCCGATCCTGAGAGGGAGGCGGCCTGGTTCCGGGCAACGATGACGTCGATCTGTGACTTATCGATGCCCCGAGCCAGGCCAACCAAGCGTAGGTCGGTGTACTGGTGGTCAGAGGAGATAGCGCGGCTGCGGGAGACATGCCTGCGCTCCAGACGCCTGTACACCAGAGCTAGAAGAAGGCGGCGAGCTCCTGCCGAAGTAAGGGATAGAGCCTACGAGGTATACCGAGGCGCTACGACAGCGCTCCAGGCGGCCATCGCGAACGCGAAGGCTCAGTCCTGGAGTGAACTCCTCGAGGGACTGGATAGAGATCCATGGGGGCGCCCGTACAAGATGGTACTAGGTAAGCTGCGCCCATGGGTCCCTCCTTTGACTGAAACTCTGGACCCTGAGCTGGTGGGGAGTGTGGTTGACACACTGTTTCCCAGGGTCCAGGACAGTCCCTCTCCCCCCGGGCTATCGTCGGAACCGACCATCTGGTCCGATGATCTGGGGGTGACCGACGAGGAGTTGGTCCGCGCTGTGAAGCGCCTCAGGGCTCGCAATACAGCACCAGGCCCTGACGGAATACCTGGTCGGGCTTGGGTGCTGGCTCTATCCGCCGGCCTGGGGAACAGGCTGCGGCAGCTGTTCGACAGCTGTTTACGCCGCGGAGTGTTCCCCAAGGGCTGGAAGGAGGCTAAGTTGGTCCTCTTGAAGAAGGACGGCAGGTCCGCAGACTCACCCTCTACGTATCGTCCCATTTGCCTGCTGGACGAGGCCGGCAAGTTGTTCGAAAGAATAATTGCCGCTCGTCTATGCACACACCTGTGGCGGGTAGGCCCCGACTTGTCGGATGACCAGTTTGGTTTCCGGCGTGCTCGTTCAACAGTGGACGCGATTTTTCGTGTCCGTACGCTGTCGAACCAGGCGGTGTCCCGGGGCGGGAAGGCGTTGGCGGTGTGTCCTTGGACATCGTAAACGCATTCAACTCCCTGCCCTGGAGGGCGATCAGGGAGGCACTCGTGTTTCACGGAGTGCCGCCCTACCTGCAGAGCATAGTCGGAGCCTACTTGCAGCACAGATGTGTGCAGTACGTGGGCAGGGACGGTACCTTGCACGAGAGAGAGGTCAGTTGCGGGGTTCCACAGGGTTCTGTACTGGGCCCGCTTCTGTGGAACCTCGCATACGACGCGGTCTTGCGTGTCGATCTCCCCGAAGGCGTACACGTCGTCTGCTACGCAGACGACACTCTTGTGTTAGCCAACGGGGACTCCTTCGACGGGACCAAGGAGCTCGCCGAGCTTGGGGTGGCTTGTGTCGTGGACAAGGTCCACGAGCTGGGTCTGAGGACAGCGCCGCACAAGACCGAGGCGCTGTGGTTCCACAAGTTCCCTAGGGGAAGGGAACCACCCAGCTTGTCGGTTCGCGTGGGTGACGTTGACATCCAGGTGGGGCGGTACCTGAAGTACCTGGGCCTCACCCTGGATAGTCGCTGGGGTTTCGAGGAGCACTTCAGCCGCTCCGTCCCCCGGATCCAGAAGGTGGTGGGTGCTCTGCACAGACTGCTGCCTAATCTCGGGGGACCTAGGGAGGGAGTTCGCCGCCTCTACGCCGGAGTCGTGCGGTCGATGGCACTCTACAGAGCGTCCGTCTGGTGGGAGCGACTGGCGCTCCGACGCAGCAGGACTATGTTTTATAGCCTGCAGCGTATTGTCGCCATCCGGATCGCACGAGGATATCGGACGATATCCTTCGAGGTGGCAACTCTCCTGGCGCGGTTCCCGCCCTTCGACATCTTGGCGGAGATGGACGCGCGTGTGTACGTGCGCCTCCGCCATGATGACGGGAGCGGAGTCACGCCTGCTGAAGTGCGGGTGCAAGAGCGCCGACGTGCGCTCGGGATGTGGCGCGAGCGGCTCGAGGAGCCGTGAAACATGCGCCAACGCGCCGTCGGCGCGATTGTGCCGAGCTTCGAAACTTGGCTGGGGAGGGAAACGGGTAACGTCACCTATAGACTTACTCAGGTACTCACCGGGCACGGGTGCTTCGGTGAGTACCTGAATAGGATCGGACGCGAACCGACACCGCAGTGCCACCACTGTGGGAGGGATCGGGACTCCGCCCAGCACACGCTTGAGGAATGCTCGGCGTGGTGCGAGGACCGGCGGACCCTGATCGCCAGGATCGGGCAGGACCTCTCTCTACCAGGCGTAGTAGAGACTATGCTGGTAGATGAGACGGCGTGGAAGGCAGTGGCCTCTTTCTGTGAGACCGTTATGGTTCGGAAAGAGGCCGCCGAGCGAGATCGCGAGAGGGCTGATCCCGCTCGGAGAAGGAGGCGACGGCGAGGCGGCAGTGGGCGCCCCGCTGCGCCTGCCCCATAAGGGGCTTTGCGTGGTATCGTGTTCGGTTTCGTGGGTGGTCGGAGTGCGGGCTTCGACTGTCCGTTAAACGGGCCCCGGGAGGGCGGCGGCACATTGTGGCAATGTGCCGCTGTGAACACCGTGGTGTTCGGGGGTGGCTAGATAGCCTCCCCCTGGATGTGCGAAGGCACAGCGCGAGGGGGGCACCGGTGCGTTCCTTTTGGAGATCCCGGAGCCCTCCGACATGCGTCGAAGATGGCCACCGGGGGGATTTTAGTGAGTCCACGAGTCCGTGAACCTCACATAACCCTACTGTACCCTCCATGCAGTAGGGTATCTGGTTGCAGATTTTGCCCCTCGTCAACAAAAAAAAAAAAAGGTTAGGTTAGGTTAGGTTAGGTTAGGTTCCGCGGACCTGCTGGGTAGTCCCAGTGGGTGGGGAGGTGTACCCCAACGCGGCGCGTCCCCGGGTGGCGGATAGGGGAACGACTCCCAGAAATGGGAGTTACCGGTTTACCGGCGCGGACCAAACACTGGGGTGGGATGGGGGGGGGGGGGGGGATTTAGAGCGGGGATGCCGTCCATCTTGGTTCCCGTGAGTCGGCTGTATGGGTCAGTTTCCTCGCGGGATGCCGAGTGGTCAGGTGCTTGGCTTGAGTTCAAGCTTGAGCTTGAGCGGAGGATAGCCTTCTTAGGCTTGCGGAGAGGTGTCGGGCCTTGGCGTGCACTTACCCTGCCGCCGGGCAGGCAGTGAGAGTTTTCTTCCCTGCCACCGCCCCAAAATCGTAACCCCGCAACATGGTCGCAGTCATGTTTTGCGATCTGAGCGGGACCGATAGGCCTTGGCTTGGTCGCCCGGGCTGCGAGGAAGACAACCTCTATAAAAAATTACCCGAGGATAAGCGGCGGCGCGGCGTAAGGTCTGGAAGGCTGAACGGAGTTTCAGTCGCTACCGCGTCCCCCGCCAGGGAAGTGTCGCTCCCCTGAGCGGGTTACGTTAGACTTCCCCGGTTACAGTGGGCACTGTCCGGGGTGACCCACCCTTCCCACTTACTCGTGGGATCTGATTATGAATAACTCTATAAACAAATCTAGGTTAGGTGAGACGGTAGGGAGCGGTGAGGAGGTTGTATGCGCGTCTGCGCATAGCAACAGTGGTAGGGCGCTAGAGCCTGAGGAGGTGACGACGCCTCAATTGCGGGACGCCTTCGGGCGTTTCAAAAAAGGCCCTTCTAAGGGCCAACCAAACGGCCCTTCTCAGGGCCAACCAAAAGGCCCTTCTCAGGGTCAACCAAAAGGCCCTTCTCAGGGCCAACCAAAAGGCCCTTCTCAGGGCCAAACCAAAGGCTCTTCTCAGGGCCAAACCAAAGGCCCTTCTCAGGGCCACGCCGGCGATGCCAGTATGGCGTCGGAGGTTTGCCGCCCATCACCGGGTAGCATGTTCCGCAGGCTGTCGGTCGACGTGTTGTCGGACTCCGACAACGAGTCGCTCGTTCCAGAGTCGGACGGAAGTTCGGCGATGGAAGCCGAAAGTCGCTTACAAAAGCGGAAGCGATCCTTCCTGAAGGACGGCGGCGAAGGCTCCTCGGACTCCACGAGGAGTGCTAAGCCAAAAAAGAAGGCGAAGGCCAAAAAGCCTTCCACTGTGGTGGACACCCACGACGTGGGTCTGGCGGACGCCCAACGTCAGTTGGACCTCGCACGAAGGGCTCAGTTCCAGGAAGACCTGGAAGAGAGGGTCGCCGCGAAGGAGATGCAGGCGCAGGCCGCCCGGGCTAAGTCCGGGTACGGTGCGTCTAGCGTCTTATACGCGGACCACTCGCTGGCCGAGCTGGAGCGCATGGCGCAGGAGGACGAAGAGGAGATCAGGGTGGTCGCCTCTAAGTCCTCCAATCTAAAAGGGACATTCCAAAAGTCCCTTAAATGCAGGGCCGCCAGCATGGGTGGCATCGTCCGGGAGCTGGTGCAACGCACAGCCACCGACGAGACGCGGCAACTGCAGGCGAAGTTAGATCGCCTGCAGTCGGAGGTCAGCCAGCTGCATAAGAAGCTGGCTGAGGTCACGGCCCAGCCAACCCAAGCTGAGCCGAGACCTGCGGTGGAGGGCCCTTCCTCCTCTTCCAACCTTGAGGATGTCATCCGCAAGGTTGTGATGGAGGAAAGGGCATTTACGAGAGCCTGCCTCGCTGGCATCGAGGACAGGCTTTTGCCCGAAAAGCGCCTCCGACCGCCCCTCGCGGCGGACAAGAGGCCGTGCGAGCCTGGGCCATCCTCCCAAAGGGAGGACGCCCTTCTCCCTTCCACCACCCCGTCCACCCAGCCGTGGACGAAGGTGGTCAAAAAGGGGAAGGGCAAGGCCAAGAAGGCGAGAGCGGCCGCCGCCCCTGCCTCCCCAGCCAACATCTCCCCTCCCTGCCCGTCCCAGACGACCGGCAAGGGGAAGGGGAAGGGGAAGGGGCAAAAGTCGGCCCCTAAGCCCGCCACCGCTGCTCCGGCAGCTAAAAGGGCCCCTGCCGGTGGGAGAAAAACCCTAGTTTCTCCCAAAACCGCGGCCGTCGTGGTGACGCTCACCGCGGAGGCTGCGGAGCGTGGTGAGACGTACGAGTCCGTGCTGAAACGGGCTCGTACCAACGCCGATCCCACCAAGTTGGGAATCGGCGCCATCACGTGCCGCCAGACCCAAGCCGGGGCTCGTATTTTCAAGTTCCCGGGGGCCCAGGGCGGCACCAACGCTGACCTCTTCGCAACGAAGTTGCAAGAGGTCATCGCGGACGCGGCCAAGGTGGTAAGGCCCGTCAAGTCGGCGGCCCTCGAGGTGACCAATCTGGACGATTCGGTCACCAAAGAGGAGGTCGTGGCGGCGCTCGCAGCAATAGGGGGCTGCAACACCGCAGCGGTACAGGGTCGGGCTATCAGGCCCGGCCGCGGCGGCATGGGCACAATCCGCCTGGAGTGCCCGGTCACCGCAGCTAAGGCCGTCCTTGCCAAGGGACGGCTTGCCGTCGGGTTTGGGTCGTGTGTGGTCCGAGCACTTGGTGAGCAGCCTTTGCGCTGCTACAAGTGCTTCGGAATCGGCCACACACGGGCCCTCTGTCCGTCCAAGGTGGACAGGTCGGACGCCTGTTACCGCTGCGGTAAGGAGGGGCACATGTCCGCCTCCTGCACGGCCGCCAAGCCGCACTGCGCGGTGTGCGCCGCCAGTGGCCGCCCGGCGGACCACGTGATGAGGGGGAGGAACTGCAATCCTCCCCCAAAGAAGGGCAAAGCGCAGGCGCCGTCCCAGCCTGCCGCTACCACTGTCGTCCCTGAGGCTGGGACCTCGGTGGCCGACGAGGGGGGTGCGATGTCCAAATGATGGATAGGTCCGGACATCGCATCCTACAGGCGAATACTAACCACTGTAAAGCAGCCCAAGACCTGCTGATGCAGGCCCTGGCTGAGTGGTTAGTAGACGTTGCGGTGGTCGCCGAGCCGTACTCTGTCCCTGGCCGTTGGCTGGGTGATCGGGACGGCTCGGTGGCGTTGGTGTCGCGGTCTTCCACGGACTCCCCTCCCCTCTCGCTCTTAGAGAGGGGACCGGGATACGTGGCCGCCGCGTGGGGAGAAATAGCCCTGGTGGGGGTCTATTTCTCCCCTAACCGCCCTTTACAGGACTTCGAGGATTTTCTCGAAGTCCTGACCGCAGTAGTCGGTAGGGCGGCGCCGCGCCAGGTCGCCGTATTGGGCGACCTGAACGCCAAGTCGGCGGCCTGGGGCAACCGGGCCGCCTCTTGCAACGTCCGCGGGCGAGCCGTCGAATTTTGGGCGGCCTCGTCGGGCGTGTCCCTCCTAAATAGAGGGACGGCCCACACGTGTGTGCGGCAACGGGGAGGGACGGTGGTGGACGTGTCGTTCGCCACCCCCGCACTTGCCGCCCGCGTCGTCGGCTGGCGGGTGGAAACGGTGGAGACCTTGTCGGACCACCGATACGTGCGGTTCGACATCGTCTCCACCCAGAGCCCCCGGGGGATGGCCCGCTCGGGCCAGTCCCCCTTTCCACGGTGGGCTCAGATCCACCTGGACCGAGGGGCGGCCAAGGAGGCGGCGTTCGTCCAGGACTGGCTTACGCCTCCTATCAATGTCCTGGACGTCGACGCCTCGGCGGTCCGACTGCGGGAGTCCCTGACCGAGGTGTGCAACTCCAGCATGCCTCGGTCTCGCCGCCCACCTCCCCGACGCGCCGTCTATTGGTGGTCGGAGGAGCTGGCGGGGCTCCGGGCCGCCTGCGTGGTGGCCAGGAGGGCCTACACGCGGAGTCGACAGCGGAACGTGCGGGACGCGTCGAACGAGGACCTTCTCTACGCCTCGTACGTAGAGGCAAAGAAGGTCCTCAAGGCGGCTATGTTCGCTGCCGACGACGCGGCGAGGGCCGAAATGCTAGAGGGTCTCGACAGAGACCCGTACGGGAGACCGTATAAGGCGGCGCGGAATAAACTGCGCCCCTTCGGTCCCCCGCTAGCAGAGACCCTCGAGCCGGCGTTGCTGGATGGGGTGGTTCGGTCCTTGTTTCCAACAAGGACCAACTTCACCCCTCCAGTGATGGACCCCCCGCGGGAGGCGGCTCCGCCGGCGGAGGAGGTCCCTCCGGTCACGGGGGCGGAGTTTGGCGCGGCGACGCTTCGCCTCCGCGCCAAGAAAACCGCCCCCGGGCCGGACGGCGTCCCCGCAAGGGTGGTGGCCATTGCGGCCACCCAAATGGCGGACAGGTTTCGGGACCTCTTCAGCGCGTGTTTCACGGCTGGGAGGTTCCCGAAAACCTGGAAGGAGGGGCAACTGTGCCTCCTCCGTAAGGAGGGACGACCGGCAGACTCCCCCTCGGCATACCGACCCATCGTTCTGCTCGATGAGGTCGGTAAACTGTTCGAGGGGATCGTCGCCGGTCGGCTGAATGGCTTCCTGCGGGGGGTTGGGCCGAACCTGTCGGACGCCCAATTCGGTTTCCGAGTTGGGCGTTCGACAGTGGACGCGCTGGCCCGGCTGAAGGGCCAGGTGAGGGAGGCCGTGGAGTCTGGGGACGGGGTGTTGGCTGTGTCATTTGACATAGCCAACGCGTTCAATTCCGTCCCCCACTCCACGATCTTGGAGGCACTCCGGTACCACGGAGTGCCTTCATACTTGCGGGCCCTCTTGGCCAGCTACTTGGAGGACCGAGCGGTCCTCCTCGTAGACAAGGCTGGCCAAGTCCGGAGGTACGGCGCGGAGTCTGGTGTTCCACAGGGGTCGGTCCTAGGACCACTCCTGTGGAACATCGGCTTCGACTGGCTCCTGCGGGGATCCCTCCTCCCGGGCACGAGTGTCATCAGCTACGCGGATGACACTCTCCTCACTGCCCGGGGGAGGGATTTTAGGGAGGCGGCCAGTTTGGCCTCGGCTGGCGGATCCTTGGTCGCGGGAAGGATCCGCCGCCTCGGGCGGTCCCACGGTTTCCTTTCTTTCCGTCTGGTGCAGGTGCTATCCGGGCATGGCGTCTTCGGATCGTGCCTGCATCGGATCGGAAGAGAGGAGACCCCGGCCTGCCACGATTGTGGCGCGGCGGTGGACACGGCGCAGCACACCCTGGAGGTGTGTGCGTCGTGGTCTGGGCCGCGCCGCCAATTGATGGCGGTGGTCGGGCAGGACCTCTCGCTGCCCAGCGTGGTTTTAGCCATGCTGGGAAGCGAGGAGTCCTGGGCTGCGGTGGCCTCCTTTTGCGAGGAAGTAATTTCGCAAAAGGAGGCGACGGAGCGGGCGCGGGAGGAAGACCCTCTCGCAGCGCCACTCCGCAGGCGACGAACGGGTCGGAGAAGGCGATTGCACGACAATCGTCTTCCCCCTCCTGGTGGAGGATAGCGGGAGACAGGCGCGGGGGCGTCTTCTCCCGCATTGCACGTATCCTCCACTTCCGCCGGGTGGGAATGACCGCGAGCACTCGCGGTTATTCTCGGGCCCCTCTCCCAGGGTGGGGAGGGGGGTGAAGGGCTCGCCGTAAAGGCGGGCGGTCGTCGGCGGGGGGCTGGATGGAAAGGCTGTGCCGGATTCCCAGTTCCCCTCCATATAGGCGATGCGGGAGTGCCGCTGGGTCGTTTAGTGGGTATACCGGTGGGGAGCACCGGGAGTCCCACATAACCCTTCCGTCCCCCGACGGGAGGGTATGCATAAAGCATTTTTCCCACCGTCAAAAAAAAAAAAAAAAAAATAAAAAATAAAAAAAAAAAGGTTTTTTTTTTTTTTTTTTTTTTTTTTTTTTTTTCTTTTCCTAGCCATATTCTCGTTCCTAATGCCGAAATGATTATACGCTTTGGTTTTATTTCTAACTACAACAGTTAAGGCTAGTTTACATTTGTCCCCTGACGTGTTCAAGGCCATTATTAACTATGATAGAATTTTACTATAAGGTTTTATACATTCTTAACCTACTTGTTTTTACAACTTACTTTACTACTTATACAATATTTCCTTATTTTATTACTTTCTTATCTTCTATTACACACAATTATACAATAATTTACAAACGGGGGGGGGGGGGGGGGGTCTACGAAATTCTTAATCTATTATTTTATTATACAACTTATTCTACTTTTACTTGTTTAAACTGTTTTCTCTATTACACTAGGTTCTTATCTACTATTTTAACTATATTTCTGGTGTGTACATATATATCACTATATGCATTCCACAAAAAATTATCTATCTTTATTTGTTAATATTACTTTAGTTGCTACATTTATACAAAAATCAATAAACTTAGTTCTAGATATTTTACTGTTAATTAATTCGTGTGCATTTTCCATTTTTACTTCAGTGCCTAAGTTCTGCTCTAGCTCATATCTCCCAACGCCAAATATGGGACACTCAAACAAAAGATGGCTTATAGTCTCATTTTTACCAGGCTCACAAAGACACGATGGGTCATCCTTACATTTGAACCGATTCAGATATTCGGAGAACCCACCGTGCCCCGTCAAGACCTGCGTAAGTACTCCAGTCGGCTCTATCTCTCTAACAGTCTTATAGGCTCGGACAGCATCTGGGAAGAACAGCTTGGTAACCCCTGCCGTCTCCCCCGACTTATACTTACGATTCCATTCGTCAAGCGACCCCAGTCGGATTTGCCGCTTGACGAAAGAAACCGGACATTTGTCGTATTCCGGTCTAGTTTTTTGCTTTTGAGCTGCTTCCTTCGCCAGTTCGTCAGCCCGCTCGTTGCCCTCTAGTCCTGCGTGAGCCTTTATCCAGTACAAAAACACACTTTTGTACTGGTTTTTGCAGGCTCGTAAATTCTTACGAATTTCCACTACCAGAGGATGTACTGAGCTCTGATTCGTGACCGCTTCTAGTGAGGACCTTGAGTCACTATATACGCCATAGGTCACTTCTGGGCGCTTCAGGATCTCCCTGGTTGCCTTACATATTGCCAGTAGTTCGGCTTGATATACGGTGCAGTAGGACGGCAACTTCAACTTATAGGCTTTGGTCTCGGCATCACTGTTCCATAAGGAGAGTGCTGCTCCGACCTTGCCCTCCATTTTACTACCGTCCGTAAATATGCGTATTTCGTGATCGCTGTGGATGTTTACTTGAGCTTCGTCCTCCAGGCATGTGAACTGCAGATTCATTTGTTCCGCTGGGTGTGGTGTGTCCGCATACGCTACCATGGCCTCTACCTCCCTGTCCCCCGGGTATCTGCTGAGATACCCCTCTCTTGGACTCATACAGTGCGGCTGCTTCTCGTATTCTTATGTCAAGAGGGAGTATTCCAGCCAATAGCAGCGCTGAGTTTAGAGAGACCGTACGGTAGGCTTTGCAGAGCTTCCTTGAGCAAATGCTCGCTGAACCACATTTAGCTGCCTCTGTATGCCCAGTTTCACGGTTGCTGGTGCCCACGCGCTAGCCGCATACATTATCGTGGGCTCGACCCCACAGCAGTGTAGATAATACGGACAACCTCAGGGTGAAGGCCCCAACTAATTTTGGCTGTTCTGGCAAGCTGCTTGTATAGGTTAAGCGCCTTTTTACAAACGTTCGCCACATGTGTGTTGAACGTCAACTTGTTGTCGACGGTCAAGCCCAGAATTTTAAAATCAGCTGACATGCAAATGCCGATCCCTCCCATGTTCAGGCGTGGCGTGTCGTATTTTAACTTCCTCGTTAGGACCATCGCTTTAGTTTTATGTGGCGCGAACTTAAGTTTGTTTTTCACACCCCATTCCTGAACATAAGAAAGAGCGGCATTTGCCCGCGACTGAACCTCCATTGCCGTGTTTCCGTCGACAACAAGGACCACATCATCGGCAAACGCTTGGCAGTAATCGCCTCGCTGCTTCAGGCCCTTTAGTAGTGGGTCAAGGAGAAGGTTCCACAGGATTGGACCTCCGATGGAACCTTGAACGCATCCCTTTGTGGTCTTCCTGATGCATTGCTCCCCGGCGTATCTGACGCATACCTTCCTATTTTGGAAGTAGCTGTCCATTAACCGTCTAATATTTATGGGGCAGTTCTCCTCCGCCAGCCGGACTCTGATGGCAGGCCACCATGCGCTGTCAAAAGCTCCCTCTATGTCTAATGATATCATTGTTATTAGCTTTTTACTGTTTAATTTGTCGCGAATATGTTGCATTAAGACATAGAGGGAGTCCTCAGTGCTCCTTTGGGGCATGAACCCGTACTGGCGTTCGCTTATTTTGGGGATAATATGCCATTTATCCTTCCGATGACCATTTTTTC